>OX439141.1:147357529-148557529 GCA_949318255.1 Pollenia labialis
GACAATGAAAGCGGAAGATAACGAAATAATTTTAATAAAAATTTGCGAATCACCATGAAATATTATGCGACCACAACAGTCAAAATCAGTAACTTGTATTCTGGTTGTCGACAGTGGAATTTTGTTCCAATATTGAACTAAATAATTTCTTTAATATTTGTAGACACACCTACACTAAAAAATGTTGATAAGAATATTTTTTCAAAAGAACACCACTAAACACATTTTATTGTTTTATAAAAATTTTTTTGTTTGTGATTTGGGTGCAGGAGATATTAATTATGAAAAAGAGTTCAAAATGTATAAGAAAAAATATAAATACCGATAGAAAAAACTACACTATTCTAGTGATTTTAAAGATGTCCTTAGAAAAAATGTTGCTACTATTTTCATCAAAGTTTTTATTTGAACAATTTTAAAGAAATATATCGTTACTTTAAGATTGAAAAGCCCTAACTAACATTTTCCTTACTTTACAGGAGATGGAAAATACATAATAAAAATTGTAGTATCGTAGTTGTGATTTTTTTTAAACGCAGTTTTTTTATTTAATTGTTTAGAGAGTTCTTTAGCTATCATTTGGCTACCAATGAAGTAAATTGTAAAGAAAATGCATTACATTCTGCTGGTATCAAATAGTTGTATACATTTTCTTTACAATTTACTTCATTGCTAGCTAAAGTAAGCCGCGTAACAATAACCCAATTTTTATTTTCAAAATTTAATTTCATTATTCTTACAAGGTAGTTTTAAACAAGGGATGTAACGAAAACTTAAGAATTTCTACCCAATTTCTTAAGTTAAGGTTAACATGTTCACATGATGAACAAAAGGGACCGCAGTAGCAGCACTTGCAGCATCAATGCCCCCATCAACATCTGATGAAAGAATGGCAGCCAACCTCACAGAAAACTTAGAAATTCACAGTTCAACAAGAATCGATCATGAAGAAAGCCGACACCGAAGTTAAGCTCGAGCTGGAAACCATCAAAGTGCTATAAAAAACATTTTTAAATAAAACTAAATTTAAACGGTGGTTTAAAATTATTAGCAGTTAAAATACTGTGTTATTCTACGTTTTTAAAATATTCAAAAAGCCACAAATAAAAGGAAGTTACCTTGAATCTTAAAATAATTAGTACCCTATTGCACTTGTACACTTACCTTAAATTAGTTGTACATAACACACAAATCCTAAATATACAAAATTGCCCCTTAAATACTAAATAAATAAATAAATAAATTTTGTAACGTTTTAAAAAATTTTAAGTGTTTTTATTTTCAGCAGTTTGCGCTCAAGAGCTACCTCGCTCAAACCCGTGAAAATAGTTTCTTTCAACTTCTTCTTTTGAAAATATACAGCAAAGGATGCAAAGAGGCTCAACCTCCTCACATTATTTTATAAATCTGTCACAAACGCTCCAAACACCTGCTTTAATTAATGGTGTTTTCTTTTCTACAAAAAATGTGCCTTTTAAAAAAAAAATTAAATTTGGTGTCTGTTTCTTAAAAATTTTGATCCCGAAAAGCATGAGTTTTTTAAAATAAAACAAGCCACCCTTTTCGGGAGCAAAACACCATAAGACTTGCCAGAATATGCACATCCTATAGGGCGACCGTGTTTTCAACGCTTTCGGAAAGCAGAGACATAATAAAGCAGCTCAGTTAGACGTTTTATCGATATGATTGAAGTCGATTGTCGATCATTGTATTGAGGATCAAGAATTGTACATAAACAATACCCTCAAAAGAAAAAACAATCCATCCGTACTCAAATCAATCCGAAGCGGTATTAATAGTACGGTGAGTAAGGAGTTTTTGGTAACAAGTGCAGAAAGATTAATTTAAGTACGGTTTTCAATCGCAAAATACTTAAATTATCCATATTCAATCCCGATTTCGTACTTTAAATAATTCAAAAATTAGATTGATTTAATAAAAACTATGATTGAATCAATATCAAAATGTGCTGATTCAAGTATTATAAAGCTGATTTTATCCCGAATTCGTGTCTAAAAAACCAAAAGCGAAATTATTCTGATTGAGTTACTTACAGAATGATAAAACACAAACATCATACCCGAAATGGTTTTTACTTAAGAAATCCTTCGTACATATTTAACCAAAAATGTAAACTAAATGGGAAGCAAGAGTTCCAATTGACTTTTTCACCCTTCGTGGTACACATGAGACTGGCCAGTACTTTTTTTAATGTGTAATCTTTTTTTTTTACTTAATTTAAGAATTTTATACTTATTTCAAGAAATTCCGCGATTGATTTTCGAAAGTTATCCCATTTAGGATTGTTTTGATTACGATTTAGTGTTATTCGAACTTGAATTTTTGAGTACGACTCGTACTTAAAGTAATCATAACAAACTTGATTTATCCCGAGAGTTTTTCTCTCTATGTAGGTTTCATTATTTTCTAAAGCCTCAAATCTTTAATTTATATCTAATGATATGCTAGCCAATAAATTATGGGACTGTTCTCCATTGATTCATATGTTATATGAATTAATTTCATTTTTTATTTTATATTCTGCTTTTTACTGTGTCATTTCTTTTAGTTGCTATGCAAGGAAAAGCAGAGTATATTAAATTGTTACACTCAATTAACATGATGAATTTTATGACGTCCAATTTTGGACGTCAGTTTTTTGTTTGCGATCAAGCGGTGTAGAGAAGAAAGAGGGGTAGAAAAATAGACATGATTTCTGTTCTCTCTTCCTCTTTCTTCTCTACACCGCTTGCTATCAAACAAAAAATGACGTTTAAAATTGGACGTCATAAAATTCATCATGTAAATTGAGTGTTAGTTCAAAAATACTAACAACAAAAAAATAATAATAATTGCTAGTTTCATCGTATCGACAGTAAAGAAACGCCGATACTGATGTATCGGAAAATCTGAAGCCATACCGATATATCGGTTTTGGTATCGGTATTCGTTACAACCCCATTTTAAATATACATACACACTTATTCTAAAAAAATACAGAATCAAAAATTCAGAATTTTCTGAATTTTGACTTTATTTTGAATCTTGATAATATTTTGTGTCTAGATTAATGTAGAGTTTCTTCCAAAAGACATGCAGCCACGCGTTGTTTAACTTTGACCAACATATGCAAGAGAATTTCAAGTAATTTCTGCTAAAATCCACCTACTTAAATTTTCCTCTTGTCCTTATATACCAACTCCTAACTTGTAGGAAAAAAATCACACCTACTTTAGCATTCAGCATCCGTTAACATGATTTGAATACTATTTTTTTTTTTAATATTTCGCAAACCAACAGCAATTTTACAATACCTATAAAGGTAATGTGTTAAAAAAAAGTCTCAGGGCATTTTGCCAAGAATACCACAAAAATGGCAGGTCCTTTTCAACACATACATGCATTAGCATTTACACAAATACAATTTAAAATTAGTGTTCAGTATTAGTTAGACATTTGAGATTCTTTTTTGTCGATTTTAATAAAAATCTTAAATACAAATCTGTTTTTAACAAAAACCAAAAAGTAAAAGGAGAAAAATAACATTGAATTGGAATCGAAAAAATAAAACATTAAATTCAAATCTTGAACACTTCTGTAACTGACAGTTTGTTAAGTGGAGCACTAACACTGAGTGTGAGTAGTAGTGCTCGCTACTTTACTGCAGCAAATGCTTGCTAGCCATATAAAAGCTATGCCACAATATACACCATTTATAAAACTTGCCACACTTTAAATTTTCTATTTGAATGTGTGTTTTAAAGAGTGTTTTTTTCTTTCGTATTTTAATAAATCCTGTCGTGTTTTCTTTTGCTTCTTTGATATTGTTGTTGTTGTTGTTGTTGTCCTTTAACAAATGACTACACATTGTTTAACGAAACCGATTTTCCATTTAGGAATAGTCGTAGTCTAACACAAATTCTTAAAATACACGTTTACACACTAACACAAGGTTACAGTGATTTTCTATTTATTTAACTTGTTTTTTAGGATTCTTGTTGCTGTTAAAGTGTCTCAAACGTGACGGTATTAACGCTTAGACCTTATTTCCATTTTCTTGATTCATTTTACTGTTGCTGCTGCTGTCGACGTTGTTATTATTGTTGCTGTTAAGAAAAAATGTCAAAAATCCATTTGCATATTGTTAAAAGGAACAAAAAAAGAATTAAGCTGATGTATTAAACATTGGCAAAATTTATTTGTTACAATTTATCAAATATTTAATGTCTTGGAGAACCCTCAGGGCTTTAAATAAAGATATTTTGAATTTAAACAAGCGCTATATCCGGCTGTGCCGAATCTTTGATACCCTCCACCGACAGTTCGTATATTTCAGGAGTGATATATGGGTATCTATTTATTATTAGTTATTCTGTCTAAAAACAGACGTCAGCACAAAAATTGGTTGCGGTTTAGATTTATATTAAATTATTGACCGATAATCAGAAAGTTTTCTGTTTTTTTTTATAAATTTTAACTAACTTGAGCAAAATATCATGATTCGTAACAGTTTAAGCCGAACTTAAATGATTTTCGGGAGGGGAATTTATATTGTAGCGATGGTAAGTTATGAACCAATCATCCCAAAATTCCGCAGAGTGATTCCTGGTATTAAAACAATAAATTTTTTCTGGAAGAAATTTTACCGCAATATCTATATCTGCTACGGTCTTAGGCGTATTTATTTAATTAACTAAATTAGGCTTCATATGGGGCCTATAGTAAATTATGGACCGATCATCACGAAATTAATAAGTGTGATTTCTACACTGATCCAAAAAAGCAACGAAAATGTACGTTAAGCAAACGAACAACGTTTATTAAAATAATTTTCGTTGGCTCAACGATTTACTCGTCAATATAATTAAAAATAAAATTATCCAGGTATTGACATTTAAGTACTATTCATTGACACACTAAACATGCATTTCTTAAGTATTTTATATAAAATGTACGTTTAAGTAAAAAAATATTCTTTGAGGTAACAAAGCATTTATTAATAGCGATTACTTTTCCGAGAAAAATATGTAACATTTTCTAATGTTACCTATAATCACTCAAAGTGTTACATGCTGGGCAATTTCAATAGAACACAATTAGCTGCTTTTATTAACAACTATTACACTTTCATCATTTATGTACTTCATGAGCGGGTTTTAAAGCTATTCGAGCGATTTCCGCACGCTATTACGGTTTGGAAACAAATATTGACATCACTAATGGCTTAGAAAAATTAAAAGATTATAATATGAATATACTTTTTTTGATTTTAAAGTGTAAATATTTTTATATCTTGCTTTAAAACAATTTTTTTTTACAAAATTAACAGCGGTATGAATTATGACAAACAAAATAAATGTTTGGTTGTACGAACAAAGAAGTTAGTAATAAAGCAAAGTTGTAAAACAGGGCAGTATGGAACACCTTAAATAAAAGTAAGGGTAAAATATGCAACATGTTTTGCATGTTTTTCATCAACATATTCACAAAAGAACTGGAAAATGTTTCCACAGTTGTATATTTTGGACAAACGAACACAAAAATGTAGAACATGTTACATTAATGCAACATATTTCTCAGAAAAGAAACCGCCACAAGTCTTGTTAGCACATATGCCCATTATTTTGAAGAACGGTCATTCACTGATACATCGAACAAATTCATTGGACGAAAATTATAAAATTTTCGTTTGCTTAACGTGACGTACCAAATTTTATTATGATAGCATTATTAATTATGGTTTTATGCACACTAAACTGTTTTCCGGGAGTAGGGTTTATATGCGGCCTAGTGTAAATTATAGACCGATCTTCTCGAAGTTTTACAGTCCGAATTTTAAAACGAATTTTTTATGGTGGTGGTTCCACTACAAGCAATTTTAAGTTGAAGTATGTTAATTTTTTTTAAGTTTTTCAAATGTTAGCGTGTTTTCAACAAACGGACATACAGACGGACATTTCTCAATCGACTTAGAATTACTTAAGAAGCCATACTATGTATACCTTGTTAGGTCTAAGATGAATAACAAAAAAGTTTCACAGGGAATGCCAAACTTAATATACACTCACACAGCTAATTGTGATGTTTGATGTTGTCTAAAAAATTATTTCCGATAAAAAGAGCAGTTGACTTTACCCATCCCTAGTAAATTCACCTTGAAGCTACCAAAATAAGAGTGGCAAGCTTTTTTATGCCAAAACTTCTCACTTTCTCACATTTTATATGACACACGCGAATTCAACACCACCCGGCTAGAAAATCTTATTTAAAGTTCGCAAGGTCGGTTTGTTTTATTTAAAAGGTTTTGGCAATAGAAATTTCATGTTTAAAAAACGCTTGCCGCTCTTTATAGGTAGCTTAATAACTTATTTTTTGGTACCTCTATAAATTCGAAAAAATAAAAAAGCACATGGTGGCGAAAAAGTCACCACTCTATCAGATGATCCTTTGACATTTTGTCAGCTCATTATTGGTTTGGCAATGAATTTCAGCATGATATTCTCCAAAACCAATAATGAGCAGACGATTTGTTAAATAAACACATTAAAAATACATTTGAACAAGAAATCGGAATAATTGTTTAAATTTTCTAAGGACTTAATTTAAATTTAAAATCTTTTAAATTTAAAATACAAGTTTATATTAAAATAACTTAAGTAGAGTTTTTTTTAAGTATACAGAACTACAGTGTAAGAGTTAATTAATATTTAAAATTGCTTCACTAACAACAAATTGAATTTGGATTCATGGTAAAATTGACATATATTAATTTATTTGTTAAACAAAAAAAAAAATAAAGTGTAAGAGATTACAAATATGTAAAATTAATAAGATTTTTGATTAAAAAACAAAGTTTTCTCATCAACTTTTGTAGAGATAGACAGTGGAAAAAGTCTCTTAAATTCGATAGAACTCTTTTGGAAATTAACTTTAGTATTTTCGAGCCCTTTTTTGCGTATAACATTTGATTGCTCATGCCTTTCTAGAAAAATTAGAAGATCTAGGGTATCTGTAGACATGTTATTTAGCTAAACCACAGCGTAGAATGGACAGAGCATTAAATCCTTCTCGAAATTTTCTTGTAAGATTTTCTCAAAATATCCAAAGTAATATCTTATAGACGTAACAGAACTAGGTGTAGGGGTGACCGTGTCTTTAACACTTTCGGAATCCAGAGTCATGTTTGGTATTTCAATAAGACGTTTATTCGATATATTCTCTTTGAAATTTTCGAGCTTTGTGTTTCGAATGTAGAATTCCAATTTTTGGAATTCTACATCTATTCTACATCTCAGTCATTATCACAGTAACGGACTGTAGTTTATTTAAGAAGTATTCCATTTAAAATTCCAAGCAAATTAATTTTTAAATGATTCTAACATTTATTAAAAAAGCTAAGTGCTTATTAATTTTCAGTTGCAGTTAATATTAAATTCTTCTTTATGTAAAATTAAATAAAAATGTAATTTAAGGTAACGAAAAGTTCATTTAATTTTTACTGTCAAAAATTTAACCGTGAGTTCCGTAAAAACAAATGAATATTCAGTTATTTTATGAAATTTAACTACAAAAAAATAAATTTTTACTTATCTTTAAAAAATGATGTTCTTGTTGTGTGTAATAAATTCCCATTTTCTTTTTGTTAAAATAATTTAGTTAAATACATCAACTTTTTAAACTAAAATAATTGCGAAACCATCTCGGTCATGCTGCTGGTGCCTTTTAATTGAGAGTTCTTCTATAAGTCTGTGTTGCCGTATAGGCTCATATTTTAATGACATGATTGCTATTTTCTTGGCGAGGGGGACGAGGGGAAAAGAAACGAGTACACTGATGCATGTACTGTCAGTACGCTTTGCTTTTTCATTCGTTGTTTAATTTTGTTTATGTTTTCAATATCAAAAAGTACACATGCATACGCACGACTATACAAAGTAAAAAACATGTCGTCAACATGACATGAATCATTTGAACGCTAATTCATCTTCAAAGAATAAAAAGGAAGAATCATGTCAATAAAACATGAGCCGTATAAACGCAGACCAAACAACGGGTCAGTACAACAAAACTATAACAAATGTGTGTAACGGGCAGTGTTGTTAGATGTGACGATTTTTCGTCATTTTGACGATTTTTTTGAGAAAATACAGTAAAATGACGATTGTCGATATTTTAACTAAAAGTAATAGTGTTATGTCGATTTTATGGCATCAATGAAACACTTACAAGAAATATTTACAACTATATTGGAAACAGTCCAGCACATAAAAATCAATTTTTCGAAATACAACAATTTTTGAAAATTAAACAAAAAAAAATCCTCCCCCATCACAAACCAGGTGGATTTCATTAAAAGCATTAGTAATTCAATACACTAGCTTGGTAAGCATCTCTTGCCTTTTTTACTTTAATTTGTTACGCTCTCACCCTCTTATTTCTGAAAACTGATTCCCTCCATTTTCGTTGGTTTCTTTTCCCTACAAATCTTTTCGGCTGGACTTGCAATTTCTCACGTCCTGAGAAATTCTAAGTCTAAAAGGATTGACCAAAACCCTTTTGGCCTCCAATAAATTAAAACATGGTCCGCTTTTAAAAATTGGTTAAATCCGCTTTGCGTTTTTATGATTTCGATTTGCGTCGCTACATACGATTGCATTTTTCGATGAATTCATAATCACATCTAATTCTGTTAGGAAAGTTATTCTTGGTTAGTATAGTTGCGTGTTAGGAAGTAAGAAATTAGTTTTTAATAAGAAGTTGTGTAGAAAAATGGGTGCAAAGGGAAGACAATGTATAAGTTTGGAACTAAAATTGGATGTAATAAAACATTTCAAGTCGGGTAGAAAGACTGTTGAAATAGACAGAATCCTTGCTTTAGCACCTTCAACAGTAAAAACAATTTGGAATAGTGATTAATCATTTAAAGATAGCTCGAGTTAATAGCAAATGAGATTTTATTTTTTATTTAATGTTTTTGTGAATATTGATAAATGAAATAAATAAATTTTTGTTATGTATTTATGCAAATATATTTTTTCTTATGATTTCTTTTTAAATCATAAATATAATTAAGCTCATTTGCTGAAATAAATAGAATAAAACTTAACCATATAACTTTCTTTATCATAAATCAAATTTCTTGGTAAAAATTTATATTTTTGAACCAATCCATGCAATAAATTGTCTTTAATTTGTAAAATTTATATATTTGACGATTTGTTGACGATTTTCTTAAATTTTCGTGACGATTTTGACGAATTTAGTCAAAACTTTTGATGATGCTTTTTACTATAGCATCATCTTGAAATAGGTAAACAAAGTGGAACTCCGGCTAAACCGTAGAATACATAACCGGGTACCCGGGTGTCCACTAGCAACTGTTAACGTTTATAGCTGCAAAACCAATACTAATAGATTATTGAAACTTCGGATCTAGAAAGTTCAAGTCTTTTTAAGTCGTTTTATTGATCATTTATGAAATTCGATTCAGCGGTTCTAAAACTATTAGCTTCCAAAGATGACACCAAAGGTTTCATAGAAAATTTGTTTTGTAAACCTTTATTAAATTTTATATTTTTTTATGAATTCAGGCATAAATGACTAAAAATTTAAATAGGCTACACGGGTACCCTGGCTATGCATTTGTGTGTTATTTCTTTGTTATGTCTTCAACGGAGACGAAATTACCGTTGTCGAATCGGTTAAAAACCTTGGTATTACCTTTAACAATCATCTTGATTGGAGTGATCATGTTAATGTAATTACGGGAAGGTTGTATGCGATGTTAAGAAATTTATGGTGTACGCAGTGGTTCATACCACAGAATATTCGAATGCTGCTTGCGACAACATATTTAATTCCGACTTTGCTATATGGATGCGAACTTTTTATAAACTGTGATTCTACCAGCTTGAAAAAACTCAAAGTAGCATTCAATAACATAGCCAGATACGTATTTGGCTTAAGACGATTCGATAGAATATCTTTTTATACACAGCAAATATTTGGTGTATCTTTTGAGAATCTTTTGAAATGTAAATTGTTATTGTACTTACACAAGATTATATATTTGCAAAGTCCGCAATATCTTTTTAACAAAATCACTTTTCTTAGATCAAATAGAGGAAACCGTATTAAGCAACTTCGACACAGAACTCATATATCTGATCAACATTTCTATATAAATGCCATTAAAATTTGGAATAAATTACCCTTTCGTTTGCAAAAAATAAACAATGCAACGCAATTCAAAACTGAAATATTTAAACATTTTAGGCAAGTGTAAAATATTTTATATAACAAAATTCTTTTATTTATAACTTTGTTATTTTAAGTCATTTTTAATGTATTTTATTTTTTATTTTTTTTAAAAGTTTTTTAAACGTTTATTATATATTTATATTTAACTCAAAAATTGTATTTTTTATTAATTTAATTTTTTATAGTTTTATACTTTTTTATGTGTAACCACTTTTTGTATACCCAGTATATTATCCAGTACTTAATATAAGATTTAATCTTTGTTTTGGATTGTAAAACTTAAAATTAAATAAATAAAAATAAAATAAAATCACAAAAAAAAATTATGTTTGTCATTTAGAGTTGTAGGCTTAATTTTTTGTTGTTATAATTAAAAAATTATTTTACTAAAAGCATTTTATGTTTATTTAACGGTATTTAAAATGCAAATTTTTTTGAAAATACGACAGGGAGAAGTAGAGGAAGAAGTTAGTTTTTGGTTTTTTTAATAAAAAGTGCCGAGAAGAAAAGGTTGTTTTTTGAGAATAAAAAAATTAATATTTGTTCATGAAGTTTTTGTGTTTGCTTTTTTTTAAATTTTATGTTGATTTTTTTATACTCGGTATTGTAATAAACAAATAAAAAAAATCGAATAAATAGATATATTATTAAATAAAATAAAAATGTGTTGAAAAATTAATAATTGGTGAAGAACCACCTATACATATGCCTACGCCCATAGACATCCACACATATATACAACATTTACACATTCCTACCAACATCAGTCCCATTTACACACACCACATCCCCTGGTCACCATCAGCACACCATCCGTCTCACATCGGGATTCATCCCTACATATACCCTCCCTCACCACCATACACTAAAGTTTGACACACCACTGACCTGAAGACGGACGGGACATATTCCGGACCGACGGGGCAAAAACGGGTAATTGGTGATCCCACCTATAAATAATTTCAAGATACCAGACTGAGCTTGGACAGGGCTTTTTGCGGCGGTTCGCGCGCTTAGGGTAGGGGATAACTTTAATTTAGTTTTGACTCTAGGGTTTTGTTTGAACGGACAGAGAGGACAGGTTTCGTGGACTCTACATCTGGGTGTGAGTTGTCTGGAGTATGAAAATGTCCTGAGGGAAATAAAGGAAATGGACATGGAGTAAAAATTATAAAAGTAAGCTAAGTTTTAAACTTGTAGGGGTAGCGTTTCTCTAAGGGGCAAATCCCCATATGGGCCAAGGATTTGCCAAGGTAGTGGGAGGGTAGGCCAGGCAGCAAAACATCAGCTGCCCGCCAAGGGAGTGATAGGTTGAGATGGTCAGGAATCAAATTATTGCAGGGAGTTGGAAATATTTTAGGTGGTAAGTTTTTTTTTGCTCCCAAATAATAGTTTTTTTTAGCTTTTACTTTTTGGTTAAAATTTCTTTTTGATTACACTGATCTTTTGTTATGTTACTAGATTCTTTTTATAAATATTTTTTTTTGAATACATGACATTTTTTTTTGAACATTGGCCTGTGGGTTGTTAAGATGGCGAATTCACGCCTCTACCGGCCTAGCCTGGCAAGATTTTAATAGCTAAGCGTTGCTATCCTAACAATCCACCGGTTCAGACCAAAAGTCATTGACAAAGAATTAAAAGAAACTATTTATTATTCTTATTATTTTTATGCTCTGCTTTTGAATGTGTTAGTTGTAATGCAAAAAAAAAAGCTACAAAAATTAAATTGTTAAAAAAGCATAAAAAAAGATTGGTCGTATCGCCAGTTAAATATGGTCGATACCTTTTCTGGGTCCTTGAGTAACTCAAAGTCGATTTTTCTATGTCCGTCGGTATGTTCATTTGTCTGTCGACTCAACAGAAAATAAAAATTTGGCGTTTAAAATTTTTGCTTCTAATTTTTGTAAGCAATTTATGATCGAAATACGGCAAAAGCAGTTCAGTAGAAAAATAACTACGAGTCCAATATTGGAACAACCAGACAAAAAATGTATATTTCTGTTAAAAAAAAAACTACCGGAAAATGATAGTGGAATGCATCGGTTTTTATAACTTTAGAGCTGAGTCGTTTAATGTGACTAAAATCCAACAACAAGATCGCGAAGATTGTTTAATAATTTTCCAAAAGCCAAATATAAAGCGTATCTTTGGAATAGACCTTAATTTGCCTAAAACAGCAACTAATTATAATACTGTGAGGTATGTTTTCATACAGACTGGGTCGTAATTTTAGGACCTCATATGAAGCCTACTCTTGGTAAATGCATTGTTTTTCACCCAACGCTTGGGACCACCAGGGCAGGTGCTCATGTCGATATTTTCTTCTACACCAAGAAGCAGGGCAATCAAGGCTTAACCTAAAACGGTTTTGTTCTGTATTTATCTTACACCGCAGTCTAATGGTGTTTTCTTTTCTACACAAAATGTGCCTTTTTTAAAAAAAAAAATCCAATTTGGTGTCTGTTTCTTAAAAATTTTGCTCCCGAAAAGTATGAGTTTTTTAGAATAAAACAAGCCACCCTTTTTCGGGAGCAAAATTTTTAAGAAAAAGACACCAAATTGATTTTTTTTTTTAAAAAGGCACATTTTTTTTGTAGAAAAGAAAACACCATAATGTTATGCAATTTTTTTATAAAAACGACGATAATTTGCATCAGAAAAAAATCTCCTTAAGACTTAAATACATAAATTAACGACAGAAACAACCAACTTGAGACTAAGAATTCTATTTTCTTAAATTCAACTAATAAAAAAAACATACATTAATTTTACCGCAACAACGAAAATAAAAAAAGCGGAAACAAAATAGAAAATGGCATTAATGTAAATGACATGGCTGAAGTTGAGTTCAGCAGAAAATAAAGCCATAAAATAAAAAATAAATGAAAAATGTATCAAATAGTCAAAGGGCGAAAGGAAAAATGCTGTGGCAAGTTGCACGAATACCTAGAATTTTTTTTTCTTTCCTTAAGTGAATAATACGAACGTAAGATAATGTTAATTTCAGTCTGTTTTAATACTCGGTACAAGTATTTCAATGCCATAAGGGCGTATATTTAATGGTTGTTGAAAAAATTTTACTCTTTTTGGTTATTTTCTATAATTCTTTTTTTGTTATTTTGAGGTTATGCATAAGGAAGGCAAAGTTTTTTTATTCGTATTTTGCTTGTCTTGAAAGGTCGAACGTGAACTTTTTCCTCATTCAACACATTTTTAGTTTTTGTCGTCTTTATTCGTCGTGTATTCTAATCAAAAACGTGTTTATAATTTTTGAGTATTATTTTGGTGTTGATAAAGGAATTAAATTTTTTTTATAATAAATAAAGGGTGATTTATTAGAGAGAAAATTGTAAATGGTGATTTCGTTAGTTATTCTTTATTATCGACCAAAGGGCCTTTGAAAATTTTTTATTATATTTTATATATATTATATTTTTATTATATTATAGAAAGGGTATATGTGACCTTCTCCGAGAAAAGGGACCTAGTGTGTAAAAAATTGGGGGATGGACTTAATAGTGGATTCTGGTACCTAAAAGGGTGTAGAATAAGATGAAATGCGTTCTTCTCAAGTCTTCATTTTTACACACTAGGTCCCTTTACACGGAGAAGGTCACATATGTATATTGTCATTTCTTTTGTAATTTCCACTGTATTGATCTTATATCAGTGTACGATGCAATAAAACACAATAAAACAAATACGGCAACAGAACATTAGTTCTTATGAGACAACCCACACCAAACAGAACAACCGCAAAACTGTCTTTTTGACTTAGTGCGATAAAAACTTGGTTGCAGAAAATACTTGTCCTAATAATAAATGTAATTCTTATACGCTTAACAGTTTTATTTGGTTTAATATCTTTAGATTTTCTAAAATCTTTATGGATGAAGTTTCCTGATGATCTGGCCTAAGCAACCAGTGAAATGCGCATAGGAATAGATTATCCCATCAACAATAAATTTCAGTGTTTTTATCAAAAATAAATAATGCGAATTAAGCACGAATAACAAAATCATTTAAAGTAAAATCAAATGTTTTTTTGGCCAATGAGAAATGGAGAAGTGGAAGGAATGGCATTTTTTCTACTTTGACTGCAGTTTTTTAAATGCTGACTATAAACGTATAATCGATAAAAAAAAATCAGCAGTTATAAATGTGTAAAGCATGCACTGTCAGATTATGGGTTACCTGTTATTACCGGAATGTCAATTTTGTATTACCTCGTACCTTCTTATTGGCTGGATGTTAACATTCGAGGTATCATTAGATCCATCCTAAAAACTTAAGTGTCCTTGTTTGAAAACGAAGTGTCTGATTTTTGTCGTGAAATAGTAATACGTTTAAAAACAAATTAACCAAACCTATAGAGTTTGGAAATAAAAAGGTGATTACAAAAATATGTGTATATAAGTTATCAGCCAAATTATGGAAACCAAATACACATGAATGAGTTAAATCAAACTTATTTAAAAAACGATCCTTTTTTAAAGTTTATAAACAAATCTTTTATACCAGAACTTCTCTTAAAATCAGGACAAACTACGGTGCTTTTTAAAAAATTCAACTAAGAATTTCCATAGACTTCAATTAAATTTCACTAGATTGGTTTAAAACAGGGGTAAAAAACTGCAGTCGAAACCAACAATTGTCGAACAAAAAACGAAAATTTGTGCACAACTTTTCGCTTGTTAAGTTGGTTTCACAACGACCGTTTATATTTAATGAATCAAAAGTAAAAGCAAAAATTTTTTTTTTGCCTAGAAAATGAAGAAGTGGATGAAATGGACGTTTTTCTACTTTGACTGCAGTTTTTTAAACGCTGGTTTGAAATGTTTTTCATTACTGTCTGGTGCCTCTCTTTTTTCCAATTCCCTAAAATTGTTTGAATTCTTCGAGTATTTCGAACAATTTAAAAACTTTATTCGATTAATCGAGCAGTTTTCAAATTCAAAAATCGATTAATTCCTTACTCGAACAAAATCAAAAGGCGAATAATTGGATACTCTACCCGATACCCATGTTTGTTTTATTTTTATTTTATAAGCCTCTCTGTTTACAGAAGAGCTCTCAATCATGAAAAAATTTGAAATTTCGTTGAAATTTGATGTTTTTGTTTAAATAATTTTGACAAATAGAATTTTGGAATTGTTCCTTTTATTTTACTTTTTAAACATTTTCATACATACATATTTGTATACGTATGCTATTTATAGATTTGTTGTTATTTCTACACAATACTAGCAAATCGTGATTGACCTGCTTGTGTAGCGTTGTTGTTGTTTCTACAACAAACATTTAGAATGCAATGCTTAATTTTTAAGTACGGCTCGTACCGCTAAGCTAAGTATGCGATTTTTCTTTCTGAGTAATTTAGTTTGAAGGAGTTACCGCGTTCTACTTCAATTTGCGGCAGAAAAATTCTTAATTCGATTTACCATATTTACCCTTGGCTCCACATTTACTTTTCACAATTTGAGGTAAAAAATAATTAATTTCTCTATCTTTGAAGGGACCTCTGCCTTCTGGATGCTGCTGGCGAACGCAGTATCAAGTAGGACTTTGATCTGTCTTGATCTTAAGAATTAAAATTTAAATCCGCACACAGTGTTGAAGTATGATTATTATCATCCAAGTTCGTAGTGGAACATGGCTCCAGAAAAATTTTTTCCAATCACTTCTAATTAATGTTAACTGTTTTGCTTCGAGTCCATGGTTTTTGATTTTTTTGTTAAGTGATCATTTAACTGGTCGTCTGTTACTTTGGGTTGGTCTCTCTGCTGCGGCGGTTGCATTTTGGAATACCATTCTACCGCTTCTTTGGCAACATTTCCATCTGGCTTTCTCAACGTATGTCCTATCCATTGCCACTTTCTGCTTTTGAATTCGGTATTGGCTTATAGCTCTCGCAGAGTACTTGGTTTGATTTTATATTTAGCAAGTGACTTCGCAATATTCGTCGAAGGCATTTGTTGACAGATGCTTAAATAATTCTATAATTCTTGTAGAGATATTTCATGTTTCGCATCCGTATAGAAGAACGGCCATTACAATCGAATTGAATATTCGAATTTTGGTGTTTCGTTGTATCTTCGATGAATTTCATACATCATGTAGGAATCAAAATGTTTGTCTAGCTTTATTCAGTCGGTGAGCAATGTCCTCTTTCGTTACACCGTACGTTCAATCTTTGAGAAGGTCACGAGTAGGTAAGGGTCATGATTGTCATGTATTGTTGCCAATTTAGCTATTTTCGATTTATCTATTAGCGATATTTTTATTATTGTTTTGTTACTTTATAACAAATTGTTTAAGCCAACGTTGGACTTGCTCTAAAAACAAATAAACAAACTATTACACACACATATGAAAAAACTATGGCGCATGTTTGTATGAATATTAAAAATTTTAACTACCGTCATATATTTAAATGCACCGCTGTATTAATATAATTTATAGTATTACTCAAAAATATTTAACCCGTAGCAACTTTTTAATATTGCAATGCGCAAATATTAAATATTTCGCCATACAAATATATTTTCTATGGAAATATTCAAATATTTTTAGTCACCGTAAATATTAAATATTGTGTGTCTTCAATATTAATATATTACTGCCACACATCACAAACTGCCCAAGTGTATGCAAAATGTACGAATATAAATAACATAACAAAACAAAATATGCCGTCTTGTTGATCATCGACTGCCAAAATATGCGACACAAAATATGCGACTATTACACACGACATATTTAAATATTTCACAATATGAAGAACAAAATATTTTTGTGTGTGTACATACAAAAAAGGTTTAAAAAAGGAATGATTTAAAATAAGAAATTCTTTGTATGATGTGTTGGTAGATTAAAATATAATTGTTTAATGGTTTTTTTATTTATTGAAAAAAGGTAAATTATGATTGAAAGGTGAGTTTTATAATTTAAATGCACAAATAAAAAAAGGAATGAAAAATCAACTAATGTTTTAAGAAAACATATGCATACATATGTAGTTAGTATTTATAAAAATATTTATAAAGAGCAATTAAAAGAATATAGGGAGTGATATGACATAGACAAAATTAAATTAATTGTTTGGACTAGTTGTTCAAAAATAAAGTAAAGGTACAAAAGTGCGTTTTTGTTTTGAGAAATTTGTTTACAACAGTCAAATTTACTTTTATAAGGGGAAACATTTTTATGCATGGGTGTGTAGATAATAGTTTTATGACCTATGCATTTTGTTTTTAGCTTGGCTCATTTAATTGTTGATGATAATGGATGAATTCAAAATAGAACAACCAATCGCGATATTGTAATAGAAGCTCAAAAAATAGGATGTAGTGGGAATGTAGGTAGGAAGCTGCTTATATGATCTGTTAGAGAAAATAACATTGGAAGTAGTGATCACTGATCCGTTGCAAAGGCTATGCATATACATATGTATGTATGTATGTACATATGTATGTCTATATGTACATATAAGTAATTGTTAGCGACAAAGAAAACTTCGAAAATTGATATTGTGTATTGCGTTATACAAGTTGATTTAAAAAACAAAACATTTTTATGAC
This sequence comes from Pollenia labialis, assembly GCA_949318255.1. NCBI lineage: Eukaryota > Metazoa > Arthropoda > Insecta > Diptera > Polleniidae > Pollenia > Pollenia labialis. The sequence continues at coordinate 147,375,373 of OX439141.1, forward strand.
TTTTCTTGTTTTTTATAAGTATGTAATTTGGAAAAGAAATGTTTTTTAGAGTATTGCTGTTTTTTTTTTATTTGTACCTATCATAAATATTTTTTTAGGTAAAACATTTTTGTTTGCTATATGCGCTTGCGTAGACATTAAAGAAACCCAAATTTTCATGCAAGTAGCAATCCTTTTTTATGTAATTTTTTTGCTTATTTCATGCACTTATGACCTTTTCATTTGTTGTTGCTTATACATATAAAAAACATATGCAACAACACCGTGTGATTTCATAGACACAAACGTATGCAAATTTATGATCTTTGCTTCTTTTATTTTAACTGAAAATAAAGGGTTATTTATTTTTTCACTTGTTTGTTTACAATATGAATAGGTATATAGAAGTATGAATAATTATGACGCCAACATTTACGCAGAAAGAGAATTGTACACACCATCTGTATGCATGAAGATCCTTTTTAATAGGAATTGTTTAATTGTGCTTTATAAAATTAATAATATAATAGGAGAATATAGAACTGCGCACATAAATGTAATCAAATTTTTAAATAAAACTGAGCCTGAGCATATCCTGTCTCTAGTTATTAAGCGAAACGTTTGTTTTATAAGAAACCTATTTTTACCTACATACAATTCACAGTGTTGTTGATATTAATTCTTTTTTAGAAAAGACTGTGCAACAGTAAGACAGCATATTACAGGGTTTTACCCTTGATTGTTGTTAATGACTTAAAAAATTAAAAATTACGACAAATCAATTGTCATATTGAATACCATATTCGTCAATACAATTAACTTTTTCATTGAAAAGGCACCAACAACTGAATTTGTAAATACAAAAAACTATTTTGTTAATGAAAATTGTTAAAATTCAACAAATATTTTTAACAATGAGTTTGTAATATTGAATAAAATATTTGTTAACAATTAAACATAAATTTTTATTACTAAATTGTCATATTAACAAAATACTTTGTTACTAACTAAATTAAAATTAAAGGTTCATTTAAAAGTTGTTTTTATTAACGTTTTAATAAAATTCATAAAAAATTACATCACAAAAACCATTATAACTCATTAAGGAACAAACATAGTCCTGCATGCGAGTTTCTGACATCAACACAAAACGGAATCTTGCAATCATTAATTTAAAATTTATTTATGAATAATTAAATAATAAGTTAACTGACCGTATAGATTGGTAAAATTTCAGAACAACCGCCACATCGGTCATTCTTTTAAATATTTAAAATAAAAAAAAAAGAATTTTTTTTTATGGTTTTTCTTTTTGACACAAAATATTTTTTCTATGATATACACATTTATTTTCTAAAAAAAAAACAAATTGTAAATATGACAATTTACAAACATGTTAATTAAAGAAATTGTTAAAATTATTAAAAAGATTTAACAAATTTTCTTTAATTACTTAATAACTTTTGTTATTTTTTTCTGTGAATATCACTCGCATTTTATTTATTTATTTCAGTCTATGGAAAACAAAATTTCTTACAGACCATGCAACTAGCTTACACAGAAAAATATATTACATAGTAAAAAATAGTTAATAATTGGTATACATATGTATATACATATGTATGTATATATTAAATTTATAAAATACTAAAAAGAATTAACTTAAAGCCATCTTTTGATGAGCAAAATTCTATATGCGAATAAGATTTTTTTTGAAGGCATAAATTATTAATATTAAAAAAATGCTCTCGTTAAAGTGCCATTAAGAGCATAATTAGTACGATGAACTGGAACTTTAAATGTATCAATTTTCCTCAAGTTTCTAGCTGGTATATTGAATGGTATTTAAGATAACAATTCAGGACAATCAACCCTTGAATTAATTATATCATAAATGAATAGGATAGACTGTAGTTTTACGGTATTATAAAGTTCTCAAACTAATAAGGAGGCATTTAGACTCATAAGGAGCAAATTGGAACTGAGTATATGAGTTGTACTCTCTCAACACGGGAAATGTGAATGGAAATATATGGACTCCAGATAACTGAAGCATATTCTAACTTTGATCTAACAAACGATGTATAAATATGTTTAAATGTGTATGGGTCATGGAACTCAGGACAATTCCTTTTTAAAAAAGCTAAAGTTTTATAAACTTTAGGAGTAATATACTCAATATGAGGAACGAAAGACATGGATGAATCAAAGACAACACCCAAATTATGTTTGGAGACGACATTTTTTAGATTAACACCATTAAGTTTAAAATCGCTCTTAATAGTACTAAATTTTCTATAAAACGAAATATGATGCATTTTTCAAAGTTTAATTTAAGCTTATTAAGTTTACACCATCCAACTAGCTTATTTAAATCACTCTGTAAATTACATACATCAGCCGCCGAATCAACCCTCAGGAAAATTTTCAGATCATCAGCATACAAAAGAAATTTAGATTTTTTGAAACAAGAAATTATATCATTTGCATTTGGTAGGGTAATATGTCTATTAATATATCTCGAAAAAGTTTTCTAAATTGCTTTACTAAAATCTAAACTTAGATATCGATAAAGCATTTACGTTTCCATTTATAATTATCCTAACCGGAAAATGATCGGAACTTAAGTCATTAACAACAATTGCCGGTAATATCGTTTCCAATGTGTTCGTTAAAAAAAAATCAAAACCCTGTAATATGCTGTCTTACTGTTGCACAGTCTTTTCTAAAAAAGAATTAATATCAACAACACTGTGAATTGTATGTAGGTAAAAATAGGTTTCTTATAAAACAAACGTTTCGCTTAATAACTAGAGACAGGATATGCTCAGGCTCAGTTTTATTTAAAAATTTGATTACATTTATGTGCGCAGTTCTATATTCTCCTATTATATTATTAATTTTATAAAGCACAATTAAACAATTCCTATTAAAAAGGATCTTCATGCATACAGATGGTGTGTACAATTCTCTTTCTGCGTAAATGTTGGCGTCATAATTATTCATACTTCTATATACCTATTCATATTGTAAACAAACAAGTGAAAAAATAAATAACCCTTTATTTTCAGTTAAAATAAAAGAAGCAAAGATCATAAATTTGCATACGTTTGTGTCTATGAAATCACACGGTGTTGTTGCATATGTTTTTTATATGTATAAGCAACAACAAATGAAAAGGTCATAAGTGCATGAAATAAGCAAAAAAATTACATAAAAAAGGATTGCTACTTGCATGAAAATTTGGGTTTCTTTAATGTCTACGCAAGCGCATATAGCAAACAAAAATGTTTTACCTAAAAAAATATTTATGATAGGTACAAATAAAAAAAAAACAGCAATACTCTAAAAAACATTTCTTTTCCAAATTACATACTTATAAAAAACAAGAAAAGTCATAAAAATGTTTTGTTTTTTAAATCAACTTGTATAACGCAATACACAATATCAATTTTCGAAGTTTTCTTTGTCGCTAACAATTACTTATATGTACATATAGACATACATATGTACATACATACATACATATGTATATGCATAGCCTTTGCAACGGATCAGTGATCACTACTTCCAATGTTATTTTCTCTAACAGATCATATAAGCAGCTTCCTACCTACATTCCCACTACATCCTATTTTTTGAGCTTCTATTACAATATCGCGATTGGTTGTTCTATTTTGAATTCATCCATTATCATCAACAATTAAATGAGCCAAGCTAAAAACAAAATGCATAGGTCATAAAACTATTATCTACACACCCATGCATAAAAATGTTTCCCCTTATAAAAGTAAATTTGACTGTTGTAAACAAATTTCTCAAAACAAAAACGCACTTTTGTACCTTTACTTTATTTTTGAACAACTAGTCCAAACAATTAATTTAATTTTGTCTATGTCATATCACTCCCTATATTCTTTTAATGGCTGTTTATAAATATTTTTATAAATACTAACTATGTATGCATATGTTTTCTTAAAACATTAGTTGATTTTTCAGTCCTTTTTTTATTTGTGCATTTAAATTATAAAACTCACCTTTCAATCATAATTTACCTTTTTTCAATAAATAAAAAAACCATTAAACAATTATATTTTAATCTACCAACACATCATACAAAGAATTTCTTATTTTAAATCATTCCTTTTTTAAACCTTTTTTGTATGTACACACACAAAAATATTTTGTTCTTCATATTGTGAAATATTTAAATATGTCGTGTGTAATAGTCGCATATTTTGTGTCGCATATTTTGGCAGTCGATGATCAACAAGACGGCATATTTTGTTTTGTTATGTTATTTATATTCGTACATTTTGCATACACTTGGGCAGTTTGTGATGTGTGGCAGTAATATATTAATATTGAAGACACACAATATTTAATATTTACGGTGACTAAAAATATTTGAATATTTCCATAGAAAATATATTTGTATGGCGAAATATTTAATATTTTGCGCATTGTTATTTTATTAAATTACCACTGGTTAAATATTTTTTAATATTACTACGAGGGTTTTAGTAAATTGAGAATATTTTTGCAATATGAATACCTTTAAATATTTTAGTTTTGAATATTTACTGCGGTTTTTGATATGTAGAAAAAAAACTATTTACTAATTTTTAAATTCAAAGTACTTGTGGTGGACTCACTCTGTGATTGTTATACATACTTGTACTTGTTGTAGCATTGTCAACAACTGATATTTGAATTCGCCTTGCCAAGAACTTAAAATTTAAATAGAATTCATAAGTTATATTCACAGAAATATTATAAGTAGTTTTTTATCAATTAAAAAAATTATTTAAAAAGTATTTAAATTTAATTAATGTTATAATTGAATCATTTATTCGTTTTTGTTGAAAGAAAATTAAAAATATAGTTTTGATTTAACTAACATTTTAGTTCTTTTGAAATAAATTTCGAATTAAAATAATAGTTAAATCAAAAATAATTATTTCGATTAAAATAAAAAAATTTTAATTTGTGAAATTGTTGTTGGATCATTTTGTAATTAAAATTAAAAATATAATTTATTGAAAAAAAAATATTCAATATATTAAATTTTTATAATTTTTAGTTATCAGTATAATAATTTTGTTAATAGGAGCAAAATCAAAAAATGGGTTGCTTGATTTTATGAATTTGGTATCAATTTGGTGATAAGAGACAATTTTTAAATTTTCTGTGTTCTTATTTCTAATAAAATATATTAAGGGTCCTCATGATGTCGCTTAAAATTGCCATTTGTGCAAATGCGCAAACTTACGAGTCTTGTTTCATGAAGCCACTTTTTTTACTTTTGTGTAAAAAAAATTGTAAACAATTAATGTCAGTTTGTAAGAAACGTCAATACAAAAATAAATTAAAAATTAAAATTCAAAAATATAAAAATTTGTGTTTAAATTTGTGATTAATATGTATGAGAAATTTGCTTTTAAAAATGCTCAAAGAAAGCCAAAAGACCAATTTACTGAAATTATTGCTAGAATTTATTGTTTGTGATTTATAGACACTTGGATTTTTCATTGAAAACGACGTTAAAATCATTAAAAGATCTGTTTGTATAAATGCACAATTGAACAGCGCAAGTTTACGAGACAAAATTGTTGGGCAAATTTACCAAGTTTGTGTAAATGAATTCTCATACAATTTTTGACAGTTCATTTACGAGGGCGTAAAAATGCACAGTTTGCACAGATTACGAGACTTATAAACGATATCATGAGGACCCTTATTGACTTTAAAGCCTTATTCACAATGAAAGCAGCCATTTCGTTTGTGTTCTCTTATTAAATTATTTCATATGAATTCTTTAATTTTAAGTACAAGATGCTTATGAATATTGTTTAATAAAAATGTTAGCAATATATTTTTTATTTTTTTTTTATTTATTTATTTCCAATTCTATACACAAGACTTAAAGCCTCTTATTGCAGTATAGAACATTGTTTTAGCAGAAACATTTATAATTATAATTTGTAAATGATAAAATTTAAAACAAAAGAAAAAATTTAAAAGAGAGAAAAAAACAATTATTAAATTAATAAATTAAATTGAAAATTAACAAAATAATAATATTTAAAATTCATAAAAAAATGAAAAAAATTAACGTGCAAAAAAATTTAAAATGCTTTTTTTAAAGCTCAGTGCGTTACTAGTTATTTGCCAATCGGAAGATAAACTTTGGTGTCTAAACAATAAAATTTTTTTACCTCTATTAGACCTAGATATGGTTAAGCGGTTATACAGATGTTGTGGTTGTTGAGTAAACACGATTTTGTGCATAAATATTAGTACTCTTGTTTTGTGAAGGTCATCAAACTGAATACCATATAATTTTACCGTAAAAGGAGAAACAGAATTAAACCTTTTCACGCCATATACGTATCGTACAATGCTCTTAAAGACTGAGTTTAGTTTTCCTGTACTTGCCGCATCACATTTGGCAAATAATTCGCATCCATACATCAGAATTGGCAATAAATAGGTTTTGGCAAGAAGTATTCTTATTTTGATACTGCGTTTGCCAGAGAGTTCTAAGCATGGAATATGTACGGCCACATGTATAATTAATATGGTTGCACCATGTCAGGTTCTTATTAAAAATAATACCTAAATTGTTTGCTATATTTACCCTTTCAATACGTTCATCACCAAGAAAAATATCAGGTATATGATCGGTTATAGTAGATCGTTTTTGGATAACAAGATACTTAGATTTTTTTGGGTTGATACTAAGACCATTAGCAGTAGCCCATTCATATATATGTTTTAACTCAGTATTCAGAGTTAAGACACATTGTTCAATTTCAGATGTATCACAGCTGATGTAAATCTGAACATCGTCAGCATACATTCTGACTTTGCAGTGTGTAAGTTGACTCGGAAGGTCATCAGCGTAAAGCGAAAATAGAAGGGGCCCAATAATTGACCCCTGCGGTACAACCCTCGTCACAGGTAGAAATTTTGATTTATTATTACCACTTTGATTTATCTTACCTGTTGGTAAGATATGTTGATATCAGACGTGTAGCAGCTGTAGAAAACATATGTTGAATGTATTATTTTATAAATATAAATGTATTAGCTATTACGTTACTGCCTATCAATAACTTGTTGGTTTATTTCCTTTATAATAAACCGTTTCGAGTTCGTTAATTGCAATTCAAATTAAATAAACACAACACTTTAATATATAACACTTTTATATTAAGAACTTAGTAACTTTAACAACCGTAATTTACAGCTTTTATGTACAACTCACTATTGTGATCAACACACTTCAATGTTTACAATTTTCTCCGCGTGATGTGTTTTCAGCTTGACAAAGTCTGAACTAAGAATAATCTTATGCCATCTTTTGCGATTAAATTTATGCTCCAGCCCAGACGGGCAAATGACCATAGAACGTTCGAGGTCTGATGTCTAGATATCTCTTGAACGTACTATAGTTATTAACATTGTGCATTAACTATATGGCTGAATTAAAATTGAGTTGGTTTATGATGCATAATCATAAACCAAGGTATACTTTAAGGTGTTACAATAAATTAAGTTATCTATAACGAAAATTCTAGTATTTACAGTAGGGTTGAAGTAAAAATATGCACAAAAATTTTAACATTACATCTGTCCATTGATTTGTTCGCTAGAAGTGTGCATAACTAATACAATTACAACTTAAACTAATAAATTAATAATATTCTTAACTAAATTTACTTTCGTAACAGTATTTAAAAAGTTTGAAACTTAAGAACTTTTAAACCGATTAACAAATTCAGTTGGAGAAGAAAGCTTAGCTTTGTCAACAAAATTCTCAACAATCGTTTTTTCTTTTATTGATTCCTTCAGGCAAATAGACTTTTTGTAATACTGAAAATTACAATTTTTTTTTTATTTACCCATGTATTTTTACAAGCTTTCTGAATTCTTTTTTTAAAAATTGGACATGAGGATGCATTTTCAAATGGTTTTCTTTTATAGTTTTATTAAATTACTGACTTTATTGGCAAAAATTGTTATATTTTGCGATTTATTGCAAAATATTTAAATTTTCCAAAAATTATTATTTTTTAGCGACTTATCGCAATTTTTTTTTAACTCTCCTTTTTTCTAGATATTTTGCATACAATTTAAGGGTTATTCTTTGGGAAAAAGTTGGCATGATATGGCTGTGCAGAGAGTTAAGTGGGTACAACTTACCTTTTTTAAAAGTAAAAATACTTTTTGGAGAAATGCACCTTCAAATTTATCACCCCATATCAGTTTTCCTTTTTACCAATAGAATTTGTTGTCAAGAAATATTCAATATCTTTCATAGATTCCCAAAACTTCTTAATTCAAAATTTTTTTTTTATTCCATTTTAACGTGGTCTTTTTCAACGCCTTTTTGCTTAAGGTTAGGATTATGTTTCCACTCCATCCTAAAATTTTTTTTTAACTTTTTTGGTTTGTTTTTTTGTCCAAATTTTTCGGTTGTTGGTTATAGTTTCATCATTTTAAGATGTCGTCCATAATGATGATCATCACAGAGCGAACTACTGCTGCTGGCGTTTTTCGTCCATTTTTTTTTTGTTTTTTTTTTCAATTTAAGCTGTTTATATATTTTATAACTTAAGGGTCAAATTGTCAATTTTTCAAGCTTTCAAACCATTTTGCATAAAATTTCAAGGCATGAATGTTTTGTTCTTCAAATAATTTATGTATGTAACTGAAATTGTTTGTAACTTGTCTTTTACACTCAACTTTCTGGGCCTGATTACATTTAACAAATTCAAAACATGTCCTTACAAAATTTGTTTACACAATTTTTTAAAATGCTAACGACACAAATACTTCGTCATCCTTGCATAATGTTGAAAAATTCAAAGTATCCTTTAACGAAATGAAAATAATGATTTTCCAATAATCGCCGGAAGTTAAAAATTAATAAATGAAAATAAAGTGAGTATCGAAGCGTTAAAGTGAAACCAGAAATATGTATGCATGTAACTATGATTGAATTTACTCCCACCTTAACTATTTGTTGAAAAAGTTAAAGGAAAAGTTAAATAAATTGAAATATTTTTTGGCATAAAGCTTAAGGACTTGGAAATGTATATAAAATCCTTGTTTGTCTTAAAAAATATGCGTGAAACTTTTTGTATGAAATTTCGTTAAAAAACGAATTTTTTTTTATTTGTCAGCCGTGCAGAACAAAGATATTACGTAATATTAATATATCGACCCCTAACCACGAAAATAGTGTAAGCGCCAAAAATCAAATTTTACAGGAGAGAGCTTTTTTATTTTATTTCATATAAATTTTGTGTGAAATTTGTCGCTTACAATAAAATTGTTCTTGCTATAAAATCGTAACGGTACCTTATGTGACCATGAGATTTTAGGAGATGATGCAAGTGTTGCCAATAAAGTCATTTTTTAAAAAAGAACGAAAACTGAAATTAATGTCGCTTACGTTATTTTCGCAGTTAGTGCTCGATATGTACGTATTTAATTCAAGTGTAATACAACAGCTTAGAAAACAAATATGCAAGCTAATTTGCAATGCAGCTGGACCATACAAATTTTGAAATAATTGGGTGTATATCTCTTTTTTTTTGGAATTCCGATGTGATTGGTATTCTAAGTGAAAGCTTTCTACATCTATCGAAACAAATAGAGGTCGGACGGGGCAAAGTCAAAATTCCCATCAGAATTTGTAACCCTCCACCGCGAATTGTGAATAAATGTTAATGCTCTTTTATTTTATTCTATGTGAAACTTTACTTAAATTCATCTAAGACTCTATAACGTATATATGCATGTAAATATATACTGAGTTATTAAGTGATGAAATGTTAAAATAGCTAAGCCCGTGTAAAAAAACCCCTCACTTCCCCAACGCAAACTAGGACTTATAACCCCATTGTGGGACTTTGTTTAACATCTGCAGACAGAACTCTTTATCTAATGAACCAGTTGTGCTAAATTTTTTTATCCAAAACTGCGTACACTGAAAAAAAATTAATCAATAGTATATAGGATTTTCTTGAATCAAGTACAGAAAGATTGATTCAAGTACGGATTATTAAAGTGGGAAATACTTAACATATCCATATTTAACCCCGAATTCGTACTTAAAATAATCCGAAAGTGAGATTAGATTGATTCTAAGATAAAGCACTTATCCCATAGGCAGAAGGAGAATATTATTATTATTGATTTAATATCCCGTTTTACACCTTACAAAATTTCAATTATAAAACACCAGCATCGGTCCCGATATGGTTTTTACTTTAATCGATTTCGACCGTAAACGTTCGCATAGAAAATGACATTTAAAACAAAAACAAATTTTAGAATGCGTACCCAACACCGCTTTATATTTCATCTCAATCATTTATTTCTAACATACCTACCCGCTATCTCCAGTCTTTAAGGGGACCCCAATACAAAATGTTCCAGTCACGCAAGAAATATATTGAAGAATAAGTAACATAAATGCCCACGAGTTTCCCCTACCACCACTTCTTAGGGTGGCTCCAATACAAATATTGCGTTTTATGAAATTCTTAAATAAATTAAAATTTTTCGACTTTTGTGAATAAAATCAAAAGTTGTTAACTAATTTGTTAATCACTTCAAATTGACATGAATGAAACTAAATCACTTCATTAATCGCAAATAATCCACTGAACTTTCCTCAAACTGAGTACAGTGTAGAATCGGCAACATGAACGTGTACAACCGGCCACAATTTCTGCTTAATATTTTTTATTTTTGTCCTTAAATAATTTTTGTTCATAAATTTTCACAATTTCATCATTAAAATTATTTAAATAATCTTCTAATAACTTTAAAAAAGTGTTTTTATAAATTTTTAATACTTTAAATAAATATAAATTAGTTTGTTGTTTTTTTTCTAAATCATCTGTCATCTCAAATGTAATGTGAACGGCTGTGATTAACTTAATAAACATTTTGCTTAAACGCGATTAAAAACTCAAGTGTGAACATAGCATTACCTAAAAAAGAGGCTAGCACCATTGGATTCAGTCTGTACCAGCCAAAAGGCCGCTGAGCACAACTGAAACGACTAAACATTAATGTGCCCAGCGAAGGTTGTGTTTTTTTACGAAAAACATAACGCAAATGTTCTCATCTTTATGTTGAGTGGGATTAATACAGTATTTTTATTGTGTATAAAATTCACATACAGAGAAACGGTTTCTTAAGGTATTTACTACAAAAATTCTTTTAGCATTTGTGTTTTCAATATTTCTACCGTACAAAACACTAAATTGCGGTATATTTGGGGTATTCACAAGGTAGTCATAACTTTGTAAAGTCATGTGTCTTAAAATAATTACAAGAAATATATATGACTGCTGTGGGCTACCGCTTATAATTTTGATTTTTACTGTACAGTTATGACGTATCAATGAACACAGCATTAAAATTTTGATTTTGTTTGACGCACAACAACATTAATTTTAAACAATTGTAGTATATTATTTAGGACATTATGACGATATGACTTGATAGCACACCTTGTGAATCCCCCAATTATGTTTATTTTCGAACACGGATTTAGACTGTTTCCCGCAGTAATAAATTGAATACAAAAATAATTTTAATTATTACACACTTTTTTTATATTTAATTGAAGTACTTAAATGTACTACCTCGCATAAAATAAAAGAAAGACTTTGACTTTGTAAAATATTTGAGAAATTCTTTGAATTTTTTATGCACGTGTGATACCGAGAAATGTTGGCGTCGGTGTCGGTGTAGGTACTCTGACTTTAATTTTAACTCCGGTACAAACACCGCGACTTAGAATCCGACTCCACAGCCCTGCATAAAATCCTCTCCATATTGTAGTGTGGGTAGAACCTAATATAAATATTATGTCTCACTATTGACCTAGTTACCTCTCTCTCTTTCTTATAGTAACGCAAGTGGTGTCGTTGCGCTTACCATGTAATAGAATTGACGAAATCACTAATGGCAAGTAGCAAAATTATGTAAATTAAGAATATAAGTTATAGAAAAAGTCCCTACTCAAAGAAGTTATGGTTAATAGACCCAATTAAATTCGCTTACGCCAAGCTTGTTCCATTAACTACAGGGATATTCATAACGTAAAATATACATGTAAACATGTACTAAAACTGTACACTAGGTTATGTGTTGTGTATGTATGTATTTAAAAAGTAATAATAAACAATAAAAAAATATCTCGGATGATATCAAATTTTTTTGGTTTTTTTCTTTTTTTTTTTTTTGCAGTTGTTGTATCTGCAACACAGTAATCAATGAAACAATAAATGTTTTTTAAATAAATACATACAAATATTTGCATTCTTTCTATATGCAACGAAATATTGTCAAAAATAAAACATATTAAAAAAATCAAGTATAAAACTCAAAAAAAAAAAAAAACATTCAATTACACAAAAAGGATGTCTGTAAATCTTTGAACCATAAATGAACGAAGTACAGGGTAGGGATAAGGGTTCAGTGTTTCAGTATCAGACAACAACTTAAAGGTTTATACCTATGGCAACATTTGTGCCTCATTTTTTTATTGGTTTCCAGAAGGAATTCGTTACAATTACAGACTCTTCAAAAATATTTTTATGCAATTTTATAAAGGACTAAGAGGTAAACATATTTTTAACAAAAACGACAAAAAGAGGGAGCAGATGAAACACAAAAAATTTTCTGTTTTTTTTTTTTTTGGTAGTCCAGCAAAACCCCAAGCAATTAAAGCCCAGTCAAATTTCAGTTATATTGTCTTTATTGTCTGCCTTTTGGGTATTCGAAAGTTTTTATTTTCACTCTTTTTCAGTTTTTACAGAATTTTGCTAAAAGTAGACACATGCAAACAATAGAATTGCAGACACACTATGAAGTTATTTTTTTTTAGTTATTGTAAGGATTGCTGTTGCTTTAAACCAGTGATGGGCACATTCTTCATTTATCGTTACGAACTTGGAGCTAACGAAAATTTAGCTGGCGCTACATTGGCACATATACACTAAACGCGTGTTGAAGTTTGAAAAATAGGCTAAAAAGGGATAATGTTAAAAGGTAGTTTGAGTTTATTATCATGCCCGTAAGCACAGGAGAGGAGAAGAATATATTTTTTAAAGTAAAATTTAAAAGAAGATTTACAAAATAATTTACTAAAAATATATTACTGATTAAAGAACATATTGGTGTTATCATCCTTTAAAAGGGAACTTAAATTTTACTTGTTGGGTAACCTAGAAACACTTCTATTATAATTCAAAAAAAACTTATAATTATAAATATGTATAGTTTATTGCGATATGTATGTAAATACAAATATAGATATTGTAAATAATAATTAAGGTATTTGACAAAATGATATAGCCTCTACAAAGCCTTTATGGCGCTGAGGCTTTAAATATGAAATGGATATAATATTTAATTGTCAATTAAAAAAAAAAAAAAAAAAAAAAAAAATTGATTTAAGATACAACTGTAGCGATAAGATGCATTAACATCCTCTTGGTCGTTGTGAAATAAGTTTGCAATTCTTGGTCTTCTCGTGTTCATACATTAAATGCCAATCTATAGTGTGTGCTATTGGGTCTTTTTGTATGGTTAGTTAGAAAAAAATATAAAGCATAACTCGTCCGGTATTTCTTAGCCTAAACATCAAGTTTAAGACTATCACCTCTATCGTGAATAAAAATTCCTTGGGAGTTTTTTCCCTTTTTCCATTTTTCCTATGTTAATTCAATTGTAAAAATGGGAAAAGGGAAAAAACTCCCAAGAAATTTTTATTCACGATAGGGGTGTATATTTAATATGCCACTTTTTTAAAAACAAATTTATGACATCAAAAGCGTTTTTGCAAGCCTCTCTCACAATTCCATTTGCAGACATTCAAATCATTGAAAATTTTTCAGGCTCGATACTGTGATATTGATTTATATGAGCACCTGCACTATGTCATAATATTTAAAACACAAGGTGGTATATGCATGCATTTGCCAAGTGGGATTTATGTTTCATACACAGGTTGCAATTTGAGAGTGTGATTGGGTCAATCACACCCTCCTCCTTTTTTAAGAGCTGGATCAGTCTAACCTACATTGCATCAAAGCAGTTTTCGTACTGATAGAAGCAGAACCTTAAAATTATTTAAGCATCGTAGCAGTTGCCTTCTCCATATGCGCTCCCCTACGAATAATAACACCCAGTTATTTACCCGCAACAAAAGTATACCTTTTAAGGATGACAATACCATCTTCCGAGTCGTCGGGATTCAGAAATCATTTCATGGAAAACACACTTACGTAGACCTAACCAATAGTGAGACCGGTTTACTAGGCAGGGGGCTACTGACTCCTGAGGCACCAACAGTTTAGTACTGAGGTTAAACTTCGGTCTCCTTGAAATCGTTTGACCCCAAAAATACCCGTCAAATCTGATGTATGCCGAATACACCTGATCGCTCCACCCTTGACTTTCTATGTACAAGGACATCAACACAACAGTAAACTGTCATGATCCTTTTGTTCAATGTTCCGCAGAACTTCATGCAAGCAGAAAAGAAAGATCTCCCGATGACTCTCGACGGATTGTCAGATATTCTTTCATTACTCAAATAAAATCCTTTCAGATCCTAGGATTGACCCTAATATGATACGTCCCGGATGATGTAACATCAAAAGGTGAAATATCCTTTTAATGAGCCCTACAATCGACCGTTTAAAAATGCCGCTTAAATGCGTTGACGCTGCAAATTTAAATTAAAGAGCTTTTGTTTCGAAGTGATTTCAACAATAAAAATCGCTCGAGCCACTAGCGAGCTCTTATTGGGCCGATATTTCGACCACGCCACTCGGGTCGCTCGCACGTGTCAGTAATTGATGTAGCTCCACTGGTGAGTTTTATTCGCTTGTTATTTGTGGTTCTAGTTTGTTTGTAATATTTTTTTATTTTAATTTCAGTATAATTTACTGTGTTTGTTTGCTTCTTCGCTACAATACATATTTTTCTGTTTATGCTAGTTTTTGAATGAAAACATCTCTCCCCTGCCGAATTTTCCCGGCTTCATCAGATGCCAGGGTAGAGATTTTGCGTTCAGCGTAGATAAGGAAGTGAGATATTACTTCTTTCTTAGTATTTCACGTATATTATTTTATGTTATCCACTATACATACACGTGTTTTAACTCTTTAAAAATGTTAGTTTTATACTACTAACATACTTTATACTACTAAGGACTTGTTGTAAAAATCAATTTATTAAACGATCTCAAACTACAAATAACGGGGTGTAGGGTATTTCCAGTTTTATAATTTTTTTTCAGTTTAACTTCTGTTACTTAATTTTTTTTTTCTTTTTCTATGTCTGCGATATTTATACTCAGTAGTGCAAACCCACGCAGTTTTCACTATAAAAATCATTGTTTGTTTAACAATCCTGTCAAATACTCTGTATGTATTTTAAGCGTTAGAAAACATTTCAAATAGTGAATAAATTTCATGTAAATTTTTTTTTTGTATTGTATATTTTTGTTAGAATTCGCTTACAACATTTAACATGCAATATCACCGAGAGAAAAAGAGAAATAACGAAAAATAGGCTCGATTGGTTAGTCAATTGCGGATTGGGCTTTTGCAATGCAACATTGTCGCAACCACTGATGACGACGATGTTGTTGAAGATGATGCATCACAGTGTTTGCGTTAACAATTGCAGTAAATTTGTTGGTTTTTTAACAAACACACAATTACACTTCTAACAAACACATACACTGAAAACATGTGTATCTGTATATTTGCAAATGTAAATGTAGTGAAAATAAATTGTATTTTACTTTAGTGCTCAATTGGTTAACAATTGAAGAAAAAACTTGTTTAATTTGATGCCAATGTATTATTTAAATGTAGTTTTACAAAGTTTTTTTTTTGAGCAAAATAGGATAATAGTATAAGCCACAGGAGCCACGCAAGTGTTTATTGGTATATCGTCACAAAAGGCCCTATTTTGAAAATTTTACTGGAGAAGTAAAAGTATTTTAATTGATAAATTTATAAATTGTCTCAAACTGTTTATAGTTTATTTTTCTTGTAAGACCTAAAAGTTTTTTTGATAACTAACAATGTTGCATATTATGCAAACTGCCTTATGCGTTTTAGGTACCGATATATTGGGCGTAAAACTTAAAAATAGAAATTTTCAGGATTTTTTGAAAGACATTGCTAAAAACCCAATTTCTATACGATTTTTTTTTTATTTTTAGCATCACATGGATTTCGCGGCAAAAGAACTTTTTGCGATTAAGAACAACTCAAGCCGATTTCGGAAACCCTGCTCTTATGTAAAGAGTTTTAATACAATTTTGCATTAATTTATACAAATAGAGAGTTAAAGAAATTAAGGAATCCTTACTACAAGTTTTTAAATATATTTTAACTTGTCTTGCAACATGTGACCAAGAGTTGTTAATATAAAATATTAAGGCTTTGTTTCGGACCGTTTTTCTTTTTCTCAATGATCGCTTTAAACGGATCGATTTTGCTTGGCACAGATTCTCTGTTTACATCTGGCCCGAACTCAGCTGCTCATATTAGATTGAAGACTTTTTGTTGCAACCGTTATCTTGAACCTTTAGTTTAGCAGGGTTGCAGACAGGGTTTCTTGCGCATTGAGCTTTTGTAATAAATACATGTAAAAAATGTCCGTTTTTATGGCATTAAAGCAGAAACTTGGTCATGCAGAATCATCTTAGAAGGCTTTAACTTGTGTTGTACCAATGTCCGTGGCATTAGCTAAGTCCTGCTGCTCACGAAGAAATGCCTCTAGTACGTAATCATCGTTTTTTGTTTGACCTAGACAGTACGCTTCTTGCGAAAAATTCTGTCAGTCTTTTGTGGTTATTGCATTTGCGGAAGCTTTACTATTCTGACAGAAACCTTTTTTCAATAGAATCTGTTCTTAGCATGATTGGATAAGTTCGTAGATCACGTGGTTATTGGTACAAAAAGAGATCAGGCCAAACGACAGTTGCTCATGTAAACCTTTTCCACATCTGTCCTACCTGGGCGCGTTTTCTTCTCCATGTCAAAGTCATCATAGCATAAACGATGTTCTGCCCATTAAATATACCAAATTCGGATTAAACTTTACGATCGCTGCGATTCAGCTGTATCTTTTTTTAAAGTACTTTTGTAAAGCAACACTTTTTAACAAATAGCAACAAAACTTTATGGCCTTCTATCATGGTGGATCCAAGCCACTAAGTGCCAACACATACGTTTACCAAACGCCACCGAGTGTGAGAGCAACCAACACACTCAGGTAACAATTTTAGTAAATAATTCGGCAATGTTCAAATTCACCCTGTTTAATAGCGGAAGCCCTCTACTGCTATTGCAAATATACGACCAGAGTCTGTAGAGTAGCAACAGCATCTCAAACCGAACTCTCCTACACAAGTTAAAAAACACTGTGCAACAAAATTCGGGTCATCGTCGCCAGTCTCAACACTTGCAACGCGAAATGAAAGTAGACTACTAGTAGAGCAAATCGGCCAAAGGGTTTTGAAAAGTTAGCTCGGGTTCCCGATTTATGGGCCCTAAAGTTTTTGAATTTTTTGAAAAGGCGTTTGGTATAATTAAAAAAAAATAGACTAAATGTACTTCTGAGCTAAAAAATAATTTCAGATGTCTTCAGTAGAATCGAATGGCGATTCTTTTTTTCAAAAAATGCAAAAATTTTAGGGGTCCATTAATCGGGAACCCGAGCTAACTTTTCAAAACCCTTTGGCAAATTTGCTCTACTAATAGTCTACTCTCATTTCGCGTTGCAAGTGTTGAGGCTGGTTTTTTTTGTTGCACAGTGAAATCAGCCCTATAGTGGGACTTTCAGGATATCCCCTCTCGTGACTTTGGGTTATAGCCACATCCACCACATTATCTCCTAAAGACAGAAAGCACTTCCCGCAAGAAGCATACTATCGTAGGCCTACCACAATAGCCCTTCTGGCGTTATGATGCCGAGGCTGCTAACTCAAGGATGTGGCAAGGATCTCTGATCAGCCGCGATTGCATCGTATACATATATATTTTATTTAGATCTGGAAATTTTAGATTTTAGCCGAATCTCCCGACTTATTTGGATAATGTATCCCCGAAAGGTCTACTACAATGACCAATTTAGAATAAATGACCGATATTAACCCTCCAAAATAACAGAAAAGTTATTAAATTTACAAACCATGTGTAAAATATACGCCATCTGTTTTTAACTCTGCAATTTTAGGTTACACACCAAAAATGCCCTCTTTTCACCGTAATGCCATCTGTATTTTACGCAATTTCTGTTAACGATTTCAAAGACTAAAATCAATTTTTCTTTTTGCAGAAATCCATGTAATTATGCTAATAAAAAAATTCAAATCCCCTTAATTATACCACTTTAATTTAAGAGTTTTTCTCCCTTTCATTCTTTCATGGATATTTGCTAATTTATGGCCAAAAAGAAAAAAAAAATTCGGAATAATTTCTTAATGTCTTTTAACACATTTTGCATACAAGATTTGCAATTTCAGTACAGACAAAAAGAAATCATGTTCAAGTCGTATAAAGAACAAAACGAAGAAACGAAAAAAGATGTATGAGAATAACTTATTTAGAGTGTACAGAAAGGCATTTAAAATAAAAGCAAGAAGAGTGATTCCGTGTGGAGGTTTAAAACCAAAATCTTTTATAACAGGTATTTGTAAAAAAGACCATACTTGTTAACAAAGTAATTTTTATTTTTAATGCAGTAAAAATCGAAAAAAACATATATATTTAAGAGGCAAGGTAAACGCAAAGGTAAAATAAAGAAACATCTCAAATATCTTTTTTATATGTAACAAAACAAAAAGCTTAAGCTTAAAGAATTTATCTATATATCTATATATCTATATATCTATATATCTATATATATAAAAATGAAAAATGTTTGTATGTTTGTGTGTTTGTGTGTTTGTGTGTTTGTGTGTTTGTTTGTTGGCTTATAGACTCCGAAACTACTGAACCGATTTTCTTGAAATTTTTACAGTAACATCACGTGAGCCCTAAAAATAAAATAGGCTACTTATTTTTTCGATAGGGGCAGGGGAATTGGTACCCCCCATAGGATGCCAATATTTATTATCGCATATCTTAAGAGCCGCTGGCGGCATTTTGCTGAACTTTTTGTAGTAGGATCTTCTGAGCCCCGAAATTGAAATAAAATAGCAGCGGGGGAAGTGGTTCCCCCCATAGGACGCCAATGTTTAATACCGCATATCTTATGAACTGTTATCGTGAGAATGTTCAAACTTTGTGGAAGTCACTCTTATGGTATACTACACTTTTGAAAATTAAAATAAAGCGGGTAGGGGAGGGGGGGGGAAACCTCCCATAGGATGCATAAATTAAATATCGCTTAACTGAAGAACTATTAAAGGGGGAGTCTTCAAACGTGGTTAAAGCTACTACTATGGCAAACTATAAATTTCAGTATAAAAATGGGCGGGGTAAACAGGGGAGGAGCAGTACCCCTCATAGATAGAAATATAAATAAGAGCCACTGCACGCATTTTGTTGAACTTTTGGTAGTAGGATCTTCTGAGCCCCGAAATTGAAATAAAGTAGCAGCGGGGGAAGTGGTTTTCCCCATAGGACGCCAATGTTTACCATCGCATATCTTAAGAACTGTAATAGTGAGAATGTTCAAACTTTCTAGAAGTCACTCTTATGTTATACTTCACTTTTGAAAATAAAAATATAGCGGGTAGGCGCAGGGGGGGAAATACCTCCCATAGGATGCATACATTAAATATCGCTCAACTGAAGAACTATTAAAGGGAGAGTCTTCAAACGTGGTTAAAGCCACTATTATAGTAAACTATAAATTTCAATATAAAAATGTGCGGGGTAGACAGGGGAGCAGCAGTACCCCTCATAGAAGACATATAAATAAGAGCAACTGCACGCATTTTGTTGAACTTTTGGTAGTAGGATCTTCTGAGCCCCAAAATTAGAATAAAATAGCAGTGGAGGAAGTGATGCCCATCATAGGACGCCAATGTTTAATATCGCATATCTTAAGAACTGTGATAGTGAGAATGTTCAAACTTTCTAGAAGTCACTCTTATGGTATACTACACTTTTGAAAATAAAAATAAAGCGGATAGGCGCAGGGGGGGAAATACCTCCCATAGGATGCATACATTAAATATCGCTCAACTGAAGAACTATTAAAGGGAGAGTCTTCAAACGTATTTAAAGCTACTATTATGGTAAATTATAAATTTCAATATAGAAATGGGCGGGGTAGCCCGAGGAGGAGCAGTACCCCTCATAGATAGAAATATTAATAAGAACCGCTGCAAGCAATTTTTTGAACTTTTGGTAGTAGGATTTTCTGAGCCCCAAAATTGAAATAAAATAGCAGCGGGGGAAGTGTTACCCACCATTGGACGCCAATGTTTAATATAGGATATCTTAAAAACTGTTATAGTGAGAAAGTTCAAACTTTGTAGAAGTCACTCTTATGGTATACTTCACTTTGAAAATAAAAATAAAGCGGGTAGGCGCAGGGGGGAACTACCTTCCATAGGATGCATTTATTAAATATCTCTCAACCGATAAAGTGGTTAAAGCAGTGTAGCGAAGCGCACCGGGTTAAGCTAGTTAAAATATAAAATGTAATAAAACAGAGCCAATAATATTCAAATTATTAGGCTAAAGTGAACTTTATTGGTCGCAAAAATTGTGGTTTATTTAAATAGGACTGAATGGGCAAGGAAACGTTTTCTTTAAATTGGTGATGTCGTTTACTATCCCTATTAAGGTAAGTTCAAGTTTTTTCCCCTTGACATCGTTTGAGATGTCACTGCCACTGTGCTAAAAGTGGTAGCCTCCACGTCCTTAGTCCTGGTAACGGCAATCAGCAACGGAAATTGCCAGCCCCAATACCAGTTAAATGGATTTAAGGTTGACGCCCTTATGCTTTTCAAATTCAAGTCATGAAACTTCACAATAAGCCAATGGTTCAATAGGCAAAGAACTTGGTTATGTGCATGTATAAAGGATAGCGATTTGATAATTGGTTCAAAGTACGTACTCACAATGATTCGGCCTAGTAAAATAGCTGAGATCGTCGACGAGGTTAAGATATATAATATGTATATGGTTTCACTGCAAGAAATTAGATGGAATGTCTGGGGAGAATTAAGAAAAACGGACTACTCAATATGTTTCAGTGAAGGTAATAAGCAGGGAAACTAGAAATATGCCCTAAAAACACGTTTTCAATAACAGTTCGTTCCATTTAATAAACACAATCCTAAAATTATAATTGGTAAAGCCAATTAAATTTTACCCAATTTGAAAACGATAAGCAGTCATCGGCTTAAAAATCAAAGTTATGTTAAGGGGTTTAAATTCATATAAGAGTTATTTGTGCCCAATACTATCTGGATACTAACATCCATATGGGATTTTTTGTCTCAAAGGGATTTTAGGGACGGTCCCTACATTGTTTATTAATGTTAACATTTAAAAGTAAGTTAAAGCTTTTCATAGATGAGAGTTTTGGAGAGTTTTGATTCGGAAAAATTTAAATTTGCAGCAAAATATTTTTGGGGCGAACTTAATATAAATATGTACCAACATAATTATGTAGATGGTTTACGGACACAAAGAGTCTAATTTGAAAATAAGTTTTTATGGGGAATATGTTAAGTTATAGACCGATTCTCACCATTTACATATGTAGACTTCGTTCTTAGAACAATTGAAATGTGTTTACCAAATTTGATCGAATCATCTACAAGATTGCATCTTTTAATATGCGCACAAAATTAACATGGACAGTCAACCAGCCAGACGGACGGATTGTTATCGTTAGGTCACTTTAAAAAATAATTCTAAATCGATCGGTATAGTATACCATTAAGAACATATACATATAATTGATTTTTTCTTATAAAGAAAATTCTTAAGTTTCAAATAATATTTTATTGACTTACAAATTTGTCTTACAATTTTCGAGTAAAAATTAAATGAACATAGATGGTGAAATTAAAGCAACATGTTGGGTATACAAAAAATTTTATTTTGCTGCGAAAGCTCTTGCAGTCATCTAAAAAATGTACAAAAATATGCCTCCAAAAGGCAAAATATGCGCTAAAAACTTAAAAAATGCTGCAAAGAAGCTCATTTAACTAAGTTATGAAAACAAATTTTGCAAACTGTAAAATATGCAAAAATATGCACTAACAAATCGATGCCAAAATGAATAAAAAACAATAAAACGGATAAATATATTGTTTCTGCCGTCATTGGTCGCACAAGGAAAAACATGCAATTGCATATTATTGCTTTTCCTGGGAATAAGCATCCAGTTCTACTGGTTTCTACGAAACAAATTTATTTAAGATTCAGCGTAGGCGAATATAGCGCTTTAAATTGTTTTATTTAAATTATCTTGACTCAAACTTTTCTTTACATTAACTGAAAAATGGTGTAATAGTTTAATGTTTTGATTAAATGCAATTGTTTGAGATAATCACAGGTCACAAAAGCTAAACACTTTTCTCTCGAAATTTTGCTTTTGCCGATAAATTTTTTAGGGAAGAGACAAACAATTTCGAGGACAATTTTCACAATAGGGAAAAACAAAAAAAAAATTTAAGATGCCTTGTTTCTAAAGATATCTTTTTTGGGCCTAATGAAAACACAACAAATAAAGATCTAAAATTGTCTTATTTCGAAGACTAAATAATCTGGTCACTTTTTTATAAAAAATCAGCTAATTGGCACTTCACTAATTTCTGAACAAAAAAATCGTTAAAATTACGATAAATCGTCAAATCCGGCAGCCCTGGTTTTATAATTTTTATTTCTTGCATTGACGTTTCGCTAAGTCTAGGAGCGCACTTTAAAAGTTTTCTTCCAGAAAGTCTGAGTTTATGGGTGAGAGAGGAGAGAAAAAAGCATATTCTCTTCCCCTCTCACCAATGAACTCAAACTTTCTGAAAGAAAACTTTCATAATGTGAACCCAGACTTACATTTAACACTTAATTACTAGAAACGTTCCAGTTAAAACAAAGTGTGTGTTGTCTGTTTTCGCATTCAAGTACAGAAACACTGTTTTCTCACAAATCGAGAAACGATGGAATTTTTTTGTTTTACACTCCATGTGTGCTACTGGGTGATTAAACAAATTAAAAATTCTGTATATTTTTACTCTTCTTCTTTCGAAATTTCAGAGCATTAAATATTGCCTAACTTATCGGTTATGAATTGGCATCTCTTTGGCGTTTGCCAAATTGTCTTAATTCAGGAACTTTGTTATGTTAAATTGAAAAATATTTATTTGGTGTATTTCATAGACATTTTTCCTAAGAGCAGATGATAACAATTATAAGGAGATTTGCTAGACTAAAGTGATTTAAACGAAACAAAAGAGAAGAAGCCAATAAAAACTCAATGCGTTTATTTGACTTAAGACCGTTTTGCCTAGCAGCCAATATATTTTTCATGGCACAACTTATTTAAACTTATATCAGCAGTAAAGTTGCCATTATCAAATTAAAAAGAAATCCCTGGAATTTCCGCACAAATTTCCCGGGATTTTTTCCGAAACATGAGCAGGGATCCCGGGATATTTGTCCCGGGAAATTCCGTATAAAAAACGCTATGTATTGAATTTTTATTGACTTCAAGCTGATTTCGGTTGTATTTCTCCGGTTAGGAATTCCGGGTAAGTTAACAAAACACATTACTTAAACTTTAAAACAAGCGAAAGCTGGAAGCTAATCACCGCTTTCGATACTATCCCAGCAAAAACTTGGTAATGACTTGCCATTACTGAACAACTTACTTTTCAATGACTACTTCATACCATCTGCATTACATAGAAGTAGTTTAGTAATGGCTTACATATAATCTGATACCTAAGTACTTGTGTATGAGTTGATTAATTAATTTAATCTCATGTTTACGCTCTTAATTGAGTAAAAAACATAGTTTTTTTATACAAAAACTACACTGCTCCAGTAGACAAGCTGGTAGTGAGCTAGTCTATCAGCACCGAGGTTGCGCGATCGAATCCCACCAGAGACAGAAAAAAAAAATAAAAAATAAAATAAGTAAAAGAAAATAGGTAAAATAAAATAAGAAAAAATAGAAAAAAAATAAAATAAAGTAAATAAGAAAAAATAGAAAAAAAAATTTTTTTTTTCTTTATTGAAAGTATTCATCCAATGAACTTACTTAACTCCCTATTTGTAAGCGCGGGTGGTAATGACTTATTCAACTCCCTATTTGTAAGCGAGGGTGGTAAGTACTTGCCTCCAATGACATCGCTGTGTTAAAATAATGAGTTAAAATGCCAATGTGTAATTAGTGAAGAGTCGTTATATTAGCTTTTTAACTTTGCAATGTAAGTTTTTGCTGGGATCGTATCGAATAAACTATCGTATGTTTTTGCATACGATAGACACTGACGTATCGAATGAAAACTCGAGAAATGTAATGTCGAGTTACGCGATATCGAATGCTATTATTTCAAATTTAATAAATTTAATTCGATATCGAGAGTCATGACACCAAAATAAATAATTTCGATCAATTTTGCTCGATATCGTATGCGGTGATTAGACCCCTGAGTTTCTTATTCAAGACAAAATAAAAAACCAGTTTGAAATAAAATCAAGAATAAAGCAAAGTAATGGCCCATCATTACTAATGCTCCACTTCACTGTCACAAAAATTGTTGAAGTAGGCACCATATTCTATCAATCTAGGGAACAGTATTCATTGTCGAAAAAACCTCAAAATTCAAAATATTTTTCTTGAGTAGTTTTGAAGTGAACTCAGTTTAAAAGGCAAACCATAACATTCACTCAAAGAACTTATGTGCTGTTTCACAACAAAAGTGATTAAACGTGTAAAATAATTTATATGAAAAGCACTCCGTTTTTTGAGAGTTACGTCATATAAATATTTCCATACGGTTAATCACTTGTATTGTGGATACCGCACATTAAATAATTTAAAAAAATATTTTTAAACAATTACAAAATTGTAAATCAAACTATCTTATACTACTACTACTTCTATCTTATAATTGAAAGAAGCTGACCAACAAATATATAAAATTGCACTTATAGTACACACATACACAAATCAAATTCTAATCTCATTTGTCTAAATTAAAGTTAAAGGGACATATCCAACATTTGTATTGTTTTGAGGTCAAGACACACAATGGAGTTACAAAAATTATATGTATTTAAATTTTGTTTAAACATTAAAATATATTCTGCAAAATAATGTATTATTTTATATTATAAATTATATTTATATATTTAAACTGATATTTCATTTTAATTTATATTATAAGCAACAAAATTGCTTGTAACACACTCATCAATACGAATGTTTTTAAAGGACATTTTACCATACTTAGGGAAAGACAACAATTCCTAATTGTAACTGATACAGATGTCTCTACACTTACCTGAACATGCAAATAAAACGACATCTACATGCATTTATTTGTATTCTATTGAACTGCCCAAAATGAACTTTATGTGGGCATTTTTAACAAAGTAAAGTACTCCTTAAAATTTGAACGACAACGGAAATTCAGATACAATTTCTTAAGAAAACCTCCTTTTGCTTCAAAGAGAAGGGATCTTTTTCGATATATTAGTTTGTTTCCAATTTCTTTATTTCTACTATACTTGCTTACATAAATCATGAACTTTGGCAGCAAATGCTGATTATTCTTAAGGATTTGGAAGCTCGGAAAAGAAATGTAAAGTAAAAAAAAAAATAACATCTCCCATAGTTTTGAATATTTTAATAGAACACGAACAATGCTGCACTAAAACTGAACTGAACTTAAGCTGCAATAGAACTGAACTAGAACTGAAGAGTCGACGGAATATCTTCTTTGTCATTACCCGGCATTCGGAGATCTAAGACTTAGACTGTTTAGTCAAAGAACCCTTAGACATATTTTGATTTAATATGGATTTAAGCATACTGCACTCCTTTACTGAATCGACTGGGTGGCTGAGTGAGAATATTAGCAGCCAGGTAACATAGGAACCTTGGGAGGCGGTGTGAGCTGTGCTGCCAATGGAACCTAACCTAATCTAGAGCTGAAGTAGAACTGAACTAAAACTGAACTAGAACTGAACTGAACTAGAAGTGGACTGAATTAGAACTGAACAAGAATTAACAAGAACCGAACTATAACTAAAGTAGAAATAGACTCATAAGGAATACGTTTAAACCTAACTGTTCATGCACAATTTAACCAAACACATTCAATATGCACAGGCCAATACCCTATGTTAGATTATTTTTCAGGGGTCCGTAAATAGCAGATATAGAGAAAATTCAAAATCAAAAACTCTCCATATAAGAGTCAACGAAGGCCTATATTGGCATATGTGTGTGCTCTTTAAGCATCCATGATGATCTTAAAAAACCATCTCAGTTATCACAGGTAAGACTTACTTTTCAACGAAAAATTAAAAAATTTGATAAAACATCAGTCTCTCTTGATTGTCTGACGATACAAGATCAGATTGCGCATAATAAACGTTTTAAAACATTTCGGTAAATTACTATTGTTGTCCAACAACAATAGTATAAATCCAGTTGACAAGTTTTTCTTTCTTTTTGTATTTTTTGTGTTACAAATTTTTTTTTTTTTTGTGTTTTGCTTTACACTGTTCTGAGAGACGATTCACATTGAGAGTTGTAAACACAAATTCTCCCAATCGAACATGAGTTCGAAAAGGAGACTACCAGCTGATAATGTTAACAGCAATGCAAAACGTGCTGTAAATAATAATTATTACCAACCATTACAAACACTTAATGATGATGAAAAAACAAATGATGATATGGGGCCAACCATTACACCTAAAACTCATATACCACCTATAACAAGTACTTAATCTGCGGTTAAGTACTTAAAAGCTAATAAAGTGGAATACTTCTCTTACACTTCAAAGAATAATAGACCTTATATGGTCGTATTATCAGGTCTGGACAAACTAGATCCAGTAAAGGTTAAGTTAGAGCTTATTAAAATTGGCTTAAAATGTACGGACGTCAAAAGTGTTTACCGCAAAACAGACAATAACCGAGAAATCATACTCTATATTGTTTACCTTAAAAAAGGTACTACATCTTTGGCGGAGTTGAGAAACAATGTTAAAAGTATTAACTACATTCGTGTTAAATGGAGTCATCAATCTAAAATGCCAAACAAAATTACACAATGCCATAACTGCCAAATGTTTGGGCATGGGTCGAATAATTGCAACATCAAAACATTTTGTGCTATCTGTGCTGGTGACCATGAAACCTCTAAGCGCACATCGACATCTGTCAAATGTGCAAACTGTAGAGGAGACCATAAATCTACCGATAATACCTGCCCTAGTAGATCTTCTTACAGCGGATTAAAGGAACGTTATTCTAGGCCTACTCGTCATTCCAACCCACAAGCTCGTGCTAACAACGCACAGAATGTAAATATTCAAAGCCATTATCCGTCAACTAGCAACTCATTTGCTAATGTGGTACGTGCAAATAATACAACACCAAACATTACAACATCAAATAATGCAACACCATATAATGCTTCAAATGATCTCTTCTCTTTAGAGGAACTTAAAACATTAACGTTTGAGTTAATTGAAAACTTAAAAAATTGTAAAACTAAAAGTGATCAGTTTAATGTTATTACTAACTTAGCTTTTAAATTTCTACCATGAATGCTAATTTAAAGATAGTAATATGGAATTCTAGAGGAATACGTACTAAAATTTATGAATTTTTTGATTTCTTAGTTAGGGAAAATGTTGATATAGGTTTGGTGAGTGAAACGTGGCTAAACAAAGATATATCAATGTATCATTCGGATTATTTCTGTTACCGTAAAGATCGTGAAGGCAAAAAGGGTGGTGGGGTAGCAATTGCAATACGTAGAAATATATGTCATGAACTGTTGCCGGATATTAATACAGAGTTAATTGAAAATGTAGGTATAACAGTCAAATTAAATGATAACTCTACTGTTAAGATTTTTAGTTGTTATTTTCTAGGGGGATCTGTGGGTCCTATGGAAATTAAAAAAAATAAGTTTAATTCAGATCTAAGGAAATTTTCAATGATTCAAGAAAATTATATTTTAGGAGGTGATTTTAACAGCAGAAATCAATCATGGGGTTGCCTTCGAGCCAACTGTTGGGGAAACATAATACATGATTTTATCACAACAAACAAATTTGATATTGTTTATCCCTTTGAACCTACACTTATTCCAACAAGTAGAAATGTAAATCCTTCTGTACTTGACTTTTTTCTCTCAAATGTACCAGAAAAACTTTCTGCGGCTACTACTCTTAACAGTTTAAGTTCTGATCATCTACCAGTGTTTGTAATTTTTAATTCGAGTTATAAATCAAATGAGAACCTAAAATATGATCACAAAAACACAAATTGGAATACATTTAAAAGGTACATTAATAACAATGTTTCAAATTTGTCAAATGTGCCCTTAAACAATGTTGATGATGTAGAAGAACTTGTTACGAATTTTACATTATTAGTTCAAAATGCTGTCGAGGCAAGCGTACCAAAGAAAAATATGTCGAACTTTTATGTAAAACGTTTACCAAGACATATTTTAAATCTGATAACCGTAAGAAACAATTCAAGAAGGAACTGGATTAGATTTAGGCTACCTTTATATAAACAACAATCAAACTTTTTAAATATGGTTATTTGTGACAATATATCCAAATTTAGAAACTCTAATTGGAATAATATGCTTAAAAGTCTGGATAAATCTTCTCCAAAATTTTGGAAAATTTCTAAAATTATTAGGAAGAAAACTAAATGTATTCCAAGTCTCAAGCAAAATGATAATTTGTACACAACAAATTTACAAAAATCAGAAATAATTGCTCAAAAGTTTCTTTTGAACCATTCTATTTCTACTAATATGAGTGACATGAATACAATTCAGATGGTCTCTAACTCTATAAATGTAGTAAAATCCGAAAGCTCTTCAGAGCATACCCCGAATATTGTTAGCACCATAAAAATTAAGAGCATTATAAAAAATCTTAAAAATAAGAAGAGTCCAGGCATAGACGGTATTTCTAACAAATGCCTCAAAGCTCTCCCCCAAAGTGGAGTAGATATTATTTCACGTATATTTAACGCTTGCATAAAACTTTGTCACTTTCCACTAGTCTGGAAAAAAGCCAAAATAATTGCTATCCCAAAACCAGGAAAAAATCACTCAAGTCCTGACTCATATAGACCAATAAGTTTACTAAACTCAATGAGTAAAATTTTGGAAAAAATTATTAAGGAGGAAATTGTAAATTTTATTGAAGATAACAATATCCTCCCGGTTCAACAATTCGGTTTTAGATCTGAACATAACACAATACAACCATTAGTCAGAATCAAAAAAATCGTTAAAGACAACTTTAATAGTGGTAAATCTGCGGCCATGGTATTGTTAGATATAAAGTCTGCATTCGATTCAGTGTGGCATGACGCCCTCGTTCACAAGCTATTAACTATTGGTTTAAATAATCATACAGTCTTGCTAATCAAAAGCTACCTGGCAAGTCGATCATTTAGAGTTCATATTGGCGATAAGTTCTCTGCCGAATATGATATTCCGGCAGGATGTCCCCAAGGTTCGTGTCTCTCCCCAATTCTCTATAATATTTTTACATCTGATTTTCCTTCTTTAAATCTTTGCTGATGACACAGCAATCTTAAGCTCAAATACATTATCTAATGATACTCTGTGTAACTTACAAATATCGGTAAATACTGTAATTGATTACTTCAAAAAATGGAAAATATTAGTAAACCCTTTAAAAACCCAATCAATATTTTTTTCCAGAAAGAGGAAAAATTGCTTCTTACCGCAACATAATATTACAGTTGACGGTGTTAATGTACCATGGGATACCAATGTCAAATATTTAGGTGTTATTCTTGATAAAAAAATGATATTTAACGAACATATTAGCCACATTATTAATAAAATTAATATAACTAAAAAGATATTATACCCGTTTATAAATAGGAAATCTAAACTCAGTATTGAGAATAAATTGTTAATTTTAAAAGTTGTGTTTCATGCAATTCTTTTTTATGCTGCTCCTGCATGGTATGATACATCAACATGTCATCTGAAAAGGTTGCAAGTTAGCCAAAATAAACTTCTAAAAACTATTTATAATTTACCACCTTATTTTTCAACATCGCTCCTTCACTCACTTTCTAATATCCCGCTAGTCAAGGATAAGTTATCTGTTATAACAGAAAAATTTTTTAATAGATGTGCCAGCTCCTCGCATTCACATCAGTTCTTTAACCGTGTATTTTTAATTTTTAACTATCAACATTTTCCGTTTTTATAAAACATTTTTTTTTTTTTTTTTTTTATATTTCTCTAAGGTTTTTGTAAAATTTTTCCTTAACTTATTAAATTAATTTTTAAGAAATTTATCACATTGCACAGATTCAACATAATTAAGTAGAAAAGTCATACAAAATAGACTAAACTCTTAACTTACATATAATATTAAAATTATTGTGTATTTACCATGTTACATTTATCAATAAAATATGAATTGAATTGAATTGATGAAACATTATTTCGCTGTCATTAAATAAAACTTTTTTGAGGAGTTTAATTTTGTTCGTCTAAAATAAATCTTGTTTGAGGAGTTTAATTTGTCCGTTATAAAATAAAGCTCTTTTAAGAAACTTTTTTCGTCTGTTTATCTTCTTCTATTTTTAATGACGATTAATTAAATTGCAGTGATAGCTGCGGCAAGCTTTGGGTGTTAATTTACATAAAAACAGTTTTATTTAATGACGGCTAAAATCAAACTCCTCAAATGAGGATGGCTTAATAAAACTCTCGTTTTAAAAGTTTAAATCTGCCTTTTATTTTTACGTTAAAAAATAACCGTTTTCGATAAATTTTCTTGTTTTTAATTCACAAAATAACTGTTAAAAAAAAATCTTTTTGACTGTTACGGCCCCTGCTTTTTGCCAACCAACATGTTATGTTAAATAGTTTAAGTAGCTGTGGTGTTTATTCTCATTTCTACACATCATACTACTGAAACTCCTTAATAGTTTAACTATACAATATGGGAATGCTGAAAGTCCGTCTATCTGACTGTGCACCAGTAGGTCTACATCAAAATACAGTTCATTGGTAACATCTATGTTGCATGTAGAACAAGACAACAACAGGACATAAAATAACCCAAACAACATACAACAAGACCAACAACATTTAGTCATTGTATTTACGTTTACAAGTGCAAATGAGGCCAGGACTGAATTTGGGCGAATATAGAAACCAAAATAAGAGAAAAAAAATTTAAACATTCCACACCTAGTCAAAACACTGCTCTTAGTGAACCCCTCTAAATAAATTCAAATAGATATTTAATTAAAAGGACTGGCATGAATTAAACTATATTTACTTAAATTTTAATTAAAGTATAAAAAGATCGAAGGTAACATGAACGTTCTCAATAAATCTGAAACGAAATGTGTGCAAATTACGAAAAGAAGACATTTAGTTATTGCTTTCAATCAGAAATCAAGGGCCATTGATATTAGTCTTACAAAAGTATATTCGCACAAAAACAAACATATTTAGAAAAAATTAAAAAACTGAACTTTTTCAATACAATACAAAAATTTTTTTTTTATGGAATATTGATGTGTGCATCTCCTCAAAGCATTTGATAGGGTATTTTTCGGTTGTCTTCCAAAATGTCACTGCTCCATCACTTTTGGTAGCTTTTTAGTAGATTTTCCAGTATCATCCAGTATAAGTGCCCCGGTAAGCTAGCTGGTAGTGAGCTAGTTTATCAGCGATGAGGTTGCGGGTTCGATTCCCGCCAGAGACTCTGGCTTATTTCCTGCAGACAAGCGCAGAGCTTCACGGGGTTTAGCCTACGGAATTAAAAAAAAAATTTTAAAAAAGCCTATTATTAATAACAATACAGAAGCAGCGTAACCATAAATCTGCAATTGCATATTTTTCCTTGTGAGACCAATGACGGCAAAACTTTATATTTAACCTTTTATGAGCTTTTAATAAATTTTGCCACGGATTTTTTAGATAATTTTTTACCTTTTAAAGCACATTTTTGCTTATTTTAGAAAAAAAATATTTGGGCAGCATTTTTTTAAACGCATATTTCACATTTTTAAAGCATATATTAAATAGAGTTTTTCTTTTTTTTGGACTTTTTCATTTCCCGGGAGAACGGGATTTATTTTTAAATTTCCCGGAATCGCCGAAATTCTTGCTCAATACAAATCGATGCAACATATTATTTAATTTAATTTTTTTAAACAAATAACATTTCTTAAGATCAATTAAATAAGTTTATAAAGGCATTAAACTTTTTTATTTTTGTGTCATAAAGGAAAATGTGCTTAATGTTACCTTAAGATATTCACGTTCAAAAGTAGACATGGGCTTTTTTTTTTTTTTTTTCGTACGATGGAGCGGGGAGGTTTCCCCACAGTGACAGGTACCGCGACCAGGTTAGGTCTATTGTACCCACTCCCCTTAGTTGGCCAAAATACCCTCTGCTTCCCATAGGAACCCAACCAGGGCCTTTGCCGGTATATCACCGATTTGGGACGCACACATTGTACCATGCCCCAAGTGCCTCCTCCTGGCCCATGCCAGCGCCGGGCAGTCACAAAGTACATGCTCAGTCGCCTCGTCCCCGTCTAGACATAGTCTGCATTCCTGATCCTCAGCCAGGCCCATCCGATAAAGGTGGTATTTGACCGCGTGGTGACCAGTCAAGTAGGCCACCAGCAGTCGCAGATCCTGTCTGCCGAGACCATTTGTCCTCATTACTCTTCCGGGAGAGATAAATCTCCTTGCCTGACGCATTCCCGGTAGCGATACCCAGTATCCTCTATGTTCGCCCAGAGCCCAGTCCTCCATGACGGACTGAACCCCTGCCCAACTTAGTCCACAGAAGGGCTCGGGACCCACCATCTGCGCGCTAGAACCAGCCCTGACCAGTTCATCAGCCAGCAGAGCGTCAATCTGCTCCTTGTCCCCAGCTCCTGTAGCTTTCCACGGCACTCCGCCACCAGCTTCGAGGACATTCTCCAAGAAGAGAGTGCTTTGATGGCCGCTTGGCTATCAGTAAAGATCACATTACCGCCACCAACCATTCCCCTATCAAGAATGTTGCTGCAGCACACATCAATGGCGAAAATCTCGGCTTGAAAAACACTCGGTGATTCGCTTATTGCCATCGAGAGTCGTGTATTAGGTCCAAAGACCCCTGCACCCACTCCGTGCTCCGATTTTGACCCGTCAGTATACCAGTGCAATTCACGGTTTCCCCGACATGGATTCCCAACACTCCAGGACCTTTCGTCCGGAAAGATTGCCCTGAACCTTCTGTTGAAGACCAGTTCCGTGGTCATTATGTCTGCCCTTGTACAGACAGATAGACCCGGAGCCACGTCCATCAAGCAAGCATGCCCCTGGACCTCAGCAAGTCCCGATGTTAGCTTGATCCTAAGGAGACCGGACATAGCAGTCCTCCTTATATGGATGTGTAGTGGCAATATGCCCACTATAACCTCAAGTGCTGCCGTGGGACATGTGCGCATTACCCCCGTTAGGGCCAGACACACCATCCGTTGCAGCTTGTTGCACTTCCTCACCGCAGTCTCCTGCCGAATCTTAGGCCACCATACCAATGATCCGTAAGTGATTATCGGTCTGACCATCATAAAGTATAGCCATTTTACCATACCTGGACTAAAACCCCAAGTTCTCCCAAAGAAGCTCTTGCATGCCCAGAAGGCCCTAACTGCCTTTCCGAGGGTTTGATCCAAGTGCGAGTTCCAATTGAGCCATCTGTCTAGAACAATTCCCAGATATTTGACCTCATTGGAATACTCAACCTCAAATCCGTCCACTACTAGCTTCTCAAGCCTGTAGTTGTACCTCCTCGTGAACGGTATCACGACCGCCTTGTTAGGGTTGATGCTCAATCCCCTTTCATGGCACCATCCAAGAACCCTATTGAGAGCACCCTGCATCACCTCCGTGATGGTGCTCGGAAAGCCCGGAAAGTGTACCCTCAGCAAGGTTTCCAAAGTTTCCCTGCGGTTTGTCGTGAAGGAACCATCTGTCCCCTCCACCAGACCCACTCCATTTGAGTGTCCCTTGGTCATTACCCTGTGAAGTCTTGCCGCGTTAGGGAGGCCCGCGACACTACTGCAAAAGTTCCTCCATGAATCCCGTTTGGATTTACGTAAGGATTTGTTATATTGCGTTAGGGCACCTTTGTACTCCTGCCAGTTTTTGGTCCGTTTCGCCTTGTTGAATAACCTCCTGACATGCCTCCGCTTCTGCTCGAGCGTCTCATTCCACCATGGAGTGTTGCGGCTGGAGCTTAAGGGTCGCAATGTCGTGCTTCCTCGAAAGGAGGAGAGCAATGTTTCTTCAACAAGGTTGGCTGCTAGCTCAATCTCATCAACAGACCCGATATCTGTCATCAGGAGCTCAGCCTTCCGGTTCACAAGGGACCTGAACTCATTCCAGTCCGTTCGTCTGGGATTGTAAGCGCCTCTACGCAAATCCTCCCCCCCCCCCGGTATGTCAAACCTAATATGTTGATGGTCCGACAGCGAGGCCTCATCCGTAACCCTCCAGTTACGAATTGAATCGCGCAAAGCGCCGCTAACCAGTGTAAGGTCTAATACCTCCTCCCTGATCGCATTAATAAAGGTCGGCTTACAGCCGACATTGGCTATGTCCAAGTTCGTGCCTACCAGATACTCCAGTAGTAACTCACCTCTTTTGTTGATGTTGCTGCTTCCCCAAACGGTGTGATGGGCATTGGCATCGCAGCCCAGGATAAGCTGCTTTCCATGCATACCGCAGTACAGCACCAGGTCCGCCACCTCTTTTGGTGGGGCTACATCCTCTTTGCCGGGAAAATAGGCCGTCGCAACGACGATCTCCGACGACCCCCGTTCAGTGGGTATATTTATCTGTGCTGCCACTAGATCTCTGAAAATAAAATTAGTCAATGGGGTTATGTCAACACAATTGTCGACAAGCAACGCTGCGCCCCGCTGGTGGACGGGCCATCATCAAGGGCGGATTCTCCCCCTTTGATTGGTGACGATTTGCCAGCTTTTTTTTCCGCATTCTCCGCCGGCTTCTCGTCTTCTTTCTTGCCACCATTCTTTGAGCCATTGTTCTTGAGGTGCAGTCTCACCTGCCCAAAGCAGTAGCTGACCTTTCCTCATGGGCTTCATTTCAATTAATTTGTAGGATTTTTGAGAAAGTTATAGCAAAATTATTTTTTGGTTATCTTTTTTCAATGTGCAATAACATTTGGAATAATAAAAACTTCCGATCTAGGAGGGCTTAGGAATAAAAACTTAAAAGACTAAAACCGCAGAGCACTGATGATTATATTAAATTCGAAGTTAATTTCCAAAAGCCTTTAAAGTTTTGAATTGTTCTCTTATAAAACTAAACAAATGGACTTATTGCCACAGAATTAATTCAAAGCCAACTGCATTTAAATAAAACCGAAAACGTTAAATTTCTTAAACAAATTATTACGAAATATTTCTTTTAAAATAGAAAATTTTTTTAAAATAAGTATTTACAGAATCGTTTGAAAGCCTATTTCTAATTTTTATCAAGAGGATTCCATTGAGAAAACACGTTTCCTTGCTACGGATGTTTGTCTTATAGATAAAGAAACATTATAAAATCTGTACAAACTGTCAGTGTTCTTAGCACTTCCTTCAAAACTTGTAATTCCTTTTAAAAAAAATTATTTTCTTCGAATCGAATAAGCGTTTTCTTAATAACTTTTGTCATCATCTTTGACAGAATCAAATCCGAAAAATATTTTATGCAGCTGCTCTGTATATAAAATCACTGAATTTTTTGAAGCAAGTGGGAATAATTTTTTTTTCGTTTTTATAAATTTAATCTGTCTCTGTAAACAAGTTAAAAATTCTTCTTCTTTCGAAATTTCAGAGCTTTAAACATAACCGATAAGTATTATCGGTTATGAATTGACATCTCTTTGGCGTTTGGCAAAATTGTATTAAGTCAGACACTATAGCTTTTCGTTATAAAAAAAATATTTATTTGGTATATTTCATATTCTTTTTTCGTAAGAGCAGACGATAACGATTAGAGGGAATTGTGCTAGTCTTAAGTCATGTAAACCAAACAAAAGAGAAAATTGTTTTTTTGCCTAATGCTAGGAACACAACTGGGACGAACGACGAATTTCTTCCAGCACGACGAATTATTCGGAAGAAATTCACTGTATAAATTCGGCGTATGAAACACAATAACGACGAAAAAACAAAATGGAAATAAAATATGTTGTATAAACAAGAAATAGTGGTACCATAAGAACAAAAAATACTTCACAAATAAAACATTAAGAACAACTAACTTAAATACTTTTTTATTGTCAATTTTTTTTACAATTTGTATTTTAAATTAAATTCAGTTAAAATTTTACAATTTCTAAAGTAAAAAGTAACTTTATTTACTAAAACACTTACAATTTTTAAACAATATGGCTACCCGCTACTGATTTGTTCGTCGTTCGCCGGCGTAAGAATTAGAATTAAATCTATTAAAAGTTTGCAACGTCCGGCGAATTTTCGTCGGCGCCCTTATTGTGTGCATTTTCACTTATTTGCAATTATATCAGCAGTAATGTTGCCATAATTTATTAACAAAAATCCCGAAAATTATCTCTCATATTTCCCGGGATGTTTTTCCCGAAAAATGTGTGGGAAATCCCAGCGAATGAAAAGAAAAATTGACTGTAAACGGGAGCTTTGGAAAATTATAGACTGATTCTCATTTTATTTTATTAGTATTTATTATTTTGAAACGTAAAGAATTGAGACCTGTACAGCCTGCTTGACCCTACTGCAACTATGGTTTCAATACAACACCTCATCGAGTAAATGACTCGCCTTGCGATTTTCGTATAAGTCGCGGTCACCACGTTTTTCTTGAAGGGTCACAACATTAACCAGGTTGGGTCCGTGGTCTTAAGGGGGATCTGGCTCTCATGGTAATACTTAAAGTCTACGGTTTTATTGCCAAACGCGATACAACTTAAGTAAATTGCTATCAAAACGCTCTAATTCATCATAAAATGCAGACAATTTTTTAATTCGTACTGCATATATTAACTCGATTGCACATTTTCCGAAACGATGCCTATGCTTGCAGAGTAGAGTGTAAATGTGTCTGCATATATGTATATGAATGTGTTTGGGTATGTTTGAATGTCTAAATTTCAGTTTTAAATGTTACATTGTGTTGGTTACTATGACCGCATTTCATTTTAATTGGATTGTTTGGCTTAAAGGCCAAATAGTCAGATGTTTGTTGAAATGTTTGTGTATGTAACAAATTACTCAGACAACATCAAATGTACATGTATGTTTGTATGTGCGTACTTGATGTTATGGTACTTAAGTGGGAGTTGCAAAGAGGAATAAAGAATTGTCCAGTTACCCCATCAATATAATTGTAAACTTGTACAACTAACATCTTTATACAATTTAGAACTAGTAGTAAATGAAGATGTTCAAAACCGAAAATTAAAGCAATGGCCGTAACAATGCAATTGAACACTTGGCTGGAGCTCTTATATATACTTAGATACAATTACACACTTACAGACACACTGCTAATATATTTACGCACATACTAATAGATAAACAAAAATGGATAAGTGCATTCCGTTTATTTGTTTAATTGTATTTTATCGAGAACTAACAACTGGAGTGTAGGTTAAAATTTTGTTTAGGATTTTCTTTAAACCTTTGCTTTAACATTTTGACAAAACATCTGGAGTCAAAAAGTTGAAAAAATTGTGTTAATCATACGAATTTTCTTATTAATACGATTTCCGTATGACGTGACAGGTTTTCATATTTGATAAATACACTGAAATTTATTGTTGAGGGATAGCTAGCTTCTATGCGCATTTCACTGGTTGCTTAGGCCAGCTCATCAGGAAACCTTTTCCAGAGATTATAGAAAAGCCAAAAATATTATTCTAAAAACATTTATTATTATCGAAATTTTTCTTTAATTTTATTTTATTTTAGTTTTTGATAAAATTGATTTTTTTTACCGAATTTTTTTTAAAAAATTTTTGCTATCTTTTCTCGGTTTAAGTTGTTTTGTCAAAATGCCACAGATATATTTTTTAATATTCCATATTTATTTTAAATGTCAACAAAACACATTTCACAAACATCCTAAAAATTTTATTAATTTCACTTCTTTTCAATAAAAAAAAACTTTTGCTAACAAATTTTATTGGAATGGAAAAAGTTTTGTTAATGTTGACATTTTCCATTAAAACATAAAAAGGATTAAAGAGTTCAAATATCCCAATAAATCAATATGCGATAAAAGTACCATCATTTTGCCACGCCATGGTATGTTTACAACTTTTAAATGAGAATGTGTTGATTTTTTCAAAAGTTTTTGTTTCAATAAACATCAATCGTGTTTCTATTCATTTTTATTGTTATAACTACAAAACAAAAAAAGCACAACTTTATG
Organism: Pollenia labialis; assembly: GCA_949318255.1. NCBI lineage: Eukaryota > Metazoa > Arthropoda > Insecta > Diptera > Polleniidae > Pollenia > Pollenia labialis. The sequence goes on from OX439141.1 coordinate 147,414,089, forward strand.
CACTTTTTTCCAGGTAAAGTTGGCTTTTTGGTTTCTAGTTAGAAATTCTTTTAAATACGGTTCTTTGTTCGAATAAATAAGACTGCAAGCAATTTAAATAACACTATGGAACATTTTTGGGATTATTGTCTGGGGGGTGAGAAATTCCAAGTCAGGGTGATGGTACTAGGTCAGTATAGTAAAACCCTCAAAGGGTTTGGCGTTCGTACGTGTCAGTTTTTTTTTATGACATTTTAAATTTTTTCCTTATCTTGAATTTTTTTTTTTGTTTAATATAACTCGAAAACCACTTGTCCGATTTTGCTAAAACAAACTGAAAAAAATTTAGAATTACAATTTCTTTAATCCGTTCATATAACGTTTTTCTTTTTTATCAACAGTTTTGCCGGTAAAAATAAATTTGTGGAGAAAAAAAAATGTTTTTTTGCCTAAAATTAAAATTTTTTTTTCCATAGTGTACTTTTAGGCAAAAAAATATTTTTTTTTCTCCACAAATTTATTTTTACCGGCAAAACTGTTCATTATAAAGAAAAACGTTATATGAACGGATTAAAGAAATTGTAATTCTAAATTTTTTTCAGTTTGTTTTAGCAAAATCGGACAAGTGGTTCTCGAGTTATGTTAAGCAAAAAAACATCAAGATAAGGAAAAAATTTAAAATGTCATAAAAAAAAACTGACACGTACGAACGCCAAACCCTTTGAGGGTTTTACTATACTGACCTAGTACCATCACCCTGAATTGGAATTTCTCACCCCCCAGATTGGCTGTTATACTGTGCTATTAACAAAAGTTGGGGTTACGCTAATTTTATCACATATTTAATAAGTGTGACCGTAGCTTTTGAAATATAAAGTTTTTTAGCAAAAAAAAAATATATAATATGGTCTTGGCTCCTTAACAACTGAAAGTAACGACATCTTTATTTTTGTATTTTAATTATACATACACGCTCGTATTTATAAAAATTTTAGTTTTAGTTTTTAGTAGAGATAAAAACAAATTGTTTTAATCGCTTATATTCAAAATTGGATAGGCAATAAAATAAGAAGAAGGTTTGCTTAATCTATTTAACTGTACGTGGGCGATGAAGATTGAGTTGGAATTTCTTATTTTGCAGAATAGTTTAAAGGACAGAGAGCATTCTGAGAATCAAATCAGCATATAAATATTAAGATCATTATTTTACAGTGAAACATCGGGTTGTTAAAATCTAGGTAGGCAAGTAAAATTGCTGTATCACATAAATTGGCTGAAATTATTTGGCCTCTACAGCTTTATTTAAATAAAAAACAGACAGCTATCACATCTGGGCGACCCTTGATAAGACATGGGTTTAAGCCACAGGTTAAGTTTTACCAATGACCAATAGCTGTGACCATTAAGGAATTTAAACTTTTGCCCTAGATAACGCAAAAACCCCTAAAAGAGCTGCCCTTATGCTAAAATGGTACTTTAAAAAGGCGTTCAAGAATTAAACGAGAATGATATTTACCGCACAATATTCCAAAGATATATTCTGGATATCCAGGAGGTGCCGTGATCACCGATCCTAACAAAAATATTCTGTTTTCCAAAAAAAAAGAACTGGGGCTAATTCTGGCAGTCGTGATCGAATACTTTTTCGATTCGAAAACAATTCTATTTCTTATTTGTTCAGTCAAATCGAAATTATTTTTTCAGTTTTATGAAAACTCAAATAAGTGCTTTACAATACTAAAAAATAATTTTGATTCGTTCAGTATCAACTGTAAGAATTAGAAAACAAATTGCTTTCGAATCGAAAGAGTATTCGATTACGACTGCCAGAATTAGCCCCCGGATCTTCTAATTTCAGAACCATCTGTATAATGAAGTACAGTAGATAATGGATATAAGAAAAAAGGCTTTATGAAACAATTTATATTTCTGTTAATATAAAAAGTATTCTATATAAGAAAATTTTTTAAAAGAAAAAACTGAAACAAGAAATATTTTGCCATGCACCAATAATAAAAATAAGTAAAACAATATTTTTTTAAAACGGCAGTACTGTATTTGCTTACGCCAAATATCCAACCAAGAGCGTACATATGTGTACATGCTTGTACGAAATATTCAACTAGCTGCGTTGTTTTTGTTTGCTTATAGTATAAGAAATAAATTTCTTAAAAGAGTAAAAACGTTTATAACAAATTAATTTCCTATTGAAAATAATGGCTAAAAACGCTTTTATCACACATTTTCGTGTTTTTTTTCTTATACCCGTTACCCACTGTATAGGAAGCAAAAGTTATTGATACTACGTATTTTAAAGAATAGCACACATTATTTTCCATTTAACAACTTTGACAAGAGATCTGAGCTTGCAAAATGAGCCAAATTTTAACCAAAAATTTCGTCTAGAATTTATCGTCATCAATACTGTTTTAATTTGTGGTAACAAAATTAGAAATAAGTACAAGTATTGTAAATAATTGAAATCGATTTCTTAACCAAATACAATGCCCAATATTACCTGTATTTTTGTAAAATTGCAAAAAAAAAAAAAAAAAAAAAAAATTTTAAACCTTTTCAGTTTGTCCTTAGTGTGCAGACATAAGTTTGTGCAAGAATAGAGGTTGGTGTTTTTTTTTTATTTTTAATGTTAAATATTCTTAATTTATGTTGTGCAACATGCAACAAAATAAAAAAATAAGGACAACAATTTTAGTAATAGGAGCAACAAATGTAACAAGATCTACAACACCAAATGTTATGAGCAGCAGGAATCGAATCATGATTATCATTTGCTTTTAGTCTATTAAATTGTTAGGGCAGCTTCAATTACTAGGGAATGAAAATTGGGGTTTTATTTGTATAATATTTTTGGCTTTTCAAAAATCTTTGGAAAAGGTTTCCTGATGAGCTGGCCTAAGCAACCAGTGAAATGCGCATAGAAGCTAGCTTTCCCTCAACAATAAATTTCAGTGTATTTATCAAATATGAAAAACTGGGAATTTAGCACGTCATACGGAAATCGTATTAATAATAAATTTTGTATTCCCGAAAATAACTTTGATAATATACATACTTGCATGTGCCCGTGCAAAAAACAGAATTGGCAAATTGGTTTTTTTTTTGTTGTTTTCTTACGAAGACAGTAGAATGAAGCAGTTTGTTTTTTAATTTTGTTTTTTCTTTTTACCCACTTACAACTACAATTCGAGTCGGAAAGAACTAACCAATTGTAGGGGAATGCAAGAAAAGATAAACTCACTGTTTATTGTTGGTGTTTTGTTTTGGCTTTGATATTTTTACAAGTAAGACTTTGAGTGTTTATAATTCTTATTCGCTTTAGGGTTTTATTTATATAATATTTTTGGCTTTTCAAAAATCTTTGGAAAAGGTTTCCTGATGAGCTGGCCTAAGCAACCAGTGAAATGCGCATAGAAGCTAGCTTTCCCTCAACAAAAAATTTCAGTGTATTTATCAAATATGAAAAACTGGGAATTTAGCACGTCATACGGAAATCGTATTAATAATAAATTTTGTATTCCCGAAAATAACTTTGATAATATACATACTTGCATGTGCCCGTGCAAAAAACAGAATTGGCAAATTGGTTTTTTTTTTTGTTGTTTTCTTACGAAGACAGTAGAATGAAGCAGTTTGTTTTTTAATTTTGTTTTTTCTTTTTACCCACTTACAACTACAATTCGAGTCGGAAAGAACTAACCAATTGTAGGGGAATGCAAGAAAAGATAAACTCACTGTTTATTGTTGGTGTTTTGTTTTGGCTTTGATATTTTTACAAGTAAGACTTTGAGTGTTTATAATTCTTATTCGCTTTAGGGTTTTATTTGTATAATATTTTTGGCCTTTCGAAAATCTTTGGAAAAGGTTTCCTGATGAGCTGGCCTAAGCAACCAGTGAAATGCGCATAGAAGCTAGCTTTCCCTCAACAATAAATTTCAGTGTATTTATCAAATATGAAAAACTGGGAATTTAGCACGTCATACGGAAATCGTATTAATAATAAATTTTGTATTCCCGAAAATAACTTTGATAATATACATACTTGCGTGTGCCCGTGCAAAAAACAGAATTGGCAAATTGGTTTTTTTTTTGTTGTTTTCTTACGAAGACAGTAGAATGAAGCAGTTTGTTTTTTAATTTTGTTTTTTCTTTTTACCCACTTACAACTACAATTCGAGTCGGAAATAACTAACCAATTGTAGGGGAATGCAAGAAAAGATAAACTCACTGTTTATTGTTGGTGTTTTGTTTTGGCTTTGATATTGTTACAAGTAAGACTTTGAGTGTTTATAATTCTTATTCGCTTTAGGGTTTTATTTGTATAATATTTTTGGCTTTTCTAAAATCTTTGGAAATCTTTGATCCTATAAAGTATATATATTCTTGGTTCTTATGAGTATCGAAGTTCTTTTAACTATGTCCGTCAGTCCGTTTGTCCGTTGAAATGGGTTTTCCAAAGACCTCAGATTTGATGCGGACTAGGTTGTTTTGTATTAAAATCACAGGTTTGTCTGCAGTTCGTTGCTTTTGAAATTCAGATTGACCGGTTTATAGGTGATTTAGGTATGAGTAAAAAAACACAACTGCATATATTTTTTTTCATAAAAACCTATGTTGTTGCTGTTTTTTTATTTTTAGACCTTTGCTTACACATTTAAAATTCATACATTTCCAGCGGAGTTGATTCAACAATGTTCGTTTGTCCGTCTGTTTTCTGTATATTTCATTAATGGCAAGAGCTACAAAAGTTTCCAAATTAGGTACAACCATCTTGATTATCAATTCACAACATCCGACAAAATGGGGGCGGGATTGGATAAGTGCCACAAAGATGATTTAGTTGCGTCTAAAAATTGGTATGTTTATAACGATATAAAAAATAGCCGAATATATGATTCTTACTTGTTTCAATTTAGCACTTTGCAGCCCGTATTTTATATCTATTCACGCGTTTAGTCTCCCAAGAGGTGTCTTCTTTGCCGGAGACAGTTTAACTTCAAAGGGTTGAAAATCTACGTTACAATTGCTTGGTAAACTAAGTTGGAATATACTTTGCAGTTGTATTTTAAACACTGTATAAAAAAATATGTTAATATTGTTTAAGCTGGGAAAATATGAAGCCTTTTTGGGATCCTTTAAATAACTTTATTATTTTTCGCTAAAGCTTAATCTCTATCGCTACAAATATATATAGTTGACTTGGCGGTTTTTGGCTACGAATGCAATACTGTAACGTCATCGCTAAAATTTTTAAATTTGGTATTCTCTAATACTACATTTACACCTACGCAAAATCTAGTACTTACGAGATTTCGAGTTAAATCTAGTTGTTTTTGACTAGATTTCCCATACAAAACAAAATCTACTTCGTGACTAGATTTCGACGAAATCTACTCAAAATCTTGTAGTACTTAATGAGGCAACTATGGTTTTTTCAAATATTCACTAAAAAATACTTCCCTGCACAAGAAAAAATGACATTAAAAAAAATCAAAACAAAAATTGTTAAAAAAAATTATTAAAAAGTTTTATAAAAATTGTAAAAAAAATAAAAAAGACGAATAATATTGATAAAATAAATATCGTTGATTATTAATAAAAGGTAATGCAAATTTTTTAATGTATATTTCTTTTTGTGTTTGTATGTGTAACGAAAAAACTTTTAGTCAGTTGTTTGGTTATAAAAACAAAATCTCGCTAATGTCAAAAATGTATAATGTAAACGCACTAGATTTCGAAGAAGATTTTAAATCAAATCAACATAATTTCGGCCTAATGTAAATGTAGTATAAGACGTATTAGCGATCGAGATTTAGCTAAGCGAATTACAGAAAACGGCTTAATTTAACTTAGACGTGGTATATGCACTTTACTGTACTGTATGTACTGAATGTGTACTTTACATAAGTATGTTTTTGTACGAGTTTATTTATTTGTTAAAACTTATTATAAAAAAAAATATTTGCTTGTGTGTTTTAACATTTAACTCAAAACCAACTGAAGTTTTTCTATTATTAAAGTTACAGATTGCTATGTACGATATGCGCGAAAACATATATATGTATGTATGAGGCACATATATTGTTCATTTGTTTGCCTCCTTAAATAAAAAAGTTTTCTTTTTCTTTGTACAAAGTAAAAAAAAAACAAAAAAAAAATTTTAACAACTAAAACAAAATAATTTTTTATTTTATGATATTTATTCTCACTTCACCATAGTGGAGAGGGTATGATGCGTTTGTGTTTATGTGTGTAACATATACAATTATAGGTTACTGGCTTGACCCGGTATGCTTCGCTACACCATTAACATAAAATTAGTAATTTGCACAAAATTGCAAATTACTACCCAACGGTAACCCTGATTACCGCTCGCCAACTAAAGTTGCAATTTGAAATTATTTTGGCAGACTGTGGTGACTTCTTCCCTTTTTTTAACAAAAAATCGTCAAAATAAGGAACATTGAGTTTAGAGACATTTTCAACTATTTTTTAATAGTTTTTGTTATAAATCACAGGCGCGTGTAATTTTTGTGTCAATTTTTAAGCGTGCAAGTGGTTAATCAGTTATTAATCACCAAAAGTACTCAAAAAAGACTCATACCGATGATTTTTGAAAAAATCAATCTTGCAATCTTTTAACAGAATTACCGAAACAATAAAAGTGTTAAAAAATTGAATAATCCAGCATCTTCGATAAGTGACAGAACATTTTCCAAGTCAAGTTTTATTAAAACCAAAGAAAAGAATCGCTTAAAGTTTATTTTTTTATTAATACACAATCCCCTGCAGTTATTAACGATTATTAAAATTAACGAACGTTTATTAAGGCAAATTTTCATACATAATTTGTTTTGTAAATACGGGCGATTATATTTAACATATTTATGAATTATTTATTTGTTTGCTCGTCTAAGTTCAACAATTGTAATGCTTGTTATGTTATTGATTTTTTTTTACTAATAAACTCCAAATAATATATAAAATTGTGTAACAACTTTTCACAAAAGTCGTGACCAAAATAATCTGACACCTAATCTTTATGTATCTGAATCCGAATGTGAGGTCAGATTGGTCAAAATTCGACCAGTCTTCAAAATATTCCAAAATAACCGTTATTGGCGGTTTTTAAAAAGATGATGTCACTTTAATAGAAGTATCTTCGAAAATATTCAACGGATTTTTTATTGATGTATTTTTATTTAAAGATAATGAAATTACTAATACAACCACAGATCGTTTGTCAAGAAATGACTAAGTTACATTGGGCCAAAGATCAAATTTCACAAAAATTTTAATGATTTTTTGCAATTTTGCTCTTTTAGACTTATTTTATTAAAACCCAACAATAAATTTTTTCAAGTTTTATCACTTATAACGTTAGCTTATTTCAAAACGCACATTTTGTGCCCAATGTGATCCAAATGGGTAATGACAAAGTTACAGAAGATTATTTGAAGTATCCCACTTTTCGATTTTTGCCAAATTACAAAAAAAACACCCACCAAGTAAAAAAGCCTAAAACTGTTGAATTAAGTAATTCACTAAATCTTCAGGGTACAAAATGTTCGTATTGAAATAAAATAATGCCCTGTGCAATAAACCGTTACAATTTTACGTCTATTATTTCTTGACCACTCTTCACTAGCAATCCATTATTAATTTAGTCATTTGATTATCTTTCATTTAAGAAACTAATGGTGTTTTCTTTTCTACAAAAAAATTTGCTTTTTAAAAATGCAATTTGGTGTCTGTTTCTTAAAAATTTTGCTCTCTAAAAGCATGAGTTTTTTAGAATAAAACAAGCCACCCTTTTCTGGAGCAAAATTTTTAAGAAAAAGACACCAAATTGAATTTTTTTTAAAAAAAAGGCACATTTTTTGGTAGAAAAGAAAACACCATAAATACATAATCCGGTTAATATTTTTGAAGATATTTTTGCATTTAAGTGACATCATCTTTTACCAAATAACGGTTATTTTGGAATATCTCGACAACTGTTTTACATTGGAGCATTCTGACTTTATATTGGTATTCAGCTGGCAATTTTGCATAAAGATTAGGTGTCAAATACATTTGGTCGAAAAACTGTCACATGGTGTAATTTATGTAATTTTTTTAATTGAAATATAATTTCATAATTACAAATAAAACCCATTAAAATACCTGGTTCAAGCTATGCGACATGTCGCACGAGATATTTCATGAAACAGTCGCTTGAGGAAAAGGTGTGTAGAGAAATGTAAAATCATGACGTTCCTCTTGAGTATGAAGATAAATTAAAAATTACGCATTAAATTGTAGTTTGAATCCTGCAAAAAATAACGTAACGTCTGAACTTACGCGAGTTTAAGAAAATGCGAATATTATTGCAGGGTCATGTCGCATATTCTGAAACAGGTAAAACTTTATTCCGAAAAACTTTTTGTGCACACAAGCCATCTTAGTTTTATGTTAGTATTAAGATTCAATTTGCCCGAAAAATATAATTGCACCCATACTTGTTTTATTAAAAACTGTATTGGAATCGGTCCATATTTCACCATAGCTTCCATATGAATATCACTCCCGGAAAAACTTTTAACGCCATAACTTCCTCTCATATGGATGTAAATATTTAAATAGTATTCGGCAAAAAAAGAATAGTATATAAATCTAACCTCATAACATAATAATTTTTTATATTATTCCGTGATTGGCCATATGTCCTGAATAGCGTACACTAAAAAATATATTTGTAAATACTGTGGTGTAGGGTATCATATGGTCAGGTTTGACCGACTTACTATACTTTCTTGTACTTGTTTTATTTGTACAAGCTTTTTCGAAGCCATTTTTATGTTTTGATCCCCCTTACAACTTGTTGGGCACCATTTTATTAAAAGCAACAAGAACAATAACAATTGAAGCATGTATGCATGCTTCTATTTCCTTTTTTTATTCTAAGACTCTGTATGAGAGCGTCCTCGTATTTGCAGGATAACACAACTACTAATATGTATGTTTTCCTAAAATTACTAATGTAAGAAAGTTGCATGGAAAAATATATTTTACTATTCAAAGTTTCTAATAGAAATATGAAACAGTGGGTCAATTAATTATTGACACTATTTGTTTTGCCATTTTTGGCAGACCTTATGGCAAAAAAAAAAAAATTTAAGCAAGACTTGTTCGAAAAATTTTGTTTTAAAACTCTTGTATTTTTTTTATCGACCGTTGGAATATTTTAGGCGTGGTCACCATGGGGGTTCTATAAATTACTATCTGCTCTTATTTTACACTTGATTTTCTGTCAAGCGGGCCATCCATCGAGTTAACTTAATTGTAAGTAGGTATTGCTTTTGTGTAGCAATGCGATTTCCATGCAAATGCATGTTTTTTGTCGATTGCCTAAATCTACGGTCACACTTGTCAAATATTTGACGAAAAAAACGGAACCAACAGGCAAACAAAAATATAATTTTCTTTAATTTAAATATTTATTTTGTTGATAATGCCACATCTTACATAAAACAGTTTTTTACTATGTCTAGCAGTGTACTTAATCTTGTTTTGTGATACTGGGACTATGCTAAATGTCATAAACTATTTACCAAAGTGGTGGTTATGCTTATTTGGTTAAATATTTAATAAGTGTGACCGTAGCTGTAGAACGATGTCGACCAATTATCTATCCGAATCATTAAATTTGCGTTAAAATGGCATCGATTTGTTTTTGCATATTTTGGCGAAAATGCATATTCTTGCATATTTAGGTTTTAAATGCAGATCTTTGCATATTTTGCTATTTTTTTTAATTTCCATATTATAAACAAGTTCTTTATTTATTATTTTAAATAATAAATAAATTTGGCGCTTTGCTTTAAATAAAAAATACAAGCTACTTGCTTGGCACATGGGTTATACCGCGTTGCAGAGAATTTAGAAGTCAATTCGATAATATTGCAATTTTTAATGAAATGTATCGCTTGAGTCCCCTTAGAATGTTGATGCCGATGATTGTGCAATTAAAAAAGAAAAAGAAATATTAAATTTAAATAATATCAGAATTGACTTCTGAACCAATAACTAATTAGGAGGGATTTCGTTCACTTAATAGAGTATTAATTGATGTTGCAGAAAGTAAAGTTAACAATGTGGAAGGAAGAACAGCCCAACAAAAAAAAATACCAAACGTTTTGCAAAAAAAATTAAGGATTTCAAAAAATAAAATAAACTTAAATTTGATCCGATCTGGATTCAAAGTGGAATCTCAAAACAAAATTTTCCAAAATGCATCGGTTTTACTTTTAAGAAAACAGTACTTACACTGAACCAAAAAACCAATGAAAATGTACGTAAACCAAAGGAAAAATTTTATAATTTTCATCCAATGAAATTGTTCGTTGTAACAATGAATGACCGTTCTTTAAAATGATGGGTATTTGTGCTAACAAGACTTTATAAATGTTTCATTACCTTGAAGGACATTTTTTTTACTTAAACCTACATTTTATATAAAATACTTAAGAAATGCATGTTTATTGTGTCAATGAACAGTACTTAAATGTCAATACCTGGATAATTTTATTTTTCATTAAATTAAAACTATTTTAATAAACGTTGTTCGTTTACTTAAAAAACAAAACATTAAATTAGTTATGTAAGTTTTTTTAAAGATACTTGCAGAAATTTTTTATATTTTTGTTATTGGTAAAATTTAAAAACGATTTTTATGAAAATTTTTTTAGTTTTTCGTGCATAGTCGAGTACGCTTAATCCGGTGATGCTTACTGCTTTTTTAGGTTACATCTTATTTTTTTAAACACCGTTATTTTTAAAATGGAGAAGTTGAACAACACATCCTCCATATCTCGAAAACAAGCGGTAACGTAAAAAACGTTTAGCACCACTGTATTCAACGTACTCGAATTCGCTTTACCCACCGGATAAAATTTTTTTGAGAGGCCATGACCCATGTTAAAATATTAACCAAGCATCACAAAACGTTCTTGAGTTATTTCTGGTATTAAAAAACCTAAATTAGAACAAATGGCGATATAGTAGTAGACATTTGTTATGGTGTTTTATAGTTTTAACCACTTATGCTATTTTTTGTAACAAAGTTATCAACTTTTTAGGTGGTGGTTCCTCATTGTTTCTGGATTTCAATCCCACACTTCTTACGATAATTTTTTGTTCGAAAGTGATCGTGTTTTTAATAGACGGACAGACATACGGGCATGTCTAAATCAACTTAAAATTAGCCAAGGTCCCAGATATAGATACTATATGGGGTCTGAGATGAATAATAAAAAAGTTTCACGGGCAAAGACAAACTTAGTATACTCTCATTCACCACTAGGTGGTTCAGGGTATAACAAGAAATACTGCTTTATGCGGCTGCTCAAATCTTTTATACCCTACACCGAGAGTTAGTATATTTAAGGAGTAGTCCTTTTGTTGAGCGTATTGTAATTATAGACCGATCTTCACAAAATTTAATTATATGATGTTTATTCTTAATGAACAATAGCCGACACAATTTTCTAGAATACGATTATTCGTAACAATTGTAGGCATACTAAACTGTTTTTCGTGCTTGGAGCATATGGTTAATTATGTACCGTTAAACACCCGAAATGGACCAGTATGACTTCTTCTCACATAGACTGAGGTGGTTAATAGTCGGATTTATTTCCTACTTTTCCTACTAAGCCGATTGTGATGGATTTCAATCCTAAACTGATTAGGTGAACTAAACAAAAAATTAACGCAAATACTATTCTTTTCTTTTGAGCCGTGCGAAAGTGAGCGTTGTTTCAACACACAAAATGTACCCAAGCACCTTGAATATACATACATAAATTTTTTATTAGGTCTTAGATAAATATTATAATACATAGTTTCACATGGACTGGCAAACTAATGGTGTTTTCTTTTCTTCAAAAAATGTGCCTTTTTTTAAAAAAAATGCAATTTGGTGTCGGTTTCTTAAAAATTTTGCTCCCGAAAAGCATGAGTTTTTTTAGAATAAAACCCACCCTTTTCGAGAGCAAAATTTTTAAGAAAAAGACACAAAATTGAATTTTTTTTAAAAAAAAGGCACATATTTTTGTAGAAAAGAAAACACCAAAAGCATACCCTCTTCACAACTAGGAAGGGAAGGTACATACAAATAAGTCATTTTAAAAGCAGTGCTTCTAATTATTTTTTTTTCTTGTAATAATGTATGATTTATAAAAATGAGGCTAACAATTAATTAAATTGTTGTTAATTGCCAAATTGGTTTTTTTTGTTGTTTTCTTACGAAGACAGTAGAATGAAGCAGTTTGTTTTTTTCTTTTTACCCACTTTCAACTACAATTCGAGTCGGAAAGAACCCAACCAATTGTAGGGGAATGTAAGAAAAGATAAACTCACTGTTTATTGTTGGTGTTTTGTTTTGGCTTTGATATTGTTACAAGTAAGACTTTGAGTGTTTATAATTCTTATTCGCTTTAGGGTTTTATTTGTATAATATTTTTGGCCTTTCGAAAATCTTTGGAAAAGGTTTCCTGATGAGCTGGCCTAAGCAACCAGTGAAATGCGCATAGAAGCTAACTTTCCCTCAACAATAAATTTCAGTGTATTTATCAAATATGAAAAACTGGGAATTTAGCACGTCATACGGAAATCGTATTAATAATAAATTAATTAAGTGTTTTAAAATCCTCTTTTGACCCACTGTTCTCTATTTCATAAAGTTAATACATGCTTGCACATTTGTGCTATTGTAGTTTTCTTTTTGAACTTTATCATGCTTTATATTTTGAGTTGCTGCTGTGCTTTTGTTTCTTTTTGTTTAAGTTTTGCTCTTTTTGTTATTTTTTGTTGTTGTTGGTTGGTTCGATGGCTGGCTGGCTTATGGTTTGTTTAACAATAAATTTTGAATTGCGGTTTAATTTAAAAGAAAAATTGAATTGTATATTTTTAATCACACAAACAAACTTAAAAGAAAATATGAGTCTATAAACCGCATACCGGCATACTGAATATATGATCCCATTCGATATAAGTAATTTAAGGATTTTCTTTTAATGCATGAAAAAAGCATCAGAAAATTAAAACTGATGCAAATTTTATACAATGGCATTTTGAGGTGGGATAATTTAAAAGGTTCTACTTTAGAGAAAATGTAATACGAAAACTTTGAAAAACCTTTTGAGCATTTAGCTTTAAGGGCTCGTTACTCATTCGTAAATACGTCGCACAGTGCTTTGTCCCCATATAACAAATGGAACAAAATTATAAGGAGTTGTCGTAGACTTTTGAAATTTGGTATGCCAAAATAAAATATCATAGCTAAGAAAAATTTATTTTTTTGAACATATCGCACCATGGACTCTCGCCTACTTCCCATATATGCCAATAAATATAATTTTTAATATTGGCTGCATAATTGATCTAAAAATCATGAAAATTCGTATTTGTTATACGCACAAAGCTTACAATTTCTCTGTTAATTTAAATTGTGATTGCAGCAAGGACTTTTGGCCCTGTCATATGTATTATTAACTGTAAAAACTTGGTATATTTGTTATACGTATGGCCATTTTCTCAAAGTATCGACAAAATGTCTGTTACTAATGACAACAAAAATTTATTAGACCGATAAACTGTCCGTTAATGATTTTGGGTTTTTCAATATACCCACAAAAACATTGGTTTTAGTTGGCAATACCTCATCAAAGGACATGTAAAAGTTGGGAGTCAGCTGACTGAATTTATCTGTTTCTGGCAGTTGATTGCTGTTTAGCTTTGCGACAGAATAGAAGCAAATTAGACATTGAGAAATCCAAATTTCTTTAATGTGAGTTTTTCGGTGAGAAAAAAATATAATCGCGTAATGACAAAACGGCCATAAGTAACTTTTTGAGTTGAATAAGCTTTGTTCGTCCGTCAGTCTTTCCGTCTCCATCTATTTGTCCGTCCGTCGTGCCATGTACATTTTTAAATCAAAGTACAGGTCGCTGCATTTATTTTAAGATACTTAGTTTAAATATTAACAAAAAAAATAGAAGAATATTAATAAAAAAACTATTGAGATAGATGTATCACAAAAAGAGGTGTGCTTATAACGTATTACCTGGATATAATTTTAGCGCACTCTAGTTAACGTTTGGTGCATTAGTTGACTTTCATACAATAGTATTTCGTTTATCTAAATTAAGATTTTAATGTTTTTTTATATGGCTTGTAACTTTTTTTTAACATCATAACTCTATAACGAAAAAAAAAATTAAAAAAAAATTGTGAGTTTAGACTTATTTAAAATGCATTTTTTTGTTAAAATGTAGCAAGAAGTTTTAAAATTGCATATTTGGATGCATACATATATCAACATAATAGTTTTATTAAATTTGACTGGTATTCAAAAGAAACATCATCTGGTAGACTGATGAATTTTAATGCAACTCAACCAAAATACCAAATAATAGATACGGCAAAAAATTTCATTTTTAGGGTATTATATATTAGCGATGAAGAATTCCATGTTAAAAACATAAAGAAAATTACAGCAATATTAATAAATAATAACTTTCCAATTAAACTTATACACCAACTAATTGAAGAAACACAAAGAAAATTAAAAAACAACACAACTTCAAACAGCACTGAAAATGATGACAAAGTTTTTTACAGTGTAAAGTTTATTCCTGGTTTAACGGACAATACAAATATTAAAACAACGATAGACATACAAACCACATACTACACTCAACTCTATTTTTCTAAAATTAAAATGCCTGTAGAAAAACAACAGCAAAACAACGTTGTGTACGAAATAGCATGTAAGGGAAATGACGAACAAAAATGTGATTTAATTTACTGCCCGTCTATACCAGAGATAATTATTGCGACATATATTGCAGTAATTATCAAAATTATGTTATCTTTAATGTAGACAGCAATTTTTTGTAAATATTTATTGCTAACAATTTATGTTGCAATAATTGCTAGTCCATTTTCGTTGACAATTATTGCTTACAAAAAACGTCAATTTGGTTGTCAGTTGAAAAAAAAGCAAAAAAGAAAAAAAAAAGAAGCAAATTATGTGGGAAAGAAATAAAGTTTTTTGAGATTGTAGCAAATTATAATTGTAGTAAAATAATTAAATAAACACTAAAATAAAATTGCAAATATTATAATTTTTTCCTTATTCAATCTTTATTATTAAAATTAATATTAATTTGTTTAAGTTCGAGTTCTTTTTTATATAAAAATAATAATTTTACATTAACAAAAATAAAAAAATTAATAAAATTAATATATTTGTATTAAAAATGCCCTCAAGCTTAAACAAATTAATATAAATTTAAGTAATAAAGTCGAATAAGAAAGAATTTATATTAACAATAATAATTCTTGTAAGATACCGCCATTTTTTACACTGCGCCTTCTTCCTTGATTTTTTTCAAATTATGAGTTAACATAAATACGTTTTCCCATGCCTTTAACATAAGCTGAGCAATAAGAAATATTACTCTGTTATTCTGCCGACGTTATTGCCAACTTGCTGAGATAATTATCTTTAGTGTAGACCTAGGGTTATATTGGCACAACAAAGAGAAATTTACAAACAAAAATGTGTGAACACAAAAAGGACATAGAAAAACATAAGGAATCAACAGCTTTGTCAAAACATATGATTTGCGAAAGGCATAAACCTGACTTAGACAGAATAATAATATTAGACGTAGAAGCTAAACAGCAAAAACGTTTTACAATAGAAAGCTTACGTATACAACAAAATATTGACAGAACAATGAATTTTACTGCCCGTCTATACCAGAGATAATTATTGCGACATATATTGCAGTAAATGTCAAAATTATGTTATCTTTAATGTAGACAGCATTTTCTTGTACATATTTATTGCTGGCAATTTATGTTGCAATAATTGTAAGTCCATTTTTGTTGACAATTATTGCTAACACAAAACGTCAAATTTTGTTGTCAATTGAAAAAAAGAAGCAAAAAAAAATGGAAGCAAATTGTGTGGGAAAGTAATTTAATTTGTGAAATTATTGAAAATTATAATTGTAGTAAAATAATTAAATTATATAAACAAAAAAATAAAATAATTATTAATAATTTTTTTCTAATTCGATCTTTATTGTTTAAATGTATATTAATTTGTTTAAGCTTGAGTTCTTTTTTATATAAAAATATAAATTTTATTTTAACAAGAAAAATACATTTTATAAAATTTAATATTTAAATTAAAAAAAAGATCTCAAGCTTAAACAAATTAATATACATACATTTAAAAAATAAGTCGAATAAGAAACAATTAATATGAATAAAAATAATTTTTGCAAGATGGCGGGAGTTTTTACACTGCACCTTCTTCCGTGATTTTTTTCAAATTATGAGTTAACATAAATACGTTTTCCCATGCCTTTAACATAAGTTGAGCAATAAGAAATATTGCTCTGTTATTCTGCCGACGTTATTGCCAACTGGCTGAGATAATTATCTTTAATGTAGACCTAGGGTAAAAAGGAAGACACAAATAATATAAGTTTTAGCTACAGAGTTGCAATAAAATAGAAAAGATAAGCTGTGATATTAATTTAAGTTGTGTGTTTAATTTAATTATATGTTAAATGTTTTATGTAAGCTGTGTAACATTCAATGTATAATTTAATGTGATAAACTACTTAGTAATTGTAAGTTTATTTATTTATTTTGTTGTTTTCTAATTTTGTAATAATATATTGTTTTTTATTATATAAAAAATTTTTAAAAAAATATTAAATAGACAACCCCTGAAGATGTCAACAAATAATTGACGAAACGTTGGGAGAAAAATGTAAAAAGGGGTTTTTATTTACATTAATACATTAGGCCCAATTAGCTTAACAAAAACTTGTATATAATATTGGCACTTATATTTTAACTATTTGCTAAGAAAAAACTATATAAAAAAACCAAAGCTTGTTAATAGTTTTAATGAAAATTTTTTATTTCCAAATTTTGAACAAGCCAAGGAACTCAAAAAACAAAACTTTATGCTTCGTTCACAATTCCAGAGACATTTTCACTTGGCGTTCATAATAGAACAAACTTTTTTTTCGCAACCTCGCACATTTTGCATTAAGAAACCGTTTGCAAATTGTACCCACAACAATATTATGCATTTATTATTATTTTTTACAACATTATGATAAAAGTTTAATTTAAAACTAAATAAAATTATTTTAAACGTTAGAAACAATTTCATACAAATTGTTGCTGAAGTTCTATATGAAATACTTTGGGAAGAAATAATAAAGAAGAAAAAACGAAATTGTTGCTCTGATTGTGAACAAAGCTTTCAACTCTTTAAAAAAAAAAATCATTTTTTGAGAGTTATTTTCTTTCCAAGGCGAATTCATCCCAGGTAATCTCGGTACTACAACAAGTACAACTTGTACAAAAACCACAAGCAATTTGTTTTTGTAAAATCATTGTACAATGTCAAAAACAGAAATAAAACAAAACAGAAACAAAGATAATAAAAGAGAATAAACAAAATTTTGACATCCAACAGTGATTTTAGCTAATATCAGCAGGGCTTTTGAGACCACCTGTAATAAATTCGCCTTGTTTTCTTTCTATTTATTAATTCTTTCTTAAATTTTACTGACATAAGCGACATCTGGTGGAATCTAGGAGAGTCAAGCGGAATCGATTTAAAATTTTTTTTGAGTTGTGTTGTTATCTATCGATCAATAGATCTTTTATCACATTTTGAGAATAAATTTTTTTTGAATTTTTGCCTATGAGACAAGGCACCGTGCGTTGCGGACACGTTAACTTAAAGTCGACTTAAATGGTACTAAATAAAAATTAAAAATGTCATACGATGTTGAAATAAATAAAAAAGAAAACAAAATATTTGTCAAAATTAATAAAGATGATTCAATAAAACCTCATCGTTTACCTTTTGCAACTTGTGCATTTTGTATAAAAATGTAATATCAACATCGTGTACTTATAAGCAAACATTTGTAAAAATGTAGAAAATTTAAATTTCATCAAGTTAATTCGCAACTCAGCGTCAAGTTGTCGTAATATTACCGTTTTATAAATAAGCTTGATATGGACAAGGGAACCTTTGATCCGTAACGTTTACGTTTTACGTAAGAGTAACGTGGCATTTGGAGTAGAGCTCTGATATTGTAAGATTTAAAAAAGTTTTCTTAAATTCAGGATTTCAAGTATATCTCTTAAATTTAAAGAGTGTTTTCCAAAGATTTGTTCCTTTTTAAATGAACTTTGTTTTTAACTTCTGTTTTCTATGATATTAAATAAATCCTTTAAATTGATAGTCTTAAATTATTTTTGTTTTTTCCCCCATTTCGAAAAGTATTCATCAAAAACAAACACACTAATTCAGTTAGTCAGTCTTAAACTTTCAAATCAAAGCAACAGTTCCACTTTATGTACAAAAATTGTGAAAAAAATAAAGAAATTTACTCATTTCAAGCTTCTGGCAAAATAATTTTATTTACTAAATCCCTTCAAGTTAAATTACTCGTAATATGGCAAATAAAACAAGAAAGTAGCAAAAAATGAAAAAATAAACATTAAACTTTCAAATAGCATTCACACGCATATCACCACCCACTTTTGGAGATGTGTGTGTATTAATGCATATACTACATACATAGATTTCCAGCGGCAACTAGAATGAGCTAAGAGGCCTTATAGAAGGCCTTATTTAGCAGTCGCAAGCACTTCTCGCCACATTCCATACTTATTTATATTTTACACATGGTGTTATTAGGAGCATGCCCTTCCACGCTCCCTTTAATATCAACTTAGTTCCCTTCCCAAAGTAGGGTGTAAGGAAGGTCGCTAAAAATACAAAATAAACAAGAACTTAACCACTTCCTTTCTTCCTTCTTAAAGGAGGGAGTAATGAATGTGTTCCGAATATTTTGGTAGGTATCTTAGAAATAAATGTATACCTTCTAGAAGAAATACTTTTAAAGGCAGCATATCATACGAAGCGAATCTTTTTGAAAGAAGTAGACAAGCCTTCAAAAAGGCCTGCCATTTGCGGGCCTTTTAATATTTACCCAAAAATTCTAAAGTTTTCGCCTTGACTAAAGTTTTCGAGATGTATTTATAAAATGTTAAACGATTCGAAAGCAAAAGAGTTTCTATAAATGTTTAACAATAAATTGGCCTTCTTTTTACCACGACTTTCATTCTAAAATATTTTGTGATGCGATAAGTAGATTTAAAGACCTGAAACATGTTTTAAATTTCATAAAAAGTTCATTGATTGCCAGTTCACGCAAAGAAACCCCATTTTTAAATATGATCACCTCCAATAAAACTACCCTTCGGTAAATAAATAAGTAAAGAGGGCTAATAGAAGGTCTTATTAAGTAGACAAAAGCACTCTTCGCCCCTTCTATACTTAATTATTTTTCACACACGTTTTCATCTGAAGCAAGCCCTTCCATACTCCCTTCTTCTTACAGATATTCTTTGTTGATTAAAATTATTCTCATTTACTCTGATATTTAACTGGCAAGTGCACAGCTAAAAAAATTAAATTAGCAACATGCTTTATTTTTAGCAAAAACAATAAAGCAAGTTGCTTTTATTTATATTTGGTTTTTTCTTAACCTACTTACAACTACAATTAATGTTGGAAGAATTCCCACCAATTGTTTAGGGAACGTAAGAAAAAATAAACTTACTGTTTATTGTTGTTGTTTTTATTTAAGGTTTGATATTCTTACAAGTAAAACTCTTGCTTTTAATTCTTATTCGCTTAACGGTTTTATTTATTTAATGTATTAAGTTTTTTTTTTAAATCACTGGATGGAGTTTTCTGACGATCTGGCCAAAGCAACCAGTGAAATGCGCATAGGAATAGCTTATCCCTAAAACAAAAAATGTCAGTGTTTTAATCAAGATTAAAAATTGGGAATCAAGCACGACAAAAAAAATCTTTTAAATTAAAAAAAATTTTGTATTTTTACAAAATTACTTTGATAATAAACTGGCAAGTGCATGGCTAAAAAAAATTAAACTGGCAACATGCTTTATTTTTTGAGAAAACAATAAAGCAAGTTGTTTTTTCATTTTGTTTTTTCTAATCCTACTTACAACTACAATTAATTTTATAAAAATTCCAACCAATTTTAGTGGGGAATGTAAGAAAAGATAAACTAAAAGTTTATTGTTTTATTTTTTTTCCAACTTCAGCATTGATAAGTTGTGAAAACGGGCTTAAATATGCATATCAACACTACTTTATCTTACTGTTTTCCTTGTTCAATTTTTTCTTACTACACATTTTTATTATTTTTAAATTTTTCATCCGATTAAAAAATATAAAAATAATTTTCCCCTTTTGTGATAAATATCCAGGTATGTTCTAGGTTTAGACTCGAATTGAAAACGAAAAATTTTTTGAATCAGCATAATTCATAAATTGGTGTTCTCAAATCAGCATGTTTTTGTGTATTCGAAGTTTTTGTTCGAAAAAACTTTTGTTGAACTAATGATCGCTAATTTGCTAACCGAAGTATGATAGCAATGTCTAATATTTTTTAAAAATCGTGAAAGCTGTAAAGAATCACAAAAAAATCGCTAACATGGCTAAAATTCTCGAAAAATTGCAAACTTTTAAACAAACACTAAAATTTATTTGAAATCTCTAAATGGGTTAAAAAAAACAAAATGTCGGAAAA
Source organism: Pollenia labialis (assembly GCA_949318255.1). Classification (NCBI taxonomy): domain Eukaryota; kingdom Metazoa; phylum Arthropoda; class Insecta; order Diptera; family Polleniidae; genus Pollenia; species Pollenia labialis. The sequence continues at coordinate 147,434,809 of OX439141.1, forward strand.
TAACAAAAAAAAAATTGCAAAAATAGCGAAAATTCGCGAAAAACTTTAATATTTCAAACCAGCCATAATATTGATTTAAAGTCCCTAAAACTATAAGGAATGGCAAAAAATCGGTAAAAATTGCTAAATTCAAGGAAATTCGCAAAAATTTGCAAACAGCGGCATGATAGCAAAGTCAACTATTTATTATAAATCGTTAAAGCTGTAAAGAATCAGAAAACTTACACGACCAAATCGCTTATATCGCGAACATGGCTAAAATTCGCGAAAAATTGCAAAGTTTAAACAAACCCAAAAACTAAGAGATCGCTAAAGCGATTAAAGAAACAAATTGTCTGAAAATAACATAAAAATCGTTCAAAAAAATTTGGTATAATTACATCAATATCAATGAAAATGTCGACTTTAAATTTAGGGTTAGTAAGGGCCTTTTGCGTTTTAGATAACGATATATTTTTGATTAAATTGGATTAAGAAGATTTTAAGCTAAAAGCAATATTACTTTTTTTGTTAAAAATGTTATTACATATTACAATTAAAGTCGATTCGGTTTACTTTCACCAACCCATATCTACTCTAATTGAAAACGAATAAAAACATGTGGATGTGAAATGCAGAACACCAATAATGCTAAAGTAATCCACTTTCGAGTGGATTCGGATTCTAGAACACGCCCGATCATAAGCGATTTTTATTAAATTTTGTTCGAAAAGAAAAAAAAAATCAATATAATTTTTCCAAATAAAAAAATCCAGATGAATAAAAAAAAATTTTTTTATCACAAGTTTTTTTAATTTTTTTGTGAAAAAACAAAAAAGATTGTTGTAACAGTATTAAAAACGGTATTTTTTCATATCATTCTTCAAAACAAGTTTCCCAGAAAAAGAAGGAAAATTAGCTGCGCTCTTAGAAATAGAAAAAGTCAGAAATATTTGGAATTCTAGTATGCATGTGTTTGTTTTATGTCATGAGGGATAAATGGAGGGTTAATCCATATAATAAAATAAACTAAAAAAACAAAAGATCACAAATAAAGTAGCTGTTAAAGTTGAATATTAACACTCCGAACATAGTAACCCAAAAAATCTGATCCAATAATCGGTTTTTATATATCAGCATTAACAAAATTCCACTTGAAATTTGCTTAAGTCCCAAATCCATTGTAAGGGTTTTTGTTTCAAAAGTCTTGATTACAGAAAGATTTGCAGCGGATTAAATGAGTGCGCTGGGATTCTGCAGTTACGATGATGGAATCACGGAAACATCTGCTCCAGAATCGACTAAAAACCTGGATTTCGATATTAAAGCTTCCGTTTTGTTGCAAAGACTTTCTAGCTGACGTTTAATATTGTCAAGTCCGCTCATACGGCTCATAGGCGTTTTTCCTCAGAGTCTCAGAACGAGCATATGTATAAGTTTGGCCTTTAAAGTTTCATGCATATTCGTCGCAGGAGGGTTGGTGATGACATCTTTAACCTTCTCTAGTATATTGTTCTCTATTGAAGCTACAATAGTGTGAAATTTGGTCACATCTTGATAAACACCAGCCATCACGAATTGCGACTGCATTTGCTTGAACAAAAATAATGGATTTGAATGCCAAAATGGCGGAGCTTTAACAGAGACTCTTGAAATTTCCATTTGAAGAGCGTTTTACGATAGAGATGCAAAATCTTCTTCTGACGTATACATGCTTCCAATTCAATATGTCGGGGTCACCAATTTGTTGGTAAAATAACAATAAAACCAACAATTTTTCTTTTATACAAAAAATATTAAAAATGTATTTAATAAAAATTCATATCAAAATTCTAAAACTAACTAACTTAAAATAAGAAAATATTTTTTCATGTCAAAAACAAATTCAATGAAAAACCGATTAATATAAAAAAAATTCAATTTAGTTTTTACAAAGTGCTTCTCTGTAAAGTGTTTTACAGGCACCACAGTGTGATGTAGTTTCAGTTGAAAATAGTGTAAAAATATTATGGGAACTTTAATCAAATTAACCAAGGGCAAATTTTTAGCCATGCCGATTCATACTTTTTAAAATTAATGTTTAAATTAAATTGTTTAATGTTAAAAAATTAATTGTAGTTAACATAGAAATGACAGCCATAAAATTAATATTGGCCACTGTAATTTGGTTACGGTAGCCATATGGGGAATGGAGTAACCATAATTTATTTAACCTTAGCACACTGTCCTCATCCGCTTGATACCGCTTTGTTCCAACAACAAACAATTTCACGCACGCACATGAATTAAGGATTGTGACACTGCACGCAAAGACAAAACATGGTTGATGCTATCACAATCGCAAACTATCATTATTGTTTGTGCTTATGATTGTGTCAAACACGTCTTGAGTAACAATATCTGTACAGATATAATGTTTTCAACTTATTATTGTCTCAAACATATTATTATTGTCATAAAAAAACCGGAAACGACTATTCCAACCGTGTTTCTATATTTCCCAAAACCATGCAAAATGTCTTTTTCAACACGTTACATGGTTCTCACAATAATAACAATAACATTATATCAAAAAATTTATTAATAAAATTAAATACATATGTACTAGGGTGATCGATCGAATAGTATTCGACCGGTTTTAACCGAATATTTTAAAATGTCCATTTTTCGAATATCGAATAAACCGGTTATTTTAGTAAAATAACCCGGTTATTTTAGTAATGTGTAATTTAAATACGTTTTCCTTACTTTTGTTATAAATGTACCCGTTATTGAAGTATTTTTCTAATTGAATATTTGGCAAACTCAAACTTTTTATAAAAAATGTCAAACAAAATGAAACAAAAGTCAAAAAAATATTATGGGCAATGTTAATACAAATCGCTTATATCATCTCTTGTGATATTTCGAACTGACTTAAAAGAAAATTGTGCTTAAATGGCCCTAAAATGATAAGTTGCAAAGGTTCTTTAACGTCACGACTTATTAATCACTTTTAAGTAGTCTAATACTTTACTAAAATATGCTGCCAATAATGCATGAAAACCTCTTAAGTAGTTCTAGCATATCTTTATGCTTAAAACAAGAACATACTGGCGGAATCAACGTTATGGGAAAATTCATCATTTTTATTTATTAAAACAACAAGAACTTAAAACAAATTTTGAAGGAATCAAAAATGTCCTGCAGGGGCTTAAATTGTGTGATCTACGAATTGACAGATATTTCATACAAAAAGCATGTTTATATTACTATTGTTTCTATAATGCTGAAACAAAAAAAAATTGAAATATATAATCCTGGATAAGAGGTTTTGTGTGCCACTTTTCAAAAATATTGCTGAAGTTTACTGCTTCATATAGACATGCTTAACCAGCAGCAAATTAAAACTCATTTACAATAAATTTGGGAAAATATGTCAAATAAAAAATTTATTAAATTCCTTTATTTTTAAAACCAAAGTTTTTCAAAAATTCTAAAGCTATGTTCACACCTATTAAATATTTGACTCCTAACGTTTTCTTAAAGAATTGTTAGCTTTTGCAAAACGCTTGGCTAGAGCAATAATTATTTAACGGTTTCTTAACAACATTATACATAAATACAATTATCAACTTAGACATAACGTTTAGCAAATAAAAAGAAATTGTTAAATAAAGCTTAAATTTAATCCATTTACTGCTCCCGCTTTTTTCTTTTGATTTTATCGTCAAATGTTTGTTAGCTCTAAACATACCTTAAGTCATATCATTGTATTTTGTTGGTTCCTTACCTTCGGGAATTGTTTTGTTTTTATTCAAATTTACTTTTTATTACAAAATCTAATTTGATTTTTGTATTTTTATGTATTCGAATTAAAACCGGTTAACCGGTTATTTTTAAAATGCTTAACCGAAAACCGGGTTTTTTAAAATAGCAACTATTCGGAATATTCGAAAACCGGTTATTGAAAAAAGTCGAATAATCGATCACCCTAATATGTACATATATTGCCCGTTTTCTCATTACGCCATTATTTTTTTTTCTAACAAAAAATTAGTTTTATCCTTCCGCTGAACGAATATGGTTGTGTATACGCTTGAACAATGCTGGGAAATATGCGTTTATGCTTCGCTAAGTGGACCTGTGATCAATTTACAGTAGATGCCGATTTTGCCAAAAAAAAATCATCTTTTCAGATGAAGCTCATTTTGATGTTGGCGGGTATGTAAACAAGCAGAATTGTCGCATTTGGGGCACAGAAAACCCGCACGCATATATAGCCGTGGCACTCAAAACGCGTCACTGTTTGGTGCGGATTTTGGTCCAGAGGCATAATTGGGCCATTTTTCTTCGAAAATGAGTAAGGAGTGACCGTTACAGTCAATGGCGATCGTTATTGGGCCATGTTGAACGAATTTTTGTTCACAAAAATTGAGGAGGTTGACATTGGCAACATTTGGTTTCAACAGGACGGCGCTACGTGCCACACAGCCGAAGCTACACTCGATGTTTTGCGCCCTGTTTTTGAAGATCGCATTATCAGCCGCAGAGCTGATGTCGTTTGGCCACCTCGGAGCTGCGATTTAACACCGTTGGACTATTATTTGTGGGGTGCCGTCAAAGATTAGTGCTACACCGACAAGCCAGAGACAATTGACGCTTGTAAGGACAATATTCGTGAAGCCATTGGTAAAATACAGCTGCACAAAATCGATAATGTGCTTAAAAATTGGACCGATCGTGTATGGCCAGCCGATGCAGCCATTTGAATGAAATTATTTTCCATTATTAACCGTACGATGCATACCCAACTTTTTCTACGAGAACACACACCCGGGATACGTTTGTACCTACTAGCTTATTTTGGCTTTTTCTTATGTTTAAATGGTCCGATTTCATTTTTATTTTTTTTAAAACGTAAAAAAATATTTCAAAAATGTTTTAGTTCTGTTTCATGCAAATATTATACATCGTTCAAAAGATATAAGCAAAAGAGTGAATGCAGGAAACTCTTATTCAAGTTATGCTCAAGATTTGTTCACTCTCTAGTCGGAACTATTGAGAGATCGCTCGAATTCAAGGTGTACACACTCGTGGCCTTTTTCGATATTGAGGGGGAATTCAACAATGTCAGCCCGGAATCTATTGTGGCGTCCATGAGGAGTCTGGGGATCGAAGATGACATACATACATATGTAGATTTGTGGACAATCTACTCAGGAATAGGGTAATTTTCTCTACGATAGGTAAGACCAGTGTTCAGAGGCTGGTGAGCAGGGGAACTCCCCAAGGGGGAGTTCTATCCCCACTATTGTGGAACTAGACTGTGAACACCATGTTGATGAGGATGGATGACATGAGGATTAAAACAGTGGCGTATGCAGATGATGTTGCGGTTGCCATCACAATGAGACATTTGAACGTAATGTCTCAGTGTATTGAGGCTGCTTTGGGGGTACTTAGCACCTGTAGCGCATCATGCGGGCTGGGTGTCAATCCGTCAAAGATGGAATTGGTACTCTTTACGAGGAAGTACAAGACCGAAGGCTTAAGTCTTCCGAGATTAAACGGAACTCAGCTTCATATTTCTCACAGTGCCAAGTATCTGGGCGTGGTTCTGGAGAGCAAGCTGTCATGGGGACTTAATTTCCTGATGAGAGTGGAAAGGGCAATAGTTGCCATATATGCGTGAAGGGGTGCAATCGGTTGAAATTGGGGCATGGACCCGAAATGACATAGACTTTTCGCGTTGATGATCACGGGATCAATGCGATCTACTCCCACGAGGGCACTGTTTATGATATTAAACTGGCTCCCGGTGGACATCATGGCCAAACAGATGGCTCTTTGCTCAGCGACACGGCTGCATGCAGATGGGCTGGCAAACAAGTTGGTCGAATGGATGACGTATTCATTGACCAATTCATTGGACTTCCAATGGCTCACTGTAAGTCAATTATCGGGCGCGAGTCTTACAGAGTTGCGCATATGAGGTGGACCTGTGAGTCCACCTGCTCGATATCCCATGGTTTGGATATGATGAATGGAGAACTTACTCCCTACTTAAGTTCAGCAGGGATCAGATTAGGATAATGATATCGGTGGGAACTCATGCTGGAAGAATGGGTCTTGAAGTTAACGACTAATGTAGAAGTTCTTCTCTTCACTAGGAAGATGAATTGGTTGAACTTTGCAGTGACGCCATCTGAGTAACTGCTCTATTTCAAATAAAATAATGTAATTTAAACACACAATAAAATGGTTTGTTGCCTTTTATTTTGATATTAGCTGGTGTGGTACAAACGTATCCCGGGTGTGTGTTTACGTAGGTGTCGACTTTGGAAGCGCGTAGCTTCTGAACCGCTGATCCGAATTGCATAAAATAACCATTCAACAATTAGAAATTACTTATGTTCCCTAGATCCGAAATCTATATTCCTTAAGTTAAGCCGTTCCTGAGTTACAGCACTGCAAAGTTGCAAGTGGATACATTTGTACCCGGGTGTGTGTTCTAGGGTTAACCGGAAGGATTGTACTTTCAAATAAAAAAGAAATTTGAGAAAATATTCAGTAGTTTTTTTTATAGCATTTTCAAAAAAAAAAAGTTATTTGGCGGACCCTTTATTATGATTTTAATTGCGTAGTTAAAAATATATATATTATTGTAGCAAACATTTCACATACTTTAATATGTTTAGCTAGATCAGAGTAACTTTTTAGGTGTAAAACACCATATAATATTATTTTAGAGAATTTGAACATGTTAAGGACAAAAAATATTTGTTCAAGTTATATTAGGATTATAAAAAACTAACACAGAAAAAAATTAAAATTGATTTCAATTTAAAAATTTGTAATATTAAATAAAAAATTAATTAAATTTGCACCAGTAAACAAATTAATAGTATATATTAAACGTTTAATTTACTTGATTAAACGTTTAATCCACTTAATTAAATGTTTTATTTAATTGATTCAATTTTTAATGAAAACTGATTTTATTTTTGATTAATGCTTTAATTAGTGAAAAATTTTTAAAAGTTTTTTCTGTGTATAAGGGTAATCATATTAGGCAAATATGAATAAAAATGTTCGTAGTGACCAATTATTAATCATGTTTTTTCTCTGCGTGTGTTTTTGTCGATATTTTGTTTATGTTCAAGATTCGTTGTTCAAACATTTGTTCGCCCAACGATGTTTAACTCTGCAGAATTGCCATATTAACAAACGTCATATTTGATGGTTTTAATTATTTTTGAAATGGGCTGTCGTAGCTCATCAGCAAACATGAATAATTCTCTGTCTGTAATTCTGCCTACGTTCTTTGCATATATTACAATGTATAGTCTGGACGTCGTGTATGGATTTAGGCCGGGTTTTTAAGATGTGGATTAAGTTTAAACTTGGTTTAACGTCGCCCGAAACTCGGAGTCTTCCAGCGACATGCGTATTTTTAATTATTTCTTTAAAGAACAATATTTAAAGCAAAACTAAACTGTCTCGTCAACATTTTTATACAAACTTGGCAATGGCGGCACAAATCTGTTTTCCGATTAACTAAACCTAGTTTAACTAAGATCTCAAAGCATTATGGCTAATTAATCACTGATGGTTTACAATCTGGTTTAGTTGAACTAAACTTGAATCTACATGTACATATATAAATATATAAATCAGTGTCCCATGTATTAATCAAATTCATATGGTCTGTATTGGTAGTTAAAACGCCCAATTTTATGCTTTTAAAGATGGTTTATATTTTTAGTGATTTATAGATTTGTTGGTTAAACACATTTTAAACAAAAAGAGAGTTTAAATTGTCTGATTTTTTAGCCCTTAGAAACATAGTTTTTTCTCTGTATGAAATACAGTCGAAAATTCTAATAGATATAATTTTTCAAGAGTAAAGCCCCCTGTTGCTGCGTATTTCGATTCGAAAGAAATAACTTACGAGTTCGAACAATTTGTATAGCTTGTATATTTTAAAAAATGGGAAATTTGATGAAAAGTTTTTGTTTGTAATAGAGAGTGGCTGTTAAGAAAGCCTTCTTAATAGTCGACTTTTTTTTACATCCACTGTATTTATAAACTAACTGCTAAAGTTGATTGCATGACTTCTTAAAAAAATGAGGCAAAATAAGTTTAAACATGATTAAACCTTAATACTTAAATAAACAAAAAAATTAAAAAAATACAATTAAACACTCACACAATCAACAAACAAAAAAAAAGCAAATAAAATCCTAGTTTTATTAGTTTTCGAAAAAATTTTAAGAAATACAATTAATTCATTTAAAAAAGTTTTCTTTTTTCTTAAATCTAAAGACAAAGTTTATTTTTTTGTTTTGGGTGGAAAGTTGAGCTCTAATCTAATAATAAAAGTTTAAATTAAAACTCATACATACATAAGTTTTGCCATTAACTTAATTAAGAATGAATGCATTTCGAAAAGTTTGTGATTTACTATACCACTGACACAGGATTTAACTCACCAGGATTTTGAAATTTCGAAATCCTTTTTCAATAGTTTCTTGTTATACCCTTCACCACTAATGGTGAATGAGGGTGTACGAAGTTTGTCATGCGTGGTGAAATTTTTTTTAATATTCATCATAAGACCCCATAAAGTAAAGAGTGTTTAGCTTATCGTCAAGTTTTTTGCCCAACATAATTTGAGATTTCTTTGTTTTAGTGTTTGAAAAATTCAACTAGACTGTTTAAATGTAACTATATCATTTAATGAATATTTCTAAAATCTTTGGATGAATTTTCCTGATGATCTGGCCTAAGCAGCCAGTTAAATGCGTATAGGAATAGTTTATCCCATTAATAATAAATTTCAGTAATTTTATCAAATAAAAAAAATTGGGAACTAAGTACGACAAACAAAATCTTGTCAATTGAAAATTTTGTGTTCCCAAGCATGACTTTGATAATTATTTTTCACAAAATATTAAAAACTGTTACAGCACAACAACAGAGATACAAAATAAATAAATATTGAAAACTTTTGCAAACTCTCTAACCTAAGCATAAACGAAACTTCGTTTTGAGAAGTTTTTTGTGTAAAAATGAATATTTCGTGCTAAACGAAGATATAAATACCAGGGCTGTGGAGTCGTCCGAAAAAAGTACTAACTCCGACTCCAAATGCTGAAATTTTTTAAGTGCGACTCCGACTCCTACTCCGACTCCTGCTATAATCTTGATGCTAAATGTATATGAGACTCAGTGATGTTAACTTTTATTTTTTCATTACCGTACGGCCTTCTAAAAATTAGAGTTTTTGAGAAGCAGGTACCGTACGCAAACATTAATGTGCTGTTTCCAAATGACAGGCGATTGATTATGTAGTAAAATTTATATGAAGAGCACTCAATCCATCGCCTGTCATTTGGAAACAGCACATAAGAGCAGTATTCATAAACCATTTATTTAAATTTTAAATGTGTTTTAAGAAGATAATTTTTATTTTGGAAATTTTTTTTAAATTTTTTATCCCGAAAAACTTTGGAGTCGGAGTCGCGAGTTTTTGTGGGTACTACGACTCCGACTCCGGCACAAAAACATCAACTCCGACTCTTCAACTCCGACTCCGACCCCACAGCCCTGATAAATACAAACACAAACCGGTGCAGATCCGAAAAGGCATGCAATCTTATCTGCGCTATCGCACCGTATATTTGTAAAAAATTATTTATGGGTATGTAATATGGTACCCTTTTCACCAAATTCCTTTTAATTTAATTGAACCAGACCAAAACCAATTCCTGTGTATTTGTGTTTGTGGTTTGCATTTTAACCCCCTGAATTTGCCTTCATATGCTGCAGGGCTTACCCTTTTAAAACTTTTTCTTGTCTTTCGGACAACTCAAAACCAATTCCTATTCTTTAAGGGCAGAAACGAAGTATCCCTTTAATCACCCTTGTTTGAAAAACCACACAAAATAAATAATTTTTACACGATGTTAAGGTGCACTAAAGAAACTTGTTGACTTTGTTCAATTCAATTAAGTACTGAAAACGCATTTTGTTATTAAAAAAACATTTTTTAACAACGAAATATTTCAGAACTTACGTAAGTTACCCTCGTGTGTGGTTTTCCACACATATGTAGTTAATATATTATTTGCACAATAGACAAAATTTTCTGCTGGCAGGTGTAAATATTTTTTATATTGTTGCGAACTGCATGTAATGTTTTATATATTGAGGAAAGAAAAGAAAATACGTTCATGACACACACATATTTAAAATTTTATTTTTGTACGGAAATCGGCATTCAGTTTTCTCAGTAAATTGTGAAAAAATCAAAAATTTTGCACCGATTACAAGACCAAAACTGTGATTTTTGCCGCAATTTTAGTTTTTAGGAATTTTTAAAAACAAAAAATTTGTTTTTTTAATGTTGCCTTTTTTTCCAAGAATTCAACCATATCTCTAAAACTACAGGGAAAGCTTAAAAAGGATTTAAGCACGGCTTAAAGATAAAACCGTTACCGTTGTTTTTGTTAACTCAATATGTTCAACCGTTTTCAAGTTACTCCAATATATGTAGTGAAAGTTCCTTAATTTTGGGCATAACGGTATATCTCGAAAATAAGAGCTGATAGAGAAAAATGGAGAATAGATTTAAAATCAGCATCCTCAAATTAGTAAAAATTTGCAATCAAATTCAGAGCGCAGAAAAAAAGTTTGAATTTGTTTCCTTGTGTAATAAAAATAAGGCTTCTTCAAATAAAAAGAGCAACTGACTGTTTTGTTTCAATTGATTTTTTGGTTTGCTATGCTTTTTATTAATTAAAAACGTTGAAACACGACTTCTTTGTTCGACTTTATATTTATTTAAGTAAGAAAGTATAGTCGGTCAAGCCCGACCATATCATACCCAACACCACAGTATTTAGAAAAAAAATTTTCGATAGTGTATGGCTTTATGAATAGGGATCTATCTATGTTTTAAATTTAATTTCAATCTGTTTGATAGTTTCTTAGAGGCAAATATTGCACCCCATCTCCCCTCGTGGTCCTATTTTTTTTAAATATGCAAGGCTCATATGTCCGTGCAAATATGGATCGATCTATGTTTTAAATTTCATTAAAATCGGTTTCATAGTTTCTGAGAGACAGAAATTGCCCCCTATCTCCCTTCGTGGTCCTATGATTCGGCCAATTTTCAATAGTCTTGGTCCTTGTGCCATTAAGAACCTATTTACCAAATTTTATTAAAATATCTCCAGCCTGCCGGACGGACATCGTTAGATCAACTCAGAAAGTGATTCTAAGTCGATTTGTTTAAGACCAATATTTTAAGGTGTTACACACATCAGCACTAATGCATAATACCCTCTCCACTATTGTGGTGTGGGTATAAAAACGACCTTTTGTGCGGCTTTTTAAAAATTCCTAAGGGTAACCCTGTTAAAAAGTAATTTTATTGTGGAATTTTGGTTTTTTTTATTCAATAAACTAAACCGTTTTTGAGTTACGCAAATATATGTTGTGCAACCGTCTCCATTTTTGATACAACAAGAGCTAACATAAAAAAAACGCTTAGCAGCACTGTATTCAGTGTACCCGAATTAGGTTAAAACGCCAGGTGCCCTGCTTGTCTGTTTTTCCAACTAGCACGATGAAATGAGGAACCTTCATTTTGTGTTTAATCAACATAGAGGAATTCACCTGTCGCAAAATAATCTATCAGAGAGTAAAAACAACCTTATATTTAACATTAAAAACTAAAGTCATTCTTTACATTTTCGTAGTTAAAAAAAGCCAAATGGTATCAATTTATATTTTAAGTCAACAGTCAAAGGCTGGTGCATAAAATGTTTGCATGTGTTCCCTGCTGGTAGTCATCAGTGTTGCCAATTTAGCCATTTAGTGGCTAGATTTATCCATTTTTCAGCCATTAAAAAATGAGTTAAGCCATTAGCCAGTTTTTTCAGCAATTTTTCAACTTGTTTAGCCATAACTTTTTTTGCCGTGATGATGAAACATCTTTCAAAATAAAGAAAAAGTATTCCAATTTTAATTTATAAAATGTATCAACACAAACATCAGCGTTTCTTTCTGGTTGCAAGTATTTCAATAACGAGATGCAGGCGGCAACAAAATTTTTTTAGAAATTTCTGAATTGAACAAATTGCTCTCACTTCCATGATCAAATGCTGAAGCAGTAGCCAAGTAAACATCGTTAAAAGTAATTTGAGAAATAAGATACATTTAGCAACCGTTAAATCGATTTTAAATTTTTTTACCATAAAAATAAAATATTTATTTCAAGACCACAATAGTGGAGAAGGTATAACGCGTTTGTGCTGATGTTTGTAACACCTTAAAATATTGGTCCTAAGCCCACCTTTACGTATACCGACTGACTCGGAATCACTTTTTGAGTCGAATTAACAATGTTTGCCCGGCCGGCCGGCAGGCTGGCTGTCCATGTCAACCTTGTGCGCAAAGTACATGTCACAATTTTGGAGACTATTTTTGGTCACCAAGTTTTGGAAACACTGGTACTCATTTAAATCGCAAATTTGTCGTTTTGAAAGTGAATCAAGTAGGTCATCATTCGCTGCTTGTATTTGTTTGGTTTTATGTATTTTGATTTTCCTTGTTGCTGTTTTTGCTTGAAATGCTTAAAAATATAAAATATTTTATTTTTATATTCCTTACGATACACGTTTTGCATAAAGAGGATAAGCTGAAGCATAAGCATGCACACTTTAATTCATTTTTTTTTCTTAGAAAATGGTCTTTATATTAATGGGATGCGTGGTGTACATACGTTGAAATGTATTGCTAGCATTTGTATTTGCTCTTCTTGTACTTTTGTAGTAAACATTTGCCTGGACATTTTCAAATATCAAGTAAAACTCTTGTTTAAATAGATGTTTTAAAGTAGTCAGGAGCACAGCTTTATTACCTAAAATAATAAACTAATTGTTTAATTTTTTTTAGTTACTAAATTTGAATTTTTGAATATTTGAATAATTTTTAAAAAACTAACACTAATCATAAATTGATGAAACAGTATCCTAAGGAAAAAGAACATAAATTAAATGAAATATATGGAAAATATTTATGATTATTATTATTAAAATATCGCTCATTTACTACAATAGTGTAATAAATTAGAGCTTTTTTCCAAGAAATCACGTCCCGAAAATGTCAGGGATTTTTAATTGTTTTAAACTTCCGCGGGAATCCCACAATTAATTCCCGGGATATTGTGAAGAAAAAACTTTATTAAATCTATGTGGGACTCGTGTCTTAAGTTGTTTTATCCAACTCAATTTTACCACAATATTAAAATTTTCAGCAGTTAAGGCTTATTAATTTGATTTTTGAGTTTGGGCTTTATACATCACTGACTGGATGTTCGAATTCTTAAATAGCATATATGACCTATGCCTTTTCAAATAAATGAAGTTTACTGTTACTGATCTGGTTTTTGTAAATGAACCAGCCGATTTTTCCTTGCAGCGCGCAGATCCAATTACAGCACCCGAGGACCGCTATCATCCTACTTTAGATATCAGCCTTAGGGTGGGTTTTTAACATGGAGATTAGAGATATAGTCATCTTTAATCTGAGTTTTTAGTTTTCAAGATGAGGATTAATTACCCAGTAAAAAAGCAGCAGGTTTTATGTATGAATTATACTTCAAATCGCTTCAAACCTGCTGATATGATGCCTGATTTTTGTATGGGCTGTTCCCGGTTTGGAGGAATATTTGCTGCTGACAATAAGCGCTTCTTTTAACGTGCAAACAAAGCACTCCTAAAGGGCTAACTATATTAACATATTCATTAATGTTTTTCTTTAACTGGTTTAAATGCCTTTTTTCAATCATTTTCGTAAATCATAATAATATTATGGTCACAAGCAATAACCGCCTAAGTTGAAAAAGTTTTTGAGAAAATGCAATTTATATTTATGCTTGTTTTTAAAAAAAAAATTGCATTAGAAAACAAGTAATTCAGAATCAAAGACTTACTCCCACAATGATAAGATACAAATATTATAGCGAAAGTTGTATTTATTTCAGAAATATTTAATAAAAACAAATAAAAACTCAATTGTTTCTTAAGTCGACTAAGGCGGTTATCGCTTGTGACCACAGATATATTTTAATTTTTTTCTCTTTAAACCCTGCTTCGTTGTCAGCACTGAAATAGTAGCTTTGAATCAAAAAAAAAACAAGATTGCGCACTCAGCCGTACAAAAAATAATTACTACTGCGCATCTACTTCATCATAGAATAAAAATGAGAGTTTGTTGTAAAAAATTTAAGAAACACACACAAATGCACATACCCAAATTCTATTTCTTCGTCACACACAAAAATAACGGACCTGCGCAATGCGCAATCTTGTTTCTTTGATTAATGGCTTTTTTGTATATTTGATTTTTTATCATTTACTGCTTTATAAGAGCTCTCTTATTGAAGCGCTCGATTTTGCGATTTTTCTCTTAAGTGCTTCAAAAAATCCCAATTTTTTTACTGTGTACTTTTATTTGCTAGTTTAACTAAAACTGAAAAAGAACAAAAAGTGATTTTATTTAAAATAAACCTAAAATCAAACCAAATATTAGAAAGTTTTATTTTTCGGTACACAAATGTACAGAATTTCACTTTTTTGGTGCCTTTTTAAAAATAAGGCTAATCGTTGGCATCATAGAACTAATTTTTCGATATGGTAGTCGAATCAACTAACATTGGGCATAACGCATAAAAAATAACCTTAAGCATGCAGGGTTAAGCGCCCAATGGTGATGGTTTAAACTTAATCATCAAATCTCAATACATTAATATGTATAACAAAAGCAGCTGTTAACATTTTTTTTTTTTAAAAAACAGAAAAAGGGATTATTCTAGTAAAGACGAACACTTTAGTGATTCTGAAACATATAAAAACCTAAATAAAATAATTATAAGAATTAATTTTCTTTTTATAAGAATTAAAACGGCGACAATTCTTCATATTTCAGATATTGATTTTTCTGTTAATGTCATTAAACGTAATATTATTTTGAACCTTAATCAGTGTAATCAAATGGGTGTCGAAATCTTTTTTTATTTTGTATATTTTGTAAATTTTTTTGTAATTGGTCTGGAAGGATTTATTCCGTAGACCTTGAATAAATAAATAAAAAAAAGCCTACGATAAAATATAGAACTATATGGGGAGTATGATATATGAAAGTAGATTACGCTATATGGGTGTTTCTCTGGTTATGCACGCGACATTTGTACGCGTTTTATTGTGTTTGAATATTAAAAAAATAGAAGTGGATTGGAATTTTAAAATGAATTCGAGAATCGTTACATTGTTTGTGATGAGTTCTTTCTAAAAAGTATATATAATGGTAAATTAAGCACTGGGTACCCAAATGCCATGCAATCAAAGTTGACTTACTCACGTGACAAAAATAGAAGTGCCTTTTTGGACCGTAAGAAAAAGTGCGAAAGTAAGTGAATAGTAGGAGGTTTTTATTTCGGAAAAAATGTTTTTATAAAGGTTAGTTATGGGCCTTTATAATCATGTTTTGTTCAAAAGCAACTATGCATGGGTTGGCGAAGAAAAAAATAAATTGTAAATTACGCACGTGACACTTTTTACCTTCATACATATTTAAGTAATTTTACATATATTTTCAGAAGTTTTTAACAAAAAAATTAAACTTTTATTTTAGAATTATAAGCAACAGTTCTACTTGTAACAATATCAAAGTTTAAACAAAGACTTCAACGATAAACAGTGTGCTTATCTCTTCTTACATTCCCCACTACAATTGATCGGAATTCGTCCAACATTAATAATAGTTGTAAGATCTTCAAAAAATTTCGAAATTGTATAAAAACAGTTTGTCTATTTGACTGCAGTTTTTTAAACGCAGCTAAAAGTAACCTACATTACGTATGAGTGATATTTAACTCTTTCGATATGTATTACTCATACGCCGAATATAATATGAATTTAAATTATAATATATGGGGGATTTCATGACAAGTGACCCAATTTTTTTTTCTCAAAAGAAAGCTTATCAGGGGTGTGCTGAAAATCGCAAACGTAAAACGCAAGAATTTTAAAAGTCGTTTTTATATAAGATTTCTGTAATAAAAGAATTTTATGACAAATATTAAACAAATATTTCCCTATTAAACAAGTTTTAAACCAAAAAATTATAAGAATTAGGTTTAAAGTTTATTAAAAACAACTTCCAAATTCTTGCGTTTGGCATTTACGATTTCCAGCACACCCCTGTATGTATTTTCCTTTAATGTGGTTTTGGTCGCTTTTTGGGATACGAGTGGATTATGTAAAAAAAAATAATTTCTAACTCTAGACGAGGGTTTTAACATTTTTAGCATATGTAGTGTTCTTTCTCATCCATGTAACTTATAACTTTTTTTTCATTTTTTTTATCCGGAATGTTTCTTTTTTTGTTTACTCAAAAGAAAGTGTTTGTCTTTACCTTTCGAATAGGACTTACCTTGGTGCACATTTCATCCAAATTGGAAGACATCGATTTAAAAATTGGGTCACTTGACATGAAATCCCCCATGTTTAGCGCAAATTTTAAAAGTTTTCAAAAATTGTTAAATTTGCTTAAATTTCTAAAAATAAAAAATCTAGAAACAAATTTTTATAATAAAACTATAAATAAAATGTCAAAATGAAAAGATATTTTTATTTTAACTTATGGTAGTAGGTAGTTATTTTTCGCTAACAAAACGTAAATAAAATAATAATAATATTGTAAAATTTAAATTTAAAAATTAAAAAAAAACATTTTAAATTTTATATTTAAAGCATAATTTATAATTTTATTTTGTTTGTGGAACTACTTTAAATACAAAACTTTTTTTTAATACGCTTCACCACAGGTGGAAAGAGTATTTATTAGTTTGGTACTTCGTTTATAATTTCAACATCATTTATCTTAGAAGTTAATTGGTATAAAGATATACTGGGTTCTTAGGAGTAGCTAAGTTGATCTTACGATGTACGTTTCTTGAAATGTTGTTTCCGAAGATCCCAGATATTATAGGGATTATATATATATATATATGTGTGTTCCCATCGATACTATAAGGATCATAGAGTCTTAATAAATTGGCTGAACATATTCCTGCATTGTGCCAATGCTCCGGGCATTTCTACATCAATTTACCTTCTCTACATACATATGAGCTGGGCGTCCTCTTCTTCGGCTTCCTTGCGGGTTCCAATCAATGGCATTTCTTGAAATGTCGTTCCGTGATCTTCTTAATGAGTGGCCAATCCACCGCCATTTACGTGTTATATATTTGTATCAAATCAAGTTCTGTATAGATTGCTATTTAAATTTAGCAAATTCGGTCCACAAATGGCTAAGCTAAGATTTGTAATCTTACGTCTACTAATAATTGCTTAATTTTATTTTTCCACTTTTACCATAGAATACTGGTTTTGAAAATAGCCCAAATTAGTTTATAAATGACTGAGTAATAGAAAAATATGGCCTTTTTTCTTCCCGAAATATTGGTTTTGGCACAGGATCTAGGAGGATCAAATTTGCCTCAGATATCTCTTAAATGAAAAAATTATTTACAATTAAAAATGAGCTAAATCAGTTCATTATTTTACCTGACCTCCGGAATTATAGAGTTTTGATACGACACGGCCCGTTCAATATGAGCCAGGGATTTTGGCAGCGATTGGCGTCTCAATAGCATGATAAAGAGTATAAACGATTCTGTACAATCGAATAAAGCCATTTAACTTGTTTCTAACACAAATGCATTTTTTTATGTTAATTTCATGTGAGTGCTTTGTTTAAAAAATGCATGTATTTGTTGTGGCATAAATTTTACATCAACACTAATTAAAACATTGTTAACCTAAATAACTTTTTAAATTAGTTTAAAAAATATATGGAAAAGTTGAAACAAAAAACACCAGCTAATGTAAACATATGTTAAACTCACAAAGCTGAACATAAACAAACACATGCATGCAAATATATATCATACGTGCATAATTTAACATACACACACACTCTAATAATTATGCAGAAAATAATATTATGGTGATAACAAACACAAACGTTAAAATACACATAGTTCTAAACATACATATTTACTTATAAAATTAACATACAACCTCCATTTTTTTAAGTTTTAAAATTAACTTCCACCTTTCCCATCCTCCTCACTTCTTTACAAAATTCATTTTCTTTCCGACCCCTCTGAAACTACAAACGAAAACAGTTTTGTTTAAACTTCGTTGTATATTTTGTTGAACAACAACTTGATGACCTTTTAAAACTTGTTTTGTATACAAATTTTGAAAAATCCCTTTACACTACACACAAGGACATTACAGTGAAATAAATTGTATGGCTTTTGAAGTTTTTTAGTTCTGACATTATCGTTTCATCCGCATGCACACATACGTACAAAGTGCTTAAAATATTATTATATACATATTAGAAAAAGGAATAGTATGTTACCGTTGTGATTGTTTTTAAAATGAATGGAAATTATGAATGTGTTTGTAATATTTTTGAACATGTATAAACATTAAACAAATTGAAGGACAAATTTATTAAATAGTCTTTTTTTAACGTAAATTGAAAGTAACTTAAACTTTTCTAGATTTAAATAGAATTCTAATTGACAGAAGTAACTGCTGACAAAAAAAGTAGAGAGTTATGTTCGCCATACTAAATACTATACAGCCTGTTCATCGATTTCGAACGTTAACGTTCGCGTAGAAAAATGTAAGTCTTTTGATTTAAATATAATTTTCTATGCGAACCAGTGTTGCCAAAACTTGGAGACCAAAAATGGCTAAATTTGCGAGAAAAAATGGCTAAAAATCGACAAAAAAAATGGCTAAAAGGTTTTTTAAATAAAAATACATTAAAATTCAAAAACAAAACATAAATAATTCATTTAAAGTTGTTCACGATGAAATTGTAAGTAAAGATCAATTTCTTAAATAAAAATAAACGTTATTTAATATTTAATAAATTAAATCATCGATAAATTTTATGTCGTTATTGTTCATCTCATAGGAATCACTCATGCCTATTAGTTTAAAATAATTTAAAGGTAAATCATAATCACGACAATATTTACCCAACCTTTTGCTTCCAGATCTACAATAAAAAACAAGTAAGAAAATATAATCGGTCAACCCCGACTATATGACACCCTACACCTCATTAGAACCTGTGTACCAAATTTTATTAAATGAACTGCAAATTTGCGATCTGAACTTAACGCACAAGGTGTACATAGACAGCCAGCCAGCCGGACAAACATCGTTACTTCGACTCAGAAAGTGATTCTGAGTCAATCGGTATACGAAAATGTGGGCTTAGGACCAATATTTTAAGGTGTTACAAACTTCAGCATTGTGGAGTTGGTTTAAATATTTCATTGATAAAGTCGAATTAACGGTTGCTTAATGTAACCTATTTCTCAGATTACTTTTACTTGGCGAAATAACCTCTCTACTTCAGCATTAGACAATCGAAGTGAGAGAAACTTAATAGTAAATTCTGAAATTTCTAAAAGCAAAATTGTTGTTACCCGCATCTCTTTATTGAAATACTTGCAACTAAAGAGAAACACCGATGTTTGTATTGATCCATTTTATAAATTAAATATTGGAATACTGTTCCTTTATTTTAAAAGATGTTCCGTCATCATCG
Organism: Pollenia labialis; assembly: GCA_949318255.1. NCBI lineage: Eukaryota > Metazoa > Arthropoda > Insecta > Diptera > Polleniidae > Pollenia > Pollenia labialis. The sequence continues at coordinate 147,454,483 of OX439141.1, forward strand.
TTTATAGCGATTTTAAACATTTGTAAAAGTTGTGATTTAAATTAAAGGCGTTTTAATTGTTAAAAATGTTTATGTTGCTTTTATAAATTTTTATAATAAAATAAAAATTATTCTTTTAAAAGAAAAACGGAAGAAAAATTTTAATGGCTAAACAAGTTGGAAATGGCTAAATGAAGTTTTTTAATGGCTAAACAGGGTGAAAGATGGCTAAATCTAGCCACTAAATGGCAAAATTGGCAACACAAATGCGAACGTTGACGCTTGAAATCGTTAAACAGGCAGTAAATATTTTAAATTTTCAGTTTTTAAGAACAAAATTATTCTTCAACATTTTGTATTTTACTCAATTAGTTCTTTAAAAATCTGACCGAAAACTTTAACGATAAATGTTTAGTGAACATATCAAAACTAATTTTTTTTTTAATTCGGTTGGAAAATTGTTGCTTTGCGTTTAGGCGAAAAATTTGATCTAATTTGATTGTTATGAAAAAATGTATTTTTTCTCACTCTTAGGAAAAAGTATACTAAAGCCGCTTAAAGCATTAAAAAAATTTACTTGTAAAAAAATTTGTAGAGTCTGAAATGCAATAAAAAAAAAACATTTCTTACCATATCTTTACATTTTTAGGTTGCATTCACAATTGTAATTAATATGATTTAGATTTTTTAAAAGTGTTTTTTCACTCTCGCCCTATGTAATTAAAGAGATCTTGTCCTATCTTTCCCTTTTCCTAATTATTATGTAAATGTCTAAACTTAATTAGCTTCTTCAAAAAAATATTTTGTGAATTTGTTTATTAATATTAAATATATTTACATGTATGCAATTTATGACAATTTAAAGCGATTATAATGATAATTATTTTTTAAAGGACATTTTCTAAACATTTCTTAATACATTATCATCCAATTACATTAAGTTGTAATTTATATTTTTTTGCGGTAGACTACAAAAATAAATAAAGTACACATAAATATGAATGAGAGTTAAATTGAGGTTGAATGCAGAGAGCGCTGCTGTGGGTCGAGTTTGTTTAAGACAAAAAATGTTACAGCAAAGTGGATTTTTTTAAAAAAATATGAATTTTTAAGTAGACTAAAATTCGACTTTTCAGTACGATACTTGAAAAATATATTTTCACCAACAACAGAACTATTTTAAACGAAAAATACTAAAACAAATCATGTTACTTTAACCATATTGTTGTTAACGGCAGCTATATTATGGTAAACAATGGTTTTTATCTGTATGTATATATAAAAATCCAAAATGTTTGTATGTTTGTTGGTTGGCTTATAGACTAGTAAACTACCGAACCGATTTTCTTGAAATTTTTACAGTAACATCATGTGAGCCCCAAAAAATTTCAATAGGGGCAGTGGAAGTGGTACCCTCCATAGGATGCCAATATTAAGTATCGCATATCTTAAGAACCGCTACACCAGTTTTCTTGATCTTTTGAGCCCCGAAATTGAAAAAAGAGAGCAGCAGGGGAAGTGTTGGCCACCATAGGACGCCAATGTTAAACATCGAATATCTTAAGAACTGTTATAGTAAGAATGCTCAAACTTGGTAGGAGTCACTCTTATGGTAAACTACACCTTTAGAAATAAATATAGGGTAGGTTCAGGAGGAGCAATACCCCCCATGGGATGCATATATTAAATATCGCGTAACTGAAGAACTATTATAGCGAGAGCCTTCAAACGTTGTTAAAGCCACTATTATGGTACACTATAAATTTAAAAATAAAAATGGACGGGGAAGACGGAGGACTAGCAGTACCCCCAAAGAACGAAAATGTTAAATACCAAAGTCTTCCAGCTTTTTAGAACCCACTCTTAAGATCAACTGAACCTTTCAAAATAAAAATAAAGTTGGTTGGTTCGGGGGGAGCAATCAATTTTTATAGATACAAATTAAGAATGTTTGTTTGTTTTTTTTGTTAGCTTATAGACTGATAAACTACTGAACCGGCTTTCCTGAATATTTTACAGCAATATCATGTGAGTCCCGAAAATAAAATAGGCTACCTATCTTTTCGATAGGGGCAGGGGAAGTGGAACCCTCCATAGGATGCCATTATTAGTCATCACATAATATTTTAAGAACTGTTTTATTAATAATGTTCTAACTTGGTAGGAGTCAATCTTATAGCAAACTTCCCCTTGAAAATAAAAATTAAGGGGGTGGGCGCAGATGGAGCAATACCCCCAAAGGATGCATATTTTAAATATCGCGTAACTGAAAAATTATTATAGCTAGAGTCTTAAAACGTAGTTAAAGGTATTACCATTATGTAAATTATAAGTTTTAAAATAAAAATGGGCGGGTAGACGGAGGTAGAGCAGTACCCCTATAGAACGAAAATATTTAATACCAAATTTCTGAAAATAAAAGTCTTCAAGCTTTGTAGGATCCACTCTTATGGTAAACTACAAAGGGGTTAGGTACAGGGGAAGCAATAAATAATATCAGTGGCGTTTCGACAAAACATCTTAAGTCGAGATAAGATAGCAAAAAAGTTTTAAAAAAAAATCGGTGAAAAAATCATAATTATTTAGTAAAAAAATAAACCAAATTAAAGAAAAATTCCGTTTATAATACAAAATTTTAAAAACGCTAACAAAAATGTGTGTTCAAATTAGCATAACGTGTTCATCCCTAATTTTATCTTATTCTTATACATATTTGATATTTAAATCTTTTTTCCTTTAAACTTGAATTTTAAACTAACGTCCAATTTGTAACTCAATTAATTTAATAACTACAGTTTGAAAACCATTGTATCGGTTCGTTAAATCAATTAAAGCTAATGTCATTGCACGGATAAGTTAACATTTTAATTGTCATCTTTCCCGCCATGTCATTGTAGCCATCTTTTTCTATCTACCTAGCCTTCGTGGTTGGTAATTAGCCTAAACGTACTTACTTGTACTTGAGTCTTTGATCTATACACTACTTACTTTTTATTTGAATTAAATTACGTACTTGCTTGGTTCTGATTTAAATAAAACTTAATTATAACTTAATTTATGATAATCACTAAACTGGAAATAAAATTTAACTTCTGTGAATTCAAACATAAATTCCCCACTGGACTTTTTATTGCACCTACTTGGTGTAAAAGGAAATTATCTTAAGAAATTATTCTGCAGCTGCTCTCCCTAAGAGTGATCTTGACGTTCGGAAAACTTCATCTTCCTCCTAATCATCATCTCACCCTTAATCACACCTAGGAAACACGCAAGTATACACATCCATACCTAATCTCATTTACTCCTGGTCAGACTCTCATTATTCGCTCTCTAATATAAATTCCCAAACCATCATTAATACTTACTCTTACCTTTCCATTATACATATTGCATTCATCCACCTCACTACATTCACCCACATACATACATATATTGCCCAATTCATTCCATTCCTATAAGGGTAAATATATTCATGGTCCTTCGCCGACGACAAGCTGGTCACCTTAAGCTAATCGACAAGTTGGAGAAACATACAAGCAAAAAACATTACAATCATCAGTAGAAGAGTTGACGCGAAACATAAAACAACGCAAAAGAAAAAGGTCATAGTCAGCATGACAAAATCGTGAGTAACAATAAAACTAAAAAATAAAACCATTGTGAAAAGTGCGGAAAAGTTACCGATCTACATACCTACGTTAAAAAATTTTAAAAATAGGTACATAAAATTACTTGAAAGAAATCAAAACGAAAAGGTTAATTAAAAATAAAAAATTAAAGTTTTATCTAAAAAAATTATAACAATAGTGAGTTGCTTAATATTTAAAGCTAACCCAAGAAAAGTATGTAGATCGAAAGTTAGAAAAAAGAGTGCAGAAGTTAGTACAAACGTATATGCCTTTACATTCGTTCAGTTAAATACATAGTTCCCCCTAGTCACAAGTGTTTTTTTTTGCTAAAATAAAGTTAAAATACATACTTACAAGTGTTTTTGCTAAAATAAAAGAAGAAAAAATCATAGTTTCCCCCTCGTAACAAGTGGTTTGCTACAAAGAAAAGCAAGAATACATACATACATACAAACATATGTAGGTATTTACAATTTCTTGCAACCACCAAAATATTCCAAAAGGTGCATAAATCAGTACGTACATACTCATATGCCTACATCTACAATACATAATTAATTTGAATTAAATAGTTCCCCCCCCCGTTAACAAGTGTTTTTGCGGCAAAATAAAAGAAAACAAACAAACATACATACAAACATATGTATGTATGTAAAAAAATTCGTTTCAACCACCAAATTTTCAAAAAGTTCAACATTCAAAAATACATACATATGTACATACATTTTTGGTTAAAAGTACAAAAAAAATTGTGAACCGTTACTTCTACCGTTTTCCTATTTGCAAAATTTTTTGCGAAATTCAGGGTCATTTAAAGTCAAAAAGCAAAAAATCAAATTACACCACAAAAGAAATATAAAATTCAAAAAAAAATATATAAGTTTAAGAAACAAAAAGTGTTTAAAAAAGAAAAGTTGAAGAAGCAAGAAGTCATAAATTAAAAGAGAAAGGATTACACACAAACGTTATCTTCATTACCTTTGAAAAAAAAATAAGAACGAGTTTAAAATTTAAACTTTAAATCAACGAGTAAAACGTGAGTACATGTAAATTGCATTGCCTTGGCTCTTGATCAAATACACAATCATTTATACACACACATCTCTCTTGCATTCCACACATAATCTCTTTTAAAATTTAAATTCACAACACAAACCTCTTTAACACACAATAATAAACTCTTACAACACAACACACATTTTTTCCAATACATAACATATTATTCTCTTCTTTATTCTTTAACATTTGCTGTTTATTGCAAAAACACAGTGGGGTAGTTATATGAAAAATATTGACAAAATACATTGCACTAAAAATCGAAGAATTAGTATTTTATTATAAAGAATATAATAATATAATATAATAATGCGATAATAACGAAAAAACGCTTTTAATAATAAAAATATGTTGATTGGCCAAGTTAAATCTGAATTTCATTAAATTTAAGAATATTTGTTGCTTATACTTACTGGAAAAAAATTATTTTCTAAACTCATATAAAACACATGGAACAGTGGTTACGAGCACACAAAAAATAAATAGAAAATATTTTAAAATTCTAAATTAAATATTTACTAAATAAAAGCAACTAAAATTAACCTAAAATTCTAACAACATAACTCAAATACAAAAATTCTAAAAAATTATCGAATTTAATTAAACCGAACTAAATGGCAAATTCGATAAAAAATTAGAATATCTTGTAAAATCATTTTAAATACAGTCCACTGGTCTCAAAATTTGAAGATAATTATTTTAGCTATAAAAATAAAAAGTACGAAAAAATTTTGGGAATTAAAATTCCAAACTATCCTATAACAATTACAAGGCTTTTAGGAATTAAAATTCCAAGCCAATTACCGCACATCTTATCTCAATTACAAAGCCTTGGAAATCGAAATTCCAAGCTATCTATTTTTTCTATACCGCTATATCTTCTTTTGGCACATAAAAGAAGATATTATAGATTGCAGTCTATATTTTTTTAACCCGCTATATTTTCTTTTTCGCATAAAAGAAAATATTAAAGATTTGCAAGCTATAATTTTTATGTCGACTTTATAGATTTTCATTCTATCGCTTCCACACCGCTATATCTTCTTTTGGCACATAAAAGAAGATATTATAGATTTGCAGTCTATATTTTTTTTAACCCGCTATATTTTCTTTTCGCATAAAAGAAAATATTATAGATTTGCAAGCTATAATTTTTAGTTCGACTTTAAAGATTCTCATTCTATTTTTTCATACCGCTACATCTTCTTTAAGCACATAAAAGGAGATATTATAGATTTGCAATATATATTTTTAAAACCCGCTATATTTTCTTTTCACATTAAAGAAAATATTAAAGATTGCAAGCTATAATTTTTTTAATCGCTCTTTAATTTCACATTATATAGTTCATTCTATAGCTTCGTGGATACCGATACATTTGCTCTGAACACAAAAGAATTTATTATAGATTTCCATCTATATTTTTTTTCCTCAAGTCGTTCTTTTGGTACATTGAATAACATAACTTAGATTTTCAATCGATAAATTACTGCTTCTTTTGGCACATAAAAAAAGATGGGTAAATAACAGTTCATACTCGCTATAACGCTCATCATCTTGTTAGGTACATAAAAAGAAGACATTGTAGAGTTTCAATCTATAATTTTTATAACACTGTATATCTTATTTGCAACATAAAAGCACACAATTAAAATCGGAATTCTATCTACATAATTTTAATTTAGCTTAATATTTTCTTTTTCTACATAAAAGAATAAATTATAAAGTCTTAAACGATATATTTTAATCGCTAATTATTTTTCTGGTATAGACTCTCGATCTATATTTTAAACCGCTAGTGATTCGTTTCCCATACATAAAACAAAACATTAAAAATTCTAAATATACTTTCATTTGAGCCAATAATTATTTTCTTGTCACACAAAAAAGAAAATAAAAACCTCTAATTATTTATTCCTTTGATGCATAAAGATTATCGGCTACAAGTCTGCAAATAGTTTACATTAGCAACGTTTTTCGGTTTAATAAAATATAAAACTCTACATTTTAACCTAAAGAACACAAACTCAATAGTTTTTCGAAAAATTTCTTAAAATTATTGCAAATCCACTTTTGTATCTCATTCAAAAGGTGGAAATAGTTACCCCAATTAAACCGCGCTTTTCCTTGTACAAATTTTAATTTTTATAAATTTTTATATTCAAAATGGCTTCACCACAAGATAGATTCGCTTTCGATTCGAAAAATTTAATAGCATTTTGCAAAAGAAACGAGGCACAAGATTCTTCAGCCCAATCCGAGGCTCTTTTAGACCTCAAGATGAAAGATCTTGATGGTCGTTGGAATAAAGTGGACAAGTCATATGAGGACTTAATGCTTTCCGATCAGAGCGAAGAGATTAAAACCACGGCCCAAGAGCAATACGACGCATGTGTCGAGATGTACTACCTCACTATCTCAAAGCTTCTTGATCGTATAAAACCAGCAAGGGAAAGCATTAACGCTCGGGTAAGCACCGCTTCCATTAGTCCCAATATTCCAGAAGAATCTTTCAGCACATGCCTTAAGTTGCCTCCATGCGATACTCAAACTTTCTCAGGAAGTTATGAGGAATGGCCTGCTTTTCGTGACATGTTCACAGCGGTCTATATCAATCACCCAAGATTGACATTCGCGGAAAAATTGTATCATCTCCGAAATAAGACAACAGGAACAGCCGGACAAATCGTAAACAGATTTCCCCTTACCGAAGATAATTTCCATCTTGCATGGCAAGCTCTGAAGTCCCGGTACGAAAATATAAGGGTTTTGGTAGATAACCAAATAAGAAATCTTTTCAACATCCCTGTTGCAATTGTAGAAGACAGTGAAGCATTACAAAGGATACATAGTTCCGTTTCTGACTGCTTATCCATGTTGCAATCTTTCGGAGTATCATCGGAGGGTTGGGATCCCATATTAGTAAACTTAGTTTACTCAAAACTACCACAAGAAACACTAGCTCAATGGGAACAATCTCTAAATGCCAGTAGAGAGTTGCCAAAGTGGTCCCAATTGAGCAATTTTCTTCTCAAGAGGTGCGAAGTGGTAGAAAGAATCTCAACAATAAAACAAACAAAAACTCTATTTCCAAATAATTCTGAATCTCAAACCCGCATTCACACATACTCCTCCCAAGAAAAGCTTAATGTAAGCTGTAAACTGTGTAATGAAGAACACAGTCTGCGCACTTGTACACAATTCCGAAACTTCTCAATCCAAGAGCGTGTCGATTTCGTTTATAAAAACAAAATCTGCAATAATTGCCTCTCAATGGCACATACCAAAACCAATTGCAAAAGCAAAAAGACTTGCTTGAACTGTGGGAAATCCCATCATACGTTGCTACACATGCGTCCGAATAATCAGTCTAAGAAAAACTTTAATTCGTCCCAGAATAACAATAATCAAAGTTCACAGGCTCTAAGTTCACCTTCCCAAGGTCAAAATTCACAATCACGTGAAATCTCAATGCAACCTTCAACATCAAAGGCGGCAAAATCTCTCCAAATACATGCGAATTATGCCGCAAATAATACAAATATTCTTTTGCGAACTGCCCTCGTAAAAATAGAAAGTAGAGGAGAATTGTTCACAGTTAGAGCTCTAATTGACCCAGGATCAGAAAGAACATTTATATCAGAAAAAATACGATCTCGGTTAAATCTACCATTTAGAAAATCAAATTTTCAAATTATTGGTATTGGTGGAAAAAGCCAAACCGCTGATAAGGAATGCGACATAACCCTAGTGTCACAGCAGAATAAATTCCGCCTGCAAATATCAGCAATCGTGCTTCCCAAGGTTACTAACAAAATACCTTCTACTTCTTTCCAGATCAGCTCTACATCTGGACTCTCAGACATTGAGCTTGCGGATCCTTATTTCAATATTTCGTCTTCAATTGATCTTATTCTAGGCAATGACAGCGAACGCCATATCAATCTCGATGGCATAAAAAGAGATGTTTGTGGCTCTGCTTCAGCCTATAAGACAATTTTTGGCTGGGTTCTTAGCGGACCAATTCCAACGCAGCCAATATTTTCATTTTCCTCTCACGTAACCCCTCCAGAATCTTCAAATGATGACGAATTGCTACGAAAATTTTGGGAACAGGAAGAAATACCAATATCTCAGCCGATTTCTTCAGAACATCAATATTGCGAACAATTTTATGCGCAAACGACAAAACGTCTTCCTGACGGTCGTTATATGGTACGATTACCATTTCACAAAGAATTTCCCGAGACAAAATATCTTGGCGCATCACGATTTATAGCCCTTAGCCAATATTCTCGCATGGAACAAACTCTCGTGAAAAATCCCTCTCTAAATTCGCAATACAATGAAGTTCTCAACGAATACATTACTTTAGACCACATGGAAGAAACTACCTCTCGAGAATACTTCTCAGATACTAAATGTAATTCTTTCTATCTTCCACATCATGCTGTCGTCCGTCCAGACAGTAAAACTACAAAAGTTCGTGTAGTTTTCAATGCATCTCGCAAAACAAAATCTGGCTTTTCCCTTAACGATGTTTTGTATACAGGTCCCAGTTTGCAAGCCGATTTAATGACTGTCATTCTAAATTGGCGATTTTACAGATTTGTCTTTAGCGGGGACATTCAAAAAATGTATAGACAAATCTTAATAGATCCTTCTGACAGGCCGTTTCAAAGAATTTTGTTCCAAAAGTCCCCCCGGGAGGCCGTCAAAGACTACCAAATGAAAACTGTGACATTTGGAATCAATTGCGCACCTTTCCTAGCAATCCGAACCCTTTTGCAACTGGCCTCGGATAATCAAGATCGTTTTCCAAAAGCTTCAGAAATTTTAAGACGAGAAACATATGTAGATGACATTCTCGCAGGAGGTCACTCTATAAACAGTGCTAATGAATCTCAGCAACAGCTGATTCAATCCCTTGAGTCAGCTGGCTTCCTTTTAAAGAAAATTACTTCTAATGACTCTCGTTTATTAGACGCAATACCAAAGGAGGACCTATATGATTCAGATATACTTAAATTCCATGACTCCAGTGTCACAAAAACGCTTGGGATTCGTTGGAATGCGCTCACCGATTACTTCTCCTACTCTTTTGAACCTCTCCCTGAGGTCACTAAAGTCACTAAACGAAAAATATTATCATCTGTCGCCAAACTGTTTGACCCCGCGGGCTGGCTTGCCCCTGTGGTGATCAAAGGTAAAATTTTAATACAACAACTTTGGCTAGAAAAGATCGATTGGGATGAATCCGTAAGTACAGATTCTCTCCGAAGCTGGAACGAGCTGATCAAAGATATGCCTTACGTTGAAAAAATACAGATTCCGCGCTGGATTCAGTTCACTCCCGTTGACCAGATCCAAGTTCACGGATTCTGCGATGCCTCCAAAATGGCATATTGTGCAGCTGTATACATTCGTGTGCAAACTGCATCTATGGCATTTTCAAATTTACTGGTGTCTAAAAGTAAAGTTGCTCCCCTAGCAGCCATAACCCTCCCGAGGTTAGAGTTATCCGGTGCTTTGCTGTTAGCCAAACTCACAGGTCATACGATAACTTCTTTAAATTTGCACAATTATGAAACCATTCTCTGGTGTGATTCATCCATTGTGCTGGGATGGCTAGCTAAGCCTCCAGCAACATGGAAAGAAATATATGTCTCTAACCGTGTATCACAAATACATCAACTTCTACCAACTGCAAAATGGCGTCATGTGCCAACACATTGCAATCCCGCTGATTTAGGGTCAAGAGGTTGTCGACCTCAAGACTTGATTAACAATAGTCTTTGGTGGAATGGGCCTTCATGGCTTACTAACCCGGCTTCTGAATGGCCAAAAAATAATAGCCTTAACTTCACAAAGCTCTGCCGCATTTCCTCGCTGAAACCAGGCGTAAACAATCATACTGAAACCGTACTATCACACCATTTACACATTAATTCTAATAAATGCCCAGATTCGAACACTTCTATTGATATTCTGAGCAATTTCTCTTCTTACCCCAGAGCGTTACGGGTCTTGGCATATGTTTTCCGCTACATACGACGGTTTAAACCGTCTTTTGCTAACCCTCACTTTCCCCCATTCTCCGAGACTATCGATCTTCGTCACACTGAAATCGATTCAGTAAAAACCAGATTAATATTGCTGGGCCAACAGCAATGGTATACAAAAGAGTATTCCGCCTTAACCAAATCCGAACCTTTACCTAAAGATAGCCCTCTATTCACATTAAATCCTTTCTTGGATCAAAATAGTATTCTACGAGTCAATGGAAGATTAGCAAACTCTTCATTGCCCTACAAAGAGCGTTATCCCATTATTCTTCCCAGCAATTCTCAATTTTGCAATTTATACCTATCCCATTTACATAACTTTCTAGTTCATGGAGAGTGTCAATTAATGTGTCGTATGGCACAAACAGAATTCTATATACCACGTCTCAAAGTGCGCATTCGAAAAATTATAAGATATTGCAAAACTTGCATTACTTACAAACGCAAAGCTTGCTCTCAAATTATGGCAGCCTTGCCAGCTGACCGATGTACACTTTCATTACCGTTCCACACGACCGGTATAGATTTCGCCGGACCATTCGAACTAAAAATATCACCTCTCAGAAATTCTGCTACGTCCAAAGCTTATGTATGCGTATTTGTGTGCTTTGCCACAAAGGCAGTTCACCTAGAAGCTTGTTCAAACCTTTCTACCCCTGCTTTTCAAGCCACCTTCGCCAGGTTTGTTGGACGTCGTGGACTCCCACGTAAAGTCGTATCAGATAATGGACGCAATTTTCTGGGCGCAAGCCGAGTCTTTCGAAAAGAATTTTCGACATTTATAAAAACCGTTTCCCATGATATTGCTCAAAAGTATATCACCCATGGATTCGAATGGTCCTTCATTCCCCCACATGCACCGCATATGGGAGGGTTATGGGAAGCAGCCGTTAAAAGCTTTAAATTCCATTTAAAGCGAGTTGCAGGCTCCTACCGGTTTAGTTTCGAGGAATTTACAACCGTTTTAGCTAGGATTGAAGGTGTATTAAATTCCAGACCGATATCCGCTCTGTCTGAAAACCCTTCAGACTTAACCGCTCTCACCCCCGGACATTTTCTCCGAGGAGGTCCCATTATGGCACTTCCCGAGCCATCCTCCGAAAATCTTTCCGTAATAAACAGGTGGGAAAAATTAAAAGCCATACATCACCACTTTGCGGTACAATGGAAGACTGAGTACCTCAAATCGCTGCAAAAGAGGTATAAATGGAAATTGTCTGTCCCTAATTTACAAATCGGAGACGTCGTTATAATTATTGATGATCTTCTACCACCAAATGAGTGGCGATTGGGCAGAATCGAACAGGTTCACAAGGGGCCAGATCAACAGGTTCGAGTAGTAGACGTACGAACAGCGGCCGGAACTTTAACGCGCCCTATTACTAAGTTGTGTCATTTGCCTTATGCTAAGGATCCCAATTCCACACTGTAGAGGCCTTATCACCATACACAATTTCCTCATAACACTTTATTCCATTTCGTTTCCTCCTCTCGAATTGTAAAGTTGCTCATTATATTTTCATTGTCGTTGTAGATCACGTACTCAGCCTTCGCGAAAGCCTAACATCCACCAGTGCCAAGTGTGCTTCAGATACCACTCGCTACGGTTCTGCAAACAGTTTTTGGCAATGGACTTTGTCCGGCGCAGCCAAGTCGTTAGACGCAACAAGTATTGCTTCAATTGCCTGGCACGCACTCATGATGATAGAACCTGCGCCAGTCGAGACAGTTGCCGTAAATGTGGGTTAGCTCATCACACTCTACTTCATCCAAACCTACGTTCCCGACGACACCAACCAACAATACCAGTCCGTGAGCGTATTGGTCAAAGTCACACCACCGCCAGGCAGTCGAACAACCAGATTAAAAGCCGTCCACCACGACGCAAGAAAGCGAAGCCAGCTGCTAGTACCGATCAACCTAACCAACAACTTCTTTCGGAAGCAATACGTTCGTTAGCTGCCGTCCTATGCGTCACCTCTACAACATCTTAAGTTGCATAGCTGCAAGGAGTGGCGGCATGTTCAAATTAGCATAACGTGTTCATCCCTAATTTTATCTTATTCTTATACATATTTGATATTTAAATCTTTTTTCCTTTAAACTTGAATTTTAAACTAACGTCCAATTTGTAACTCAATTAATTTAATAACTACAGTTTGAAAACCATTGTATCGGTTCGTTAAATCAATTAAAGCTAATGTCATTGCACGGATAAGTTAACATTTTAATTGTCATCTTTCCCGCCATGTCATTGTAGCCATCTTTTTCTATCTACCTAGCCTTCGTGGTTGGTAATTAGCCTAAACGTACTTACTTGTACTTGAGTCTTTGATCTATACACTACTTACTTTTTATTTGAATTAAATTACGTACTTGCTTGGTTCTGATTTAAATAAAACTTAATTATAACTTAATTTATGATAATCACTAAACTGGAAATAAAATTTAACTTCTGTGAATTCAAACATAAATTCCCCACTGGACTTTTTATTGCACCTACTTGGTGTAAAAGGAAATTATCTTAAGAAATTATTCTGCAGCTGCTCTCCCTAAGAGTGATCTTGACGTTCGGAAAACTTCATCTTCCTCCTAATCATCATCTCACCCTTAATCACACCTAGGAAACACGCAAGTATACACATCCATACCTAATCTCATTTACTCCTGGTCAGACTCTCATTATTCGCTCTCTAATATAAATTCCCAAACCATCATTAATACTTACTCTTACCTTTCCATTATACATATTGCATTCATCCACCTCACTACATTCACCCACATACATACATATATTGCCCAATTCATTCCATTCCTATAAGGGTAAATATATTCAATGTGTTTTGAATGATAATCCGTATGATTTACAGAATTTTTTAACTTTTTAAATTCGACTTAAGATGTTTTGTCAAAATGCCACAGATATATAAGTGAAAAAGCGTATGGTTGTTTGTTACCTAAAGACTCCTAAATTACTGAAATTTTCACAGTAATTTTCTGATAACCCGAAACATAGGATATTAGTATTTTTAATTTTTATGTGGGCGTGGCAACTTCCATACATTGACATAAAAGATTTCTAAATTTCTGGAGTACTGTAACAGTGAAAGTATTTTGAACAAATATCTTAGATAATAAAAGACAATCAGCCTTATTCAAAAAAAAATGTTAATTTTGGTTTAAAGAACATATTAGTTAATAAGCACTTTACGCTTAATAACCTTATTGTAAAAATTTGTATACAAAAAACGTATATTAGTTAATAATGACTTTTAGAATTTTTTTAGTTTAAGACTGGTAACACCGGTTCATGCACCGGTTTATGTATCTACTAGTTATACATTTTACATATCGAGCCTTTGGTGCAATACCGTAATAATTCAAAAAATCGTGAACTGAGAAAAATGCATTTGAAGTTTTCAGCCATATTTTTGATAGCATTTTTGTTTACTAAAGTTATGGTTTTACAAGTTTTTAAATAAAGAGGAATGTTTTGTAATTAAAAAAAGGTGAACAATTATTAATAATATTAAATATTTTTTTATATTAATATCAATATGGTTGGAAATAGCTAGAGGCAATAAAGACATTTTTTGTTATGTTTTTTACGGTTTGCTTATTAAACCGATATTTCTTTTTGAATTCGATGTCAGGAAGGGAAAACGGATCAGGCCTATCTTTATAAATTCTTTGGCGTCTGCAGTTGGATATTTGCGTTAAAAATTCTGTTAAAATAGAAGACAAGTCAATATCTAATTTTTTTTTTAAATAATCATAATACTTACCAATTCGTTCTATAAAACTTAGTGTTTCCATTTTAAATACCAATATAATATTGTAAAATTTATATTTTTATTATTTTGTTAATTTTCTCAAAGTTTGTTGTGTTTGTAATATTATTAATTTTGGTTTAAAGTAGGGTTGAAGGTACTTTAAAATTCTTTCTTTTAATATTGAGTTACTAAACGTATTTTAGACTAATAATTGTTTTTGAATAATACTTTAACGATTTTTACTTAATAAGTCTTGGTAAACCTTTAGTAACTTTTTTTGAATAAGGCTGAATATCTTTCAAAAAGTAGGTTCAATGTAAAAAGAACGAATGGCACCTCCCATATGAAAACACTTGAAATTTCTATATATCGGTAGAACGGCTACTGTTAAAGCAATTAAAGTTAGTACAAGATGCTTTGTCACAAGATCTGTTTTGACTTCGATTGGGGCAGCAAAGCGCACCGGGTTGAGCTAGTTAATAATAAAAATATGCAAATTGTTTACCAATAATTATTGTATGGTTTTAAATGTATGTCCGTAATTTCTACAAAAAGAAATCCAGCTGCGTAAAAAAATTTATGGCGTAAAAACACGTCGTTGCTTCTTGATGGAAAGTGACTGGTGCTAATAATAAGGTTAGGGTAACCATGATATGATTTAAAACCATATTGAAAAATTAGTTTTGATTACATGTAGGGACGTACATCCTAAAAATAAGAAAGCTCACTCAAAGTGTTAGCCACTAGTTATTTTAATCTCTCTGTCAATATCTTAATTCCACGTCAAATGAACTGCTAATTTTTTAAAGCCAAGATCAATAAAAGCCAAATTCGGAAACCCTGTTCTGAAGCTATGCGTATTCCAGTGAGAAAGTTCTTTATTCATTAAAACAAATAGTAGTTGGATTGGTAATGTCTGACCTATAAGGCAAGGGAAGGTAAAACTTCCCAAACTCATTTTTCCAAAAAGTTTTAAATTGGTCTTTCAAAATGTGGCCGATAGTTGTCATAATAGAATATTACCGGATTAAGTTGGCTAATGTTCGTTTCGATAATATATGATTTCTTGCATTTCGGCTTGTTAACTTTTCATCGACATTAGTGATTAGGACCAAAAATTACGTGTTTTTATTCCTTTTAAGCAGATTTTTAACATGCAAAATCGACTTGCAATTCTTTTGGCGTTTGCTTATGTGTAAATATTGAAATCACCCTAGTGTGAAAAACTTCAAACAATGGATTAAATTTTACACGATAAACAAAAAAAGGTTTGGGCTACACTAGAGAAACTTCTAGAAATTGTTAGCAATATCAAGTACGTACTGAAATTATATTTTTTGATTACAAAATATTTTTAAGTAACTAAATATTTCAGAACTTACGTAAGTTACACTCATGTGTGGGTTTCCACACATATACTGTCTCTACCCAGCTAGAATTTTATGAAAAAATTAATCATATTCGAGTCATTTATGACTCCTCTGCACGATTAAATTAAGCATATATGAGCTCATTTTCTGATCATAAATGATTGTTTTCTCGGGAGGAAATGGTACCCTACCCGGGACTCTTCTTAAGGAGTCTCTTATTACCCGCTTTTCTGATCAGTTTCGACTCATTTATGACTCAAATTTTTAATGATTTGCGAGTCATTTTAGACATATTTTTTAGTCATATTTCTGATTATTTGCGAGTCTTTTTCGACTCATTATTTAGTCGTTTTTCTGATCCTTTAAGAGTCTTTTTCGACTCAGTATTCAGTCATAGTTCTAATCGTTTGCGAATGATTTATGAGTCGTTTTTTAGTCGTATTTCTAATCATTTTCGAGTCTTTTTTTTACTATTTTTTCAGTCATATTTGTAATAGATTACAAAAAGAAATATTTTTCGATTTAAATTATTAATTAATTTAGTTTATTAATATTACTTAAACTAAATTATTGTTAAATAATAATAATAATAATAATTAATAACAATAATAACACTAATAACAATAACAACAACAACAATAACAACTATAACAACAATAATAACAATAAATATACAAATTAAAATGAGTTAAAATAAAAAACGAGCTTTACGAAGAATTATTAATTTGTATGTTTTCATGTCCTTATCTGTGCATTTGAATTTGTGATGAGAAATAGCTAAAAAAAAATATTAATTTTAATTTTTTTTAATTTTGGACAATTAAACTTGCAAGGAAAGTATCCCAATGCAAACTATCAGCTCTTAATGAAACTAAGATATATTGTAGAGAATAAAAATTAATTGGACACGTATATTTGTAAGCTGCCCAATCTCAATTTTAAGGTGGGCTCGAAAATTATCCAAGATTTTTGTAATGTGAGATTGAGGAGCAAAAAAATCGTGTCCAATTAATTTTTATTCTCGGGATATTTCCCTTTAATAATTGCTATATGGTAAATTTTTTCTATCCTTCAATTCTTTAACATCTTTTTCCATATCCGAGATTTCAGACTTCAAAGATTTTTTTTCTGAAGGTTATTAGTGTGAGGAACATAAACATTTTGCACTAGAAAAAGAATTGTTTTGTTTAAATGAAAAACAATTGATTTGATTTTTTACTTACAAGTTGTTAAAGTACTACTTGGGGTGTACTGAAACTCTCCATAGTGAAATACATTATTCTGCAACATTTTTAGGTAGGGGTTTGAAAATGTAACTGTTGTGTAACGATTATAATTAATGTATTACTTAAAGTTTACACCACGAGATCACTCACATTAATATTATTAAAAAATTTACAATATTCTAATATTTAACGCTTGCTTCAAAGATAGCTATTTTTACAAATAAAAATCAGTTTTTCATCATCTAGATGATCAAAATATTATTCATAAATAACTTCAAAACAGTCATATTTTAAACACCTGTATGATCAATTTTCGATTGCTGAATGTTTTGTTATTGCATTTTCAATAAATTACTTTTTAAGCATAAGAACGAATCATTTTCGACTCTTTTTTCAAGCGCGCAAGTGATTAATCAGTTTTTAAACATCAAAAGTACTCGAGGAAGACTTAGTTAGGTGATTTTTGATAAAACAATCATCCAAATGCTAGTAGGGTATGTACTTTGCTATTGTTGTAAACTGCACGCAATGCATGTGAGTGATTATATAAAATGTGCACAAGCTTTGTGTGGTTTGTTGTTTATCACCAACGGAATTAATACATTATTAATGTTACTTAAGTCATGACTTTGATTACAAACGAACTATGACGCCACAGCAAAGTAGACAGACATATCATATGTGAAACCCATACACGAGGGTAACTAACATAAATTGTTTTGAATGTGATTTGAGGGTTAAGTGCCTTCCAATCATTTTGCTGGTTTTTCTCGGACTTGGCAGCAATTCGGTAACCAATTCATGAGCTTCGGCCAAACTTTTTTCAAAGTAAAGGGGTAAAGAAAAGTTTTTGGAAAAATAATGCAAAAAGAATGCAAATAAAATAACTTTTTCATTAACACCATTCCCTTTAAGTGCTAATAGAAAACTTTTAAATTGTATTTAAATACAGTTTTGTTTTTTTTTTGGTGTTAGTTAAATAACACTTAAAAATAATAAAATTGCATGAAAAAGTCTATATTTACACGGCAGCCTTAAAGGAACAGATGATTGTTTTGCCCTGTGTGTTGTATTTTTATTGTTTTGAAATTGAAGTCACCTTGCTAAGTTATGCGCAATGGAAACTTAATTGATTTTAAATGTACCAGATTAGTGAATTAATTTTCATTTAAGTGTTTAGTAAAAAACAGAATTTTGTATTTAAAACGATTTTAAATATAATGGGTCAATTACGAATAGCGCTTGCAAAACAAATTAAGTTGGTTTGCCAACTGTAATCAACCAAGAGCAAGGAACAAATTATTTTATAATTCACCAGAAAATATGGCTTAAACCAAGAAAATGTTTCACCTTTCTTGTTCAAGCCACAAATTTCTTATTGTAAACATATCAATGGTTTTCTCCCGCAAGCACGTAACTCGATTTTTTTTTCGATTTTTTGTTTTAACCGGAAAAGTAATCAGTAAATACCGCCTTACAATTTTGCATGTTTTTTGTTTGGCGGAATATCGGAATTTTCCTAATTCTTAACTATAACAGAATATTGCTTTATATAAAGTTTCAAATATTTGGTAAAAAAAAGTATTTTGTCTTTCCTGAGAAGTAGTTGTTTTTGAGTAACGAGGTTGCGGTACTTTTTGTGTTTCATCTGAAACTTTTTGATTTTTGTTAATATTCGAACTATAAAGATAGAATTATACATTAAACTGGGTGAATAAGAACATGTAAGGGGAGTTTTTTGGAACTCTTTCGATCAGCATCTGGTTCTTTGATTATATTCGTTTATATTAGACATACAAAAATAAAATTAAGCATTCAATGTCATGAGCAGGTGACAATTTATAAAGGAGATTTTATGATACTTTTTTGCTTTTCAATTGGTATTTTTTATATCCCAGTAAAAACTTCGCCTACAAAATAATAAGTTAAGTAATCAGAAAAACTTAAAAGCACTACTTACAATTTTACTGAAAGGACCAATGAATTTTACAAGGGATGTCCCAAAATGAACGCATTCAAAAGCAAGTCATTATTTTTTTAACCTACATACATCCAGAAATAAGTAGTTATAGAAGCAGTTATGAATAATGCTAGAAACACAACTGGGACGAACGACGAATAATTCGCAACGAATATTCGTCGTCAGAAATAGAACACATTGGTATGTATGAGAATACACACAATCGTTGCGTAGACCGAAATTCGTCATGCGTAACGAACACTGCGATAGGTTTATTTCTATTTCTTACACAAATCGCGAAAATGGCTGAAATTCGCGAATAAATTGCAAAATTTGAAACAAACCCAAAAACTAATTTGAGTTTGCTAAATCGAAATGAAGAACAACAAAAATGCTTAAGTAATCCACTTTCGAGTGGATTCGGATTCTAGAACACACCCAATTAATAGTTTTTATATTTTTTTTGTTGAAATATGGTCAACCTATGATTTGATAAATGTTAACAAGGAAATTTTAATAAAATTATTGCTAGTTAACGAAGATGAAAATGGATGAAAATGTTTATATAATCAAGCGTCCATGGTATTTAATTTTATAAATTGAAAAAAATTCAAGTCTTATTAATACCTGGAATTTACGCACTTATTGTGTCTCATTGACGAATTTACGCAACGAATTGTTGCCGACGAATTCGTCGTACTATGCGAAGTTCGTCGTTCGTCCCAGTTGTGTTTATACCATAAAGCTACTAAATAATGAGTGAGAGAACCTATTCATTTTGAAAAAGTAAGCAAAATTTTTACTGGGATTAAACTTACAAAATTAATTTAACTTTAGTGGAAGATAAAATATGAACAAGAGGTTGGTCCCTGATATGTAAATAAAAATTAAAGGTCGAATTTTGACCATTAGGCGAATGCTAGTTTACTTTAATACTTACTTAATTCTTCTACTTAAATCAAGTTGTTGAGGCTTGTGGCCGATCTTAGGACTTCTATTTAAATAAAGTTTTTCATATAATTTTATTTTTATTTGAGATAAAAAACGAATTTTAAGCATAAATTGATATTTATAAAAATTGGTAAAATCGGTCATCAGTTAAAAGCATTAAATAATTTTTTGATTTTGGATTTTTTGTTTTAAGATACAAAATTGATTACTTTAGAAAATAAACATCTTTCTGTGAGTGACTGATATATTTACTGCCCAGAATGTCAAATAACCACAAACCAAATGCAAATCATAAGACTTCTGTAGTAAATCCCGAAGTAATACATCAAATAATACAGTTCCTAGTCAATCTTTTTTATTAATGGTGTAAAAAGTTGTTTTAAAGTAGTGGCAACGCACATTCTACGATATTTACGATTGTATCCGTTAAGCAAGAAAAAATAATAATATTTACATTTCGGGACTAACAAGCTCCCTTTAGTATGCAAAGTTATTCTGGGTTCACGCTATGAAAGTTTTCTTTTAGAAAGTCACAGTTAATTGGTGAGAGGGAAAGAAAACATGCCATTCTTCTCTCCCTTCACACAAATTAAGTGAGACTTTTTAAAACAAAACTTTCACTTAGAAATAGGGAAAGGAAAAGATGCAATTTGTAATAAATATGTGCTGAAGTAGCGCCAGCAGAGTTTTTTTTGGCTAAGCCAGCGAGTGAAGAAGTCAAGAAAGTTCCTGACACTGGTCTTGCATAAGCAGTTCTGAAAACATCTCATCTTTTATCCTAAATTAAAAATACCTTCTATTTTTTAGTAAAGTTCTGCTATAAAAATCGTTCAAAATTATCATGCTACCTTTAAATATTTTCAAGGTTTTATTTCTGTTTTTTTACATTTTTTACTTCAGCAGAAAAGGTCCTTATATATGTACTATCACATATACCCATATGTAAAGATACGGACCTTCATTACATATTTTTACATACATACATATATGATTTTTAAATTACTTTTTACTGCATTTTTATGCTATAAATTTGTTCAGCAACTGAATAGTTACAGTCCAAAAATAAACACATTTATTGAACCGCTGCTGCCCCCACTTCCACAATCACATTTATTCTTATAGATATTTTTTTACGTTTTTTTCTCTTGGTTAATATAAAATAAATTTTATTTTTATTTCATTTTATATGAGTTTTCGACCACGTTATTTGTTTTTCGTTGTTGTCTCTAAAATTATTAACACGATACGAGTATAAAATTTAAAAAAACCAACCTCCCACTGTTCCAACAGCTGAATTCATGTCAATATGTTTGTAAATGCATATTATTTATTGTCTTTGTAGCACAGTCATGAATATCTATTGTCAAAGAATAAAATATTTTAAATTTATCGTTTTAAATATAAAGTTTCAGCCAATGCCCGGTATGAAAATTTACATAAATTCAAAAAATGTTAAAGTTTTGCAG
Source organism: Pollenia labialis (assembly GCA_949318255.1). Classification (NCBI taxonomy): domain Eukaryota; kingdom Metazoa; phylum Arthropoda; class Insecta; order Diptera; family Polleniidae; genus Pollenia; species Pollenia labialis. Next base: position 147,475,958 of record OX439141.1, read on the forward strand.
AACAACCTAAATCAGCGCATCAAGAGTTTCTTTATCATCATACAAAATTTATGAAGCAACCGCAAATAGCACGGACGCAACGCTGAACAATTTGAAAATCTGATTTTGATCGATTGAATTTCGATCGGGTGGCTTAGAGTATAGGTATTTTGTGGGTTAAATTTAACATAAACAATTAATATTACTGTAAACAAGGCTCACTGTATTTACGCTTGGCGCGCTGATTTAGGTTTGCAGTGGATTTGTCAGATGTAAAATTAATGTGTAATTGATGTTATGCGCCGGCTAGATTCAAGAGTAATAAAACTTTTAAGTTCTTAATTATCTTCAATTTAACCGTATAAAATAAACCTTCGTTAAGTGGCATAAACGATTTCCCAGCTAACTGTACGATAGGTATATTTGGTTCTTAACCCGACAATTTCAACGCATAAACATATAACACAATCTATATGCCTACTATAACCCTAAACTGTGCGAAATCAAACTAATAAACAAAACTATAACAAATTAATGACAAACGACAAGACAAAAAGGTATTAGGTCGTGTTGGGTATAAATAATCCCACCCATGACGAATAGTCATCAAACTCCAGACTCCAGAAACAACAGACTGTCTGTTTACCCTTACATCTTTATTGTCTGTCCCTAAATATGACACGATTAATATTCAAGACATTTCACAACTCTCCCCAACAATCTTTCCCATATAAATAAATATCTACAAACTCATTTTTGTTGTAATTAACTTTAACAAAATAAAAAAAATTAATTCAACAATTTTTTTTTTCGAATTTATTCTATGAGATAAATTTCAGTTATGTATTTTATAAAGCTTTTTTGTAATAGTCCTATTCCTTTAATTTTTAGGAATGACTTTATACAATACCAGACTATTATATTGTATCTTCTTGTTACATTTTACCTTAGCTGTCCTTTGGATAGCAATGAAGTATATTGTATGTACAGAAAAATTTACAATTATTAGACACCAGCAGAATGTAATGCATTTTCTGGACATACAATATACTTCATTGCTATCCACAGGACAGCTAAGTTATTTCTATTAAAATATTAAAAGAACATACATATCGGTATTGTAAACTAACAACCTCAGCTCAGTAAATAGTGCACGCTGCTGACGGTTTCTTCCCGGCATAGATTTCTGAAGTCAGATGGTTTGTCAGAAGAAAATAGAGCACGCTCTAATTGCAATTTTGTCAGATGACTTTGCATCCTTAAACTAACTTACGCATGTTTCAACCATTCATACATACGTACATATGTTTAATTGAGAATGAGAGTTAAAGTTATTTGATAAACAATATTAAAATTTGTCTAGCATGCGAGAACCCAATGATAATATCTGTTCCAAAATGTTTTTTATTACTTTAAAATAAAAACTGTTCGTTTTTTGGTTTCATCAGACATAATCTAAAAGCGTTTAAAGAATAAAATCAAATATTATAATCCATTGACTTTTAAGTGCATTTCAGTTAATCAAAAATTTTTCTTTTTAGGAATATTTGTGTAAATAAATAGATTTTAAAGGGTGGTTCAACCATAATACACGATGTTAATTGTTAGTCACATCTTAACGCCAAGTTTTTTGCCCAACTTAATTTGACATTTCATTATTTCAGTGTTGGACAAATTAAACAATAGAGAGGTACATAATTGAGCAGCGCCTTCAAAATAAAATGCATTTCGTAGACTTCGTTATTTTTTTGGTCAGCATAATCCACCAATGTCTACAATCGGGAAACTCGTGCGCCAATTTAGGAAAAAGGGTGTGTATGAAATATGAAAATAACTGTGCACCCAGCTTGTTCTGCATTATCGGGCCGTACTTCTTCGGAAATGAGGGGGCCAAGTAGTTAAACCAGGAGTGGTGTTCGCAATTGCGAGATTACAACGGACTTTTTATGGCCAGCAAAGAGGATATGGACCTGGACGATATGCAGTTCCGACAGGATGCTGCCACTTGCCACACAGCAACGAAACAATGGCTCTTTTGCGGGAGAAATTCAAAGGCCGTGTTATCTCACGCCGTGGCGATGTTAATTGGCCGCCACGATCATGTGATATGACACCGTTGGACTTCTTTCTTTGGGGAAAGAAAAAGTCAACGTCAATAAGCCAAGAATAATTCAAGAGCTAAAGGAAGAGATAATTTGGTACATTAACGACATTGAACCTCAATTATGTCTCAGAGTCATTAAAATTATGGACCATCGGATAAAAGTATTCGAGTTGACATTTACAGACGCAAAATGTTTTTGCTTTTACGTGCATGCACAAGGCGAATTCAAAAGTTGCTTGTGTTTTTGACATATACCAACGAAAGCAACAAATAAAATACAATGTTGTGTTTTTGGTGTTGTACTTGTTGTGGTATCGCCACCGCCGTTAACATAAATTCGCCTTGTGCATGCATTTTGCCGTGGAAAATTTGACTGATTATTACATGTTGTCCTAAACCACCTTAAGCAGAATCAAAATGTTTGAAAAATAGACCTTTTTCTTTTTTTTATCGGTGATCAGCAAAGCAAAGCAGAATTCGAGTTAATATTTTGATGTAGGCTTTCAAATGACCTGCAGGGTTTTTGCTATATGATCTTAGAGAATCACAATTTTGAAATAAAAAATCACTTTTTTTTAAGAAAAAACGTTTAATACGTTTGAAAAAGTAGTCGTTTAAATGCCTTTTTTCAATCATTTTCGTTGTCAGTAATAAAACAGCCGCTTTTTGTTTATATTATTCTTTATCATTTACTGCTGTATAAGAGCTCTCTTCTTGATGCGCTCCATTTTGTTTTTTTTCTTTTAAAAGTGCTTTAAAAACCCCAATTTTTTTACTGGGCATAGTCATGGCTTTTACGATTCAACTTTTGGGTTTTTAGAGAAGAGAAGAAAGGGGGTTGCTTCGGTGATGCGTGAACTCTTCAGCACATTTGGCGTTTTTTTTTATCTTGGGAATATGCAAAGGAAAATGTTGAACTAGGTGGCAACTTTAAAAGGGACTTGAAAATATATTGAGCAGCAAAGGTTCACACACGTCAAGTTTGACTCGTCAAGTCTTGAAATTTTAGGAGAGAAGGGAAAAGAGAAGGCCATTTCGTTTCCCGTCTCTCCTAAAAACTCAAGACTTGACGAGTCAAACTTGACGTGTGTGAACCGGCACTTAGAGATCGTAAATCAAGAATGGGAATGACTGCCAGGGTAGTGCTTATTTTGCCGTTATGATATAAAAATAAATGTTTTTCAAAGTTGTTCTTTAAGGAGAACTGTGGTCCTCTCTCGATTTTGTGATGTTTCGTATTAAACCTATCCAAACGGTGTCTCCATTTAGCCACTTTTCATCTTGCTTAGCATTGAAAAAATTTACCTAGTTATTAGCCATTTTAATTTAGCAAAATTTCCTTTAACTTTTACATGTCCGACGTTTGGCTCACTTTACTTTTTTCAGAATTTGTAAATGTCCAAGAAAAAATGTTGGAAGAAAAATACCTCCACTATTATAATTTTAATTTGTATGTCAACAGTTCAATTGGCAAAATGGAAATAATACATTTCTACAAAGTTCACATGTCTGACGCGTCTACTTTGTGACCCCATAGCGGGATCCACGGGGACTTGTACATTCGATCTATAGAAAACTTAAATATGAATTAATTTTTGCCATTTTACTTTTTATGTCAATCGTTTAATACATTTAAGGATTATAAATTTACTCCTCTACAGTGGATTTCGTTATACAAATGAAAGTGAAACATTGACACACCATACCATGCAAAACTTAAACGTGAAAAAGTCATTTTTAAAGAAAATACCTTACATTGAATCACCCCATATTAAGTACCTATAATAATAACTAAAATAAATAAATGTTTACTTTATACGGCTCGTTAAAAATGTTAAACAAAACTATTAAATGTTCAAGTGCCACATAAAAAACCTTTGCTCAAATAATAAGTTTAAATTGTCAATAAACAGATTAATGAGTTTTAAATTTGCGGACACTTTTTTATTCCATTTATTTCAATTGTTTTTTTTGCTGTGGCAGCTAGGAAAAACTACATTAAATAAATGCCACAAAAAATAGGACAATAACAACAACAAAATTATGGTTTTAATTTAATTTATTGTTAATAGATTTCTATAGTACAATAACATTTAATTAAACTAGAGTAAATTTAATAAAAAAAAACATTTAAAATCAAAATAAATGGTTATTTTTCCCCCTTTTAATAGGGACACAAAAAAATTAGAACATTTTTTGCTAGAATTTGAACGAAAGGAATATAAAGTGTGTTTTGAATGTTTAGTTGTTAAATTTTCTGTTTAAAGTTTTAGTGTTAATTGTAAATTTTACGTAGTCTTCTCTCTGCATTACTTGGGTTATTCACAAGGTAGTCATAAAGTTGTAAAGTCATATGTCTTAAAATATTTAAAAGAATATATATGACTGCTGTGGACAAGCGCTTATAATTTAGATTTCGAATGTACAGTTACGACAAAATAATGAACACAGCATTACAATTTTTATTTTGTTTCAAATAGAACAATATTTTTTTTAAACAATTGTAAAATTGTGAAATGACGATATGACTCGATAGCACACTATGTGAATAGCCCAACTGTGTTATCTGCTTTGGTTCTCGTTTCTCCTACACAAAAGTAAATAATAGTAGTCAGCGAGAAGTTTCAATAAACTGCTTTCATTTAAAATTGTTTCCAGTTTTTTTTAAGAAAAATCCTCGATCAAAGCTTAACTTAAACTCTGTTATTCTGCTTAAGTTTACCCACTGGTTTAAAAAATACATTTCAACTTAATTTATTACAGAAAAATAACATCGAAAGATGTAACGAAAAAAATCAATAGATAAACATTTATCACAGACATAACTTTTTTTTAAATGTCGGACATTAAAACATGTAACTGTCCAAAGCCATAACAACAAATCAATTAACCGCAATTTCCTACAGGAAATTATAGAATTTTATTTTCCTAGTAAAATATATTTATTTTTTTTTTTTGTTGTCCAAAAACAAACAAGCACTTGGCCACCACCGGCTGGCAATGACAGCTACTAACTCATGACAAAACTATTTAATAAATAAATTGTTTTTGAATATTACAATTTAAGTAGCTGAGTTGCCATTGCAGGCGATTTGAAGCGAATAAAGCTGTGGGATTTAGTAACAGAAATGTGCTAGACCCCGTAGTTTTTTAAGAACAATAGTGATTTTTAGTTGAACTGTTATTTTCCTTCAGTAAAAATAATTTTATGAATATTAAAAAAAAAAAAAAAAAAACTCATGGTACAGAAAGCAGTAAATAACTAAATTCTATTTTAAATTAAAAATGTTTAATTCTATTACGCAGATATTAGAATGAATCTGCGTCTAAAACTTTAAACAATCTGCGTCTAAAACTTTAAACAAAGTATTGGATGCGTCTAAAACTTTAAACAAAGTATTGGATCATTTCTACCCTCAAGTGCATAAAAGGGTTAATTTAAATTTTTATTCTTTTGAAATATTTATTAACAATAAAAAATAGTTTATTTAACTTTCATGATAAATAATATGAATATATCCCGCGATACTTGTTATACATTTTATGAAATATATATTAAAAATTACATAAAATTTACATTTGAACTTGTTATTTGGCTTTGATCTTGAAAACAATTTTATAATACGGTCCTTGTTGTTTGTGTCATTGAACTTTGAAAAGCAATAATTGGAACTTATTAAAAATAGATGAACTTTACTCTATTGATCAATTTTGTGCAAAAAAAAGCATTTTTCCCGAAATCCGTAAAAATCAAATCGGTGCCGTATGCAAGTGCACCGAGAAATAATTTTTAAATATTGCTAAATTCCAATTTTCAAGATGGTATTTAAATCTGTATTATGTTAATTTTTATATAAACTTAAATCGTATTTAAATCAGTGTTCGAAAATAAACAGAACATTATTTGGCCTTCGGCTTACACATCCAGGAACGATATCTATTTTTTTTAGTGTTTGTGTAGGCGAACACAACCCTTGATACCGTTTGTAACTATTTTCAAGAAAGTACCGAACATTAAACCATTAACCGCCAAAATTAAACTAGCAGTGCTACATAAAACAAAAGTTTATATTTCTATTCATTGCACACAAAAGTAGCATAAAGGTATAAAAAAATAGGATTGGTTTGAGTAGGAGGGGTGTACTTAACTGAGTACAGCGGCGGGATATAGGTGAAACATTTTGGAACATTGTTATTCATTACATAAAGTTATTAAACATTTTTTGCATAGCCAATGATATAACAATCTGACACAAAACATATTCGAATTGCCTTTGTTTTATTTTGGGTAGAAACCATCTTGAGGTAACCTTAGCTCCAATGAAGAAAGATGCCGTCAATTGAACCTTGTAATAGAACGTCGGAATAAATATTGATCCTTGCCTTATTTGCCTCATTTCATGCAAGCGACTCATTAATTAATATGAAGAAATTGTTTAACAATGTGTAGATTCAGTTTGATGTCTGGATATCTTTGTCTAGACATTGTTTTTATACTGTTTCTATTCTAACATTATCGTAAGACCAATATAAATATCCTTTGGGTAACTGATATACACAATATCAAGACGCCTTTGGATAATTCATATGCACCCAATATCAATACGCCTAGCGCCACGTTGGAAGTTATGTCAATTGTTTTGAAATAGATTCAAATTACTAAAAACAACTTCTTCACATGTTTGTGCTAGTGGTAAAAGAGAACCTGTGTAAATACTTGTGTTACGTTGTAGTTTACTAAAGCTTATTTTCCTTTTTGGCAATGGATCATTCTCGCTGCTGTTCAATGTTACCTAGATTATCTTTAGACAAGAAATCTGTAACCATGTTCTCCATGGCATCTTCTTCTTCAGCTGCTAACAAAAAAATTATTCATACAAAGAATCGCTATCAACACAAAATACAAGTATTAAAACGTTTAGAACTCATCGAATATGGAGGTACGATTTAGTTTTTGTGCAATTTTTACAACAACAGTATGCAACAATTTGTATATGGAATCCGCCACTGTACTCAGTTGAGTACAGATGTATTTTTATTACGATTACTTTTTAAAAATATTCGGCAGACCAATTATTTTTCATTTATTTTATAAATACGAATGCTCACTTTAAAAAAAATAAATAAAAAAGAAACAAGCCATACAAATAAGGATAAAAAAATCTTTGGTTATCTCAACACATTTATTTTATATAAATTATGGTTCATTTTGTGGAACGTAATTTTTTATATAGTAATTTTTTTTAATTTAATTTTAAATAAAATTTACTTTTTTTTTAGATAAAAACGTAAAAATTCCTAAAACATTTAAAATCTTAATATTGCTGATAACAGTTAAGCTGTACTCAAACGAGTACAGCAGCAATAAATGGGTTAAATGGTGTTGTGTTCTTTTCTTAAAAAAACAGAACAATTGCAGTGGTACTGTAGAAAAACATTAGGGCCCTAATTATATAAAACGCAACGCAACGAAAAAAAATTACATTGAAAGCAAAAACAGAGTCATAATTTTTTTGTAATTTTGTTGTTGCTTTCTACAGAAATGCATGTACCGTTTTAACATATTCAAGGCCACAAGTTTTGAGGCGTTTGATTTTTTAAAAGGCAATTACAAAATATTTATACCAGCCAAAATGGACGAACATTAATGAGCTGAACCGAACACAATAAAGTTTGTGGTTTTTGATAAAAAAAAAAACCCGAACACAATTAAATGTTCTCATCTTTTGTAGTGTTGGATAAGAAAAGTATTATTTTTGTCTTCGAAAGATGACAAACAGGAAAACGTTATTTTTTAATGATTTTCTACACAAACACTATTAGCGTTTGTGTTTACCAATAATGTACCGAACCGAACACTAAGGAGCGATATTAAATGTTTATTTTCGAACACTGATTTAAATACAGATTATATTAGATACCCTACAAGAAATGCATAACCAAAACTAAAAAAATTACTATTACTATAACACTATATTGGTCAACACTACCGGTCATATAACTAGTAAAATGACCGGTAGTCTTCTTGTAGGGTAATATAAAAAAGTGTATTTATCTACAAGGTGGTCTTAGAAAACAGCTGGCTGTTTTTGCATTGCATGTTGTTGTTTTTGTTGTATTGTTGTAATATTGAGGCCACCTTTCTAAGTTTGTAAAATGAAAACTTGAATTGAATTTAAATGTATTGGTAGATTACCCTGCAATTATAGGACAATCATTTTTAAGTTTTTTCCATTTTGTTAAATAATTTTTTTTTTTATTTTGGAATTAGAGATTAGATAAACGATCAAAAAAAATTTTCGTTTTTGGACTCACCGCAAACAGGGACAAATTAAAAATTTGCTACGACATAATTATTTACTTCATATGGTTTCAATAAATTTTAATAAAACTAGGTACCTCAAGGTTTTTAGGGTCGCTGATTGCGAATCTGATGTCAGTTTTTAAAAATGTAAAATAGCGGCGTACGATTTTTAAAAAATCTATCAGATTCGCTTTAAACTTATAACACGGTATTTTTGATGTCAGTTTCTAAAAACTAAAAATTCACCCAATGTAATTACGGAATTGACCTTTCTAATATATTTTCGTTCACACAAATATTTTGCAAGGCATTAAAGGAAAAATGTTGGTATTGCGGCTATGTTAGTTACAATTTAGTTACGGAATTCCCCTTTTTATATTTTTTCGTACCAGTTTAAATAAACATCAGTGGTGCACACTAGTATTTTGTGAGGAGACTGCAAAGAATGTTAAATTTCATTTGCATGTGGGATTTTCCGAATTACGTGTTCTACCTGAGAAAAATAGGCTCCATGTATTGAAATCGGAAACGGGGGCACCTCCACTTGATTTCTTTTCACCTACAATTAGTTGTTTTTTTTTAACTCATAAGGAAAAGTCGTAAACCGTTTGAAACTTTTTTTGTAGCTCTAGCTAAAGTAATTTTTCAATAAGTTTCATAATAAAAACAGTATACTATACCTACACGACATATAATTGTTATTTTAATAATAACTGCAACTTAAAAATATATTTTAAAAACTTTAAACTGTAAATTTACAAAAAAATTGTCTAGTGTAGCAACAATAAACGATATAGATGCTGCTTACAGTTATAAGTGCGTGTAACAGATAATACTACTTTTCACGCACGTGCAGACTAATGTGATGGGTTAACAAAATAAATATTTATAGGTTGACTGCGTACTGGTATAAAGAACATATTAAGTGCAATAGTGGTTACATTTAACAAAACATTTTTGTCGTCTTAATTTGTTTATTTATCCCTGTGTGCACCGTAGGAAAATTTAATATCTCACAATTTCAAGTAATTTGAATAAAGAAATTAGATTGCTTAAATCTATTTCAAACATCTTGTAAGTGTGTGCTTGGTTAAGTAATAATTCGCAAATTAGTACATTATTTATGGTACCACGAAATAAGTCCCAGGTGCAATAAGCTCCAGTGCAAAAACTTCCAGTGAAATAAGTCCGAAACTAAATAAAATAAGTCCCAAATAATTCCAAATCAAATCTTGTTTTAGATTTCCATGATGAAAAAACTGTCAAAGAAAATAATGAAATGACTCCCAAAAATAGTCCATTGAAAAGGGCGAAATGAAAATTTGTTCCAGAAATGGTGGAAAAGGCTCGAAAATAATGAAAGCGTTTATTTAATTATTCTTACAAAGTAGTTATAAACATAGTTATTTGCGTTGGGGTCATATACCCGAAAAATAAAATCCCGGATTTTAAAATCTTTAATTTTAAAATCTCAAATTTCAAAATCCATAAAAAACTTCTCTGCATTACGAATTTTCTCTTAATTAAAGCTTCTTAATCAAGCCTTTAGCACGGCCGAAGGGCATCTTTGCTTAAAAGCTTAAGGTAGCGTCTCTGGACTGTAAAATATGGGATTAAAAAATTTGGGAATTTCGAATTTATTATTTAAGGTTTCGGGTTTATGATCTAAACCCTTGTACTTGAAAACTTATATATCAGCTAATTTACCAAAAAAAAAAAAATAAGAAATACAAATGAAAATTGTAAAAATTTTAAGATATTAGATACAAATAATCGAAAATAAAATAACTCTGACAATAAATTAACAAAGGCCCCTAGAAACAGTTCACAACTCAACTTAGTTGAGTTGTAAGTATAACATCTGTTTGTGATCAGTTGTAATTTTTGTTATGTTTTTGTTCACCGCAATACACCAAAGTTGTAAACCATAATACAAAAATTAAGAAATTAGAACTCAACTGAGCTGAGTTGTGAACCGTAATAGGGGCCTAACTCTTATAGGAAATAAATAAACAACGTAAAACAAAATAAAATTAAAAACCTCTCATATTGAATTTTTTTGGGACTGATTTCATTTGGGTATTACTTCATTATGATAAATCCAAGGAAAAAAAAATAAATAAATTCCAAAAAAATTCAATAAAACCGTGAGGGCTCGGAGCTGTTTCAGAATGAAATTCCCCCTACATTTGTATGAAAAATGTTTAGGCCTAATATCATTATTTTTTTGGAACTTATTGCACCTGGGATATATTTCGCGAAAACTTATTTATTACTGGGCTAGTTCTTAATCGATTTTGGGTTTCTAAATCGTTTTGAAAACATAGTTGTATCTACTTTCGCTTAATTTATTATCTAGAGTAAAAACTGTTACGACATTTAAAAAATGTACCAAAAACAAATAAAACTTATTTTTCGCCTTGTATTCACTTTTCAAATGTTTAATCAATTTCGGCCTTTACTTTTCTTTATCCAACCGAACCAAAATCATCACATTCATTGACTTTAGAATTCAGTTTGAATTATTTTTTACATCTAATGTACATACAAAACTAAATGGTTTCGTGTTAAACTAATTCGAAGACAATTATTGTATTACAATTATATATTAAAGGTCAATTATTTCTTACATGTTTATTTTTCATGTACGAATAATTTTTTTTCTAACTGTAGTTTTAATGTACATGTAGCGTCAAACTATTTGTATTCTTCTTGCATGTCTGTAAATGCTGGCGTTCATTTAAATCTATATTTTTTTTGTTTCTCTCTACCAATATCCGCTTAATTAATATCTGATGAGTAAAGCACTTCGGCAAAACATCAAGGTGGATATTTAAACTCACTCAAACACACACGCACAAAAGCACATAAATCCATTCAAACATAAACATGCCATATTATTTTTAAATATTTGAAAGCCAACAGAAAAACAAAAATAAATGAAAATTGAATATTATATCTGTATCATGTACATTTCGTCAAATATGGATGAATTATACGATTGAAATAACGATACTGTTAAGAAGCAAAGCAATCTTTACAGATGTGTTTGTAGATACAAGGATATTTTTCTCTATATGTTGCCACACATACATATGTATATTAGCGTGGCCGTTAATTTTATGGAGAATTTTTTTTTGTGTTAATTTCTTATATTATCTCCCCCCAATTTTAGTTGTATTTTGGGGGGTGCGTCCGCCTCTAAAAGTTTGCCTTTAAGCCTATTTATTCAAATGTAATTTGTTTGCATGTGACTACCTTTTTAAAACAACATTTTACAACAACATTTTATATGGCAATATTAGTCACAAAGGGTGTGTGTGAAACGACAGCAAAGTTCTATGGTGAATCAAAATTTTTAAAAATTTCTACACTCACAATATTCTGTACGTAAAATTAACTGAAATTGTAATATAAAATAAATGAAAGTTCAATTAAAACCGGTCTACCTATTTTCATTTATTTTTAACAAAAAGTTCATTTAATTTTTACTAAATAAATTTAATAAATAACTGAATATTTAATCGTTTTCACTGAATATGGTGTTGAATTTTTGACGGTAAAATTTTACAAAATAACTGAATATTTATTTGATTTTACGGAATATGGTGTTGAATTTTTTACAGTAAAAATTAAATGAACTTTTCGTTGCTTTAAATTACATTTTTATTTACTTTAACATAAAGAAGAATTTAACTCAATCAACGGACAATATTAACTGCAACTGAAAATCCATATTAATATGCACTTAGTTTTTTGAATAACTGTTAGAATCAGTTAAAAATAAATTTGCTTGGAATTTTAAATGTTTATTTATTTAAAAATGACTGAACGGAATATTTCTTAAATAAACTACAGTCCGTTGCTGTAATAATATTGTGAGTGTACGCTAATGTCAAAATGTTTACTAGCCCCCAGGGCAAGTGAAATTTTATTCACCTCAACAGTGTCAAAAATTTACTTCCATGAGTACTTTGCTACCGTTTCACACACACCCAATGAGAGTTTTTTGCTAAAATTTATATTTAAAAAAAATAATGAACATAATAACTAACAATATACAAAAAATTATACAAAAAAAACTTTAAAAATAAAAGTTAAGAAAAAGTCAAAAATTTAAATTTTTTTTTATTTTTTTGAAGTGTCGTAGTGAAATTTTTTTCCTCATGCCAAAAGCTATGGACAAATCGATGGCACAATATCGATTCCTTAATCGACGCACCCTAATGTTTATATTGTAGACAAGTGTGAATTTAAATCCTCTTATATTATTGCACATTATTTGCTTTTATTTGGCCATTTATTTATTTACTTACACTTAATTTGACTTTATCTCTCTCCTTCCCCATATTATGTGCCATTGAGTGCATAAATGCGCAATTTATTTAAGCTGGAGCATGGACTTAATGGCCAATATTGTTATTACATAATTATGTAAGTACGACAACAACAACAACAAAATAAACAAATATGAAAGTATATTTGCTCAAACCCGACAGTATGATACCCTAGACAACAGTATTTAGAGGTACAGTATTTTAAAGCCATAGGCAGTAAAGCCATATAGCCTTATTTCTCAATGGATCAATAAAAGAACCATATGGCTTTTTTGCCAACACTGTAACACCACAACAGTGTAACACCATAACAGTGTAATTGCTAAAGTTACATATTAAGCGAAGACAAAGAATTTAAAAATTCCGAATTGCATAATCCCGAATTTAAAAATTATGAATAATTGCGGTTTTGGTTAAAAATATGAGGCGCAAGGATTTTCTTGTCTTTGGTAGAACAAACACAGGCTTCGCTAACTAGGGCTTGTCTGCCGGGTCTGCCTTCTTCCGGGCGCAAAATTTTTTCCAATATCATCAGCGTTGCCAATTTAGCCATTTAGTGGCTAGATTTAGCCATTTTTCACCCGGTTTAGCCATTAAAAATGAGTTTAGCCATTAGCCCTTTTTTAGCCATTTTTCAACTTGTTTAGCCATAAATTTGTTTTGCCGTTTTTCTTTTAAAAGAATAATTTTCATTTTATTATAAAAATGTATCAAGTAAAAAAAAATGTTTAACAATTAAAACGCTTTTTGTTTAAATTACAACTTTTACAAATGTTGAAAATCGTTATAAACTATGATGATGAAACATCTTCCAAATTAAAGGAACAGTATTCCAATATTTAATTTATAAAATGGATCAACACAAACATCGATGTTTCTTTCTGGTTGCAAGTACTTCAATAATGAGATGCAGGTGGCAACAAAATTTTTTTAGAAATTTTAGAATTGACTTTAAAGTTGCTCTCACTTCCATGGTATAATGCTGAAGTAGAGATGGTTCACGTTCTGAGTCGAATTAACGATGTTTTTTCGGCTGGATGGCTGTACAAGTAAACCTTGTGCGCAAAGTGCAGGTCGGAATTTTGGAGATTATTTAATTAAATTTGGTACAAAGGTTCTAATGTGTTGTAGGGTATCATATAGTAGGAGGTGACTGACTATAGTTTCTTACTTATTTTTTATTGTAGATCAAAAGGTTGGGAAAATGTTGTCGTGATTATGATTTACCATTGAATTATTTAAAACTAATAAGCACGAGTTATTCCTTTGAGAAGAACAAGAACGACATCGAATTTATCGATGATTTAATTTTTTAAATATCTATCAAAATATTAATTTACATTAATTCTTATTTAAAAAAATTGATTTTAACTTACAATTTCATCGTAAACAACTTTAAATGAATTATTTCAGTTTGGTATGGAATTTTAATGTGTTTTTATTTCCAAAAAAATTTAGCCATTTTTTTGCAATTTTTGTCCGTAAATTTATCCATTTTGGTCACCAAGTTTTGGCAATACTGATTATCATAGAAAAAACAATAGCTTTGCTTAAAAAGCTTTTTAATTCGGGATTTGTTATGGGAATTTTTAAAATAAGGATTTCAAAATTAGGGATTATACAGATTAGGGTTTTCGATACTTTTCCCTTTCTTAATTTTAACTTTTTTTGGGTAAATATTCATAAAAAAGTACTATCCCAAATCTAGAGGAATATTCATTTTGTTTTTAGGGCTGTTTTTTATTATTTTGGGATAAAATAACATTAAAAAATTCGATAACCTTGCATAATGAAGAATAACCCGGAATTTAGGGTTAATTTGTATTTGCATTTTGGGGCCACAGTTCGAAGCGCATAGAAAAGGGTTCTGTTTTAAATGAGAAATAAGAACATAATGGCTTTTTTCACTTCGTGCGGGGAAATTAAGCCATGTGGCCTTTTTTCAATGTAAGGTGAAATAAGGTCAACTGGATTTATTGCTTATGGTTTTATAACAGTGCACCGCATTAAGAGACCTTTTTTGCGCCCGCACCCAATTTTCGACAAATGGGCAATTATCGACTCGTCAAAAAAAATTTTGTTTATGTTGTTTATATTCATACAAGGTTGCGCAAAAGTTATCACTTTATCGAAAGTAAGTATAGTTTTAAATGTAAATAGCGTTAAAAGTCAGTGCTGCTTTGATATTTGTGTAAAGTAAACAGATTCAAAGTTAAAGACATTAAAAAAATGGACTGCTTTACTCCTCAAGAACGACGATGAAGACAACTTTGTATTATAAATCATCATAAGCGACGAGGCCTGTTACCATATCTCTAGATGTGTGAGTAAGCAGAATTATTACTTCTGTTGCACCGAAAATCTGCGTATATCACACTTAAGGCAATTTCATCACTCAAAGTTACTGAATGTTGTGCTTTTGCCTCAACTGGACAAATTAGGGCTGGTGAAGATGTAGATCCAACAGGCTTATACTGCACGGCATACATCCAGAATTAAGAGGGCTGCATTTTCGAGTCATAGTATATCTCGTTTTGGTCTGTTGGATTGGATTGCCGAATTCAACCGTTCCTTTTTGTGGCATTTCTTGAAGTCAAGAGTCACTGTCAACAATCCTCAGACTCTTCAAGTCCTCAAAGAAAATAGCCGTCTGGAATGGGGAAACATATCGCCAAAAGTTCTGGAAAAATAAATCGGGCCCGTATGTTCATTAATTCTGGCGGCATTAAATTGTTTGCAGCTTATGGAACTTTGAATATGTATTCCTTAATGTAAAACTTAACCTACTTGTGTAGAATATTAAATGTCAAATAACTTTTAAGCATAATTTTTAAATTGTATTAAAATTTTTGTAATTCTATCGCCATTTCTCTCCATCTACCTGAGTGCAATGACATTTAACTACTTGCCCATTCCTTATTTGTCAAATTTATTATTGTAGAATTGTGTATAAAAGTTAAAAATATTTGGTCATCTCAAATTCTAAGATTCTTTCAACAAATACTTGTATAAAGCAGCAGCTTAAAAAAAACACATTCATTTTATGCTTTTTCTTAAAAAAAATTCTTTTAATAACAAATTTGATAACAGATGTTTTTTTAGATATTCTCTTATCCTTCGACCTCATTTTTCAAGAGTTCTTACATAAATGATACCTAGTGATTTTTGTTATTTCCTTTTGATTTTTCTATATTTAATTTTTCACATTAAATATTTAAGATGATTTTATTAAAAGAGAATATTTTCTTCTACCTGACATTGTATACCTGTGAAACGGAAGACGTTTAAGTAGAATACAAATTTAGTTTTTTTTAACTTTTCCTTATTCTAGCTTTAAAATGTTTATTGTATTTTATTAGATTTTTTCGCACTTAAGTGTTTAGAATGAAATTTATTTGCCTTATTATTTAACTGTGGAGGTGAACTTTTAGGACATACCTTATGAGTTGGTGGTTACTGAAAAAAATTAGTAAAAAATAGTTTCTGAAAATTATTTGTTTTTGAAAAATAAACTACTACATTTTTAATTACAAAAAATTACGAAACCAAAAATTATTTTTATTTGTTTAAACAAAACAGGAACTTTACTTCACACACCTTTAAAAAAAAAAACGATACGTCAAAACCTTATCAAAAAAATATGAATTTAAAAAAAAAACAAAAACTTAAAGGGCATATTTGCATAGCCAAATATATACACTTAAAGATATAAAAGAGATAAAGAATAAAAATAATTAGTTGTAGAAACTACAGGTCAACCTTTTTGGAGGTTTCTTTCTCATCATAATCTGCATTCCATGGTTATCAATACACAACATCTTGGTGCGACTGGAGAAATGGGCGTGGCTCCTCCCGAACAGAGACCTTATAGATTTTTGAGTATTTGAAGAATGCCAAGAGTCAAAGTTTCGAAACAAGGTACAAGCATCTTGGATAGCAATACACAACGTCTCACATAATGTGGGTGGGATAAAAGAACTGGGCGTGGCACAAAATACATTTTTATTATCTAATGAACGGTAAGAGAAAATTTGTTCAAATTTGGTACACATAGATGGGTTATCAGTACACAAACTCTCTACAAAAATGAGATTGGTTAAGTGGGCGTGGCATAAAACATATTAATTTATATCTAGAGAACAGTAAAAGAAAGTTATACAATTGCCCAAGCGGTAACAGCTTAAGTTTGGGAACAAATAGCTTTGCAACCAATATGCAATATCGGTCAAAAATTGGGCGGGATTAGATAAGTGGACATGGCACAAAAAAAATAATTTATTACCAACAAGAAAACGGATGAGTGGTATAAATAATTCCATGAAAATATTTCGTTAATTTTGATGTGGGGTAAATTGTTTTCTGCCAAATACTTAAGCTAACGCCGACGTGGTGGTAATTTTTACACCAGCATGTGCGTAGCTCCACTCACGCTCAGCCAAAATACAAGTGAATAACAACGATCACGATATGAGTGCCCCGGTAGGCTAGCTAGTAGTGAGCTAGTCTATCAACCCCGGGGTCGTGGGTTCAATTCCCGCCAGAGACTCTGGTTTCTTTCCTGCAGACAAGCGTAAAGCTTCGCGGGGATTAGCGTAGGGAATTAAAAGAATTAAAAAAAAAGATACTAAGAGAGTTAAATAGATTAAGTGCAACGGAAGAGAGTATTTTAAAAAACAATATAAAGAGAGGGTAACATTTACCACCACCTCCCCAGTAAAAGGTTATTTTTGTAATTTTCAATAATCCTTTCCATTGCATAAAATCAGCAATCAATCAAAAGACCTTTTTGCCAACGAAAGTTATAAAGTGAAAATTTATGTTTGATAATTAAAATTTATTGCATCGCACATTGGTAATTAAATTTTGTAGATAATTACCAAAATTGTTTTAGAGAGAAGTAAAAGTTTTAGAGAGAAATTAATATTAAAAGTAGGAATGTTTAAAAGGCTGTGCCCAACCTTTATTTATTTATTTTATTTATTTATTTATGATTTCCTGCACAACAGAACTAAGTCTTATAATTACAGTGCAGGATTTTGTATGTGTACAAATTAGATTCCAAATTACATAAAACATAACATTTTAATATAAAAAAAAATTTTAACATAGAAAACTTAAACATAAAGAATTTTAACATTAAAAATTTTGACAAAATAAATTAGGCAAAATATTTAAAAAGGAATACCCTAAAAGAAATTGCGTTGCTGTTTATTTGTTGGTGATAAGGAAGAGAATTCCAAAGACGAATTGCGTTAATGAAAAATTGCCATTCGGAAACTAGGCATCGAAATTTCGGAAATATTATGCTTTTACCCCTTGGTGATCTAGCAAATCTTATTTTTTCGAAAAGGTATTTCGGTTTTTCGGTGTAAATCACTTTATGCAAAAACAAAAGAACCCTTATCTTAAGAAGGCTTTCGAAAGAAACTCCATAGAGAGTTTTCGAGTATGCCGAGACTTGGTCACGCCTTTTAAGTCCATATATATATCTAATGATGTTGTTATATAATACTTCAAGGTTTTTTGTACTAGTAGAATCACAATGAGAAAACAACTCGCATCCGTATGCAAGGCTTGGAACCAAATAAGCTTTTGCAAGTAGGATTCTGACATTCAGTGGTGTAAAGTATTGTACGGACCACAGGGCTCTTAGTTCAACATAAATTTGTCCCACCAGTGTATTTATATGGCTTGACCACGTTAAGTTGCTGTTAAACACTAATCCCAGATTTTTTGCCGTTTTTACGATGTCAATTTTCTCATTGTTTATAAGGATATTATTTTCGATTAAAGGTGTGACGGTTTTTTTGTGAATAACCAGACATTTTGATTTTCGTGGATTTAAGCACAGACCATTTTGAGATGCCCAATGATATATGTTGTTTAGGTCGTAATTGAGTTTGTCAATGTTTTCCTTAATTGATGCTACTGGACTACTCAAGTATAATTGTACATCATCTGCATACATGTGGACACTACAATGAGTTAATTGCTGCGGCAGATCGTTAGCGTAAATTGAAAATAATATTGGGCCTAAAATTGATCCTTGAGGTACACCTCTAGACAGTGATAAGGGATTAGATGCTTTGTTGTTTATGAACACCGATTGAATACGATTAGTGAGGTACGATGAAATTAGTTTTGTTGATGAAGATGAAAAGTTAAAAAGAGTCCTAAGCTTTGTACATAAAATTTGGTGGTCTACCGTATCAAAAGCTTTAGAGTGATCAAGTAGAACTAAAAAGTTAATATTACCATCATCAAGTTCTCGCCGTATATTCTCTGAGACTTCAACTAAAGCAGTTACGCAGCTGTGGTTTGGACGAAAACCTGACTGTTTATCAGATAGTTAATGATTATCATAAACGTAGGAACTTATTTGGCGGTGCAAAACCTTTTCCAATACTTTCGACAGAAAGCTAAGAATAGCAATTGGTCGATATTCGATGTTCGATTTTGGAATTGGAATTATTTTTGCATGTTTCCACTTAACAGGAAAATTACTTGTAGTGATAATGGTGTTAAATAAATGGGTTATATATGGCAGGAGAACCGGTAAAATAACTTTAATAAATTTTGGATGAAGATTATCATATCCTACAGAATTAGATTTGATTTGAATGCAACTGGCAAAAACATCAAGCTGGGTAACGCATGAGAACTCAAACATATTTTGCTCAGACATATTGTTGTTGCTGGTGTAAAATGTATTGTTGACCAATGTTGTGTTGCTTGGTGTTACCATTGGGCTATTAGCAAAAATATTGTTGAGGTTATCAGCGTCGATAGAGGAGGTTACATTTTTAACAGGATCACCAATTCCAATATCCTTAATAGTTTTCCAAGTACGTTTGGATTCAAGAGCAGAACCAAATCGCTTGGAATAATACTCGGACTTTGCGATTCTTATCTGGTTATTGACTTTCTTTCTTGCAGAACGAAAATCAGCCTTTAGATCTACTGTCTTAAAACGTTTCCACCGTGAGTACGCCAAATCCCTTCCTCTAATTGCATGTTGAATAGTAGCATTGAACCACGGGTTGTTTTTTGGTTTAATAATTTTTGTTTTCAAAGGTACTGTTTCATCATACAGTTGTAAGATATTATCCTCAAGAAAGGACAGTTGCTCATCTACAGATGTCATATTGTAAATATTACTCCAGTTTATCTGTAAAACGTTTTCATTTAAAATGTTGTGGTTTAAGTTTCTAAAGTCACGATATGAATAGGATTGTTCTTTTTGTTCTACCAAGAAGTCATATGCTGCAAATACCAAGTCATGTTTGGAAAAACATGAAGCTGAAACTTGATCGTAAAGCAGAACTTTCGATGTATCTCCCACGAAAATAAGATCTAAAAGCGTGCTATTGGTTTTTGTAAAATGAGTAGCTGTAGATGTGTTAGTAGGTGTGAGTCCTATCGATTCCATACTGTTTCTAAACGAGGTTTCCGTTAAGAAGTTAGAATTAAAGTCTCCTGCTATCAATATATCGTTGTATGGCATAATTAAGGTTTCGGTTTTAAAAATAAAATTTGTATAAACAATAGAACTGTTCGGTCTATATACACAGCCAACTAACATTTTTCTTCCAAAAGATGAGATTTCAAGAAAGATATATTCGATTACCTCATTTTTTTCTGTTTTACTGCAGAGTTTACAATTGATATTGTTTTTGACATATATGGCAACACCACCACCGCCTCCAACCAGTCTATCAGATCTAAATACTTTATATCCATGTAAAGATATGAGACCATCTGAGGTTGACTTATTAAACCATGTCTCAGACACGCATATGACATCCACGTTCGAATTTTCGAAAATCCATCTAAATTCATCAATTTTTGGCTTTAAACTTTGAGCATTTATGTGGGAAATTTGTAAACCTTGTTTCTGTTTGGCAAGAATTTTCACCATACAAATTGTGACATCTTTGGAGTTTACTTCAAAACTATTACGATTAGTCATCTAGATAGAAAAATAAATATATACCAGAAAAATCCCCAACGCTAAACCCAACGCAATTTGTGTTAAGATAAGTAAAAAAAATGCAAAAAATATCAAATTTAGTGTAAATTTTAACATATAAATTTTTAAGAAAAAGTTATAAATAATATAGTTGAAAATAAAGATTTTAACATAAATCAGCGACATGAAGTTACATAGTACCGGTCGGCTGGATAAACTCATCTTCATTGGAACGAAAAAAACTATTAAGTGCATCTAAGTTTTCAACACAGAACGGTTTATCCGTACTCAAACGCTTAACATATACAATGCCTCGAAATGAATAGGCTGATTGCAGAACTTTTTGCTTCTTCAGGGTAACTGCTTCTCTAAGTATCTTGTAATTCCCATTTGTTAAATTTTCATGTATATAAAAATATTGATTTTGTTCATCAGGCTGGAACCCGAGTAAGGTTAACATTAAATTTTTGTTTTTCTTTTTATATTCATTTAATGCTTTTAGAACAAAATTTTTATCATACGGGGTCATTAGCCTAGCAATAATAACACCATCAGGAGAAATTTCATCATTTTTGTTGTTTTTATTTTGTAAGCGGTGAATAAACTGCACTGGCGGAGTAGAAATTTTAAGAATTTTACAAATGGTATCAAATAGTAGGTGTAAGTTTTCAACAACATGAAAAGGAATTCTATTAATACGCAAATCACACGCAACGATGGAATTTGAGTGCTTTTTCGATTGAATTTTTTATTTTTTGATTTCATCCTTTAGGTCTATAATTTCACCCGTCACTGTTTCAAGTTTTGCAACTCTTTCAGTAACACGGTTTAACTCAACTCTTATTTCATAATACCTCTTATCAATCTCATTTAAGAGACGATCCTCTGCTTCTTTAACCGTAGATTTTATATCTTCTGAAAGTCGAGACTCACTCTCTCTTAAGAGAGCACAAAATTGTGAGATTTGTTGGTTAATACACTCAGTTTGTTTTGACATTTTTTCATCTAACCATTGCCATAACCGCGAAACCCCTTCATCATCAAGTACTGCAGGGATTTCTATATTACTTAAATCAGCATCAACTGCAGTTCTCTTGGATGATTGGCGCGTATTCATCATGTTGTTTTTTTTTTTTTTGCTTATTATTCTTCTGGTTTTTGTTTTTTTAAAAAGTTTGTTATATTGTTGTTTTATATTTTTGTGTGGTTTGTTGTGTTTATAATTTTAGTTTGTTACAAAAAAATTATTTCAAATAAATTAAAAATTGTAATGTTGTTTTATTGTTTTCACATAGAACTAAGTATAAAATTATTATTGTTTATTGTTATTCAATTGATATTTAATAAGTAAACGTTTATAAACAAAGATATTATTTTAGAAGATTTTTTTAGACGGAGCAAATTAAAATACGTCTGAACTCTCTCACAGTTTTTTAAGTTTTATACCTTTTATACCACACACCAGGAATATTTTTCTAGAATAAAGGAAGATATCACCAAATGTCCAATTTTATAACAATAACAATTCTAGTTGTACCATTTCATTCGGATTTTGTTAGTCAGCAAATGCACGGGGCTACAAAAGTGAAGAAAATCAAGTGTAAGAGAGTTTAAGGCAATTAATGCGACTATATCACACTATTTAAGATCAATGGGCAATCATGGACCCGCCAATAAACTCTGTTATGCGGTTAAGATTCATATAATAGTTCTATGTGCCGACTATTATTTGGGTACACGCAAAGAAAAAACATGGTTGTGGTAAACATATTCTAAGAGAAACATATTATGATAAGATTCATGATTGTTGTCACCATATTACGATTGTTATTAAATAATATAACATCATAATATTTTTCTCTTAATCATATTATTATCCTGTTAATCATAAAACGTTAAGAAGTTATAATATTACTGTCATGGTAATCATAATAAGTTAAGAAGTAATCATATTACTGTAATGGTAATCATAATAAGATAAGAAGTAATCATATTATTGTCATGACAATCATAATAAGTTTAGAAGTAATCATATTACTGTAATGGTAATCATAATAAGATAAGAAGTAATCATATTATTGTTATGGCAATCATAATAAATTTAGAAGTAATCATATTATTGTCATGACAATCATAATAAGTTTAGAAGTAATCATATTATTGTTATGGCAATCATAATTAGTTTAGAAGTAATCATATTATTGTCATGTCAATCATTATAAGTTTAGAAGTAATCATATTATTGTCATGGCAATCATAATAAGTTTAGAAGTAATCATATTATGATGCAAAGTGATATGAACTGTTATACATAAATTTTTTACATCATAATATGATACAACTTTAAACATAATATTTTTATTGGAAAAAAATACTTATGATAAAATAAAAAACATAATATAGTTACTGTAATCTTTTTGTCGTAGGTCGCAATTATTTATAAATTATTTTATGGAGTTTTCATTATTTTTCTCTTAAAATAACACAAAACTTACCAGTAATGGTTAATATTTTTCACCAATATTTCACAAATTTTTCCACCACTTTAAGATTATTAAAATTTTTTAGCAAAGATATTTTATTTTGTGACACTACAACCCTTTTTTAATGTTTTTTCTTTATTTTTTTTTCAATTTCTTGTTTATTTTAATGGTTATTTTGTTATTTTTTTTTTAATATATTTTTTTAATTTCTTGTTTATTTTAATGGTTATTTTTTTATTATTTAGCCACTCACTAACAAATAATTCAATATGTTTATGTAAAACACGACACAACTGATACAAAATTATTTTACAAATGGCGATACCAAAATATTATTAGAGTAACGATATTTTGATTGCATCTTAAACTTATTATGATAAATGTATATAAAGTTATCATGCTATGGCTATTAAATATCATGTTATGGCTGTGAGTAATATAATATGTTTTGAAAATTATCTTAATTTAGTTGTTAGAAAAATAATTATTTTTCGGTCAACAATACTCAAATTTATAATTGCGATAAACATTAATATGTTTACAGTAACTATAATATTGCTGATATTTAATAAAAATAACAATTATTTGTGTGCAACAACAATATATTGTTACAATAAACACAGTGTGGTTGCCGTAACCATGCCCAACCATATTTTTTCTCTGCGTGTATTTTCAACTATATGATATAATAAAATGAAGTTAGGGAGTTGATTTATATGCCCAGAGAAAAAAAATGTTTAAATATGGTCTAAAACATATTTTGTTTAATTTATCCATATTTTTGTCACCGACAACCATATTATAGTTAAATAAGTCCTCCATCGACTAGCCACAACCATATTATTGTTGCCTAAAATATGTTTAACACTTAAAATAGTATGGTTAGTTTTCAACCATAGCATGTTATAAAAGAGGAAAATGCTATTGTAAATTTAAAAACATATTATTTTCATATTTAAACTCTGAAATTATATAAATTTATTATAGAAGCTATAAATGCCAAATCTTATATAAGCAAAAATATTTTTAAGGAGGTTGTATAAAAACTAAATAAAATTAAAAAGATCATTGAGATTGCAAATAAATTTTGTTGCGTGAAATTAGATCTGCATACCCACATAATAAGATAGTTTGTTTCACCCTGTTTCGTAGTTTTTGCGGGGGCTATGTGAAATTATGGACCGATTTTACCATTTTCGTATTAATAACAATTAAGACGTATATAACAAGTTATGTAAATTTATCTCCAAAATTGCAACCTCTTTTTACGCAAAAGATGTATTGATTGAACAGAAGAAAGAACGGAGGGACATCGTTATGCTGGGTACACTAGAAATGGGCAAAAAATATAGACAAATCAATATATCGGTATTAAAAAAAACAATCGATATTAATCGCCGATATTTAAAATACCGATATATCAATATATTGATATTGAAATACGACTATTGAATTCGATATTTTTAAAGCCAGTCTTCATTAAAAACTCGAAATTTTAGCCGTTGTTAAACAATATGTTTTTTTAAGAATTGGCATCATTGCATGCATCATATGTTTTTTTAAACTAATATGAAGATCTTTAATATTTGGCATTTATAAAAAGCAGTGCCGTATACAAAAAGCAGATTGACAGGAGAGCACATAAAACAGAGAGTGCTCCTGATGTCCTTATCTGGTGATTACTGGTTTAACTAAAACAATCAAAAACATTTATAGTTAAAGTTGGTACTTATGGGGTGCAATTCAAATTTTAAGGTTAGTTGGTACTTCCATAACTTATTTACTTCCATTTAAATTTTTCGTAATTTCCTTTTTTTTGGATTTCATATGGTTATTCTGTATTCTCCCCTTTTGTTTTTGTTATAATTAAATTTTTTGTTTTTATTGAATTTTTTGTTTTTATTGAATTTTTTATTTTTATTAATTTTTTGAAATAAAATTAAACAATAAAAAGTAACAATGTAATTACATGTAATATGTTTGTTCATAAATATGTAAGTACAAAGGAATATAAAATTTTTTAATTTGGTAATAGTTTCAGCAAAAAACGTTCGATGCATCGATATATCGATATTTTTTAAATAATAAATATCGATACTCTAAAAAAATATCGATTCGATATATATGTATCGATATAATTTTTTAATTTGCCTACGTCTAGGGTACACAAAATGCAATGCAATCTAGCAAATAAAATTAATTTTCATTAATTTTTTATTCATTGTAGATTGCATCAACATCAAAGCGCTTTGATATTTTGAGGTTGCTGGTCTGTACCCAGCATTAGATCTATTCAGAAAGTGATTGTTAGTCGACCGTTATACCTATATATGGATCTAGGACAAATATTTAAATGTGTTACATAAAGAATAACATAAATTCTTATTTCGTTTTACTCCATAAACTACACAACTACTTAAAAGATTCACTTCAACATTTGCTTATTTAAAATCATATTCTTCTTTATTAATACTTGAGCTTAAGGTCACTTTTATTTCAAATAGTTCGCTTAATTTTTATATCGATATTTCGATTTCCTTTGGAAATCTTCTTTATTATATTTATTTAATTTATTCGAAATATCGATATTATAAATAAACGAACTATTTGAAATAAAAGTGACATTAAGCTCAAGTATTAATAAAGAAGAATATTATCTTTAAAAAAGGGCCGAAGAAATTAGAATGAACTTATTTAAAATCAAAATTTTAGAAATACGGTAAATGAGGGTACTAAGTTTATCATAACGTGTGAAACTTTTTAATGGTATTTGTACAATTGCATACATTTCGGAGGAACACATTGAATATGTTGACACTAAAATCTGTTTGGAATAAATATAAAAACTAAAAAAAAGACTTGCAAAACAGGAAGAACTTGAAAAATGCTAACGCTGGTCTTAAAAAAAATTAATTGCCACCTTTCTAATGATAACACTAAAATAATCGTAAGATGCAGAAAAGAATACAATGAATCCATCCTTCTGACTGACTGTCTGTTGCAAATACGCTCATTTTTGAAGAACCCAAAAGAAAAGAATAATAATTGCTACAAATTGTTTGTACATCTCTTAAGCTGTTTAGAAATTGAAATCTAGCAAAATTGGTTTGGAAAAGAGTTATGAACGCAAATATAGAAAATTTTTTCACAAATTCGATAAAATGACTAGAAATCATATTACTTAATTTCGCGAACATCGCTCAATAATTTTCCATAGGCCCCATAGAAAGCCCACACTTTAGAACGCGTAATACTGTAACGAACAGTGCTATTGTAGTAAAATTTAGTCTGCTATAGTTTTATTAGACAATCATAAAATCCACTTTGAAAAATCAATTAAATTCGTCTAAAGCCGTAGCAAATAAAGATATTGTGGTAAAATTGGTTCCAATTTAGCTTTATATGGCCAGAAATAAAGGGCTGCCTATTTTCCAGTTTTTATAAAGGTTGGCGGATAACTTATTTATCCCATATAAAGCAGTCTCCTCAAATATTCTAACTATAGGTGGAGGGTATTAAAAATTTGGCAAAGCAGTTTAAATCACGCTGACTTGTTCAATCTTTTAAAAGAAAAATAATTTTAAAACCGGTGGGAATGTGGCTGTGTTAAAATGAGTAGAAAAGATTTACTTGAGTATCTGCCGTTTTGGCCTAATCTCAAAATGGTCTTAACCACTTGATGATAAATTATGCGCTTACCAACCGCCTCTATGTTTGAAAACAACCAACACGCATGAGCAGCAATTTCGAGTGTGTAAAATCGATGGAATTATAAACTCTCCCCTGTTTGTGTTTAACCTCCGCTGTAGTTAAATATGTACATATATAGTAACAGCACCTAAGGAGGAGGCGGGAAGCCTGCCGAACTTTCGCACAAGTGGTATAAAATTAGCTCTTAAGCAGGCTAGTTCAAGATCACCTTACAACCACCACGTGATTCCCAATGGCGCCTCAGCTAATAGTCAGCCCGGTGCCGTATCAGCGGTTGCTCTAACTGTGATGTCTATCAGAGAACTGCAACAATACATAATACTCGCGAGCGCACTCGCTGTTTACTAAATCATTTTTAGTCTCGAATACTTTTAAACACTCGCTTTTACTGATATGGTTGGCTAGTTGGCTCGTTATTCACACAAAGCTAGCTTCATGCATAAAAATATTCACAATAACTTTTTACTTGTACATGTGTGAACTACATAAAGTAGTAAGAGCCCAGAAAAATGTATGAACAATATCACAACAACGCAAAGCTAAGTTTCGTGTTTTTTCTATTTTCATATTCGGTAACTTTTTTGTATTTAACTTACACGACTTAGGTGTTACGACCAGCTCGTAACAACAACATTCACGGCATATTCATTTAGTATATGTTCGTGTATTTAAAATTCAACATTAATGGCCGGTTTGTCGATAACGAATGAAGGCTTCGTTCGCTTAATTTACATGTAAAACAAAAACAATATTTTATAATTTGTTTTTGTTTTAAATGTTATTTAAGCGAACGAAGTCTTCATTCGTTATCGACGAACAGGCCCTAAATAAAAACGTGGCTGCCAGATTTTATGATTTGTCCTAGGTAAGACGATTTTAGGCGTTTAAATGATTTAGTGCATGTTTTGTTATTTATTTTATGGATGAAAACTAGTAAAAGAAAAAACTCAACTAGCAGCCGATATTTACCGTTAATAAAGAGCGCACTCAGCCATTTAAAAAAAATTTTATTATGTGCATCTTTAGCATCATAGAATATAATTGTGTGTTTGTTGTTAAATTTGTTGTCAAAAATTTATAAATATATAAAAAGTAAATTCTGTGTTTACGTCGCACAATGAAATAACGGAATGCGCAGCGTTGCCATTGGTCAATATTTTTGTAAAAATATTTACATATAAATGAAATTGACGTATAAAAAAATTGTGATTCATAAGCCTGCCGCATTCGTTATATATTTTAATTAAAATTTTCCACAAAAATTTTTCTTATAATAACTTTTAAATTCATTTTATTTCATAATGAATATAGCCCTACATGTTTACTTAAATATACGATCATTTTTTTTTCCTAATCCATCTGGCAACGCTGCTTTAAGTATTACTAAGAATGCTGCGAGTAAACACTTGTGCACTCAGACAATTATAACTCTAGGTCAGCGAAGGGCAGATAGAGAACATTGAATAAAAGAGAGTAAATTAGTTGATTTATCAGAAGTACGAGTGCTATTGCCGAATGTTGAAATAATATATTTAAGAAACAATACAAAACAGAACTCATATAAATTTCATTGCGTTTGCTAAAGGCTCGTATGTTGAAAACACAATTTCTTACGAGCCTGGCGAGCACATACAAAAACAATAGGCTGTATTAACTACACCCCAACACGTTTTAAGGCGAGTATCATCAATCATAAAAACGGGTGCTCGTTGCAGTTCTCTGATGTCGATTAACATGAGCACCTGTACAATGGCTTAATAATATGATGAATCTGAACCACATGGTGTGTTTATATTAAGCACTTACCAAATGACCCGTGTGTGCTTGGTTAACACATACATTGGTGGCAATTTAGTGTATCGTTTTGTAAAAAGAAAACATTCAAACTCTTGTTAAGTAGCTAGAGCTTTCTATCGCACTACTTATTGCAATTCAGAACCATTTCACCCGCTTTACTTTGGGCTTTATTCGCAGAGGCCACGAGTACCCCTAAATTCTCTTGCAAAAAGCACTCTTTGCAATAAGCATTTTTCTGTTCGAAACAAACTCTTTGTGAGTAGTAATTGCACTACCACCACTCCACACACTCCGACTCAACACCAACGCTCATCCAGCAGATAAGACTTTTTACCAACCTTTTGATTTTTAGACGATACTGTCGTGTTCGCGCCAACGCTCCCGAATACCACCAACATTTTCTATTCTACTATCTACTAAGATGGCTATTTACTCCTCACTTCAACACCACGCAACACCAACGCACATCTTGTAAATCAGTCTACTCGCCAACCTTTTAATTTCGAGGCTCTCAAAAGTATAATAAGTCTCACTAAAGCACCAATGGACAACACTCTAACTCTACAAAGAATTTATTTATTATAGAACTTTTCTTAAAGCCAGACACCTTAACTGAAAAAAATACTCACTACATAAAAAACCATATTTTCGTTGCAAAAAGCATTCTCTTTACAAAAGATAGTATGCAAAATGTAGACCTCAACCAATAATCAGACCAGAGGGTACCCCAGACTCAACTCCATGAGCCCTAGCATTCAATTATTTACCGCAAAGTTTGGTATGCATCACCAATATTTCCCGATGCATGTAACGCCTAGAGCTATGGACTCCTTAATGTATTTTAACTACTCCCCCTAAGATGCACAGCATATCCCCCGGAGGGAGGTGCCTGGAACTGTCTATTAAGTTAAAAAGCCGCAATTTTTCAGGCTATTTAGGAGTGTGCTAGTTTTTCAGAGAGATTCTTGCGGGTTTGATTCCCCTTAAAAACTATAATGGATTTCACTGCAATGGATTGATGATCTATTGCTCGGTAATTAAAGTTAGGATATATATTTAATATGACAACAAAATTCTATGCACGTTTTTCCACTTGTCGATAGCTTGAGGTAGGATTTTATTGGCCGTATAAAAATTGTTCCTTAATTAAAATTTCACTTTAACCTAAAGTGAGCGATTTGCAAAAGAAAGTTTCATCCTATTAAAAAGGTTAAAGTTAGAGATTTCGGTAAGTTGTGAAAATCTTAACAAAATACATTTCAAGCATTTCATAGAACTTTTAAACAACTATTTTTCTTTATTCAAATATTAACTTCAATGCTAATGAAAGTAAAATAAGTGTTTTAAACGCAAATTAACGGTTTTGTTTAAAGTAAATCTATCTTAAGCAGTTAACAAATAAAAAAATGTAAGTAATTTATTTCGTGCTTGCATCTTATTTACATCATTCATTGTGTCACACGAGTAAAAGAAAATTAATATAAACAATATTTAACAAAGCAACACATTCGAAACTCAAAAGACACATGCTGCCACTGGAACATTTTTCAATTTCACGTTAAATTAAAGACAAACACAAGAAATGATGATGTTGTTTTTTTAGTAATTTTTCTGCTTCTTTTTTCTTCTCCAAGTACAAGTAATTCTTTACGGGAAAAAATAGGAAAATATGCATGCAAATAGTCGTACTACGTCTAAGAAAATAAGACAACCAGACAGCAACAGTTGTTAGCGTATGTTGTTTTGATGGTTAAGAAACAACAAGAGCATAAACAATAGCAACAGAATAACTAACATTGAAGTATTAAAAAAAAAGAGAAAAGAGAAACATGACAAACAACACATCCGCACGCATCAACTCACACACCCACACACACGCACGCACGCACACAGGCATAATCTTACCAAAACGTATCCTTTTTTGTGTACGGAACAGAAAACAAACAAAATATTTGTTTGTATTGAAGTAAAATATTAACAGGAAGGGTTGTCATTGCTGTAGTTGCAGAAGAAGTTCATGAAAAGCATCTTTGATAAAACATTATTCTGTAAAACAAAAAAATTCCTTGAAAACATGAACGAGAAAATAAACATGTAGCCTGACATATTTTCAGATGGTAAGAACGTACGTTTTTATGTGCTTTATCTGCATGCTTTTTTTGATTGTTGAAGAAACTAAAATCGTAAATTCTCTAAAAAAAATATTATTCATTTACGCTGTGTGCGACGTATGATAATAATAAAAAAAATTTTGGAGTTTAGCATAATCAAAGCTTAGAAATTTTTACCGTTTAACTGCCTGATTAGTAAAAAATAAAACAGGTCAATAAAAGGATAATTAAACAAATTTTCATACAGAATCCGTTTCATAAATCCTTTATTAACTTGTTTTATTTTTTATAAAAAAGGCCGTAAAAAACTGTTTAACCCTTTAGCCACTAAGGGGTCATCAATCTGCGGATTCGAACTTTTTACATTTTAGCGCCCCACAGCTTTATTATTCAGTACTAAATAACTTATCAACTGGAACCAGTTAGAACGCGAAAACTAAATTCGTTTGGTAAAATTAACCGTTACAATAAAAATTTCAGTACAAAAAGGCAAGAAAATTATTTGTGATTTTACCAAAAATTTAAATAAATATTTAAATTCAAAAGATTTTGGTTTTCGTGCTTAAATTCCTAGTTTTTATTATTGATAAAAACACTTGAAATTTATTGTTGATGGGATAAGCTATTCCTAGGCGCATTTCACTGGTTGCTTAGGCCAGATCATCAGGAAACTTCATCCATAAAGATTTTAGAAAAACTAAAGATATTAAACCAAATAAAAATCTTAAACGTATAAGAATTATAGCAAATGTTCTACTTGTAATAATATCAAAGTTTAAACAAAACACATCAACAATAAACAGTGGGTTCATCTCAGCTTACATTCCCCACTACAATTAGTTGAAATTCTCTCAACATTAATTGTAGTTGTAAGTAGGTTAAGAAAAACAAAAGAAAAACAACAACAACTTACAAAAGATGTTGTCAATTAAGTGTTTTTGTAGGCCGTGCACCTGCCTGTTTATTATCAAAAAGTAATTTAAATTTTTGGGAATACAAAATTTAAATTTCAAAAGGTTTTGTTATTCGTGCTTAAATTCCCAGTTTTTATTTTTAAATTTAAATACTTTAGAGTTTTCCCATCGACTTGGGAATTTTTATGATAAGTATTTATAATGTTTACTTTAATAATATGTTCTTAGTTTAAAATTTGGGAAAGAAGATTTCTTCAAATTGTATTTTTCGTAAACACCGTGTCTAGACGATCTTAGTGGCTAATGGAAAAAATATAAAAAAATGTAACGTATTTTACGCTAGTAAATGCGCATTGTAATTTCGTCCGCTGGCTGGTAAAGATCAAAACATAAAACTTTAAAGATGTCATCATCGAAGTTGGGGGCGAAATGCCGAAAAGGCTACAAGAGCTGGGTAGCGCTAGGTCACTCAGGGGTCCCGGGTAATGCTAGGGTGATGTGTTGGCTAGGGTTGGTTCAAACGCCCGGATGATGAGTCCCGAGCCCTTTTGTGGACTTAGTTGTCACTACTCGATCAAGTACCACCTTTATCGGATGGGCGTGAAGATGAGGAATGCAGATTGTGTCTTGAGGAAGACGAGTTGACGAAGCACATACTGTGTGACGTCGGTGCGTCTCGAGTTGGTGTAATATCGCCAAAAGACCTGTAGTGCAATTCACTAACTTTTAACGCTTTAAAAAGTGTTAACTTTAACCACACATTTTGATGTTTGCACTAACCACTATGTGATTTACTAACTTATCTATAACCACGGTAAACTGTTTTATATTTCTCTCTAGTCAAATTGATATATCGTGGCAACTCTGCCAAGAGAAAACTATGCAAAAAATGCTGCAAACGCTTAAGCACTCATAAATCGATGCCAAAATTCATAAAAAGCTCTAAAACGGATAAATATATTGTTTCTGCCTTTATTGGCCGCACAAGAAAAAACATGCAAGAAATTATTTTTAAGTTTTCAGTGCATAAAAAAGTGTTCTGTAGCTCGCATCGTAAAATTTCGTTTCTCGAATTGTGAGAAAATTGTCTTTCTGTATTTGAATGCGAAAACAGACACCAAAGATTTGGTTTTAACTGGAATATTTCTAGTAAATAAGTGTAAAATGAAAGAAATAAATATAATAAAACCAGGGCTGCCAGATTTGACGATTTATCGTCATCTTGACGATTTTTTCGTTCCGAAATTAGCAAAGTGTCGAGTAGCTGATTTTTAAATCATTCAAGATATTTTTTTAAAATATATCTTTAGAAACAAGGCAGTTTAAATTCTTAAATTTATCTCTATTTTAAAAATTTTTCTCAAAACTGTTTGTCTCTTCCCTTAAAAATGTATCGGCTAAATCAACTTTATTCCCGTGATTATTTAATGCAATTTTGTATGTGATCAAAACATTAAACATTACTCCATAGTTCAGTCATTGTAGAGAAAAGTTTGTGTCAATATGATTTAAATAAAACAATTTAAAGTGCTGTATCCGTCTGTGGTGAATCGTATATACCCATTACAATAGCATTAAAAAATCGCACCAAAACCATAAGTTCGAAAGGAAAGTGTCCTTGTATGAGAACCAGGGGCCAAATTACTGCATTCGATATCGATCGAAATTCCCATTTAAATTGTATTGCAATTTCGATCGATATCGAATGCCGTAATTTGGCCCCAGGTGAAGTAATGGACAGACTTGGCTCGTTTAGAACATTTAATACTTCGTAAGCTTAACTTCTTTTTGTTTTATAAAAATATTTATTTAATTTTTTGTTCAATAAATTGTTATCGGATTAAAGAAAATAAATAATTTTATTAAAAATAGACCTCAAGCGTAATAAAATAAATATAAATTAAAAAAAATTAAGGTCAAACAAAAGATAATTTGTATGTAGATATAAAATACCCATGAACCAATGAAAATTAAACAAAATTTTTTTAAATTAATTTTAAATTGTCCAATTTTTTTTTTAATAAAAGAAACGATCTTCTTATTTTTTCTCAGAAGATTGATGATTTTTCCACAAATTTATCTGGCAGCCCTGAATAAACCCAAAACAAGGAAAGGCAAAAAAATTTTTAAATTACAAAATAAAGGTGGTTAAATTTCAAGGGCCGATGTTGATTTTGAATAAAACTCAAAGTATTTAGGGAATTATTGGAATTTCTTTTTATTATGATAACATTGGGGTGTTCATTTCTGTATAGAATAAAATATCGGCCAAATTGACGCCGCGACCTCGGCGACACACCTCCATCCTATGAACCAAATTTTTGACGACGCTGAGGCATAATTGAGGTTATATGCCGGTAATGTGACGAATTATTTCATCATTTAGCTCTTGAATGGTTTCTGGCTTATCGACGTACACCTTTTCTTCCAAATAACCCCAAAGAAAACGTCCAACAGTATCAGGCCACATGATCTTGGTGGCCAATTATCGTCGCCACCACGTGAGATAACACGCCCAATGAATTTGTCGCGCTAAAGAGCCATTGTTTCGTTAGCTGTGTGGCAAGTGGCACTGTTCTGTTGAAACCACATGCCGTCCACATCCATATCTTCCAATTCGGGCCATAAAAAGTTTGTTATCATCTCACGATAGCGAACACCATTCACAGCAACTGCCTGACCGGCCTTATTTAGAAAAAAATACGGCCCGATGATGCCAACAGCCCATAAACCGCACCAAACAGTCAGTCTTTGTGGTAGCATTGGTTTTTCGACAATCACTCTTGGATTATCATTCGCCAAATACGGCAATTCCTCTTATTGACGAATCCTCTGAGGTAAAAATGTGCCTAATCGCTGAAGATGATATTCTACGAAAATTGATCATCCACTGTTGCCATTTCTTGCCACCATTCTGACCATTGACGACGGTTGTAATGGTCAAGAGGATTTGGTTATTGAGTCAATTGCACCTTAAAAGCGTGCCAACGCAAGTCTTGATGCATAATGTTCATCAACGACAAGCGTGAGAGATACAATTGCTCGGCACGACGACGAGTTGAGGTGGACGGCTTTTCAGCAGCACTATCGCTAACAGCAGCAATATTTTCTGTAGTACGAGATTTACGAGCATGGACTGGTATTCTCACATCTCCTACAGACCCGGGTTGCTCAAATTATTGCACGATTTTTTTCGATTGTACGCACATTTAGGATATGCATTTTGATTTGAACCCCCATTTTTGATAATCAGCCTGAATAACTTTAACGCGCTGCTCGATTGTGTATCTCTCCAACGTTTAAATTGAGTTAGTCTGAGATTAAGAAATGTCAAATGAAATGCAGAAAAAAACTTGACGTTAAAGTGTGGTGCACATTCAACATCGGCCCTTGAAACTTAACCGTTATATAAAATTGTGTTTTCTATATTCTTTATTTTCATCATTTAAATTATGCATTTATCATTTAAATTTTTCCTGTTTTTATTTATATTAAAAAACTAGTATATAAGCATATTTAAAATTAAAAATATCTTTATTTTGGTTTTTTCGCATCAATTTCTAATGTGACTTATTTTGACAGTTCTTGTGAGATACTTTCACAAAATATTGTTGCAGAAACACTTTCTCTCACATCCTTCCAATAATTGCTGGAAAATAAGTTATTCGAAATTGTCTTGATACAAAAATGTCCTCATATTATTCTTTTATGGTATTTTCATAAAATATTTTTTTATTGACACACCCTTTTTTCTTTAGCATATCTCATGCAAAATTCTTTCATGTCACATTGTCATCATCATTAACCAAGAATGAATAATGCAGCAGATAAACAACATCAAGCAGAGAAATGCAGTGAAGTGCTGTTTTGCCAGAAGTTTTGGCTTGCATATAAAATAAAAAAGTTGTTAAACATTTGACACTTCTTTGGGGTTGCAGAAATAAGTTAAAAAGGTACTTCAGATTCTGAAGTAAGATACAATATTCTTACACAACTGCAGTTAAAACATACTTAATTTCTACTTTAAAGGACAAAAGAAACCCAATAACTTTATAAATTTATTTTCGCTCATTGGGAGTTAATAGTGAATCGTGAGATTTTAAAAGTGTTTCTATAAAAAACCTCCGACTTCTAGTTTATTTTGTGTGCGCATTATTATAGAGAAACTTATTGTAGTGAGACATTTCTATAGAAGATAAGCCGCATTGATCAGTTTTCCAAATCAGTTAAATATCAGAGTTAAAAAAACTTACAAACGGTGATTGTACGAGGGCGGGCCAATAATTCAGTTACTTTTTTAATATTAAACAATTTTTTGATACAAAAATAATTTTATTTTTGCCCGTAGTCTCCTTTGAAGTCAATGTACTTTGACCAAAGTGGGCTTAATTTAAATAAGATTTTCCAAGGTCTTTCAAAATAGCTGTTTGATTATAATATAATTTCATTTTTGGAATTAAATCTCCTTCAGCCGAGCCAGTTCTTTAGATTGACAACAAGAAATCGTCACTCGGGGATTAACCCTAAGAGAGCAATTAAAATCATAAGGTAGTCCGCTATCAATTATACACGTAATGACGCAGCTTAAAGACCTTTGATAGCGTTCAACTGACATATGTCAACTGAAAACAGCAGTGTTTATTTTGAGTTAAGAAAAGGGAAATTAGTAAAGTACTTAAAGACCCGTCCACTACTTTTTTCGTAGTGGAATATATACACTGAACAAATTATATGTAGTTTATTTATCAAATAAAAAATGGTTTAAGAAGTATTTAAATTTATTTAATGTGATAATTGAATCTTTTTTTTTTTGTTAAAAATTATAATTTTTATTTAATTACCATTTAAGTTGTTTTGAAATGAATTTTTAATTAAAATATTAATTTAATGACAAAAAATTATTATTGATTTTTTCGTTTGAAATAAAATAATTTAAACTTGTACAACTGTTGCTGTTGAGCTATTTATGACTAATTTTTTTAGTTTTCAGGATTTTATAAAATTCTTAATGCCATAAAATGTGTACCAATTCCGACTAATATGTTGGTTTTAGTGACCTTTTAATTGTAATTGCAATCATTTAATGTTTTCGATTCGCTTATTATTTGTTTTTCTTTTCATATAAATAATTCACCCATTTCACTTATTTATTCATTCATACACTCCTTCATTTAGTTTGCTTGAGGTTCGAGGTGAAATTACTTATTCTGCTTTGCACAAAAGAACAACTGCAACAAAATTGAAGCCAACTGCATTGCTTGGTTGCAAGATAGATAAATAAATGTATTTTTGTTTTATTTTCTACATGCTGCCACAGAAAAAATACAGCGAATAAAGAAACACTTATTGAATCAGGAACAATTCCAGCAGTTCTCGTTGGAAAGGAGTTACGGATAGTTAAATCGGGAAAATATTAGGAAACTAATTTGGCCTAACGGCTCTCTACTATTGCGAAATCATCTGCAACCCAGATGAGTAGATCTCTATCTGGTTCCACGGGTACAAGTTCCTCCCAGGAATTAATATTTATTCTAGACTGGTTACTTAAAAGTAATTTTTGGGGATCACATGATGAATTTCGTGAAGTTTTGCTTGCTGGCGGGTCATATGCGCTGTGGCTTATTAAGCCTTGGTCACCCATGTGTAGGTGGACATACCCTGGGGTGTCAAAAGACGCAAAGTTTGCCCACAACGACAAGTACTCGCGATAATCAATAATATATTTGCAGTTGTTTGCACTAGAATTCTCTACAGAGTTCATTAGAAAATGATAATGCAGATGTTCATCATTTGGTTTTTATTTCTATTTCTTTGGATTTGCGAAGTGAAAGATTGGCAGTGCTTTTACTTAAGACTGAATAATTGCAATGTTAATGGTAGCACAGGGCTGATGTTGAAAAAATATACATGATCACGTGCCATATGGGTTTATCTCTTTATGAATGCTAACCACTGGGTGATTTACTAACCGACGCTGAGCATAAAACCAACCAACACAAACACGTGGCAATTTGAGTGCATAATTCGGCAAGATTATTAACCCAACCCTTGTTGAGGAGCTGGAGCTACCCAACATCCGCTGATTTTATAAATATGCTTGCTGCATCTGTTAAGTAGCAACAGCTCCTTTATGATCCGTGCCTTAGGCCGAACTGTCCCACAAGCTGTGAAATCCAGCCCTTGAGAAGGGCTTCCAGAATCTCGCATTCCGCGACCACCTGGTAATTCCGAAGACTATATTTTCAATGGAAAAGTTTAACTCCCAGCAAGGATAATCTTGCTGAAAGACATCAAATATTTCCCGCAAGAAGTCCTCAATCAGTAGTAAGATCGGTTCAATCCCTCCGGGAGCTACTGACTCCCGTGGTACCAGTTAGGATTTCTTAAGATCTGTCAACTTGGGATTTGTATTGACTGCACCAGATTTCCCCGAAGAATGTAACACCAGAAGGTAAAATATCCTTTATGTCATCACTACAAGCCCTCCGGGTTAGGGGAATTAGGGTAGCACAGGCACAGTTAAATTAAATACTATTTATTTTACAGGTAGTTTCTTTATTTAAGAGATCAATTGTTTCAATTTACACTTCAATTCGCTAGTGATAGCCAATGAGTTGTAATTCAGACAGATTTATATTTTCTTACAAACACGCAAAGAAAAACATAGTTGTGGTAATCATATTCTAAGAGCAACATATTAAGATATGATTCATGATTGTAGTCGCGATATTACGATTATTATTGAATCATATTATGACCAAATATATTCGTAAGATTACATAATAATATTTTTCACCTTAATCATATTATTATCCTGTTAATCATACTAAATTAAGAAGTTGTCATATTATTACTTTTTTAATTATGATAAGTTATCATATTATTGTCATGTTTATCATATTAAGGTAATCATATTATGATACCGTGATGCTGTCACAAGAATTAAGAAAAAATTATATTTGTTTGCATCGATTTTTTATTTTGTGGCATTTAACAATTTTCTTTAATGTTCATAAAATTTCTTTATTATGTTTAATTTTTTTTAATTTGTATTTTCTTTTTAATTATTGACCCACTCACTAACAATAGGCATATTTAAAACAAACGACACAACTGATGGAAAATTATTTCACAAATGGCGCTTACAAAATATTATTAGAGTAAAAATATTTTGATTGCATCCTACGCATATTATGATGAAACAGTCAATTGACAGCTTCTGCATGAATATTCGCTGGAGATTTCATCAGTGAATTGTAATGTAAAAGGGTATTCTCATTTTAATAAGTATTCTAGTAGATTAATTGAATTACAGTTAAATGCATGTGGTGCATGTTATTATTAGTGATGTGAATATTAAAATGCTGCTAATTGTTTCTTTAGGTAATACCGGACTACACCACTCAAACACACATTCTACTGATTACCAACTTTAATGTGATACATGTGCGCACATGCGATTATTATTTAATCGACAATAACAAAAAAAAGGATAGAAAATCAGACAAAGAGAGAGAAATAGCTTAAGATAAAAAGAGAAAAATGAAAATGTAGCTTTTATTAAGTTGAATTTCAAACATTATCATGCAATACATAAACAACCACTGCACAGTAGAACATTTATATAAAATTAAAACTACATTTGGGAAGTATTTTCTTTTAAAAAACAACACGCAGAGAAGAAACATGTTCAAATATGGTCACCTCCACAAAAAAAAATATTTAAAGAAACTTGTAAGCATATTATGTTTAATTTAAAAATATTATTGTTACAAGAAGCCACAACCATATTATGGTTGCTTCTAAACATGTCGTGGTTAAATATTACAATAATATGTTTTTAAATTTACAATAGTATCTTCCTCTTTTGCAACAGCAACATGCTTTGGTTGAGAAACAACCATGTTATTGTAAGTGTTAAATACATTTTAGCTATTATTAACCATAAAATATTCGAAGGAAACAATATTATGATTGTGGCTTCTTCATGTACAACTAATCTAACCACAATATTGTTATCGGTGACAATAATATGGTTAAATTAAACATACATTAAACATTAAAAAGAGTTTAGTTTAAAGTGAACATATTTAAACATGTTTTTTCTCTGGTACTCCGGGGTATTCCAAAATTCGCCATGGCATTTAAAATCAAATAACTTTTTCGTTTATTTTTTTTTAGATTATAAAATATACCAAATGGAAATTTTATTTACACTTATTATGAAAAATAATGTCATTTAATTTAAATTATGTGA
Source organism: Pollenia labialis (assembly GCA_949318255.1). NCBI lineage: Eukaryota > Metazoa > Arthropoda > Insecta > Diptera > Polleniidae > Pollenia > Pollenia labialis. The sequence goes on from OX439141.1 coordinate 147,515,924, forward strand.
CTGAAGCGCTCACATTTTCGGCAACACGTTTAGTATTGCACGTTCAATATTTTCCGCAGTGCGAATTTAAGGTGGTCTGCCGGTTAGAAGCAAATTTCTTACGGAGCCATGTAGTGACGATGAACTTAGGAACGAATTATTACATGATTTAAATATTTAACTTTAATTATGTTGGTTGTGAATCTCTCCAATATTTAAAATATATTTGCGAAAAAGTTATTGGTCTTTGAAAACCCATGGTGACTTTTGGTCCTCCCTGTAGTTGTCTCTTAAATTTGGTTCAAGAAGAAAAAAGCTTTGTGCACCATAAATATTTAAAAAAAAATATTTCTCAGTACATACATATATTTCACATTTCGAGCCACTGTCATTGACTTTAAAACTTTTCTTTCAATTCGTGTCGCTCTGTGACAGTTTGTGTGCATTGCACTTGTCAAGGATGTACACAGCCATACATACAAACATATCTGTATTTTAAGACCGTATGTTCGACACTTCGAACAAATGAATCTTTCATGTTTGGTTTAAAAAAAAAAAAACTGGAAAATAAAATACATTAGCGTTCTACCACATGTGAAATAATGACAAATTTTCTTGGTTTTTTAGGTTTTTGTTCATATTTATAAACTTTTCAACACATTGTGGATACAACAGGAGAATGTTGCGATGTTGAATGCAAATAAATATAGAAAATAATTATTTAATTTTATTTTATTCTAGCAACAGCTTTTTTAGAGTTTATAGGGAAAGAGATGGGAAATAATTTTATCATATAAGCTTTCGCCTAAAGAAGATATACAGCCATGTTCTGTATATTTAGGAAATTAAAAAAAAAAAAAAAAAGTTTAAAAATGAAATATTTTAAAAAACTACAAAAACCGGATCGTCTTAAAAGCCTGATCGATTTTAATTGCACACAAGCTCGATTTCCATAACATGGAATATAGGAATGGGCAAAAAATATCGATATATCAAAATATCGATATTTAAAAAAAATATAATCGAAATATATCGCCGATATTTTAAATACCGATATATCGATGTATCGATATTGAAATACGACTATCGAATTCGATATTTTTTAAAGTCAGTCTTCATTAAGAACTCAAAATTTTAGCCGTTTTTCAAACAATATGTTTTTTAAGAATTGGAGTCATTGGCATTTATAAGAAACAGTGCCGGATACAAGAAGCAGATTGTCTGGAGTGCACATAAAACAGAGAGTGCTTCTGATGTCCATATCTGATGATTACTGCTTTGACTAAAACCAGTTGGTACTTTTGGGGTGCAATTCAAATTTTAAGGAAAGTTGGTACACCATGACTTATTTACTTCCATTTAAATTTTTCGTAATATATTTTTTTTTTCTTATGATTTTTTTGTATTCTTTCCTTTTGTTTTTGTTATAATTGAATTTTTTGTTTTGATTAAATTTTGTTGTTTTTATTAATTTTTTTAAATAAAATGAAACAATAAAACGTAACAACGTTATTACATATAATTAATTTGTTCATACATATGTTTGTACAAAGGTATACCGGATTTTTTTAATTTGGTAACAGTTTCAGCAAAATACGTTCGATATATTGATATTTTTGAAATAATTAATATCGATACTCTAAAAAAATATCGATTCGATATATATCGATATATTTTTTCAACTTTCCCATCCCTATGTTACATTGAATGCGGTTGTTTTTGCTCTTTCTTTGGTACTTTTTTCGGTATAGCCATGGAATTGCGACATAAAAACTAGCAATACAACATATTTCCAAATTTACATATGTTTGGATGTATAAAATATATAATTGCACATAGAAATACATATAATGGAAATGTGAAACTTAAAAAAGGCTTCGAATGGTATCAAAACCTTGATTGGTGTATGCACATTTACAATACATGTGTGTATATGCTAAATTACAAATTTGTTTATTGTAAACCTATAATATTAATATTAATTTATTAACGTTTTTTTTTTCATTCACAAAATACTGTTTTAATACCATTCAAATCACTTGGAACTTGTGCTGCACAGCGCTCACCATTTAAACATTTTTGTGTCCCATCACTGTGTGTATTGTTTTATGTATACTCCCTGTAGGAAATGTCACTAGTGAATCAGTACTGATTCACTACTGACACTGTCAGCAGTACTAGTGACCTATTATACCCCCGACAATGCTCTTTTACTATAGAAATTTTCCATGTTAATGAAACTTTTGTTAACATTTGGTGTTTTATTAAAAAAATTCAAAAATTAAGGAATTCGTTACAGCCATTTTAAATATTAAAACTAAATAAGGTACATTTCAGCCTATTAAATAGTATTAAAACAATTTTGATTAAAGAAATTTTTAATATACAAAAGAAACGCAAAATATAACAAATGGAGTTTTTTTATCTACTTTTTTAATTTATAACGATTAATGTACTGCATATTTATTATAGCACAAATGAAAAAATGCTAGATTCATAAAAACAATTATGCCGCCGACGAATAATAGCGCTTTGGCGGCAAATTAGAACTCATATTCTCATCAAAGCAAATAAAAAAACTGAAGACACTTTCTTGACATGTCGCCAAGAAGTCACTGACATAGTCGACAAAACTGGTGACTTGGAGACACTTGTCCCCAAGTTTCCTTCAGGGCTATTTCATTTTGTTTATGTATGGGAAAAACATACGACACGTTTATAAATGTTATATCAGTACACCAACGTACTTACAGTTCGGTGCAGTACATTACGGGAACAGCAACGTTCCCCTAAATGGGTCTTTAAGAAAGCAGCTTAGCATTTTATCATTACATTTATTTCTTTTCTACCGATATTTCTTGACTTTTTTTGTTGTATATTTAAGGTTTAATAATTTCAAACTGCTCCATATTAAACAAACTTTATTTTCCTTTACTTTTCAGTTTGTTTAAAAAAAACCACAATTCACTTGCATTCAATTAAATAACAAGCTCAACTATTTTTTCTACACTTCTAGTTGTTTACAACAAAAAAATTTATGTATGTACTTTTCTGGTACTAAATGACAAAGTCATCAAAAAGTTTTAGTTATTTCATTTCAAGAGTATGAATTTGATGTAAAAAAAGCTAAAGTTATCTAAGCTTTAGCAATAAGTTTTGAGAGAAAAAAATTAAATGAAATAAACTATTGTAGTTTTAACAATCACAGTTTAACCAAATTTGTAGACAAACTCGATGGAAGTACTCACAATACTCATGTTTCAGTTTGAATATTTTTTTTTCTAGAAAAAATTTTGAAAATTTCCCAACAAAAGCAATAGAAGCAGCGAATTTTGTTCGCCATATTTTAAAAGATTAATGAACAGAAAATTAATGTAATTCCTTTTACTCTGTCTAATATGTCGAAATGTCTTGCCAAAAACTACAAAGTTTCAATTACGAATGTTATTAAACAGATTATATTCTGGCAACGCTACATGTTTACCTACAGTGTAATATATTTTTTAAAACTAACCTAAAATTCATATAATTATGGTTCGCAGCTCCGACAATCTACATCGATCGGATCTTAAAAAAATTTTATCCTCGATATTTTACACTCCATTACATTCCTTTAAAAAAACCAATAAACTACAACTTCTACTAAGTAGAGGGCTTTGACAAACTTTCTGAATTGATTTTTTTATTTGCTTATGTAGTTATTCATACTCTTATGAAATGAAGGGGGAAGGTTGGGGAAAGTGGGTGGTAAATTCTCTGGTATATGGAAAAAAATTTAGTTTATTCTAAAAAATTTACAGTCGTACCTCAACAAGAGCGGCAGACGGAACGTTTTCTTGTGCTTAGCTTTTACGCTGATATGCCATACCCAAACAATAGCGTAAACGTTGTGTCACAAACAGTAGTGTTAACATTTTTGTTTAATAAAACCCACATAATAGTAATTAAAAGAAGAGAAAACCCGCTAGATTGACAGAAAAAAAACAGGTAAATTGCCATTGCTTATTAACAATAGCGGCCAACTTAACTATTAAACGCGCTGTCAAAATCGGATTTTCCAGTTGCAAAGCGTTGACGCCGCGCTATTTAGGGATGCTTCATACAAATTTTATGGGCATGAGAATTTTTGACAGCTAGAAAACGCTTTCCGCTCTTGCTTAGGTACGGCTGTTACTGTGTACTCGATGTATTTTCTTGTGGTGTGATATTGTGCAGTATGCGTGATGAATACTGATAAGAAACTGCATACAAATGCAAAATTGCTTAAATCATAAAATATGTATATAAAATACGAAAAAAGAATTAAAAATATTCGGCAGTGCTGAACATTTCATGTTCCTTATGATCCAGCTAGTTCATCGTTCGTTCGGTTGGCAGGCTTTTTATTAAAACTTTCTACACAAAGTTAAAACGAAATTTTGAAGATAATTTGATTTTATTTGGTAGCTTTGTGAATCTAGATTGGCATAAGACCCAAGTCTATTAAAAAGGTCAGGAAACTGTTCACATCTTTTCATATGCTTAACACAAACTTCTTTCCGGAATCGAGTCTCTGTGCCCATAAACTATTTTTATGTTATTGGTGTAAAGATCAAATTTGGTTCAAATAAATTTTATTGCAACCTTAATTAACTTACAAATTTTATTGGAAGCCGCCCATATTCGACCAAAGCACTTATATAAGTACCACTTCGGGAAATAGCCAGATAACTGTTATAATTGCTTTTACATAATGTTAAAATTTTGTTGGTCCGGAATTTACCATTAGTCCCATATAAATCTCTCCCTTAAAGATGAGCATATCTAGATAATTTTAGGCACAAGTAAAGTTAATTTAATTCTATAATAAGATAATCTGAAAATTAAGTTAATCTAGCATAAATTGAATTTGATATTTTTGGGTTGTGGCTTAAACCATGTAGTGTTACCATACTGAGCACAAATAAATGGCAATATTTTTTTGCAAATGTAAACTTTTTATCAAAGCAAGATGGATGTTTTCAAAGAAGAAGAAGAAAATATGCGAATTTAATATCATAATATTGTTTGCAAGGTAGACATTTTTACGTTTAAAGAAAAAATATATTAATGAAAAAATATAGAAAGGAAAAATTATATAAAAGTGCTTAAGGCCGTTTTACACTATCCCACAAAGTCTTTAGCATTTTTGAAAAATACGTAAGACTTTGTGGGATAGTGTGTAACGGCCTTAAGCAATATATTTAAATTTAAAAATTATTTTTTCTCTATATTTTTGCATTAATTGTTTATGTTAAACATGTGTATGTTGACAGTTTAAGCTAAGGTTTAAACCACCATCATTGGCCGCTTAAACTAGCAAAAAAAGTTTAAAAAAATACAACTCAAAAAGTAAATACGGAGATTAAAGTTAATTTAATCGCTAATCTCTAACCCAAAAAGTAGCTCTAAGTCTTATATGAATAATAATCTCATAACATAACAATGATTTGCTGGGACCATTTATGCCGATGGGTCTCATATAGGGTACACTAGATTGGTGTTATTAAATCACTATTAAATCAATAGCACTGTTTATGTTCTACTTTGTTATATTTTTTTTCTCTTACCGGTTCTGTTACAACGTCTCACTTGTCAACTTTTGCATTTCAAAAACGAAACGCTTTACTTATTTAATTTAGCTATCACATTTCTTCAATGTTCGGACCGATAGCGGTAAACTTTCTTCACACGTTTATGACTGCTGACACATCCCGGCTCGCTCCTCCGTAGACAAGGCTCTGTTTTCACTTATCTGCTTAAGCCACTCAGTTAACCCTTCTCTTGACGCTGCTTTGCTAATACTCCTCTGCTGACGTCACGCTGATCCCTCAACATCTCCGGGAGGTGTAGGGGTTATCTAAAAGAGTGTTGCATCCTTTCGAGGAAATTAGTTTTGAGTCAATGCCAAGGATCCTTAAGGATTTAATTTCGATATTATTTGAAATGACTGGCAACAGTGACGCGTTCATAGAGTAGCCATCAAGATGTATCGGAAGGTTAATTTTATTCTGTTTTATAGTCGTACTTTCATCGCGGACTAAGAACTATCATTATTCGATGCTGCGATGTTGAAAGCATAACTAGGTTCTGCGGCTATCCTACAGAAGCTGCTTTTCAATCGTTTTAGCAGTGTAGATTGTATATCTTCGGTCCTTCAGCAAAGGGCAGTGTATAATTTTGTCACGAAATACAGGGCCATTTGGTTGAGGGATATATTGTGGTTGAGACGCACTATGAGATAAGTCTATATGGCAAGTGCTCGCGCTTATCAAAATCAAATTTGTTCACTACTATGTTGATACTGTACGTTTGTATGACTCTCTGCCCTTACATGAGTTGATTCAGCTTCCTGTGCCCTATCGACATCCGGATTAGCATAATGAAAATAAGTAAAATAAGCGTATGAAAATCCGCCTCAAAATGGATGGATGATATCAAAAAGTGTAACATAATTGTCAAAGAGTAAATTCTATTAAATGGTGTGCAATCCTCTGAATTAGCGAAAAATTCAATAAATAAAAAAAAAAGACTAAAAACCATGTTTGACCGTCTTAATTTTCAAAAGAAAGTGATGGTTGTTTGAGAATAAAAAATAATAATTTAATTTCTAAAGAAACCTTTCTATAGAGATATTCGTACTTGAAAAATTGTATACCTTAAAATTTACTGTAGCGTAACAAAACCACATACTTCTAAATCTACAATACGAAACATACATATTTCTTCCTCTGCTGTATATGAATTTTTATAATAAAGCATTGAACTGCAGGATGCGGAAGTGGATGTTGGTTACTGAATTCACAAACATGTGATCGTCTATACACACACACACGCTTATACAAAATCAAACATGCATTTCTAAGCATTTGTTGTCTGCAGCTTAACGCTGCTAAAAGCCAAAGCAGAATGTCGACTACTAAAAATTGGCATTGCAATAAACTGAAGAGAAAAAAATTTTTGTGGGTTTTAGGATGGATGTGGTCTTTTTTTGATTCATTTGATTTGTTAGTTTGTTTACTTGTGCGTGTGAGTGGGCATAACTAGAAATAGTCCTATTAAAGAGAAAAAAAATGGACAAAAAAAAAAAGAAAAGTCAAATATCCGGTAGTTGATTTAGTTTGTATGTTGGAGTAAAAAATCTGCATGCCAGCATCCTGTAGTTTTTTTTTTTTTGTTCTTTATGTGATTCTATTTATGAGATTTTATTCGTTTCGGCTTAATTTCCATAGACTTTAAGCAAAGTAAGCAAAATAAAATTAGTTTTTTTTTTTGGTTTTAATAACAACTTTTTTCTTTTCAGCAGAAAATGTTTAGCTTGACAAATTTAAGCGCAAATATTTAACAAAAATTACAATTTTCTGATATGGTTTAATTGCTCTCTTGCATTTTTTTTATTAATTAAAAATAAGTTTTGAACAAATTTAAGGTAATAATTTCAAGTAACATATTTCAGCAAATAAACAGATTAAAGGAAAAATAGGATAACACAGAAACAAAAACATTAGAAAGGAAACAAATTGGACTTCGAAAACTTCACTTCAACAAAGCCAAAATAACCGGAAACGGAAGTTGCTTATTTTTAGAATTCTTTTAGTGATGTTCAAATTCAATCTCCTCTATTTACTCATATCTTCATTTATTAATGAGAATACTTTAAAAATCTTCCTAATTTAAGTCCATTTAACAAAAATTCTTTTATATTTTTAAAGTGTTTTTGGATTGGATTTCAGGGTTTACAATTTCCAATGTACCTACTCAATATATAAACATTTTTAAAATTAATTTAATTTTTTTTTCTCTATGTCTTCATATGGTATGAAATTTCAATTGAATCTTTTGTTTATGTTTGTAAGTAGTTTTACTATTTCTTTATAAGTATCATCATTCACTATTCCAGTACAATTCCTTTTTTTTATTTGCAGGATATCAAATAAGGAAGTTAAAGTTGTGTTTTATGAAAAGTATACGAATCCCTTTCTATATTGTTAAATTTTTTAAATTTTGTATATTCAGAAAATAAATATTGTTTATATTTAAATTATATTTACATCATGGAATTAACGTCGAAACTTTTGCATGCAACATTTTGTTGCTAGCAAGAGGTGTACGAAAGAAAACGGGGTTGAAAAAGTTGCACGACGACGCATGTATAGGCATTCCGATATGGCCTTAAGTCTCATATCAATTTTATTTTAATGGCACATAAAGCCATTATGGTTTTATGTCAAATTTTATATTTTGCATTACAAATGCTTTATTTCACTTGATATGCCTATTTATCTATCAAATTAATGATTTAAAAAAATCCTGAATTTCTAGGCTCCAGGAATTAAAGCTGCAAGCATAGTTTCCCACTATAATCAAATATGTACATATGGCTTTAAGTCTCATTTTCTGAAAACAATTTATGGGGTTAAGTCCCACTATATTGAGACTTAATGGCATATGGCCATTTTGTCTCAATGGAATGGGACTTGACGGCATATGGCTTTATGACACCCCACCGTATAGGCATTTTATAAATTTTTTTTGTCATTTTTGTTTTAATTTTTTTTTCGTTTTTAAAGGTTTTTTTATTCAAAATGTTGTCAACTTTTGTGTTGAAGAAAAAATTGAAAAAAACTCCGCGTTAATTGCATAATCTAAATGCGGTCTTAGTCACAATGTCGCAGAAAATTTTTAAATTTAATATTACACTGTTTGACAAAAATGAACTTTTAATTTATCATATGAACTTTTTTGGTCTTTTTTACTTTATTTTGACTTCCTTAGGTGGAAAACAGAGGTAGAAAAAATTTGACACCCATAGTTTTTTTTTTAAGGAATTTTATATTTCATAAAAAATACTGATACTTTACAGAGGAATATGTTTTTTAAAACAAAAAGCTATGATTTTCTGGAATATTTGACCTGAGGCTTGTTTTTTTGCAAGTGTCCAACAATAATCTGCCAACATTCGAGGACTCCATTTTCCCTGGTATCGTTTTTTCATGCTGGAAAAATCCTGATGGACCCTTTCGCCGTGTTCGTCGTTAACGGCTCCTAGGTTCTCAGGAAAGAAATCGAGGTGGGAGTGTAGAAAGTGTATTTTGCGTAACATATCACAACTAAATGCTTGATACGACGAAAGTAGTTCTCCTATCAGATAGATCTAGTTACCTACTTTGTGGTTGCCCCAAAAATTTTGTGCGACATTTTTAAAACTTTTCCAAGCAGATTTCCCTAACAAACTTAACTTTTCTTCGAATATGTTATCCTTTAACAATTCCTTGATCTGACGTCCGACGAAAATTCCTTCCTTTATTTTTGCGTCACTAACTTTAGGAAACTTTTCTCTCAAGTGCGTAAAACCTGAGCCGTTTCGATCCATGACTTTGAACAAAATTTTTTATCAAACCTTGTGTTTACGAGCAGAATGAAAGCGGTCCCTGATTATTGTTCAGTGGACTTATTACTCTTTCGTTTAGTTGAAGTTGTTGTTATTCGTGTCAGTATTATTGTTATTATATTTTATGTATACTTCTTACTTCTGTAAACCCCGAGTGTACGGTACGTACAAATAGGGAATAAAAAAACCCAAATAAAATATAAATAAATAAACCCCAAATTTTTTTTTAACTCTAATATTAATCCCGTATTTTCCTCATTTTTTTTATTATTTTCGAGAAAATATTTCAAGGAAAACATTTTGTTCCTTCGAACCGGATTCAAACCGCCCGAGTCCTTGAAATATTTTTATGAAAATATTTCTTTTAATAACCCCCAGTGTTTTTCGTTTTTGCGATCATCTTCAACTCATTTTTAATTTTTCAACCCCCATTTCATCAACAAACAAAAAGCTAAGTTGTGTGATTTGTTATTTGTAAGAAGTGCAAAATAAAAAGTGATAATATAAAAAAAACAAAACCAGCAAGTGCGGAAATCGATTCGCCATCGGAAAAACAACACAGTGTGAAATTTTGTGTTTGTGCTTTTTTTACTCCCCGTTTTTTATCCCTAAATTCGGGTGTGTTTTTGAATCCGAATTAATATCATTTTTCTTAAATAAGTGAAATAATTATTTTCATTTTTCTTTTAAATAATTTCATATCATTTATTTAAAGTGATATTTTATTCAATTGAAATTGTTCTTGTTATTTTTTACCCGCGGTTTTATTTTCTTTTAACTACTCTGTTAACCAGGGTTGTGATCTATTTCTTATAAAAAAGCGCCGGGCTCTCAATCAAAAAGCGATAAATCAAATTCAAATAAAAAACTTAATGAAATGTTTAAAAACCAAGTTTTAATAATCGCACTCGTCCTCAAAAAAATCGTTTTATATAATAATATTAGAAAGACAAAGATTTTACAGCGCTACATTCAAATCCGTTTTCAGTTCTTTCTATCTTGTCTAGTTTTTTTTTTATTGGTTAGACTTATTTTTCGACCGAAATTAGGTTACCCTTGCATGTTTCAATTGCAACTACTCAATCTCTTCAGAGGGGTTGCCGTTTTAACATTCACAGCCATTGACGACTGCTGGCAGTTAATAGTCAAGCATCAGTCTTTAAACCAAATTGTATTTTAACCTTTGGTAGATCGAAATTTCTTTGAATGATTATCTATTTTAATTGATTTGCATGTTCTTCCTTACCTCTGTTCTTATCTACAGCTACAAAAAAAAAATTCATTTTAATTCTATAGGTACTTAAATCGAGTTTTCGTTGCTTTTTTTAAAAAAAATCAGAAGGAAATCCTGAATTTTTTTTATAAAAATGTGTTGCACTAGTTAGTTCAAGGCCCATTGAAAAGGTCTGCGCAAGAAGCCTGATGATCATTGTTTATGTTCTTTTTAGTTGTCAAAAGTTGTTTACACTTTGCTTACATGTGCATGTATACGTTAATGGTATGCCACACATACACGTTTTTTCCTTTTGCTTTGTATATGTGGTAGTAAATTTTTGACAACTAAAAAGAATCCTTTTTTGATTTATTACAAGTAAGCAGACCTGATAGATGGGCCTTGAGTTAGTTTAAGAAAACTTTATATAAAAATATGAAACTTTTGATTGATTTGCTTAACACGTCTATCCAAATAAAAATTAATAGAATAAAACCAAGTTTTCTTGAACATTTTCTGAAAAATTTTTAAGAAATCCTTTTGTATTTCTTGTTGTGAATATGCGCATGAGCATAACATAATAGCGCACGCATGCATACTCATTAGAAGACATGTTGGTTTTTATTTTCATTTTAAACAATGTTGCCAGAAAAGCAGTTTATTCCCTTACTACGCAGCAGTAAGGAATCAAATAAAAGAATAACGGTAATCAACAAAAACTAAGTGTGTAAAGCTGATCGCTACATCCACCAATGTTAATATGCGCCGGAAAAAAGCGCTTTCTTTACCTCAAAGTTGAAACTCGCCATAAAAAATTCATGTCTGCCGTATGCGATATGGTAAGTAAAACTTTTACGTATCTCCCTTACAAGCCTGCTTCGTTGAAAACTCCATTTTTTATTGGGATGTAACTTATCTAAACTACTTTGCAAATACAGCTTAGATATAACAAAATGCTCAGACCGTTGACTGATAAAAATCTTTGGGATTTTATTAAATGCAAGCTTGCACTCTAATAATGTTTAAAATCATTTCAAACTACACAAGGCCTTTCGGGACGCGTTAGATCACATACAGTCCCTTGGTACCATAAACTATGTGCACGAGGTGTTTTTTTAACATTATAAAAATTGAAATTTTATCTTTGTCTGTGAAAAAGCAAATGCCGATATTAAAAATAAAATTAAACAACTTTAAACTCGCTCTTATTTTCCATAAATAAAATTTCTAAAATAATTAAATCAAGCGGTACATTACTTTAGCTACTCTATTCTAAAAGTATTACTAATCATTGCGATATTTTCTATCCTCAAAATTACTGAAGAATGTGGTAATGACTTTTCTATGTCTGATCCCAAAGGGAATGTATGGATCATCTCAAGAATACCTCACCTTTTTGTATACCGTCCTCCTGACAAAGTTTCTCAGTTATAGGTCTTCTGAAGTGATCATGATTTTTTTGAGACCAAATGCCCAGCAGAGTATCATTCTCATCAGGTGCCATGGGCGTCAGTAGCCCCCGGTTTCACGGTATCGGACTGACTATTGTTTGAGGCCCTGGTTAGAAGGCTTCCTGTCTTTCAGGATCATTGTCGTTGCTCAAGCTGTTCTTTTCGGATAGAAGGCTGCTTTTCATCAAGGTGTTCTTCGTCCGAAGAAGGAGTGACTTTTTTAAGGCATGAGCTCACTAAGGATTTAACAAAAGGCGGCTTTTTTGACAAGGAGATACTTTCGGGGACCACGTGGTGGCTCTGGCTTAAAGGGCTGATTTTTAAGCCACTGGTGGGAAAGTTTGGCCTGAGTAAGTACTAACTCTAGGTGCTGTTGCTATTCAAAAGAAGCATTGGGATTTCTAAAAGCAGTAGTAGAATTTCAACCTGTCGGTGAAGTATCCGTGCACAAACGGGTGCGCTATGCAGGCGCATTGTTTGTCACCCAGTGATTAAGATCCACCATGAGGTTATGCCATAAGACAGTTATGTTAAGTCAACAAGCTTGTATTAAAGACTGTTTTATAAAACTCGTTCACTTTATTCATTTTTAAAGTTAAAGACTTTATGAGCTGATAATTTTTCCATTTCTTTCTTTTTAGTTCAGTTTTTCTTTTTCTTTTGGTTATTAAAACATTGTTCAAAGCATTGTATCGCATAATTAAAAGACAGCATCGGCCAAATTTTGGTCGATTTCGAATGCTCAAGTTTTCTGGGTGTTACTGGTTATTTCTTTGTAATTTCTGTCTGCCACTTTCATATTCTATTCCATTCTTTCTTAATTGTTTTTTCTTTTTACACCACAAAAACCTTAAACAAATACGCAAAAATTGTTTAAAATCTGAGATTAAAAACTAAATAATTAAATAACCCAAAATTTCATTTAGTCCTTGATGTTGCTGTTTCTCCTATGCATTAAATTGTATTCTGTATTGTTGCAATTTGTTTACACTTGTGTAGGTTAAAAGTGTTTTAGGAATGAACAAAGATTACTTCATTGTTGTGTGGTTTTCTGATTTTGCTGTTTTGTAGATTTCTGTAAAAATAATTAAACTTTTGTAAAAGATTTAAAAGAAAAAATGGAAAAAAATAATAGAACAAATCAGCTTCATATGTCTTAATAGTTTTTATTATGCAAGATTTGTGAAATTTGTGGTAGAATAATTAAATTTTATAATCAAAAAAAATGAAACTTTAGAATGTTACAATTTTTAAGGTTCTAAATAAAACAGAATGTGCAATTTTTGTACAATCAAGAGAGCTTTTGTTCTTTTTATTTAAATTTATTCTAAAAAAAAACTAAAAATCGTTTAAATTCATTTTAAAAGTAAACCATCAAATGGCAAATTAACGTAATTTTCTAATCACTTTTTGATTAAAGTTATAAAAAATCCTGGAAAAATGGTCAAGAAAAAAAAAAGCTTTTTCGTTTTCTCTGAGTTTGTGACTAATTTTTAATTTTCAAATAGCTTTTTAAACCAGTGTCTAAAAGCACAAAAAGCTCATTTTGTGATCACTATAATATTAATACAGAATTACCGATTACCTTTATGTGATTGATTGATTATGAGAAAGCTTTTGAAACGCATAACAAGCATAATGAGATAATTTAAATCTCAACATCCATTTCTAAAGAAGTCAAAGGAAAATTATGTATTCAAAATCTCTACTGGAACCAGAATGAGTGTGTGAAAGTAAATGGGGAAAGAACTGACGAAATTGCCATCTCGACAGGAGTTAGGCAAGGACTTCGATCACCTTTACAACGTTTACTCGGAGAAAATGTTCCGAGAAGCCGTTGAAATGAAAAAAATATGCATGCAATAGTTAGAATCTTCATAAATATAACACGATTTGCTGACGAAACCTGTTGGTAGCAATCACAATGCCTGGCCTTCAAAAACTTTTAAAAATACTCACTTTAGTGTAAATGAGTTTCACGGCTTAAGAACTAATATTATAAAACGAAATATATAATCGTTAGCAGGAATCCCACAAACTACAATAGCACCTTTAGAAAAAATTACATATTCTGAATAATTATCAATGGGATACCTCAAAGGATATTAGATGTCGCATGAAGGTGGCGAGAGTGGCGTTTTCCCAGAACACTACAATTTTAAACAGCCAACACAACAATATAACAACGAAAACTCGATGCACCAAATGCTAAGTGTGATCAGTCCTTCTATACGCATCTGAAGTATGGACAATTGAAACAGTGAACGAGAAAAATTAACAAGCATTTCAAATGTGGATATACAGACGAATCTTAAAATTATAATGGACCGAGAAAGTTCTTAACATCGAAATACTAAGAACAATAAACCTCAATCGGGAATTACTGACAACAATAAAAATTCGGAAATTTCTCTACAAGGGACATCTTATGAGAAACAACAACAAATACAAACCACCCCAAGCAATCCTAAAAGGCGAAGAAGAAAAAGAGAGACGTGACAGAGGTAGATGGGAAATCTTCTGGCTTAAAATATCTTTTTTTTTTTTAATTTCCTAAGCGAAGCTTTATGCTTGTCTGCAGGAAAGAAACCAGAGGAAATTTATTTGTTTTTACGGTAATTTGTTTTTGACACTAAAAATTTAAAGAACTTTTCGTTAAAAATAAATGAAAAATAAGTAGACCGATTTTTAACTGTATTTTTATTTATTTTATATTACAAATTCAGTTAATTTTACGTACAGAAAATTGTGAGTGTACTTAAATCAATCTGAAGCGTTACCAATAGTACTGTTAGTACAAGTTCAGAAAGATTTATTCAATTACGGATTATTTAAGTGCGAAATAATTAGCTTATTCATATTTAATCCTGAATTCTTACTTGAAATATTCCGCAAGTGAAATTAGTGTGATTCTAATCTTAAGCACGTATTTTATTTATTTAATTGAATTGCTGCATACAAAAGACTAATGGCCGTTTTCTCATTACACGATTAACTTTTTTCCCAACGAAAAACTGCACATTAAAGAAATTTGGGTTTCTCAATGTCTCATTTGCTTCTATTCTGTCGCAAAGCTAACCAGCACTCATCTGCCGATTATTTATTTACCTTTTATTTGCCGTACAGATAAATTCAATCAGCTGACTCCCAACTTTTACATGTATTTTGAGAGGTGTTGCCAGCTTAAAACCATGTTTTTTGTCGGTATATTGAGATACCCAAAATTGTTAACAGACAGTTTATCAGTCTCATAAATTAATGTTGACATTAGGTAACAGGCAGTTTGACGGTACATTAAGAAAATGGCCATAAGAGTCTTATTTTGCAGTATGGAACTGAGAATGTGAAAAATTATATATCATTAATTAATCAACATTTTATTAACAAATTACAATTTTATATACATATAAAGCAAAACCAATTAATATTAAAATAATTTAATCATATGTACTTTAATCTCAAATAATTATGTTTCAAATTGCTATGTTGAAAACAGTTTTAATATATTTTCTTAAAATTTTCCTGCGTTTCTTAAAAGTTGAAAGCTATGGGGTACAGAATTTCAGAGCGATACTGAGAATATGATGATCAGGTTTGTGGGTATATATTATCATATGTAACTAAAAAAAAAACTAAAACTCTCATGTTTAGTAGATTATCTAAAGAAAGGCCATACTGCCGAGATGAAAACAAAGACATTGTATACCTATTAAGTCTATGCACGTAACGGACTATGTTATTAAATGCAACTTTTAATTTTACTTTGCTGATTGTATCACAATCAAAATAGTAACGGGCATCAGAAAAGTTTTGGCAAGTAGCATTCTTAAGGTTCTAATCATAGAAAAGATTGTCGTTAAAAAATATTCTTAAGTTCTTAGCAGATTTGATTTTTTCAATTTGTTGATTATTAATAAATATATTGGGAATAATATTTTATTTATTAAGTTCATCATTTGAAGTTGCCCACGTACAAATACGTTGAAGTTGCTGATTAACAGTAATAATACACTAATCAATTAGGGCATTACTACAACTGGTATAAAGTTGAACGTCATCCGCGTACATTCTTACATAACAATTTGTTAGGATGGCTGGGAGGTCCTTTGAGTATATTGAGAATAATAGTGGCCCAACAATGGACCCCTGAGGTACCCCGCTTGTTACAGATAGTGTACTGGATTTCTGGATTCCAGTTTCAACCTATTGGAATCTGTTACCTAAGTATGTTGACAATAACTGAGTAGCGGTCGAAGATAAATTCCAAAAATAATTGAGTTTGTAAAAAGGAATGGTTTTATCCACGGTATCAAACGCTTTTTAATGATCCAAAAGCATTTAACATGTGGTCTCGCCATCATCAAGCTTCCTTCTAATATCCTCCGTAACATGACCTAAGGCTGTTATGCAGCTGTTTTTCTGTCTGAACACAGTTTGATGATCTGTTAGCAAGTTATTGTTATCCAAGAAACAGGTTATTTAATTATGCATAAAGCGTTCAAATACTTTAGAGAGAAATGGAAGAATGGCTACTGGTCTAAAATCGGAGAGATGAGACTTATAAGTTATATGAGATTTAACTCTTTGAGCCACACTTTTATATATTCAACTTAATAACTAAAATAGGCGCAATTTTGCATTATTTAAAGTTTATTTATAATAAAAATTTTGATAATTTTGATAAATAAGGTGGTTAGTTTACTAACCACTATGACGGTTGGCCTAATAATTTATTTTTGGTGAAAATCTAAAAAAACATGTTTTATTTGTTCGGATGCATAGAGGAACTTCACAAGTACTGCATTACTATACAGTACACACTGGACATGATTTTTTTTTTAAAGCAAACAACCTGTCTCTGTTTTTTTAACTTGGGGAAATCCCGATTTGAAAAAAAAGCTTACACATTTAAAAAAATATATAAATGTTAAATTTTAAAATTTTTGGCCCAAAATTTCGCATAAATTTATCATCGAAGATCTTAAAAAATACAATTTTTAAGCTCTTGAAAAGGTGGTTAGATAACTAACCACCAAACCTGAAAGAGTTAAAAGCTCACTTTGTAATTTAACTCTCAGAGTGGCACTACCAACGAAAAGTGCAATCTTTATGTTACTTGTCTTAAGAATTTTTGACTTATTTTAAGAAATTCCGTAATTGATTTTTAAAAGTATTCTTATTTAGGATCGTTTTCAGTACGTTTTAGTGTTGTCCGTACTTAAATTTTTAAATATATAAAAAACTTTATTTATCCCGAGTGTTTCTCTTTCTCTGTTAACCTCACTCCTTTTTCTATATCTTATTTAAACTTTGAAATAAATTTGTTAAACCGTTGAAATAAACTTGGTTACTTGGAAAGAAAAGAGAAACCACGCATAAGTGTACGACTTTATTTTAAGGAAGTAAAGTTAAAAGTGAGCTTATCATCCAGTTCCCTACCCACGGCTTAGATAAAAGAAACAAAACCCATGAATTATTTTATTTTCCCATGATGATGAGGAGAATGTTGTTGTTTTCAAAACTAGAAAATTCGACACGAGTTTAATCCTGTGTTTAGTCAAGAATAAAATTATCAAATTTGTTTTATTAATTTCATTTTGTAAAAAATTCCTTTCTTTACTAAAAATAATTTAATGAAAATTAAATTTAATGAACTTTAAGCCTAATTAAAATAATAAAAACTTCAATTAAAAAAAAATAAAAAATTCCATTCTTCTTGGGAAATTTGTTTTGTACACAAAGTTCTTTCTTTGCATAAATAAGGATTCCCACCTCTGAAATATGATTAATTTGTTTTGAAGTGTATTTAAGTTGTTGTGGTTGCTTGCTGGATACCAAAGTATTCTGTACAATTTAACACACGTACAACAACTTTGATTTGAAATCTTTAAGGTTTCGCTGATAATAAATATAATTAAAATTCTAATACGGTTTTTAAAGTTTTTTGGTACAACACCTCCTTTGCTTACTTTCTAAAACAACAAATCTCTTTGACTTTGCACGTGTTTGCATAAATTATTTACACTTTCTGTATATTTCACTCGCCTCCTGCCCCTTTAAACTTTTGATAGTGACGCAGTCAACGAATCTATTTATACTGCAACATGGAGGAAAAAACTTCTGTTTTCTTCTAATAATCCATTTAGAGATTTTTTTACACTTTTGAAAAAGCAATCCAATAACGTGCCTGTGATATATTTACAACACCAAAATGAAAAAGAAATGTTTTTGTTTTCTATTGGCAGTTTAAAAAAAGTATTACAACCTAAAAGGTTTATGCCACTAGGCAAAAATTCAATTTGGTTAATACATGAATGAAGTTTCCTAAAAAAAAAGAAATTGCAATTGAAACAAATTTCAAATATGTAAAGTGGATCTTTAACTTGATCCAAAACGAAGTTGTGTGTTGCCTACAGTCCTGCCCGGTCATGTTACAAAGCCCATCACGTATATCAACTATTTACGTCTTGACAACACGAGTATTAAAAAAAAATTCTCTTGAAATATGCATATGAAAGTCTTTTATTAGTAGCTTGATACCTTCTGCATTTAAAAAAAAAACTCTTTACTCCGAATAAATAAAATAGCACTAAGCCGAGTTTTGATTCGAGAGCTTGCTCTATAGATTTCTACCACTATGTTAGTTCTTTTTTTTAAACCTTGTAATACATTTATTTCAATTCATGTGCCAAAGAGAACATTTCAATGAAAGAAAATTTGTGTGTATTTTTGGTATATTTTAAAGCTGAAAAGTTAAAAATGCACATGTGGATTTCAAATACATTCTCATTCGTTTAAACACTTAAGCAGATCTGTAAAGGAATTCATAGATACACTAAAAGAAAAATCATTCATTTAATAAATGAAACGGGTTCATTTCTGGTATGAATTTTTTATTTCATAATTTTTTTTTAATTTTTTATTAAGCAGTGTATTCATGAAAAACTTAACATTGATATTAGGAAATTTAATTTTTCGCAAATATTTTGAACTTTGAGTTTCCGAATACTTTTTACTCACTTCTTACTTTAACCAAACATAGATCCTATTCAAAGCTGCATAATCACAAATAACACTCGCCAACAAGGTTTTGGATATTTCCTTGGGTAATTTGGTGGCTCGCAACTTTATCTTCTTTTTATCGATTTCGAAAGAGCTTTTGATACTGTATCCAGGCACGCTTTATGGGATGCACTCGCGGTCAAGGGAATACCTGAAAAATTAATTAGCCTTATAAAGGAGCTTTACTCAGACGCTGGCTCTACCGTACGCTTTAATGGCCACGAGAGTAAAACATTTCAAACAACTAGAGGAGTAAAACAAGGCTGCGTCCTATCTCCCACTCTATTCCTAATTTTGCTTGACTGTGATATGGAGCAAACTTACATCGATTCCCCCCATGGCATCCGCTGGAATTTAAATGAATATCTTAATGATATTGATTATGCTGACGACCTTTGCCTAATGGCTCACCGCTTCTCTGATATTGAGGAAAAACTACACAGACTCGCCTCAAACGCAAATGCAGTGGGTTTAAAAATTAACATTAAAAAAACTAAACTAATGCGTATTGGTTCAGTAATCGACACTCCTCTAACATTGAATGGAGAAGTCATCGGCGACGTTGAATCCTTCAGTTACCTGGGTAGTATATTAACTAAAGACGGCGGTTCAGAAGACGATATCGTAAACAGAATAAATAAAGCTAGAGTAGCGTTCCAGGGTTTACACAAGATATGGAGGTCTAACCATATATCCAGAAAAACAAATATACGTATTTTCAACTGTAGTGTCATGTCGATTCTACTATACGGTTGCACAACCTGGGGTACAACACAATATCAAATGGCTAGAATACAAACGTTCATTAACCGATGCCTAAGACAAATACACAAAATTTTCTGGCCAAATTGGGTGATAAATGAGCAGTTGCTGTCAATGTCAAACTTAGTTGCTATCCCAACGGAGATAATGAAACGCAAATGGACGTGGATAGGCCACATACTTCAAAGACCCGGAAATGATATCGCAAGAGCCGCCTTGGAATGGAATCCCCAAGGACATCGTAGACCCGGTCGCCCTCGTAACACCTGGCAACGTACCTTATTGAAAGAATGCCAAATGTCAAATAAATCTAGGAGTCAAATAAAATTCCTCGCTAATAACCGTCATGAATGGAGAAGATTCGTTGGTGCCCTATGTTCTACTACATGAACTTTCTTTTAATTAATTCACAATCCTTGTGTATAATTATTCTGAATAAAGCCAATAAAAACAAAAAAAAATTTGGTGGGCTGAATCTGTAATTGGTATTTCTCTATCACGTCAAAAAGAAAATGTTTTTATTCGTATTAAATGTATTTACGCGACAACAAAAAATGTTTTTATTCGTTTCATACATTAAAAATCACTAGTTTATTTAAAAATCAATGAATTTGCAAAAGGGAATGGCGTTATTTGAACGTCGTTTGTATTTTGTTGGTTCCTTTTTACGTATTAGAGTCCAGCAAAAGTCTCCCAGCATGCTTTTGTCTTAAAATTCTTCATAAATGTTTTCCTTTTTTATTAAATCTTGGTGAGCACGATCCCCTTGTACGCTCTCACTGCATCTAGTTTTTTTTTTTTTTTTTTTGAAAAAATCTAAATGCGAATGAAGAATGTGCAAAACATTGTCGGTGTCCACGGTTTGTCCAAGTTTCTGACCGCAAAACCAAAATAATGTTAATATTATATGTTTAAATTGCATTAAGTCAGCTAATTAGGCCTATAGTATTTAATGTAAATAAAAAACTTTTCTTTACATTTTTTCCAACGTTTCGTCAATTATTTGTTGACTTCATCAGGGTAACGTCTATTTAATTAAAAAATTATAATACATTAATAAAACATAAATACACCAAATATTTTTTTTTTAAACTTACAAATTTAACAATAATTTTCATAATGTAAATATGCATATTTTAATGATTCTAATATTGCATATCTTTTTTGAAACAAATATTCACCACACACAAAGCAAAAAAAAGCTTTAACCAGTCACACACGATCTCCCTGACATGCTTAAACGCTACAATTATAAAGATTTAAGGCTCAGTTAGTCTTTACTTGCTGTTCTGTTACGAATCAGCTGATTTGTTTTTATTATTAAAAACCTGTGAAATTTATTAGTGTTTCTGTTCTGTTGCGGTTCAGTTTGTTAAAATCAAAAACTTGTTAAGTAATTGTAAGTGACAGCAAAATAAATAATAAAAAATACATATTTTTACTAAAAAAACCTATTTTTTGATTTTAAAAATTCATAAAATTTAATTTCTTCAAATTTATGTGCATAAAACTTATTGAAATAAAACAATTTACGATGCAAAACTAATAAATTTGTCATAAATGGCTGATAAGTTGCTACAGAAAAAGTAACTATTACAATTTTGACACAGAACGGCACGGATCAGAACACAAACAAAAAGTAAAGACTAATTCTGCCTTTAGAATAAGTGTGATTTTCTGTTAAATAAATAATTGTGAAATTGTAGTGTCAGTATTGACTGTTGTACAGTACTGCCAGCATGCGATAAAAAATTAACAAGACGCGATGCCAGATTCGTATTCAGCGCACCCAGATTAGTTAAAAAACATGCTTCGTTTCTGCAGTAAATTGCTTTCCCAAATTTGTAGACTAGTCATTAAATCCATTTACGTTCTGCTTTTTTCCCTCATTTACACAAAAAGGTATGCACCCACTTTCTTTTACATTCATATTCATATTTAACAACATACAAATTGATAGAAATAAGAACTTGAGCTTGTAAACTAATTAAGATTATTAGAATCTCTGTGAGATGAATACAAATGTTGAACAAAATGCAGAAACTTGCATACAGCAACTAACACATAGCCACATCCCATCCCATACACTCATAATGATATTCACAAATTACTACCCAGCGGTAAAATTTGAGAGGATCGAAAGTCGCAGGGCTTTTTGAAGGCCCCTTTACTCGTTTCTAAAAGAGTCCTTTTTTGCACTTGCATACATTTCGGTGGAGCGCACAGAAGATGTTAAAATCTGAAACATACATTGTAACTTCAACCATCTATTATCAATCAAAAAAGTCACCATTTCTGAAAAAATCCTTTTTTTAAATATATACTTTTTTTCAAGAGCGCTAAAATTTTGAAAGAAAACACCAAATTGTATTTGGAATTAATTTTGTTCGTTAATGCAATTAAAAAATTTTAACAAAAAATTACTTGCAAAAAATTAAAAAATTTACAAATGGCAACGCTGCTTTTAAAACAAATGCTATTTTGTCAGTGATGCTACAAGTAAAGTAGAATTTGTTGCCATTTTTCTGGCGATGGCACTAGAATAATCGGAAGATGTGGAATGGAATAAAATTAGATGAAAAAATTTGAACATCTTCACAAGTTCATGGTAGATGTTAGATTTTGTCAAGTGTGGAAGGATTATTATGGCATCATGCCTTCAGAAATATGCCATCTAGAAGGTATAAAGTTTTTTAAAACTACCTTCCAAAATTTTCATTACACATTCGCTACTCCCTTCTTTAAGAAGGGAGAACTTTGCTTTGCAAATAAACCTGCTAATATTCAAAAAAATTCGGTTTTTACTTTCAGCTGTGAAAAAATCTACAGTCGTATGCATTACGAAAATTTTCATGAAGTTAGCACAAAGTTTGCTCATAATACACCAACAAAGTTTTGTTAACGTTATATAATGTGGCATCATTAAAATTCAGAGTTGATTTATTTAAAGTTAGCAGATGGACAAACGTTTGTTATGAATTCTCTCTGTGCTTAAAAGCTGCTTAGCTTAATCGGCAATCTAGTTAGCAGCTTGTTGTATGTAGTGTACAAATAGTGGCTAACGTTTTGTTATGAATACGGATGCTAATGTTTAATTATGTTATTTGATAAGGCGAACATTCCGTCAACGTATATCACATTTTTGTATATTTTCATATTAAACGCACAAATAACACATATAAATTATGACAAATTTTCTTTTGCCTTTCTACGCATTTTAACACATTAACGTTTTTTTAGTAACTACTAACCATTGAAATCGACCGCAAGATTCTTTATATTCCCAATTAAAAGTCCTTCATCTGAAAGCCTTTTGGAATTCCTGTAAAAAGAAGGGAGTGTGGAAGGGCTTGCTTCTGATGACATCCTGTGTAAAAAATAAATAAGCACGGAATGCTGCAAGGAGTGCTTGTATCTAGAGTATCCAACTATTTGACTATTGGTTTTGTTCTAGTAAGGAATTAATCGATTTTTCAATGCAAAAATTGCTCTATTAATCGAATAAAGGTTTTAAATAGTTCGAATTACTCTAGAATTCAAATAAATTTATCCAATGGAAAGAATCAAATATCTCTATTTGAAGTCATATTTTTATTTTATTAATAAACAGAAAGAGAGAGGTGAGAAGTGCCAATCAGTTATGAAAAACATTTCAAACTTATTTATTATTTCTTAAAAACGAGTGAAATTAAAACTGCGTAAAATTTTTTTTTACAAATCATTGCTGTTTTTCCTGAATTTAAGAGAAGTTCAGGTAAATTAACACACGATCTTTTTTTAAATTCTTTCAATTCCAAAACACATATTTTTGTAATTCCCTTTAAATTTCCTTTATTTTAAAACTCTACTCTATAGGTTTGGTTAATTTTTTTAACGTTTTAGTATTTCACGACAAGGTTTTCACATTTATAACTGGCGATTAATTTTTTTACTAATTTGGCGTTAATAGTCAGCTTTTAATAAAAAAGTCAAAGTAGAAAAACTGTCATTCCTTCTACTTCTTCATTTTTCATTGGCCAAAAAAACTTTTCCAACTTCCGATTCATTAAATGTAAACAGTCGCTATCAAACCAAATTAAAATACGAAAAGTTGTACACAAATTTTCGTTTTTTGTTTGACAGTTATTGCTTTCGACTGCAGTTTTTTAACCTTTGTCCAGCGGAAAAATTTTACAACGTTAAAAGGCGGTATGGGTACAATTGTACCCTGATATACTTAACACGGCTTTCCTATTAATATAATTAAATTATTCAGTTCTTATTTAATAAACAAATGATAGAACAGGCCCGTGGCTAAAAAAAAACTTATTTTACGTACACATGTATACATTTTTTGCAATTATTTTCTTGTTTTTTTCTTACAACTTATATGAAGGTACAATTGTACCCCTTCAGCCTTTAAGGGATATCAAGTCAAAAAAGACTTATTTCGGTATGATATAATCAAAATCTTTTTTTTTAAATTTCAAATATGTAATCCGTAATAAAAGTTTAGAGATGTCAGAAAATTTTAGATATCTAGTATTAACAAAAAAAAAGTTATTGCAATTTAAAAACGAAAAATGTACAATTGTACCTCTTCCGCCGGACAGAGGTTAAACCCTGTTAATAATGATTTACATTATTTGTCACACATGCTCAAATCTAAAAATGGACTCAAATATGTTTAAAAGTATGAGTAATGAAAATAAATTCAAAAGTTAACAACATTTAATTAGTTTTAAGGTTAGAAATGTAAACAAACTATTTTACATTAAAAAAGTAGAAGTTTCTAAAAAATTAATTTTGATAGATTAATTGACATAAATTGTTCGAGTTATTCGAATTTGGCTTTTTTAATTATTTGATCAAATAATAGCGTAGAAATTCCCCGATTAATCGAACAACGATTAATCGAGTGCATGCTGTACTTGTATCTAAGGCCTTGCATTAGGCCATTTTAATTAATATTTTTACCGCTGGCTAAGTGCTGTCTGTGTTAGTGTAGAAAAGGTAAAAATTATTTAAAAATATAAAATAAAAACTTTGATTTTTACTTAACTCCACAAAAATGATGAGAAAGTTTGTATTTGAATGCTGTTCAAACGGGGGGATTTTTTTTTTAATTTTCTTTTAAACAGAAAAACTTTAATTTTTTAAAAAGGGAATAAATGCAGAAAAATTGCAAGAAATAAAAGTAAACTTAAGTGAACAATGTATATTGTTAAATTTTTAACAAAAACACTGTACCACAAAACTATTTATTTTTAATTTTGTAAAATAACAACATTTCAATGGTTTATTCTGGTAGGTGGGAGAAAAAATACACATGTATAGGCATTCTGAAAGTTAACATATGTATGGGGTTTTCTTTTCTAAAAAATAATAATAATGCATTATAATTGTGTAATATATTTATCAGGTTACACGCACCTTTACAAAGTGATACATCATTCTAAGTTACAATGGAACAAAATAATAGCTTTGTTTTACACTCAACACTAATGTGTATATTGAATGCAAAAAATTTTACTAATATTGATAATTGAAGTCTGCTTTTGTTAAAAATTTTGCACATTCTTATGATTTACCGGCATTGAAAAGAATATTAGCTTTAAATTTTAGGCAAACGATGGCTTCAAAAAATGTTTGAAAAAACCTTAAAACAAAGGGGTTTAAAAAGTTAATTTCACACTTTTTACACCGTGTATTACTATGTCGCAAATATATAATTTTTTGTATTGGGTTGGTTATATTAAAAATATGTTCTATATAATATTGAATTATTATCGAGGGAGACATAAGCTAGATGAATGATTGTTATTATATGCCAAAGGCATTCCAACCAAATCAAACGCTAGACATATTATTATTATTATTATTAAGACATGTTCATTAATTACAATTCATTAACAAATTTTAATTAGAACTTAGTCTATTTACAAATGTTTTTCACATATATCTTCCAGTCTTCCCTTTCCTTAGCTATATATCGCAACTGGTTGTAGGATTTACTTGTTTCCTTGGCTACTGTATTCCTCCAAGATGTTTTCGGTCGGCCGACGCTTTGATACCCCTGTGGGTTCAACTCAAGTGCTGCATGTGGGACCTCGGATCTTTCTTTCCTTAGTGTGTGTCCCAACCATCCATATTTACGTTTCTTTATTTCGCTTTCAATCTTTATTTGATTAGTTCTTAGTAGCAGATTTTCGTTAGTTATTATTTGAGGCCACCATATTCTTAAAATATTTCGAAGACAACTATTGATGAATGTCTGTAATTTCTGAGATAAATCTTTTGTGAGAAACCATGTTTCACATCCATATAACAGGATGGATTTCACGCAGGCGTCAAATATTCTTATCTTCGTTGCTGTGTTAATTGTGTTTGACCTCCATACCTTAAACAGCATTGCGAACCTGCCTTTAGCTTTCTTTAGTCGGCTTTCTACGTCAAGTATTGTTCCCCCATTGGTGCTTATAATGCTGCCAGATACTCAAAACTGGTAACTTCACTGATCTCGTGTTGATTGACTGCGAACTGGGATGTGTTTACCGCATTAATTCTCATAGTTTTGGTTTTGTTAATATTGGCTTTAAGTCCTACTTTATTTGATTCCTCAGTAAGGGATGTTAAAAGGGCTTGCATTTCTGAGTTTTTGTTGGACAGAAGGACTACATCGTCGGCATACTCTAGATGCGCTAATTTGTTGCACATACCCCAATTCAGAGCCATTGATAATGTATCAACAGCGTCGAATATTACATCCATCACACTTATAAATAAAAGCGGTGAGAGAGCGCACCCTTGTCGTACACCACTCTTTGTTTCAAAGCTATCGCTTAACGTGCCATCATGTAAAACATTACACGTAGAACCTTCGTAGCTATGCCTAAGAATGTTTATTAACTTTTGAGGAATACCCCTTGCATCTAGCGCCGACCAAATAAATTCTCTCTTCAGAGCATCAAAGGCTTTTTCGTAATCAACAAAGGTCAAGTACATAGTTGCATTAAATTCTGCTGCCTGTTCAATTAAGATTCGTATCGTATTGATTTGGTCTATGCATGACCTACCAGGACGAAAGCCCGCTTGGGTGTTTCGGATGTTTTTATCTAGAGCTTCTGCTATTCTGTCTAGTATGATTTGGTTAAATATTTTAAAAACTGCCGGCAATAACGAGATACCACGCCAGTTATTGCAAATCTTCTTATCACCTTTTTTCGGGATTTTAATAATTATGGCCTCTTTCCAGTCTGAAGGAAAATCTTCAGTAGTCCAGACTAGTTCGTAGATTGGGCGCAAGATTTCCGCCATTGCAATGGGATTAGCTTTGAAACATTCTATTGGTAAATTATCGTTACCCGCCGCTTTTCCGCATTTCATATTTCTAATTGCTGCACAGATTTCGCTAACAGTAGGGGGGTCGGTGCTTATATTTTCGTTAGGGTTTAAACGTCTTCGTATTGTAAAACTGTCCGATTCATTGTGCATTATGTTCAAAGTTTTTTCGAAATGTTTTCTCCAAACATGTAATTGCTCCAGTTTGGAAGTCATGGTTTCACCACTATCACCATCTATGACAGGAGAGCTACCCTTAATATTACCGCTGCAGCCAGAAAGTGTTCGGGTTAACTTAAAAAGTTCCTTCATATCTCCTTTTTCGGATGCTGTCTGTGCCTCTTTGCCAATATTTTCATAAAATTGCCTCTTATCTTTTTTCACTTGTCGTTTGATGAGTTTGCTTGTTTTCCTATACTCCATGGTATATTCCTCTTTACGTTGGGGATCATTCTCGCCTAACATCGCTAGTTTGATTGTTCGTCTTCTTTCTATGAAATCCCAAGCATCGTTAGATGCATGCCTTTTGTTCGGATGAGCGGAAACCGAGAGTGTCTTTGCACAGATTTTGGAGTCTTATTTTCAAAGCTGACCATAGGTTGTCAGCAGAAACGTTGCCGTTGCCATAATTTGTATTAACGCTAGACATAACATTTACTAATAATTCTGTAATCTGTAGTTCGCTTCCCTACAGGTAAATCTCGATCGCTTTAATGCATTTGAGGAAACAAAATTTAAAAAATTTCGCGATGACATTAAAAGCTCAAATTGCGGAGAATTTAATTTTTATGGCATTGACAAATTTAGCAATGCGCGTTGCAGAATTTCGTTCGTTTTTAGCGATAGAGATTTAGCTTTAGCAAATTACAGAATAAAGAATGTAAATTCCCTACATGTCATTTATGAAATTAAAATATTTTTTAATTGTTTAATTCATGTACACCTTACCGAAGGTATAAAGTTAAACATAAGTTTCTCATTCCGCATGTAATTTCTACAATATTGATCCTAAGCCCTCTAAAGTGATATATATTCTCGATCCTTATGAGAAGAGAAGTTCAGCGATGACCATCTGTCTGCTGAAATGGGTTTTCCGAATCTGATGAGGACTTGGTTGGTATATTTTAAGGACACATATACTTCAACCAATCAGCGTGATCGGTGCACAAATGCCTGATATATCAGCAAAAACCACGACTATCTCTATTTTTTCCCCATAAAATCCCTTGTTGTTGTTGTTTTTTTTAACTTGTGTGTTGAATTTTTGATCTTAAATTTTTTTATACATAACAAACACAAACATACATTAATGATATGTCGCTTAAATTGACAAATGTGCAAAGCCGACAAGAGAAATTATATTCAAAACAACAATAAAAAACGAAACTTTGTTTTTCTTTTAATTTAAATTTCTCAAACGAACTTAATTGGGTACAAATTTCTTGGTTATCAATACACAACATCTGGGCAGGAGTGCAGAAGTGGGTGTGGCAAAAAATAGGTTTATGTATCTAAAGAACGGAAGAGAAAAATTGTCAAAATTTGGTACATAATTTGTGGGGTACAAAGACATTATAGATTTCTGTATATTTGGTCAGCGGCAAGGGGCGCCTCTTAACCCTCCGTCTTACACATGTTTTTATTTTCACATTCGTAACGCATGAGTCTAGCCAGACCCAACAAACTTTTGAATAAATAAAACCAATTTTTTGTAACCAAATGTTATATTATACACATTTATAATTTAAATATATATTTTCATATTTTATTTTAATTATAAATGTGTATAATATAACATTTAGTTAAAAAAAATTGGTTTTATTTATTCAAAAGTTTGTTGGGTCTGGCTAGACTCATGCGTTACGAATGTGTTAATAAAAAAAAAAAATAGATAATTTAACAAAAAAATAATTAAAAACAGCAAGAAAGAAGGCATCTTCTATACAAAATATATATGGGTCTGGCCAGACCACATGTGTTACGAATGTGATGTGTGCAGTAAAATATTCGAATAAGTTTCCTTATATATCCTTTCCGGGTTATATTTTTCAGCTTTTTATAGTAAACTAAATTTTAGAAGGGTACCTGAAACTTCAAGTCTCTACCTGTGTTTTAAAATATACTAAAATAACATTTAAAATCGAAAAAGGTCTGGCCAGACTCATGAGTAAGACGAAGGGTTAATTAAATAAAAGCATCTTGCTTATCAGTACGCAACATTAAAAAATGGGGACCGAATTGTAGTTAGAGGTGAGCGTGGCACATAATAGCTTTTTTTGTATCTAAAGAACGATATTTATAAAACTTTCCGTTCTTATCGCACCATGGTGAAGGGAAATAAGATTTGGCTTAGCCGACCATAGAACTCTTACTAGTTAAAATTTTCTTTTGTATGGCCACAAGTAATAAAAAATTCAGTTTTTTGTGAAAGAGTTTTTTTTTGTGAAAAAATTACGTTTTAGTGAAAAAGTCGGTTTTTGTGAAAACATGACTTTTAGGTGAAAAAGGTAACTAGCGAAAAAGTGACTTTTTTCTGAAGAATAGTTATTTATTAATTGAATCTTCATATACTTAATAAGAATTAACAATCACAATGTGCTGGAATCGGTGGGTAAACATAATTCGAGTAAGCGGAATGAAGTGGTTGAATAGTGAGGAAAAAAACTTTTAACGAAAGTTTTCATTCTGAATTATCTTTTAAACAAGTGCTAACTTAAAAAACGGCTACCGCAACGCATTTAATCGCACTCGAGATATGTTTACCAACCGGCTGCTTGGCTTGTTACATTGGTAAACTAGCACAGTGTATTTATTTAAATCTTATTCTATTACTCTGTTAAATGTTCTGTCTGTTCTTAGAAAATTATCAGTTCTTTTGGCTAGAAACAACTTTCCATCGTTAACTAGCAAGCGTTAAAATAAACGCTTAAAATTTGTCCATATTTTAGTTTTTTTTTTTTTAAAATTTAAAAATCAAAATTTCAAAAGATAAGTATTTATGAATGTTTAACACATTTCGAATGACTTTGCATAAAAGTGCCGAAAGTCATATACCAGGATGATATTAGAATGGTGGCTTTGAAATATATGGACCACTGATTTGCACCAAACAAGAGTATCGTTTTAACATTTGCATCGTTCTATCTTTGACTATAAGCTCTATTGCGCTTTTAGTAGACAGACTAACGGAAGTGGAAAAATTCACTTAGAATTTCGAAATTATCTAGAATATTCACATACACTTAATTGGATATCTAATGATTGTTTTAGTGTTTTACGAATGATATGAGCAAATTTTTCGAAGGTGTGTATGTATAAAAACAATAAGAAACTTTTTATGACAAAATTAAGACAACAAGTTTTTATATCCTGATTTTAAGGAGCAGACAGATATTTAAATAAAGCTTTTTATTTTGATAACTAGGTTCACTGTCAAATAGTTATACCTGACTTAAACTTAATCTAGCATACACATTCGGAAACTTAATAAAAAAAGGTCTGGTATGAAGTTGTGATACCCTACACCACTTTGGCGTAGCTAAATGCTTGCTTCCCATTTTCACTTTTACTAGGTTCACTGTCATATATTTTTAACTGACGCAAACTTAATCAAGTAAACACATTCAAAAACTGAAATAGGTCAGGTAAAAAGTTGTGAAACCCTACACAACTTTGGCGTAATATTAAAATTAGATTAATCATAAGGTTTTTGACCAAACTCGTTTATCTGGATACTGCAATTAATGATAAGTGTATAGAGATAGGTATCAATATCATCTATTACTGACTTTGCTGTAATTAATTTGCTTAAAAATAATAATAAATTTAAATTTTTTTATTTAAAAAAAAGGATGACTTGCGTGTGTTCTTATCTCTGGCTAAACAAAAATTTTATAGCCAACAAAATTATACATTTCTTTATTGCCACCCTTATAAACCAGAAACAGAAAACTTTACAAAGGTGTAAATTGCGGCACAAAAGAATAAAAAAATATAAAGCGAATGATTTGTATGAAGACTTAATGAGAATTTTTTAAAACACAGCTGGAAAGCTAAATCTCAAGTTCTTGTTGTTTTATTACATTTAACACACTTTTGCAAAGGAAAAGTATTCAAAATTAAGCAGCAAATTATTTAAATATTTATAATTTTCAAGTCCTGGTAATATTTTCAATTTAAATGTTCAACATTTTCTAAGAAAATTATAAATCTCTTCAAACATTATTTCTAAGCAACCACACGGGGCGTATAGGTGTTAGGAAAATAAAAAATGATTTTTAATACTCATACTCGTTAAAAAAGTGTCTTCTGGAGGTAACTGTAACAGCAGTGTTACTATTATAATATAATCTCTTCATCCGTAATATGCTTTATGAGCATTTTATTTAAATATAATTCTATTTGCTTGCATTTTAAAAATTTTCATTTTAATTTTTTCCCGCTGCTACAAACTGAAAAAGAAATGCCAAAATGAGGAGGATTTTTTCAGAATCTTATAAATTATAAGTGTTGGCATTTTGGGAATCATTTTAAAACATCAGGTTTTAGATTTAAAACTCATATTCAAGGATTTCCCTTCAGTTCTTATGAAAAGAATGGAAAATCCATTTTTAAATTCCAAAAATGATTTGTTTCTTTGTTGGATATTTTAAAACTTTTATCAATATAGGTATGGTGAAATCATAAAATGGGTTTCTGTACACACACTACAATAGTGTAATGGCATTTAGGTTAATATTTTCTATAAAAATACGCTAAATGAGTCATCTCAGATCACTTTTCAGCCCTTAAAACTTTTTTTTCACTTGAGCGATTAGAAAACTATTCATATATGATTTTTTCATATGTTTAAATGATGATTTCTAAGTATTTTGAATTAAAAACTGATTTATCGCTAGATCGATTCAAAAAGGATTCACATATGATGCATTCATATGCTCAAAAAGGAATCCGAAAATTGAATCACAAATGATTCTTTGAAGTGATTCATCAGTAGAGTATCATTTTTCTCGCAACTAGAGTGTCATTTATGATTGAAAAATGAGCTTCTATTACTTCTAAGAGATTCGATTTTGATACAAAATGCTAGCTTGTTTAAAACTGATTTATCCCTAAAGCGATTAAGTATGATTCACATATGAATCATTCATATGCTCAAAAATTAATTAGAAAACTGTACCACAACTGATTCTTTGACCATTTTCTTACAACGAGAGTATCATTTATGATCGAAAAATTAGTGTTTATTATATATATTAGACCCAACTTTTTTGTTTACCGATAGACTCACAATCACTTTCAGAGTTGACCTTAAGATGCCCGTTTGGCTAGTAGCCTTATTTCCCCCTTCTCAAGCAGAAGTAGCATACCTGCCTTGCAATCGAGCAGATTCACAAATCTTTTGGACTTTCTTAACCCAGAAATGGACATTCATGTTTGAAGGAATTTACGTTCGGAATATGTTTGTAACGTCCCCTTAATGTAACCAGCAGGGACGCAGATGAAAGGTTCAGGGCTTATAAATTAATGTCGAGGGCCCCTGTTTGGTTCAAACTGATTTTATTGCATTTTTAATTATCCTTCCAAACTTTATTAGATTCGTTTCATATTAAAATCCCATACAAATAATGCTCCCGAAAATAACTTCTTTATTAATATCGGCATTTACGTATAATTTGATTATAACAACTTTTACGAAAGCTACTAAGACATAACAAATTAAGGCCCAGAATTAACGATAGGTCCCATACAAACCCCCGTTCTTAAATTACGTTTAGGCAAACAGATCTCATATATGTAGAAGCAGGTATCTATATAATATTCGGCACAAAGAACTTTGACAATAATCTTGTCCTCATAATATACTTAAAAGAACAAAATTTATTTTTAAAATTGTGAAAATTTGTTTTTAATACTGTAAATTAGGGTATCGGACTGGACCGACATGTTTTATGCTAAGAATAGTTATTGTTCAACGAGTTATCATTAATTTTATAACAAGAGATAAACATTTTCTTGTTATAATTAAAAGCGTTGTGGATTATCTATGGAAACTCTTTTTATTTCAATTGAAAGTAAAATCGATGCCACTATTTGTAGAATACGACATCCTTCAAATGTTCTTTGCGAAAGCTCTGATACAAGTGATTTCGATGGACCAAAATTGTTTATTAATTGAACGCAAAAATCGCCGGTAATAATAATTTGATAGAGAAAACTCTAATAGCGTCAAAACTAAACAATCAGGTGGTTGTTTGCGATTACCGTACCGTGAGATAACTAACTCGCTGAAATAAATGTTAAATAATTAGGTTGTGTCGTACCGTTTACCTTTCCTTGAGGAACCACACATCAGAAGTTTATAGCATTGAACTTTATTTTAAAAACACTCAACAATCATTTCCCTGTGGTGGGCCACTGTTGATTATTGTTGGCACCCAATTTGTATCGCCACCGGCAAGAAAACCGTACCAACCAAACTGTTATTTTTTAATTAAGGCCACTCAATAATTTAAAATTAAAAATTTGAAAAACCTTCAAGCAAAATGTTTGCTTTCTCTGTGTTATTGGTGCTCAATTTATTAAAACCTTAAAAGAAAATTGTTAAAGGTTGATGTGATGATGTTTTTATATAAAATTCAATTGGCTCCGTCCGGAATTTTAGACTCGGAATGCTAAACAAGGACTGCAATTTGCTTTACTGTTCTTTAAAATAATAATTAAAAAAATATTTCGGTTTTTTTTTATGTAACATCACATCTAAAGTCCTTTTATAATTTCTTCACTTAAAAATTTACATGTACATATCGTTAGCTAAAACGCAAAACGCCCTATCTAACATTTAAAAAAGTTTACAAGAGAAGCAACAACTTTTTAAAAATGTTTATTGATAAATTGCCTTAAACTGTTTATAATTTATTTTGCTTCTATATTTCTTGTAAAACCTACCAGCTGTTTTGGCAATTGACAATGTCGCATATTATGCAAACTGTTTGTAATGTATTTTAGCGCGTACGGTGGCTCTGTTTGTAATGTCTCTTAGCGCGTATCATAAAATCTTTGGTAGATAGGGCCGTTTGTTTTTTGTAAATAAAATCGCTCATTTTGGTAAAAAGATTTCAAAATTTTTTGTGGACACTTGTGTCGATGCAGTACATCAGAATCAATAAAAAAGTCAAGTTTTAATTTTTGGTTAGTTAGGGTTTTTGCGTTTTAGGTAACGATATATTTAAAAAATATAACATTAAAGTTTTCGTTAAAAGCGAATTAAAATATTTAATATTTCAAAATAATGTAAAAAACACATACTGTAATTTCTACCTTGGACAAGTGTTGGCAGAAAAGTGATAGTAAAAGCGAAAAAAATCTTCATTGTTGTTAGACATGTCATGGTATTTTTAAGAGCCAATTCCGGAACACAATATTTAAACATGGCTACATGTCGTTCTACAGGGTGCCCGCCGGGAAGGTATTCTGCTAATACTTATTCAATTGTAATCCTGGCTGTATGCAATGTGTTACCGTCTTGTCGATACCACATGTAAATCAAGCCCTAAGCACGCAGTTGTTGCATTAAAAAGTTGTCAATCATATCACGATATCGCTCCCCATTCCCAGGTACCGTAACGTCGTTTTAATTTTCAAAGAAGTAAGGTCCAATTATTCCTCCTGACCAAATTACACAACAGACTGTCACTTTTAATGGATGCAAAGGTGACTGACTGATGAATAATCTAAGGGTATTCCATTGCCCAGAACCTAATATTCTGTTTATTCACATATCCATTCAAAGAGAATGTGCCTCGTCAGTCTTTATGATTTTTTCTTAAAAATCGGGGTTGTCATGGGCGAGCTCTAACATCCTATTGGCATACGTACGGCGGCGTAAATGATCTTGTGGAAGAAGCTCTAGTGTCAACTGAAGCTTAAATGGAAACAAATGCAAATCCTTGTGCAAAATTTTGGCAAAAGTTGTTCTTTGAAGACCAAGCTCCTGAGCATAGCGTCGAATTGAAGCTGATGGAATGTTTTGAACACTTTCTTGAGAAGCAGTAATGTTTTCAGCCGATCTTGCAGTACGTTGTGGTCCATGCTTGGGCCTATCACCTACAGACCCTCTTTCTTCGAAATCATCACAGTAATCGATGATTGATTTTTATAAAATGTGTTAACGATTAAAACACGTTGGTTTATCAATTATTTTTCCATAATCAATTTACCACGCGTCTGCTTCACGACTGCCAAATATGAACTGTCAAGACTAATGTTTACCAAAATGTGGGCAAACAAATTATACTTTACCGGCTAACACCCCACGCTTACGTTTATAAATTTTCGTACGTACACTTTATAACACATTGTTGTCGCGTTCGAAAAACATCATTGTTAACAGTTTCCTGTTGTTGTGACATCATTATCAATATTTTTACAGCAGATTTAATTCCTAATTATAATTTAATAATTTATATCAAAGAAATATTACAAAAATAAATAAAAAGACGCGTGTAACGTTATCATATCAGTAGCACTTGACGTTATCGTTATCCTTGAGCAACAAACAAAATTCCAGTTCAAAAACCTGAAATATTGTAAAATATCTATCAGGCAGCCGCTATCACGCAAAAAAGCACTAAAACAGCAACAAGAAATCTTAAAAATAAATATGTTGCTTAAAATATTGATAAAATAGAAAATCGTTGGAAATAAAACCAACATTAACAGCAGCAGTTGGAGTAAGAAGAGCTGCGATAACCTGAATGAACATCATTATCATTATCTGCAGCAACCAGCAGCCAACAAAAAAAAAAGGAAAAATATTAAGTTAAAATATTCCATGCTTTTTAAAAAGCTTAATAACTCAAGGATGGATTGGTTGGTACGATGGCTCTGTTTGTTTTGTTGTTTTAAAATTTTTGCTGAAATGAATGCGTGGTTGCGTTGACTGGCTGACTGGTAGGTTGTTTGTTCTCAGTAAAACCTTAGTCTGGTTCAAATTCATTGGCATTTTGCAGCACAGAACAACAAACACATTGCCTTGCAATGGCACGTAGAGATAAAATTACATGTGTTGCAACTGTATCTCTGCTATAAGAATGTGTATTTCCAGAAGTATGAATATATATGTTGACGAAAATTTTACCAGTGTGACAGTAAATAATTAGAACTATTTTACTAATAATTGTAGTTATTCTATGATGTATAATTAATGTATCATATTTTTAGCAATTTATCTATTATAAACCGCTTTCTCGTCCAGGAACTCTTAAGCATTTAAAGAATCCTTATATTTTTTATATACTTCATCGAAGGTTAAATTGTATTTGTGTATAAGTTTGTCATTCCGTTTGTAATTTCTACATTATTGCTCTTAGACCCTAAAAGGTATATGCGGCAATCCAAGTAAAATCGGACAGTTTAAAGAAAAATATTTTTTGATTTCTTTTATTTTTTACTGTGTTGATGTTCCTTCTGTTCATCTCAGCAAATTTTCAGATCGAATATTAAAAAAATCGCGTTATAAGAAAACTGTGTTCTTAGCCGTTAATGAACAGAATTTTTAATTTGTTTCATCTTTAAAGAAGTTGTTCTTACTTGCATCAAAAAATATAATGATTTTATAAGCAGGGCAGCTGCATAAAGATTTTTCGGATAAGATTCTGCAAGAAACATTTTGTAATAATTTGTTTAAGTAATTTAATTTTTTATATTAATGCTGTCGGCTTTGAATTAATTCTGTGACAATAAGTGCTTAACTATATTTGTTTAGTTTTATAGGAGACCAATTTAAAACTTCAAAAGTGGCTTTTGGAAATTTACTGCGAATTTAACATTATACTCATAAGTTCTCTACGCATATAGTTTATTCCAAATGTTATTGGACATTGATTGGACCGAAGTCATTTTGGTATTACTTCCTTCAAAATCCTACAAAATAATATAAATTTTTCCCATGTGTACTTTTAAATATTTAGCACAAAGGAAACTTTTTGCCATAGAAATAAAAAAGTTAAATGCATTTATAAGCTTATTTAATTGATCTCAGGAAATGTTATTTGTTCAAATAAATTAAATAAAATAATATTTTGCATCGATTTGTATTGAGCGGGAATTCCCGGGATTTCGGGAAATTGAAAAAAATTCCGTGTCCCTGGAAATGAAAAAGTCCGGGAAAAGAAAAACTCTACTTATAAAACTGCATTTTTAATGCCTTTTTCAAGTTTTGAATAAATTGTAATAGAATAATTTACCAAAAGCTAAGAGTTTAGATGTATTAACCCTAGAGTACGTTGCCAAATATACTTTTTAAATAAATTGTATTAATCATTGTGACACCTTATAAGTCTATATTTAAAACTAGTTTAATATATAAGTATTCATACAGATAAACGATTTTTTTTTTAATTTTTGTACTAATCTATTTTATGTTGCACATAGTTTTTGGATAATACAAAAGGGCCTAAAATAAAGCATAAAAACACGTTTTTAGCTTTAAAAGAATATATATTTTTTTAAATACCACCTTTTAAAGAATCACAAAGCTCAACCCTTTGCTCTCCGCATATACAAAACCAATAAAAGCAATGTTCCAGCAACACAGTCTAAAAAAAAACAATTACACACAGCAATATTAACTCATCTGCTAACAGCCTACAAAATTTAAGAGTGTTAGACACTCCCATTTAAAAGCAAATTAGATAAATGGGAGCGATGCTCGTCGAACCGTTGATCATTAGTACTCTACGGTTAAGATAAATAGCAAACTGTCAAAAATTTTAAAAAGGTTATCGATTAAAAATGCAATTATGTCAAAAAAAGACAATAAGGGATAA
The DNA here is from genome assembly GCA_949318255.1 of Pollenia labialis. NCBI lineage: Eukaryota > Metazoa > Arthropoda > Insecta > Diptera > Polleniidae > Pollenia > Pollenia labialis. The sequence continues at coordinate 147,553,949 of OX439141.1, forward strand.
TGGTAAATGAGCAAAAATGCGTACATATAACATTCACCTTGCGCCGGGAATCTTGCCCCCCTATTACAATCAATAATCAAATAATTCCTCAACATTCGCATGTCAAATATCTCGGTTTAAATATGGATCGGCGATTAACGTGGAAATGTCATGTAGAGGCAAAAATAACTCAAATGAAACTAAAAGCCATTCAAATTCATTCGCTTGTTGGAAGAAATTTTGTCCTTAGTCTCGTTTGCAAGCTTCTTCTTTACAACTCTATCTTAAAGCTTATCTGGTTCTATGGTATTCAACTATAGGGCACCAACTCGGCCTCTAATATCGAAAAATTCAAAGGCGTCAAAATAAACTTTTTCGAATAATCACAGCCGCTCCCTGGTACGTTAAAAACTCAAACATTCATAAGGACCTCAATGTGCCATTAGTAAAAACTATGATTACAAAATCTGCAGTAAAATATTTCAAAAGGCTTGAACAACACCCAAATCCACTAGCTCGAAATATTTTAAATCATGGCGGCCACACTCGCTTAAGAAGAACAGACACTGCAGCACTTAACCAACTAGAAGTGCGATAAGCACCTATATATGCAAACAGAACCCGTGATAAAGAAAAAATTTTTATCAGGCACTGGCAGGACACAAATAAAGAATTAGGATAAGATTTGATTAATTATTGTTAGTTCATATTTAATATATGAAGATTCAATAAATAAACAATGAAAAAATAAATGTCAAAAAAATTTAAACTTGACCAACTTAAAATTTAAATTACAAGCTTGCAACATTAACAGTGTTGCAGAATCAGCGGTTTATCGACAAATTCAGCGTTTAAACGCTTTTTGTTTGTTTTGTTTTTATAACTACGTTTACACGTAGACTATTCGCAAATAAAAATTACTTGCGATTAACCTACTTACTGTTTCAATGTCCTTTTTTGTTACTGAAAATTCTTATTTTTATGTGATGCCGGATAGAAAATGTATGCATTTGGTAGCATTGTAATTATAAAAACTTTTTATTTTTTAATGAATAATGAAAAAATTTAAACAATTTTTGTAAATTTTATTTCCACAATTTTGAATTAATTTTACTTTTGTTATCGTATGAATGTGCCACATCGAAATAAAAACGTAAAACGGTTAAAAGTGTGGCAATGCTTTAAATAATATTTGCAAATTGTTTCGTCAATCAGGAATTGTTTTCGTGAGTTAGCTATTCGCAAATAAAAATTTAATTCACTGTTTATGCGGCAATTTTCTTTACTTGCAATATTTTTATTTGCGAATAAGTGGAGCGTATAAACGTAGTATATGTCTCTCATAAACACAAAGTTGACAACATTTAATAATATAAACAAAATCAAAACAAAAGAAAAACTAAAAAAAAAATGTTGTGTTCACATATTCTATAGTTTCCTCTTTCTAATATTTACTGTTTCTTTCTATCAATTCAATGAATAGAAAATGTAGTGCCATAACGGCTTAAAGTTTAAAGTTACAAATGAGCTTAACAGAACTGTCCCAAAACCCTACTGACAGGTTAAATTTTATACAAATTTGACTTAAAGAATCTTAAAGAAAATTATCAGTTATATCTAGTTTTTTTTTTTAATTCTCCAAGAACTTTTACTTTTCGAGACTTTTCTTTGATTAAAATCAAAAAAAAAAAAAAATTCTTAATTATTTATGAAATGTAGTACTAATTAACATTTGTCACCCTGTTCTTTCATAGTATTTCATAGTATTTCATAGTACAGAGTATAAAAGGCTTGCCTGCATTCTTGCTTTCATTCTTCTACAACTGATTTCAATCCAGCTGTGTCATGTGGCGCAAGGCGTATATTAAATTAAAATGATTAATATTTCCCCAGTGGATCTCAACTCATAAATTTAATACTCGTTCTCAATGTAAGCATATTAATTTAACTCATAAAAACCAAATGTAGCAGGAAAATATACCAACAACCACCCCCCACCCAACAGTTAAGGCAGCGAAAGTTAAACATTTTTCAAAACCGTGCAATTAATTCGTACAACCATCGAACCAAGTTAACCAACCAACCAGGCATTTGTGAATTTATGCCTAAAAGGTATGGCAACTTGCATACTGTTACCACTGTACTTATTTTTTTTTGAGATTTTCTTGAAATATTGTTAAACATTATTGAGCTACCATTCTTCTGTAAAAGGTACGAGTAAGTGAATTTTAATTTCTTATAAGAGAGCCTATTGTTATTAACCATTAGGTAGTATTTAGAGAAAATATGTCAACAAAATTAAAACACTCTAGTTTTTTTTCTAATCATATTCAACCAGAATCACTTTTCCGGAAAGGACATTTGTATTGAGACTTAGTGAAATTATATCCCGATTTAGCATATATTCAGTACTGTAAATGCACTCAAATAAAAATTCAATTCATCCATGTTGTTGTAGTTGCGTCAAGTTCTCCAACAAATTACCGATTGATTAAGAGTTGTTGGCCAATTAAAATCAGAGTAAACAATGAATCCCATTTTCACCTTAATGTGTACGTGAAGTTTACAATATTTTAGACATTGAGTCACCCCAAATGCATGAATGATAATTGATAGTCAAAAAACACCTTCAGAACATATCGGTAGAGCACATTTTCTTGAAAAGCGACAAAAAAATTTTAAGGGAAAGAAGCGAAATTTTTGGTGGCCGATTTATATCGTGTTTTCCGTTTTTATCTAGTTATTTTACAGTTTCTAAATTCTTTTCTTTGGGGCTACCTTAAAGGGAAATTTGTACGCCAATAATCCATGAACCAATATCCGTGAAGAAGTAACACCAGTGAGACCTGACATTTAAAGAAACGTGCTGCGAAAAAACAGTGGGCACAATTTAAAATATAATATAAAAAGATAATATAAACATATTTTTAAACTCTAATCAAAATTTTACTGAATGCCAAACTTGAATAAAAACTGTATTAAATTAGGCTGGATTTTTGAAATCTCAGGAAAACTAGGCTAAGTTCATCCGAACACAGATTTGTGCTGCAAATACCAAGTTTGTAGGTATTCACAATTTTGATGGAACAGCTTAGTTTTGCTAAACTTGTTGGTCTTAAATAAAGTAATAATAATACAAAATTAAATCTCGCCGGAAAACTGCGAGTTTCAGACTACTTTAAAATAAGTTTAAATTTAATCTCAACCCGCACAAAAGTTAATATCTTTGTGTAGTTCTATGTTTAGGAGGCACGCAGAACTTCTAAACAAAACCTCAGTTTGGGATGCAGACTTGCAGGGAACTTTAAGAGTTACGATGATCGTTTATTGAGGAGTTGTATTTGTAATCACTCATATGAATAATTATAATTGTAGGGTAAGAGAAAAGAAATAAAAGAGAATTAATTTCTTTTCGAATTACGCAAATATATATGGGCCTGTTCTGAAAATCAGTTGATTTCAAATCACGTGCTTTTGAAATCACACGTGTGATATAATAGTGTTTTGAAAGTCGTTGTTGTTTCTCGGTGTGCTTTCTGCAAGGTGATTTTTTGGTTCGCAGATAGCCGAAGAGGTATGGAATAACTCCGTAAGTACTAAGTACTAGAGGTCTGCAAGTATAAATAAAAAGCAATTTCAACACACTCATTTGTTTTTTAATTACAATGTGTCGATCACCCAATGATAACGAAACAAATGAGAAAATAACCAGAGACAAAAGAACAAAAACTCAATCTATTCAGTCAAATCAAGTCAAATGAGTAAATTATTCAAATATAATTTGAATGTAAAATATGTGTACCTACACATTATGTATGTATGTGTAAGCTAAACTCTTATAAATAAAAGAAGCCACAAGCTAACACACATATTATCGCAAGGTTTTCAAATAAATGTATGCACATTCAATAATTCAAAAATTATTTGAATATTTTTTGTAAACGTGCTCTCTCTAACGGGTCATTCCAATGTTTTGTCATTTATGAATTACTCTCATATTCATTTGCAGTAAACAAGTTTTTTATTCAATTCATTCATTCTTATTTTTGTATATGGTTTACTCTCTCCTTATCTTTTTGAATGTTTTATAGTTGAATAACTGCCTGTTTTTAGAAAACGTAAGCAAGTGAGTGAGTGAGAAATTATATTGAAAACAACAATAAAAAACGAAAATTTGTTTTTGTTTTCAATATAATTTCTCACTCACTCACTTGCTTACGTTTTCTAAAAACAGGCAGTAAATGTTGTGCACTTTGAGTAAAGGCAAACAAGTGAGTTATTCAAAGCAGACCTCTACTAAGTACTAAATAAAGATACTTATACAACAGTGACTTTAAAACTATAATGCTACTGACTGATATCAATTAGGGATAACAATTCGTACATTAAAATTCAGTTATAATTCAAAAATTAATTCTAATTGCATGTCACATTATAATTTCTTTAAATTAACTAGTTTTAATATTAATTTTAATTCATTTTTTATTTTTCTATATTATCCATGTTTTTAATTCTTATTTCAATTCGTAGTTTTCAAATCACATTTTCTTACTTCAATTTCAATTTCACTTTGTAGTGTTCAAATCACATTTGAACACTTTGATTCATGTGTGTAAGATATGTAATAAAACGTACAAACCCTGCAAATTTTCACTGACGAATGCCACAGAAGAATCTTAAGAATATTCAGGCTTAGCAGGATATCGAACGAACAACTATAGGCACTCACTCATCAATGCCGCATACGTTTCAGAATATTAAAAAGGAAATAGCGCTGGATTAACCACGCCTTACGAAGGCCTTCCAGAGATGTCACATGTAACGCTATTGATAAAGAAGCTTCGCGAGCAGTTAAGAATCAAGTAGAAAGGACAGAAATGTTTCGTGTGAATGCTTTTATACCTTTTATAAAAACAAACATGCAATAATTTTATATGCCACACATTATTTTATTTAAATGTATGTATTTGTTTAAATGAAATACTTTGCCACCTTAACATTTGTATGCACAATTTATTTACGACCAGACAACTAATTTATAATTTAAAGTCCATAAAAAGACCGTTCTTCAACAAACTATAATCACAAATTTTCGTATTTAAAAATAAATTGTTTAATTGCCTTGCTTATGCCTGCCTGCTGCATGGCTGCCAGTGATGAATGTTAAAAATGATTGTTGCACTTTTGAAAGCAGTTTTGGTGTACTTCTATGGGATGGCAGCTACTACTTAATGGATGGATAGATGCACAACTGAACACGGTTGGATAGATAACAGCCAAAGTGGCAATGAATAAATGGCTGATTGCCATAAAATAATTAAAGTTTGTTGACAGAATTATAATAATGAAAAAAATAAAATACATAAAAACAAAAGCGTAGTAAAGAAATTGCTTGGTTTTAAATACCTACTTAAATATTAAATATACATTCATATATTTGATATGTTAACAGTAGCCGACGACAATTGAACAGAGAAGTGCTGTTAACATAATTTATTTGAATTTTAAACACAAATTTCAAGCCATCAACGATTAAATAAAAGAGAAATAAGTATCGGACTTTTACAGAATACATGTTTGATGTGGAAAACAACAGGAAAGATTTGTCAGAGGAGAGAAAGCATTTAAATGAATATCAAATATGTATCACATAATAAATCGAGATAATCTTTTAAGTTTCAGTTTAAAGATAAATTATAAGATAATAAATTAGTGTAAATGTCACTATTAAATGATAAAATAATACTAAAACAAGAGCGCTATATTCGGCTATGCTGAATATTATATACCATTTACCATGGAGCAGGTATAAATACCGAAATTAAAATATAAATAAACTATTTTCTGCCATGCCAATTTCTCCAATACAGCTTAAATTTTGTCGGATGTTGTGTATTGATAACCAAGATGATTGTATAAATATTGGAAACTTTGGTTTTTGCAGTTCTTAAGATACACAGAAAAATAGACGAGCATCGCAAAATGCAATAGACGCCGTGCAATAAAGCAATATGGCTTTATTTCCATGTAAGGAGTGAAATTAAGCCATACTGTCCTTATATCCCATTTAAATTTTTTTCTTTTAATATAATTCTAAATTATTTTAAAATTGTTTTGTTGTTTTTTTTTCTGGGTGTATATATTAAATATGTAACGAAAACACTTTTGGGCGCAAGAGTTTTTGGCTCTACGGTATAACAAAACCCGGCTACGCTGCCTGAAGCTTCTCTGTATAGCCGGCCTTTGGATGGGCGCAATATTTTTCTCCTTTATAGTAAACCAAGTACTGGTTTCGCTAAGTAAAGCTTCTACAATCTGCCTTGTTTCCGAACGAAGGCCGACTACGCTGAGAAGCTTTAGTTAGCGAAGCCGCACGTATCTCGATCGTCCGCCGGACGCTCTTCCCCTCCTTCCACCTACTGTGTCATATTATTGCTCTTGGATGGTGGTAATAAAGCCATATGGCTAGTTATGTCATACGCTACCTGCAGCCGTATTCTGTAATTCGCTTAGCTTAAGCTAAATCTCGATCGCTAAAATGCCTTAGAGAATACAAAATTGAAAAATTTTTGCGATGAAATTAAAAGCTAAAATTGCGGCGAATTAAATTTTTATTTAAAATGGGCCAATACAATAGTTTTTGATGTTTCCAACGATGGTTTCGGGTTCTTGGACACCAGTAACGGCAGTTGTGCTTGTTGACGTGGCCGTTTAAGTGAAAATGAACTTTGAACAAAATTGTCGACGAGCAATTACGTAAGAATCATTACTCTTACGAAATGTCTCCACAGCGAACGCGCGATGCTCACTCGACCACTGCGACATAGTGTCTGAAAAATCCGCACAACCGATAATTCCTACGGTGCAACCCTCCCTCCGTACCGTTTATTGCTTTTTGAAAAAATCGTATTTAAAAATATAAATTTGCCAACAGACTCCCTGTATAAGGAATATATAATATTACTTTTGGTGATGGGTATAAAAACAAAAACAGTATGGAATTTTATTGAAAAAATTACATGCAGTCGTGACTTTTCACTAATATTTCAGCCTTTTATGGACCGATCTGGAAAAATTTAAATAGCAAAATTAAACAGACCAGATGTGACAGAAATATATAACAAACAAGTATCCATCATATCTGAGGTTTTCGGAAAACCTAATTCAACAGACAAATGGTCAGATGGATCGACAGACAGACATCGTTACATAAACTTCGCTACTCCTAAGGACTCATGTTTACTTTATGGAGTCTAAGATCAATATTGCAGAAATTACAAACGAAATACTAAGCTAATATACATACAAAAAGGGTATTTACTTCGCTGAAGGTAAAAATTAATTTTTATAACGGAAATGAATAAATTGTTGAAGGAAACTAATAAACAAATATTTTGAACAAAAAACCAGCTGGAAAAATAGAACACTTAAATTACAAAGGCAACAAAGTTGTATTGTCATATAATATTTTAAAGTAAAAAATAAACAAAATTTTTATCAATACGACGCAATAGAACACTTTGTGAATAGCCTAAATATATTATATGTAAAAAAAAATTAAGCAAATTATCATATTATTTGAATGTGTATTCAAAGTCAAATTATAATCCTCAAACGCTTTTATACTTTAATAGTCTTATTCCTTCAATATAATAATAGTCGTATAAATTTTCTTTACAATTTACTTCATTGCTAGCCAAAGGATAGCTAAAGTAAGCCTCGTAACAGAAATATACAAAACAAAAATTCGGATAGTGCATACAAAATATTCATGGAAAATATTGAAGGAATAAGACTACTAAAGTATAGAAGCTTTTGAGGATTGTAATTTGACTTAGAATACACATTCGAATAATATGAATATTTGTATAATAAAATGTTACTCAACATGAGAAATAAATTCCCAGATTCTATTTGTAAAAAAAGTTAAATTAATTTGCAATTATAAATAAATATGATTTTAAAAATAATTGAAAATAAAATTGAATTTTTTTTTCTAACGTGGTTGCGATGTCAATTGGCCTCCAACATCATGTGATTTGACCCCGTTGGACTTCTTTATTTGGGGTTATTTGAAAGAAAAGGTGTACGTCAATAAGCAAGCAACAATTCAAGAGCTAAAGGATGAGATAATTCGGCACATTAACGGCATAGAACCTCAATTATGTCTCAGCTTCATTGAAAATGCGGACCATCGGATGGAGGTGTGCCGCCGAGCTCGCGGCGACTATTTGGACGATATATTGTTCTATACATAGTTGAACCATACAAATATTATCTTAATAAAAAGAAATGACAAAAATTTCGTAAATAATTTGTGTTTTATTTCAAATCAACAACGGCCCTTAATTTAACCACCCTTGTAAGGTAAGAGTTGGACACCATCAATAGTGTGTACCAGACATCAGCAATGAGTAGTGCAAAAGTGAGTACATCTGAATCATGACTCATAAATTCGTGTACTTATGCACTCATACTTATTGCAATGTTATTCAAGCTCATATTCACTCAGAAGTTTGATTTTATTCATCGTACTCACCATTCGCAACATTTGTAGATTCAACTTAAATCAAACTGTGTATACCCGATGCAAAATGCGAGGCTGTCAGATTTGTCTCGAAAAGCGGCTATTTGTCAATTACAGTTTACTAAAGTTACATGTGGGTGTTTCCACAGAAAATTACCCCTAATAGCTCAAGAATGAAATTATTATTTTGAATTTTTTTCCGCTAATGTTATACAAAATAAATGTATCTGTCATTTTCCGAAAGATTAACTTTTATTTTCTTTATACTAACAAAAATATGCTACTTTGAGTTACCAATAATAAATGAATGATTCAAACACAAAAAACTGTTAACTTTTTAAAATGTAACGACCGTTACTTTTAAAAAAAGAAAAATTTTTTAGGTAACTAATTGCAAACAAAACATTTCAAAGAATTTAATCAGATATTTTACTTGACATATCCTGCGCAAAATTTTACAATACATGATGTTTGTTTCCGACATTTGAAAACAGCACATTTATAAAGTAACGACCGTTACTTTTTTAATGGTCAAAAAAGTATTAAAATTACATTTTTTATGAATTCTTTCGGTTGCTGCCGTTGCTTAAACTTTCTTAAGTCCAAAATGTAGCAATCCTCGTTGCATATTTGAGTGGGTTGGGATTTTTTAAAAAAAATCTCCGAAAATCGGTAACGGCCGATACTTTGGAAACACCCATGTATGAAGTGGACGATTATTCGGCAAACTTATCTGGCAGCTCTGATAATGAAGTTGTGTGTTTGATCTGTTGTGTTAAAATGGTAAATGGATGAACTGAATGATTTCAATCATTGTGAGTATTGTAAGTATTTTTGCTGAAATTATAAATCAAACTGAGTCATTTATGAGTATGAGTATAATATCGACGTCGCACTTATATTAAATTCTCTTGTGATGTCTACGCACTTATACGTACAATTTCATGAGTCAGGTATGAGTAGCCGAAAAACGATTTATTGCTGATCTCTAGTGTGTACACAGTGCATTTACCATTTTAATAAAATGGCTACGCCATGCAATTTGCTGTTCCAATGATTTGGAGAGATTCCATACTTCATGTTGAAGATGAGTATTATGCGTGCATAAATTATACAGCCGGTATGAACAGAAGAAAAATTACTTCTATATCTTACACTGCAACACCAGTAGTAGTAGCTCTTTTAAGAGGTACGGCATTGGGCTTTACGTGAGGAAAGAAGATTGTATAGAAATAATGTTATTGAATTACCACTTTATCCGATGGAAAATATTTTGCTTCTTGCACTCCACTTTTTTTTTGTAAAAAATTGTATAAATGCATTGCGCCGGATTTTTCCACGCTTAAGCGGAATGAAAGTAAAAGAAGGTATGAACTCTAACTACTTTCATAAGATTTATATTTCATATCATAATGTTTTTATTTTACACACGCAAAGAAAAAACATGGTTGTGGTAAACATATTCTAAGAGCAACATATTATAATAAGATTCATTATGTAGTCACCATATTCAGATTATTATTGAATCACATTATGACTAAATATACTCGTAATATTACATCATTATATTTTTTCCTTAATCATATTATTATCCTTTTAATCATACTAAGTTAAGAAGTAATCATATTAAATTTAGAGGCAATCATATTATGATACAGCACCTTTCATAATTGGCATAAAAATATAAAATAAATTAAAATTTTTTTGCATTGATTTTGTGGCATTTTACAATTTTTCTTAGTGTTAATCAAATAGCGGAGTTCAATAAAAGTCTTGCAAAAGAGCAAATTCAAAATCTGGGGTTTTCATGGGCAACCGCGTATGTCAATTTTTCCGATTTTGAGATGTTGATGCCATATTGCCTAATTTTAATCGCACTTTACATGTTTCAAAAAATTTTTGAAAAAAGATGGATCAATTCCGATTATTTAACGTAATGACAAAGTTTAAAAAGTACAATACCCAGTCCATAGTTTGATCTAGAATAGTTTGCGGCTCTCCTGAAAAATTTGTTTTAAGACATACGCGGTTGCCAATGAAAACCACGGAAATATCGTAACACTTTTATAAGATATATACCGAAATCTCTGTGTGTTTTGTTGTTGGATTTTACAAAACAAAACTAAGGTATTTTAAATTTGCACTATTTAATCACTATTACGGAATGAACTCCGCTAATATTTTAATTTTTTTTTAATTTCATTTAACTTGTTTTTATGGGAATTTATCTTTAAACTATTTAACCGCTCACATATAAAACAAACGACACAACTGATACAAAATTATTTTACAAATGGTACTAACATAATATTATTAAAGTAAAAACATAAACATAATATGATAAATGTATAGAAAGTTATCATATTTGGACTATTAAATATCATGATAGGGTTATGAGTAATATAATATGTTTTGAAAGTTATCATTATTTAGTTTTTAGAATAATAATTAATTTTTGGTCAACAATACTCAAATTTATAATAGCGGTAAACATTGATATGTTAACAGTAACTGTTTGGGATTTTTTTCCCCAAACTGATTATAAAAAAAAACATTGACTGCAAACCCTACAAAAGTTTTAAGTCTCCAAAATAAAATATTTTTCTTTACTACCGTCGAGACTTCGGTGTTCTGTTTTGTGGTATCAGATTTTTAGAACCAAAATCTCCGCAAAATGTAATCAATCGCTGCTGTGATTGAAGGACAAAAGAATCTTCTCAGCCACATTGAACGTATGCAAGCTGGTTTTAATCAAAAGCCAAAGGAGGCCAAGTCAAAGGGCTACATTCAAACCATGTGAGAAGATTTGGAGCTTAACTTCAACACGTTTAAGGATTGTCACGAACAAATCATGGATATCGTAAGGGAAAATACAATAAATGAAAAGGATGTTCCATATATAAGTAGACACGATTATTATAAGTGTTATGACATTTATATATCCTTTAAAACAAATCTACTTGATTTAATTTTTGATTTTGATTCCCCACAGACTCCAACCGTACACGCAAGTGCTTGCGCGACATCGAGCCGTTATGAAACTTTTAGTGGTTGTGCAAGACTGCCCAAAAACGACCTACCTAAATTTTCTGGAGACTATTTGGACTGGATATCTTATCGTGACATGTTTTTGTCACACGTTCATAACAATAACTCTCTATCCAAAGTTCAAAAATATTTTTATCTAAAGGGATCTTGTGTTGGTATACCGCTAAGTTTGGTAAATGCAAGCTACGAATTGGTTTGGGATACGTTAGAGAAAAGATTTCATAATGAAAGGAAACTGGTAGAGCAAATTCTTAAGAAATTGTTTTCCATTCCAACGTCTACTGGAACATTTCACAGTATTAAAGAATGACTTGACTCCACAAGGTACTGCTTAGCTCAATAAAAATGATTAAATGTTGACATCTCCTCCTGGGACTCTATCCTAATTTACTTAACGTCGCAAAAGTTAGACCATCAAACCCGCAAGGTGTGGAAAATCTTTAAAAACGGATTCATCAAAACCGCCTATAAAGGATATGCTTTCTATTCTAGAAACAATTTTTAGGGCCTTAGAGTCTGTGGAAGATATCGCCGAACATTATACCACAAAACTAATAAAGGAGAAACCTTTCGTTTCTCGCCGAAAGAAAATTCAAGCTTTTCGAGCTTATACTGCTACAGCTTTGTTGGATGACAACGGCCCCTGCTGATCCAAACGTCATCCACTGTACAAATGTTGTAAGTTTGCAACGTTACCTTCTACGGGGAAGGAAAAAATTGTTTCTCAACAACGTTTATGCAGAAACTGCCTTCGCTCTGGACATCTACATACTACATGCAAATGAAATACAAAATGTCATTTATGTGGTGAACCTCATCACACATAACGAATTTTCTACTATATCAAGTAATCAAAATTCTTCACATACAATTGTTCCAAATGATACTGTGGATAGGCCATTCACTTACCCAACTACTACTTCCACACCTATTACCAATTCGGTAAGTCCGCATCTATCTAATTTGGAAACAAATAAATTAAACCCAGCCTTACTAGCAACTGTAAAGGTTTGTATCAAAATTGAAAATTGTAATATAATTGTTAAAGCTCTTGTCGACCAAGGTCACAAGTGTCATTTGTGTCAGAAGAGTTGTCACATCTTACCACTATAAAAGAAAAAAATAAGTGCAGAAATATCAGCCACTGGAGCCGAAAACCCGTTACTATAACGAGGTCTGTAAATTTGATACTCACTCTACGATGAAAATTTAAATTAAAATGTAACTGCGTTAGTAATTCCATCTGTTTCGTCATATTTTCCCCGTAAAATTGTTCCGACAGAATTTCCTGACCCTTCTTAATTTAATCTTGCAGATCCCCAATTTATGGTTCCCGAGAAATAAGGCCTCCTCCTTGGAAATGACGTTTACGGTGACCCGCTGTTGAATGGTATCAAAATGTTTAGGAATAGTTTTCTCTTACAAGAGACTTACTTTGGGTGGATGGTATCAGGGCCTACATCTAAAATAATAGATGATGAAAAAATTACAGCTAACGTGTGCTCATTGGAGAAACAATTAAGGTTATTCTGGGAACAGGAGGAGCTTTTAGAAAGTAAGTCTTCAACAACTGAAGAGCAATTTTGTGAAGAACATTTTGGTAAAACTCATTACCGAGATCAATCAGGAAGATACACTGTACACCTTCCATTTTAGAGATTACTACAAGGTGAATCGCCACATTTATTCTCGTTTACTGATTACAACGCCCTTAAAAGATTTAAGCTGCTGGGAAACTCATTCAAATCTCGACCTTATTTCGCTGAGCTTTATAAAAAGTTCATGGAAGAGTATCATTCATTACACCACATGGTAAAGTTGGGTGAGTATCCTGAAGCGGTTCCAACTAATGCCTACCTACTTTTTACCACACCATGGTGTACTCAGGGAGAGTAGTAGCACCACAAAATGATGTGTCGTTTTTGATGGAAGCAATCGAAAACTTCCTCAGATGTCACTTAATGAAGAACTACCGGCTGGACCTGCTCTACAAAATGATTTGTCAGCTATAACTCTAGGTTGGAGAAGACATTGCGTAGCGTTCACAGCTGATTTAGAAAAAATGTTTCGTCAAATTAATGTATGTGAGTCACATCAAAAATTACAGTGTATCTTGTGGAGGGACAAAACAAACAAAATTTGTGTCTACTCGTTAAAACCCGTTACTTACGGAACGACGTCTGTCAGGAGGATTTCGACTGCATTCCTGAAGAAGATCGTGAAAATAGAGAACCTTCTTCATTACAAACAAAAAATTCTGCAAAGGCACTTGGATTATACTGGGACACTGTAAACGATTATTTTTTCTTCATAATTAACTTTAAATGTTCTAAATCATTAACTAAAAGCAGTTTACTTTCAGAGGCCGCTAAATTGTTTGATCCACTAGGTTGGTTATCCCCTACAACAATTTTGGCAAAAATTACATTTCAGGAGCTTTGGAAAATAAAACTGGACTGGAACGATACTCTACCTGCAGAAATTGCCCAAAGATGGATCAACTATAGACCAAAACTCAAATATTTGGAAAAAATTAAGATACCAAGATGGAAAGGGTGTAAGTCAACAAGCATAACCGTTGAACTTCACGGCTTTAGCGATGCATCAAAATTAGCGTCCGGCGCTGTTGTTTATGCTCGCGTTATAACTACATCTGGTAAGGTAATTGTGAACATATTAAAAGCAAAAACTAAAGTTGCGCCACTAAAAACAATAACAATTTCCCGGCTGGAATTAAGCGCAGCTCTGCTGCTAGTAAAGCTGGTGGCCTTAATAAAAAAAACACACAACTACAAATTAGTCGTACTGTTTATTGGACGGATAGCACTATAGTGTTTGCGTGGCTTCGAAATCATTCTACAAGGTTGGGAGTCTACGTAAAAAATCGAATTGCTACAAAACATCGCTTTTCTAATGTAAACGACTGGAGATATGTACCATCCAGCGACAACCCAGCAGATTGTGCGTCGAGGAGAATTCTACCTGAACGACTGATTTTTAATAATCTTTGGTTTAAAGGCCCCTCCTGGTTAAAGGTTGAATCAAAACCGTGGCCTGAATTTCCTCTTAATTTTACACATTCAGCAGTTCTAAACAGCAACAATTATAATTCTACTCAATCTTCAAATGTTTTGCAGTACCCAGAAATAACTTGAAAATTCTCAAGATGGACCACTATGGTACGAGTTACTTCTTACATTTTGCGATTTTACAACAATATTAAACGGTGTCTAGAGAAACGTGATAAAGTAGTGCGTTCTCTGAAAACACACGAGCTTGCGGAGTCACGAATATTGCTAGTAAAATTAACTCAAGTTGTTTCATTTTCTGCAGAAATATTCTGTTTAAAATCGAATAAATCTCTTCCAGTTACCAGTAAAATTGGAAAACTTTCGCCATTCTTAGACGAGTTTAATATTTTGATGATTTTCCATTTCAAACAAAATTTCCTATACTACTTTCTAAACAAAATCCACGTTCCTTACTTATAGTTTTAGAAGCTCATATATAGACTCTACATGGCAGTCGCCAGTTAATGCAATCGTACATTTCTCGGTTATTGGATACTATCTGCACGAGATTTGCCTAAGCAACTCCAGCGAAAATGCATAGTTTGTTTTAAATAGAATTATAAAGTTGCATCTAACAATGCATTTATACAAAATTCAAATTGTGCACATACTTCTATTGCAAGACCAGTACCATCGACAATGGTAGGTCTTATTTTAGCCACCATGTATAACGCCCTGTTTCGGGAAAAATTTAATGTGTAACTTATAACGATACAGTTATGAAATTGGGTTTAATTGATAAATTTTATGACAAATTTTATGTGATTTCAAAGTCTAATTAAAATCGTAATTCTCTGTGGATGGTATATTCGATTATGCACAACCTTCACTCAAAGAAAAACGCTTCGTTGCTGGAATGAAACCAGTTCATTGGCCTATATTAGTTTATGCAATGAAAATCTTCATTACTGGTACTAAACTGTTCATTGCAGCTATGCGATTTTCATTAATGCTATGTAACTTCCAAAACTTGAATTTTCCTTAATTTCGTTGTATCATTAATGATACGAAATACGTTTCATTCGGGCTACGTTAAACTTTGATGTATAATTTCTGGCATAAATCCGCATAGTAAAATATTACAAATGAATATTCCCATTAAGAAAGTTATTAATTTATATTTTTAAATAAAATTTTTATTTATCATTGAATATTTGTAGAAATTAGAACACCCTTCAAAGTTAAATGATATTTTTACGTAGCCCGAATGAAAAGAAATGACAAAGTTTCCTACTATTTACGAAAACTTTCATTCTGAATTTTAACACACCACCAAACAACAAAAACAAAAAAGATAGCATAGAAACAAAGAGAAAACCTAAAATTAATTTGTAGTAAATATAACAATTTTATTATTTGTGTCGTAAATACAATGATCTAGTCATCTATATAATGTAAATAACCATTTAAGTTCAAAAAAGAAAAAACAACGAGAGAGAAAAACAAGAGAAAACACAAGATAAAAAAAAATAAGTAAAAAACCAAACTTGAAATGTAGTAAATAGTATGTATTCATCATAACTGCAACGTAATGTTTCAGTATATTAACGTAAGTTTCAGAGAAAAATAACGGGACATAAACGATTTTGTGGAATGCTGTAGCAACAACATGCATAGCATCAACTTATTTTTTTTTAAATTTCTTTCATTTGATTCAGTTTATTTTCAACCCTGAAGAGAACAAGTGATTTGTGTTTTAAAAGTGTACGAAATTAAAAAAAATTAAATAATTAATATCTATTGCATACATATGTAAATAGATTTATACTAATTGTGCCAATTATAATAAAGTAAGTATTATAATGAAGTGTTTTTTATGTAAAAAAAGATTTATTGCAAATGAAATTTATTTTCATCATTTGAAATCCTAACAACATCAAAAGGAAAGTTTTTGATACGTACTAAAGAATATTTTTAAACTTTTAGATGAAGAAACAAATGAAAACACTATACAACACCTTTTATCTACTTAGGATTTAAAACATCTTTCGAAATTCTTTGAAGGTAATTTTATTGTTTTAAAATCATAGTAAATATTATGTTCTGTAGCGTATTCAACTTTTTAATTTTTTCAGAACAAAACATAACAATAAAAGTCCTATCGATTCTGTCAGCGAATGGCATATTTGATATTACACAACAATTGAAAATTGGCGACAAAATTCTTTTTAAGCATAATTTTGAAAAATGGAGAACAACATACCCATACATCCTCAAAATACCCTTAAAGATTTTCAAGACACTCAGTCTGTTTTGTCATCTTTACAACCATCACAATCTTCCAGCAGTGAAATGGAATTAGAAAACTCCAAAATATTTCACAAAGAATTTTAAAATACATATATTTTTTTATTTCTTTAAGTACCTTATTCTTGAATTAAAAGCTTTTTATTTTTACTATTAGTTTAAAAATTTTATTTTATGGTTTGTTTAAACTAAAGATGCATGAAAAATATGGTTAAATAAAATAAAAATTTAAAAAAAAGTATTTATCTTTAATTTTAATATAAAATATATTATTGGTATAAAAAAATCATTTATATAACGATACATTGTTATTATAACTAATAATATCGATTATTTGTTTAATGACAAGGTGTCATTATATGTAAGAAAAACTACATACCAATAATAGAGGGTTGTCATTATATTAATGAAACAATGTAATTAATTTAATGATAAAATTCATTGCAGGAATGAAAAATTACGTTGCATCTAAAAACTTTTTTCATTATGGGAACGTAAATCAATGAAAAATTTCATTACGTTAATGAAACAATGATTTTAAATAAATGAAAATATTTCATTTTATTAATGAAAAGGTTTCATCATAATTACTAAATAATTTCATTACGTTAATGATACATTACATTTATATAATGAAAATTTACGTTGTCATGTATAATTTATGTCATAGAATTAATGACCAAATTTCATTGTCTTAATGAAAAATTTGAATTTAATGATCCCATTTTCGTAGCGGGAATGACACGCTACGTTGGCGCAATAATAATGACAAAATTCATTGCAGGAATGCAAAAAATCGTTACATTTACGAAGGTTTTTCTTTTAGTGTTATTGGCTTTAATCAGCGTTTAAAAAGCTGAAGTTGAAGGAGCAAAACTGCCATTTCTTCCACTTCTTCATTTGCCATTAGCCAAAAAAACGATTGCTTTTACTTCTGATTCATTAAATGTCAACATTCGCAGTCAAACCAACTTAAAAAGCATTAAGTTGTACACTAATTTTCCCGTTTTGTTCGACAGTTTTTAGTTTCGACTGCAGTTGTTCAAACCCTATTTACCTAAATAAATTTTCATATTATTCCAATGTGTATTCTAAGTCAAATTACAATCCTCAAAAGCTTTTACACTTTAATTGTCTTATTCCTTCAATATTTTCCAGGAATATTTTGAAAGTGCATACAAAATAGTCCTCGAAAATATTGAAGGAATAACACTATTAAAGTATAAAAACATTTGAGGATTGTAATTTATCTAAATATTTACTAACTAAAATATTTAATATGTAACATTTATTAAAGTAAATATTATTTTACACCAGAAGTTTGTTCAGCTCAGATTGAGCTGAAATATTTAAATTCACTTTTACCCATTTGTGTATACTTTATAAGCGCATTATGACCAAATTTACAAAAAAAATTTGATGAGGATAATGCACATGCAAGCCTATGCTCCTGTAAAATATGCTATAATATTTGTATGATTTAAATATACAAACACATAGAAACACAAACATGTGCAAGTGGCTCAATGTGGCATAAACACTTCAGGCACTCTGACCACAGGCATGGGTTTCGTTTAAAAGCATTTCAAATCTCATCTTCATGTACATTGACTTTTATTTGTTTGTAAGTGTGTAAATACGAGTTCAATTTAAACAGTATGCAACACAATGTAAAGTGCTCATGTTTTGACCGAGTATCACATAATATGTGATGAGAATTTGTGTGTATATGTTTACTTAACTTCAATAGTGTTTTAATAATCTAGCTAACAATAATTGAAGCATCACTAGCCTTTACTGTATCATACGACGACGACTACTACCACTCATCGTTATTATGAATGTCATTTTTACTTGTCTTACACACACACACTCATACATAAACTATGCAACTTATCATATTGCATCACATTATACCATCATCAACATAATGTTAAGCAAAAAAATATACACACTCAAGTTAAAATTAGTCTGTGCTAACCATTTCACCAAAAGGAAAAAAACACCAAACTAAAGGATTTAAAAGCACAAGAAAATAAGGACAGTTAAGGTTTAAAAAAGATAAATGAGGCAAGCAGATTTTTTTTAAAGAATTTTTCTAAAATTTAATATTTTTTCGTTAGTTAAAAATTTTCTTTTTAAAAAGTTTATGTTAAGGCGACATTAACATTGCCAGCTTTACATAAACATTCAGGCTATTTGCCTTCCCTGCAAACAATTTCGATCGGAAAATAATCTAAATAGTGTCCCCATTTAGAAAAAATTTATCGCTTTTGCTATTCAGTTCTTATTGATGTAGTGACTTCGTTCGGGAAGTAGTGTCCCACTATGGTAATATTTTCATTAAGAATCTACTAAGTGTCCATATTTTATGACTAATAAGATCACTTTGGTAGTTGAATATCATTTTAATTTAGTAGTATCGCTTTGGCTCTAAAAAGTACTCTTTTGAAGTAAATTTTTTCGTATTGTTTTTTCTCATTTTCAAATTGGGCCATTTCACTGTTTATCTTTGTTTGTTTTTGTTAGGTGAGCCTGAGTAAAATAAAAAAGAACTGAGCTGAAAGTTTTACAAATAATCAAAAATCTACAGTTCATTGAGTCAAAGCAATTGTTATGGCCAATTTCACCAACTCTATTAACTAATATATCATATAATTTTATTTTATTTGACATGAAAAAAGAATTTTAAATAAATTGGCGGAATTGGTCATTACTGTTTTAAAGTAAAACCATCAAAATTTTTTTTAAAGGAATTTAAAGAAAGTCGGATTGTTTTATCGAACACAAACTTTATAAAAATTTCATCATATCGTCGACCTAATATGCAAACCTTCTAACTCCCTTTCAGCATATTTTACAGTCATTGAAAAAACCAACAGGTCAAAAAATCATGAATATATGCAGTTTAAAAAAAGGCAATTTCCTAAACATTTATGGTGTTTTCTTTTCTACAAAAAATGTGCCTTATTTTAAAAAAAAATGCAATTCGGTGTCTGTTTCTTAAAAATTTTGCTCCCGAAAAGCATGAGTTTTTTACAAGCCACCCTTTTCGGGAGCAAAATTTTTAAGAAAAAGACATTAAATTGAATTTTTTTTTTTAAAAAAAGGCACATTTTTTTTAGAAAAGAAAACACCATTAGTTCACTTTTATTGGCTCTATTTGGGCTGTTTTGTGCACTTTAAAACTTTCGTGTACTAAAACGCTTTTCGGTAACTTTTTGTTCCAGTGGGGTCCTAACTGTGATTATAATATAACTAGTTTAATTTTAAATATATATTTTTAATCCAAATTTTGATATTTAATTAGGCTTAAGTTCATCAAATTTAGTTTTCATTAAATTATTTTTATGAAGAAAGGAATTTTACAACATAAAATTAATTAAAATTTATTGATAATTTTTCATTCTTGACTAACCTGAGGCTCGAACCCAGGCGTTTTTTACGGACAGGTTACCCTTACATGTTTCAATCACAACCACTCGATATCTTCAGAGGAATTTGCCGTTTAACACTCGCAGCCATCGACGAATTATTAAATATTTATTTTATTATTTTACCGATCACATTGAAATTTTAGTAAAAACTGTCATAACTTAGGCAAATTGCTTTTGTTATTGGTATTCACTTTTTAACTGCTAATCGTTGCGAAGAAGTCAATACCATATAAGCAATTTTGATTTGTGCTATTGTTGTCATTGTATAACTGTTACAATTATCTGAACAAGTTAAATTTTAGAACTCATTATTCGATTCTTACGAATTTTGTTGTTGCTAAATTCCGCAACATCTACTGTTTAACTACCAAATGTGACGAAGTAGTTCAATTTACGTTGATACTCGAAAAACACTCAGCCAATTGCTTGAAGGGTTAGTTTTATTAAAAGAGTTGGTGTAAGTGGTATTTTTGCGTAAACTTGTTTTGTGTTTGTGTTGTATTATAATTAAGTTATATTTTCTTGATTTTTGCTAGAGGTTTTGTTTGTTGACTTACTTTTTATGTAAAGTTTATTATAAGATCCTTTTTAAATATATAATGAAGTTAATTTATTAAGAGTGCTACAGATGACCAACTTGTTACAGGGATGAAAAAAGAAAAAAAAAATACGAAAAAACCTTTCATTGATTGTATAAAAAATATAGAGTTAGTCTAAAATTATTTAAAAAGGTAAGAGAATAAAAAAATAACCCAAGCGATCATTAAATTTAACACACATTTATTAAGACAAATTTTCATAGTAAATTTGTCATATACAACTTTATTAGATTTAAAATATTTTTTTTTACTACTGGCATAAAACTAAAAAATTGAAAAAAAGATTACGCTTTAAGAATTTATTAAAATATATTAAATTAATATAAATGAATACCTTTTAAAAAGTAAAGGTGCATGCACGCAGAAAAAAAATATGGTTGGGCATGTTTACGGCAACCACACTGTGTTTATTGTAACAATATATTGTTGTTGTACACAAATAATTGTTATTTTTATTAAATATCAGCAATATTATAGTTGCTGTAAACATATTAATGTTTATCGCAATTATAAATTTGAGTATTGTTGACCGAAAAATAATTATTTTTCTAACAACTAAATTATGATAACTTTCAAAACATATTATGTTACTCACAGCCATAACATGATATTTAATAGCCATAACATGATAACTTTATATACATTTATCATAATAAGTTTAAGATGCAATCAAAATATCGTTACTCTAATAATATTTTGGTATCGCCATTTGTAAAATAATTTTGTACATAAACATGTCGAATTATTTGTTAGTGAGTGGCTAAATAATAAAAAAATAACATTAAAATAAACAAGAAATTAAAAAAAAATAAAGAAAAATATTTAAAAAGAAATAACAAAATAACCATTAAAATAAACAAGAAATTAAAAAAAAAAATAAAGAAAAAACATTAAAAAAGGGTTGTTGTGTCACAAAGTAAAATATCTTTGCTAAAAAATTTTAATAATTTTAAAGTGGTGGAAAAATTTGTGAAATATTGGTGCAAAATATTAACCATTACTGGTAAGTTTTGTGTTATTTTAAGAGAAAAATAATGAGAACTCCATAAAATAATTTATAAATAATTGCGACCTACGACAAAAAGATTACAGTAACTATATTATGTTTTTTATTTTATCATAAGTATTTTTTTCCAATAAAAATATTATGTTTAAAGTTGTATCATATTATGATGTAAAAAATTAATTTATGTATAACAATTCATATCACTTTGCATCATAATATGATTACTTCTAAACTTATTATGATTGCCATGACAATAATATGATTACTTCTAAACTTATTATGATTGCCATGACAATAATATAATTACTTCTAAACTAATTATGATTGCCATGACAATAATATGATTACTTCTAAACTTAATATGATTGCCATGACAGTAATATGATTACTTCTTAACTTATTATGGTTACAATGACAACAATATGATTACTTCTTATCTTATTATGATTACCATGACAGTAATATGATTACTTCTTAACTAATTATGATTACCATGACAGTAATATTATAACTTCTTAACGTTTTATGATTAACAGGATAACAATATGATTAAGGGAAAAATATTATGATGTAATATTACGAACATATTTGGCATAATATGATTTAATAACAATCGTAATATGGTGACTACAATCATGAATCTTATCATAATATGTTGCTCTTAGAATATGTTTACCACAACCATGTTTTTTCTTTGCTTGTGTAGACGATATGTTTTTTAGATCTGACTTGTCAACTTTTTAAGTCACATGGAATTGGGCATATGAAAATTGCCGTTTTCCAGAAGATTTATTATATTCAGTCACAAACGTGCGTGTAATTTGTTTCTGACATCGTCTCTGTTTTTTTCGCATAGTAATTGCAGAAACTAAAGTAGTTCGCGGTTTCAAAATTGTTGCTGCCGCCACAAAAATTTTTATTTGCGCCGTAAAATAGCTTAGCCTTCTTAACATTTTTTTCTTTTAATTCAAAAATACCAACTAAGGATATTATAATGAAAAGTTTTTTATATATATTTCAAAAGATTTTGTTATTCGTGCTAAATTCCCAGTTTTTATTATTGATAAAAACACTTGAAATTTATTGTTGATGGGATAAGCTATTCCTATGCGCATTTCACTGGTTGCTTAGGCCAGATCATCAGGAAACTTCATCCATAAAGATTTTAGAAAAACTAAAGATATTAAACCAAGTAAAAATGTTAAACGTATAAGACTTATAGCAACAGTTCTACTTGTAATAATATCAAAGCTTAAACAAAACAACATCAACAATAAACAGTGCGTTCATCTCGTCTTACATTCCCCGCTACAATTAGTTGAAATTCTCTCAACATTAATTGTAGTTGTAAGTAGGTTAAGAAAAACAAAATAAAAAACAACAACAACTTACAAAAGATGTTGTCAATTAAGTGTTTTTTAGGCCGTGCACCCGCCTGTTTATTATCAAAAAGTAATTTCAATTTTTGGGAATACAAAATTTAAATTTCAAAAGATTTTGTTATTCGTGCTAAATTCCCAGTTTTTATTATTGATAAAAACACTTGAAATTTATTGTTGATGGGATAAGCTATTCCTATGCGCATTTCACTGGTTGCTTAGGCCAGATCATCAGGAAACTTCATCCATAAAGATTTTAGAAAAACTAAAGATATTAAACCAAGTAAAAATGTTAAACGTATAAGACTTATAGCAACAGTTCTACTTGTAATAATATCAAAGCTTAAACAAAACAACATCAACAATAAACAGTGCGTTCATCTCGTCTTACATTCCCCGCTACAATTAGTTGAAATTCTCTCAACATTAATTGTAGTTGTAAGTAGGTTAAGAAAAACAAAATAAAAAACAACAACAACTTACAAAAGATGTTGTCAATTAAGTGTTTTTTAGGCCGTGCACCCGCCTGTTTATTATCAAAAAGTAATTTCAATTTTTGGGAATACAAAATTTAAATTTCAAAAGATTTTGTTATTCGTGCTAAATTCCCAGTTTTTATTATTGATAAAAACACTTGAAATTTATTGTTGATGGGATAAGCTATTCCTATGCGCATTTCACTGGTTGCTTAGGCCAGATCATCAGGAAACTTCATCCATAAAGATTTTAGAAAAACTAAAGATATTAAACCAAGTAAAAATGTTAAACGTATAAGACTTATAGCAACAGTTCTACTTGTAATAATATCAAAGCTTAAACAAAACAACATCAACAATAAACAGTGCGTTCATCTCGTCTTACATTCCCCGCTACAATTAGTTGAAATTCTCTCAACATTAATTGTAGTTGTAAGTAGGTTAAGAAAAACAAAATAAAAAACAACAACAACTTACAAAAGATGTTGTCAATTAAGTGTTTTTTAGGCCGTGCACCCGCCTGTTTATTATCAAAAAGTAATTTCAATTTTTGGGAATACAAAATTTAAATTTCAAAAGATTTTGTTATTCGTGCTAAATTCCCAGTTTTTATTATTGATAAAAACACTTGAAATTTATTGTTGATGGGATAAGCTATTCCTATGCGCATTTCACTGGTTGCTTAGGCCAGATCATCAGGAAACTTCATCCATAAAGATTTTAGAAAAACTAAAGATATTAAACCAAGTAAAAATGTTAAACGTATAAGACTTATAGCAACAGTTCTACTTGTAATAATATCAAAGCTTAAACAAAACAACATCAACAATAAACAGTGCGTTCATCTCGTCTTACATTATTACAAGTAGAACTGTTGCTATAAGTCTTATACGTTTAACATTTTTACTTGGTTTAATATCTTTAGTTTTTCTAAAATCTTTATGGATGAAGTTTCCTGATGATCTGGCCTAAGCAACCAGTGAAATGCGCATAGGAATAGCTTATCCCATCAACAATAAATTTCAAGTGTTTTTATCAATAATAAAAACTGGGAATTTAGCACGAATAACAAAATCTTTTGAAATTTAAATTTTGTATTCCCAAAAATTGAAATTACTTTTTGATAATAAACAGGCGGGTGCACGGCCTAAAAAACACTTAATTGACAACATCTTTTGTAAGTTGTTGTTGTTTTTTATTTTGTTTTTCTTAACCTACTTACAACTACAATTAATGTTGAGAGAATTTCAACTAATTGTAGCGGGGAATGTAAGACGAGATGAACGCACTGTTTATTGTTGATGTTGTTTTGTTTAAGCTTTGATATTATTACAAGTAGAACTGTTGCTATAAGTCTTATACGTTTAACATTTTTACTTGGTTTAATATCTTTAGTTTTTCTAAAATCTTTATGGATGAAGTTTCCTGATGATCTGGCCTAAGCAACCAGTGAAATGCGCATAGGAATAGCTTATCCCATCAACAATAAATTTCAAGTGTTTTTATCAATAATAAAAACTGGGAATTTAGCACGAATAACAAAATCTTTTGAAATTTAAATTTTGTATTCCCAAAAATTGAAATTACTTTTTGATAATAAACAGGCGGGTGCACGGCCTAAAAAACACTTAATTGACAACATCTTTTGTAAGTTGTTGTTGTTTTTTATTTTGTTTTTCTTAACCTACTTACAACTACAATTAATGTTGAGAGAATTTCAACTAATTGTAGCGGGGAATGTAAGACGAGATGAACGCACTGTTTATTGTTGATGTTGTTTTGTTTAAGCTTTGATATTATTACAAGTAGAACTGTTGCTATAAGTCTTATACGTTTAACATTTTTACTTG
The DNA here is from genome assembly GCA_949318255.1 of Pollenia labialis. Taxonomy (NCBI): domain Eukaryota; kingdom Metazoa; phylum Arthropoda; class Insecta; order Diptera; family Polleniidae; genus Pollenia; species Pollenia labialis. The sequence continues at coordinate 147,579,568 of OX439141.1, forward strand.
GTTTAATATCTTTAGTTTTTCTAAAATCTTTATGGATGAAGTTTCCTGATGATCTGGCCTAAGCAACCAGTGAAATGCGCATAGGAATAGCTTATCCCATCAACAATAAATTTCAAGTGTTTTTATCAATAATAAAAACTGGGAATTTAGCACGAATAACAAAATCTTTTGAAATTTAAATTTTGTATTCCCAAAAATTGAAATTAGTTTTTTATATATTTTTACATAATTTCTATTCAATGGTGAGTTGATCATACACATATCAATAGAGTAAAATATTAACTTCAGTCAGCTAATGATTCCGTCAATAGTGGACCGCCGCTGCCGGTTTCTTTCCTGCATAGATTTCTGATGTCAGATGGTTTTTCAGAAGAAACAAAGAGTACTATCTAATTGAATAATTGTCAGATGACTTTGCATCTGACTTTTACAGAAGCAATGTTTTAAAGGTAACACACGACATGTATGTATTTTGGAGTGGAAAATTTGACAAGTCATATGTAAAGAACATGCAGCTTTAACAGGTATTAATCAATCGTGACCACTGCCATTAGTTTCAATAAAACGTCGCAAAATAATAAACCACAGAGGAAATATTTTACAATTTGAAATTTAAAACAGAATAAACAAGTAAGAAAGAATAGTCAGTCAAGGCCGACCATATGTTACCCTAGACCATAGTATTTAACAAAAATTTTCGAGAGTGCACCCTATTTGGGGCCCATGGAGAATCATGCTTATGCGTCTATATAAATTGTATTCTATCTCTGTTTTAAGTTTCATTAAAATGGGTTTAAAAGTTTGTGAAAGGCAGAAAATGCCCCATACCTCCCCTGATCATATTTTTAAAAAACTGCACATCTTTGGTGTCCTTATAAAAATGGATCTATCTATGTTTTTAATTTCATTAAATTAAAATTATTACAGTTACTGATTGTGGATTATTAAATTCGTTTTCCGTACTGTTAAAATTGAATAAAAATATAGTTATTTTACGTATAATTTTATTTTTCAACATTTGTGTTTGTTATTCAAAAAACAAACTACCAAAAAATAATGTTTTTCCGTATTTATTTTGTTATGTAGTTTGATTTTTTCGGTTAAAATATATTTTTTAAAAGTAAAAACTATTCAATTTTACGGAATATGCTGTTTAATAAATAAAAAAATTAAAAATGAATGTAAAAATATTTTGTTTTAAATGAAATGTAAATGATCCGTTTTTTAAATGAATTTTAAGTTGTTTAAAATGAATTTTCGTTTGAATTTAACTACATAATTTTTTGAGTGTAGTTTAATAAATAATAAGAACCTGTGTGCCAAACTTTGTCAAATTATCTCCAAAATTGCGACCTGTACTTTGCGCACAAGGTTACGTGGACAGCCAGCCAGCCAGCCTACCAGCCAGCCGGAGTTGCGCAAGTTACTTGCCGAGAACAACAAAGTCTCTACAAAATTTGTTTTACCTTACCGCTGACGTTTTACATTGGAGCCAGGACAAATTATAAATTGATCATCACAAGATTAGGAAAAGTGTTTTCCAGTATTAAAGACCCGAAATTGGACCAAATATCAATAAAGTAATAATTTTTTTTTTGCGATTACAGCACTCAAAATATTATTACAGTAACGCATTGTAGTTTATTTAAGATGTATTCCGTTCAGTCATTTTTAAAAAAATAAAAAATAAATTTATTTTTAACTGATTCTAACAGGTATTTAAAAAACTAAGTGCACGGATTTTCAGTTGCAGTTAATATTGTCCGTTGATAAAGTTAAATTCTTCTTTATGTAAAATTAAATGAAAATGTAATTTAAAGTAACGAAAAGTTCATTTAATTTTATTTTTTACTGTCAAAAATTCAACCGCGAATTCCGTAAAGACAAATAAATTTTTAAATATTTTATATAAATTAACTATCAAAAAATTAACTGAATAATCCGTAAAAACAAAGGAATATTCAGTTATTTGATGAAATTTAACAAAAAAAAATTAGTTTTTACTTATCTTTAAAAAACGATGAGCTTGCTTTGTGTAACAAATTCCCATTTTCTATTTGTATAAATGATTTAGTTAAATACATCCAATTTTTAAAGTAAATAATTGCGAAACCATATCGTTCATGCTGCTGGTATCTTATAATTGAGAGTTCTTCTGTAAACAAACGAGGTCAGTACAACAAAAGTTAAACAAGCCTGTGTAACATGGTAAGAAAAACAAGCGGGCAGATGTTTGTCTGGTATTTTTTAGAAATTCGGCTCTTTTGTGGAGTAAACGAAAATCACTGAATTTAATTAAACAAAAGAATATTTCTTTGTTTTTACAGAATATTCAGTTCATTTTTTGATACTTAATTTATATAAAATAACCGAAAATTTATTTGTTTTTACGGAACATGGGGTTGAATTTTTGACAGTAAAAATTAAAAGAACTTTTTCAAGGCGAATTCATTTTACAGGTGGCGTTGAAAAGACAGCTGTGCTACTTTTTTTCTTAATTAGAGAGAGGAATGTCAAAAGTTACTTGTGTTTTTGACATATCGGCCAACGAAAGCAACAAAAAAAAATTACATTGTTGTGTTTTTGGTGTTGTTACTTGTTGTAGTATCGCAACCACCGTTTACATGAATTCGCCTTGAACTTTTTGTTAAAAATAAATGAAAAATAAGTAGACCGGTTTTTAACTGAATTTTCATTTATTTTATATTACAAATTCAGTTATTTTTACGTACAGAATATTGTGAGTGTATTTAAAACCACAACTGTTAATAGTGTTTGTGTTGTAAATACCTTAAAAAAATTTATATGTTTGTGATCTTAGTACACATCAAAAATACTGTACTATTCACCTCAACAAAAAAATTAAAACATTTCATTTTGTTCTATTTCTCGTAAAAAACCACAAACTTTGTTGTGTTTTTATTAAAAAATGAAAAAGGTGCATTCTTACTGCGACATCCTTAACATATATTTTAAATAGCGACTATGAAGTTTTATGCCTCTGTTTCTGGTATTTTTTTCCCCCAGAATTTTTTTTTTTTTTTTTTGTAAAATAAGAATCTATTCTACTAATTATTGAAATCTGTACCTGACTCCGTTGGTCTCATTCCTCTTTTAGAATATTAAATTGTTGCATTTTTTCTATTACAAAATAAAAAACATAAAAGTTAATATTTTTGTCGTTCTTTTAAGCCCAGTTAATATTGTGCTCTGTACATATTTATCAGTTTGTTTTTGGTTACTTGAGTTTTCATATTTACAGATACAAACATTTTTGTTCAAATACAAATTTATGTACTTAAGTACAAGTATTTAAATACATGTATGTATATGAATCCTTAGTGGCACGAAACTTTGTCTTAACGTCAAAAAGTTTCCATAACGTTATGGGAAAAAATTATACAAAATAAATAAATTTTTGCTAGCTGCTTGTTTAATTTCATAATTTTTTTTCCTTCTCTGCGCAGTACTTGTTATACTTATCTTGTTGAAAATACAGACTCTGTTCTCCGCCCGTATGGACCGCAGGAAGAAAAAGTTAATATGTAAATTTTTTATTTATTATATGGCCAAGCTGAGTGAGTGTTTTAACATTGATATGCAAATTAAAAATATGTGTTATATATTTATATTTCTCATTTTTATTCCTTTTTTATTCATTTGCATTTATAAAAAATGATTTTAATATCAAAAATTCCATTGGAATTACAATCCGTTTACAAAAATGTTGCAAACAATTTTATTTAAATGTGTCTGTGAATTTTTAAGCATTTTATATCAACATGACGGCACAACGACATTGTTGCAAACTGGCCTTATGGATTATTGAGTTTTATATAATTTACAGCATACTTTTTTTTGTAATTATTAATACAGAAAATATGATATAGAAATGGGATATAATTTGTTAAGTAAGTTAAAAAACAGTGCGAGAAGTTTAATCAACGTTATATGAGGATTTGAATATTCTCTAGAAGAGTTGTTGATTTTGCCATCATATATTTAAGAAACCTTAAATTAAAAAAACCAAGTTATAATGCTATATGCGATTATGCCGAGTCTTTATTACCCTCCACCGGAGTTTGTATACTGTAGGAGTGGTCTTTAAACGTAGTCTATAGTAAATTATACAAATAGCACGCCAAATGTTACTACAATGGCATTATTCCCAACAGTTTTAGGTGTACTAAAGTGGCTTCTAACAGTAGCTATACATAGGGCCTATGCTAGGGAAAAAATTCCTATTCGAAGGGATTTTCGTTTTTTCTTTTAAAAAAAGGCCTTGGGAAAATACAGATTTTTTGAAATCATTTAAATATAGGGGCTTTGCAGTAATGTTGGAGAACTATATTCATTTGGCAAATGATTTGTGATAGCACACTCATTAAATTATTAATACGGAAACATTACAAATTGTTTAATTTCTTAATGTCATCGCTTGCCGTCATTTTAGCTTTGATTTGAACGTAATTTTGTGATAAACTCTTTTGAACTTAATTTTACAGAGCAAGAAATGTATAAATTGTAAAGGATGGAAAAGTCGAATTCAACTACAGGTGATGTCGAAACTACAACAATCCAAAACGAACAGAAACAGCAAAAGGTTTTTTACATTGCATTGTTAGTGCTTACAGCTCATAAAGTCAACCATTCTAAGCAAAACACTTACAAATCAAAACAAATAAGCTCGAACTGTCAAAATCAGATGCCGTTTCGACACCACCTGTAGTTAATTCGCCTTGAGGATGGGTATCAAACAATTTTTGAGTAAAGTCGAAATAGTATAGAGCGAAAGAAACGCATACGAGCTAATTTTTTTTTAACAGAGAAGTAATATCTCGCATTTGGTGGCCATTTTCTGCTTCGCAAATTCATGATCTTTCAACACATTTTCCATAACCTTTCGCAAAACTTTAGGTGTTTTGTTATTTATTTCGTCGCGTATATTGCTTTCTAATTGCTTGATGATTCTAGGCTTATTAATGTAGACTTTTCCTTTCGAATAACCCTAAAGAAACCAGTCTTGGGCGGTTAAATCCGGTGAATAAATCACTTGACATATGCACGCTGAGCCACAACAATGAATCGTTGATTTAAAAAAGCTCTACAATTTGGGCACGTTGTTTAATTGAGTACTGCTCCATTTTAAATTCCCCAAGTCTTCTTTAAAAAATGCTAAAAAGAAAAGATAAAAAATGATATTAAAAAAGTTATAAGCAATTTAAACCAATTTTTAATAAGCTGTTGCGAGTTCTTGTCTTGTGCAGCGTGTTTTACGTGAGCGTCCCTGATTACAATGCCCTTGAGGGTTAAAAACGCATTTTATCTTATTCTACACACTTTTACGTACCAGAATCTACTCTTAAATCAAAACCCGTTTTTTTTTGACACACTAGGTCCCTTTTCTCGGAGAAGGGCACATATTTTAAATCCGAATGTTAAATCATTACACTATGTTTTTATTCGTTTCATACATAAAAAATCACTAGTTTATTTAAAAATCAATGAATTTTCAAAAGTGAATGACGCTATTTGAAGGTCGTTTGTATTTTGTTGGTTCGGTTTCATATATTAGAGTCCAGCAATAGTTTCCCAGCATGCTTTTATCTCAAATTCCTTAATAAATTGTTTTAATTTTCATTAAATCTTGGTTAGCATTAGGGATGCCAATCAAGAAATCCCAATACCGAAAATCCCAAATCCCAGGATTTAAGTCTTTTAATCCCGGGTTAACTTGTTAACTTAATTATTTTGTTTTACCTTTTTTTATAAAAAGAAATTCATTATGACATTCCCCATGAGAGGATAGGAAATACAATATTGATCTTTAATATTTATTTGATAAATTCTGTTAAAACTGTCATTGAAAACGTAAGAAAATAGTTACACTTTATTATTCTTTTCAAGCGTGTCCAATACATATAAAGAAATTTTAACGTGAGAAGTGCTGAAAATAATTAAACAAGAAAATTTATTAAGGAAAAAAATGTTTTTTAAATGCACAAAACAATTCACTGGTGAACCAAATACAAAATGTAAGCTTAACTCTTTACAGGGTTAAGATTATTAAAGTGTTTTCCGAGAGTTGACATCGAACCTACGGTAATTAATGGAGCGATTTCACAATATTAAGTAATTTTATTTATACATAACATAATTCCTACCGCAAGTAGTGCTGGGTTTAAAAATGCGTTTTTTTAAATTAAGATTTGAATGGTTAACTTAGATAAATGCAATGATAAAAATGACATGAGCTTTGCTTACAAACCAAACAAAACATTAAGTGCAATATTTACAAATACAAAAACTCCAATAAACAAACTACAACAAAATAATGTAGTGTATGAAATACCATGCAAAGGAGACAACAACAACAGCTGTGACTTAGTTTACATTGGTACGACCAAAAGAAATTTGGAGACAAGAATGGGAGAACACAATTCAGACATAAACAAAAATAAAGAAAGCACCGCATTATCACAACACATATTACTAACAAAACACAAACCTGATTTTGACAACATAAGAATACTAGACAAAGTAAATAACGTGAGGAAAAGATATACAACAGAAAGCTTAAGAATTCAACAGAAAATAAACAAAGCAATGAATAAAAAAGAAGATACTGACAATTTAAGCGCCTGTTATAGAGTTGTTTTAAAAAACAGTAGATGACGCCGCTATCGTTGATTTTTTTATATTTTTAAAATTTATTAATGTAATTTAAATTAATTACATATTTTCACTGTAAGTTTGTTACATTAATAGCTATTGTAGTATTAAATGTTGATGTTTTTTATTTAATATTAATAGACGAATCCCCTGAAGAAGTGAACATAAAATTCACGAAACGTCGGGAAAAATGAAATAAAAAATTTTGCATTTTTATTTTCAAAAATGGAGTTAGGCCTCACCAGCTAAATATATATAAACATATATATTAATATAAACAAATGAAAGTGGCCAAAAATAAAGAAAATCAAACACTTAATTTTTGTTTTTCATTTATTTAAATTACAATCTATCCTAAGATAATAAGCAATTTTGAAGAAATATGGAAATTGACATTAATAGATGTACTCTTATTTGTACAAATATAAGTTCAGAATGATCTTTTGTTTCACAGGTTAACTAAATAAATTGATTTTTTTAGTTAATTTGGAATTCAAATTTCAATTATTTATTTTAATTCATTTAGTAAAATTTTAATAGAATCTTACAAATAAATCAACTTCTATGTTGCGTTGTTCAATAAATGAACTGAGGTAACTTAATCAAATATAGCTTTTATGGTAATTAATTTTTTAATGAATAGAGTAACACATTGTTTAAAATCGTACGTTGGTTTTTTTTATCATATTTTTTATTAAATTAGTCATTAAATAAGAAAAGTCACAATTTAAAATTTTTACAAATTTAAGTAATATTTAACTTTAAAATAATAAATTAATTATAAAACCTTCGTTTCTAAACTTCTTTTAAAGACGTTTTTTTTAAATAAATAAATATCTATAAAAAGCATTTATCTCTTAATTTTAAAAAATCCCGAAAAATCCAAATTTTTTCCAAATTTGTAGACCAGTGTTATTAGATATACCTTCACCACAGGTGTAGTTTCCATAATATTCCTCTAAGACCTTATGAGATATATATAATAAGATGATTTAACAATGTCCATCGTGCGTCTGAACGTTGAAATGGATTTTCCGACGACTCCAGAAATTATGGAGACTAGCTTGTGATATAATTGTGTCTCATATACTCAGATCGGCCCATAAATGACTAAGACATAAGCAGAAAATTACGATTGACTTTAACTTTTGTCATAAAATACAGACATGATTAGCAGCTTAAAAAGGAAAAGGAGTGAAGACACTGCTTACCGAATGTGAAGGGCAACGGTGATCGGGAGAATTTTCGTTAGACATTGGCACGACGTTAACTTAGGAATTAGAATAAGAATTGATTAATTATGGTATGAACTAATGTTTGAAGATTTAATAAATAAATTTGAAATAAGAAGTGTGTTTGAAACCAGCGTTTAAAAGCCTGTAGTCGGAGTAGCAAAACTGTCATGCCTTCACTTCTGCATTTGTCATTAGCCAAAAAAAAAAAAAAAAAAACTGTTGCGATTACTTCTGATTCTTAAATGCAAACATTTGCTGTCAAACTAACTCTTAAAGCGAATAGTTTTACAAAAAATTTTCGGATTTTGTTTCGACTGCAGCTTTTGAACCCTGTTTTAATCGAAAAAAATTACTTATCATGTTTTTTACTCTGTTTCTGTGTGATATTTTGTTGACAATGTGCGTTAGTGGTATGGTGACGGGTACTACAGATTCGGCACAGCCGAATACAGCACTTTTATTTTTTTGATAATTATTTTTAAAAGGAGAGAATGATTCCCTAAATTCGGAAGTTCACTTCTATGGGGTCTAAGTCCTTCTAGCTCATGGGACGGCCGCTATTTTGCCAAACACAGTATTTAAGGAAGAAAAAACAGGTATTTTCTATAACTCAATTATATTTTAAATGATTTCGCTATTTATTTTTTTTTGATTATAAACTTATTTGTGGTGAACGTTTATAATTTTAAAATTAAAAGTTGTGATTTTGTGGTATATCTTAGCTGTTTGTGGATCGATTTCAATGATATGTGATATAAATTTACAACAATCTAGTTTTTATCATATCTGGAGTCTCACTTGTCAAATAAATGGCATAAGGTTACACCAGTTATTAAAAACATAAACCACATCATCTGTTATGAAAATCGTGTTTTAAAGTTACACACTGACCAAATCTGTTGTTCATAATTTTTAAAATCTTTTTGATATTGAAAAAAACCCCAAAATAAATTATCAAAATCTAGGAAAAAAAATCCACAATATAATTTATTCCACACTTTAACAAATACATTCCTTATTTTTTTTTTAATTCAACAACCAATTAAAACAATACAATGCAATACTTTTCGATTATTTCTCCAAAAATTTAAATTATTTACGAGCACTCGTTCATCCTTGTTTATTTTGCATACCAATTTCTTTCCATTGTTTATTTATTTAAAATACTTTTAACTTAAATTTGATAAATCAAAATAAAATGAAATAAAAATTTCCTTTTTCTACAAAATCCGTACTACGTTAAGAGAGAGAGAGAGAAAAGAAAACTAAACATATGTTGTTTGTATGTTAAAAGCATTATGTCATTTTATATAAAATAAAAATACTATTGTATAATTCAATTCAACAAACTCAACTGATAAGTTAAAAATAGTTGGATTTCCCCCATTTTTGTACACTGATTTTGTTTATAAATAAAACTAAAACCTTCTTTTTAGTGGAATATATACAAGACATGGATGGCCATAGTTGAAATGAAATAAAGTTCAGATTTTTGTTTTTCATTCTGTAAAATACATTAAAAAGAAAAAAGAAAAAATCTAAAGAAAAAAAAATAAATGCAATAATTCAATTTGAAGTTTAACTACAGTATTATGTGCCATTCTCTCTAAAGCTAGAGAAAATTTTCTGAAAAAGGTTAAGCAAAGACGAAGTATATGATCACCGAAACTGCGTCCAAAGGATAATTGTCCTTCTTCAGTCACATAAGCTTACGGTAAAATCTGTTAAAGTGAGGCTAATAGAAATAAAGCCATATTTATTACTGTTTTGTTACTGGTTAAATAGTAATATAATCATTAGTTTTATAAGCATATATCCGTAGTATTATAAATAGAGCCATATTAACGAACTCATGGTAGGTTAGGTTAGGTTAGGTTAGGTTCAGAAGGGTTATGTGCCCAAGGGCACACTTCCACTCGGAGACCAGTACGGTCCATTGTGAATCCCTTCAATATGATAGGAATAGATAAAGAAGATAGAAAAAGAGAAAGGTTAAGAAAAGAAGTATGAGGTAGATAGAGTATAGAATATAGGAAAGTTAGTAGGTGATGTGAAGAACAAAATTCCCTCTCTACTGTCCCCTCAACAGAAACAACCGCACTATTTCCCTGACAAACCCCAGTAGATCAGCTGGACTACATCCAGCGATGCACCCCAGTTCGTCGTGAAACCTATTTCCTAGCCACTTCTGTCTGAGGCCCTGCACCCTGGGACAATGGCAAAGTACATGCTCGATCGTCTCCAGCTCCTCCGAATCCTCGCACAATCTGCAGAAGTCCGGTATGGTATTGTCCCATCTGCCTACAAAAGCCCTGACCGGACAATGACCCGTCAAGAACCCTATAAGCGTTCTAAGACTACTCCTATCCAATCCCAATAGAACCCTGGTTGCCCCCGCGTCCAATCCGGGCCATAATGCCCTAGACACCCTGCAATCCACTCTGTCCCCCCAGGATCGGTTAACGTCATCACGGAATTTCTCCCGTATCACACCATAGTAGTAACATAGGGGAGGCTTTACCCCCCTGTCCCTTACCACCAAGTCCATACTCGAACCCCCTCTCGCGAGTTCGTCCGCCACCTCATTTCCCTCAACCATGCAGTGTCCAGGTACCCAACACAGCCTCACATTGAATGCCTCCATGAGTCCACCAAGAGCATTCCTACACCGAGCGACCAGGCACGATCGCACCGTATAATTCGTCAATGCCCTAAGCGCCGCCTGACTATCGACGTAAATTGTCACCTCAGATCCACCCACGATGTGTTCCAGTATCACCTCCGTCGCCCTCCAGATCGCTAGGATCTCAGCCTGGAAGACACTGCACTCATCGGGGAGTCTGAATGACCTCTTCACCTCGGTGTCCGCTATATATACACCGGCACCAGTGCCGGTTTCCATCTTGGATCCATCCGTAAATACTGCCCACCCCTCAAACAGTCCATTGGATCCACTCCAAACTTCCCTATCCGGGAACTCTACTGGTGGTGTTGCACCGAAGTCCAGGGTCATAGTCATATGATCCGAAATTCTCCCGAGAGAAGTACCCTGATCAAGCAGACCCATCTCGTACAAGATTCTCGTGTGACCATCCCGCCTAGGTCTAACTAACGAAGACTCGTAAAGTCTAATTAAGTTCCTAGCGGCCACACTCCTTACGTACTGTTCAATAGGTGACAGATATAGTAGGATGTCCAGCGCTGCCTGCGGAGTGCTTCTCCTTGCCCCTGTGATGCCAAGAGATGCACTTCTTTGAACCTTGCTGAGCATCTTCCTATAGCTATCCACTCCCAACGCCCCCCACCAAACAGTGCATCCATAGGTAAGTATAGGAACTCATGGTAAACGCATTACGAATTTACGAATATAAAGCCACACGGCTATGTGACTTCATATGTATGAATAGGTGCATTGAGGAACACCATGCTTATAAATGGAGTTCCCCCTGTTTCAAGAAGGGTATAAAGTTTTTGAACAAAATCAACTGCACACAAACATAATCATTCCCTCGTACATATAACTTTTCTAAATAACTAGCGCTTCGCTAGCACTATTCAAATAAAGTAAGAAAAAATTGTTCTCTAGATATTTAGACAATTAAATTTTCTTGGTATAGAAGTTTCCACGCTCACTTTTCCAGATCTTTTGTGTTGGCAACTTAACTATTTGTTCTAAAATTAGAAAACTTCACTGAAACCCTTCTGTAAGAAGCTGATCATACAGTTTAGTGTTTTAGACAGTGTTCGAAAATAAACAGAAGATTATTTTGGCTCACGATGTTCAGGAACGATTACTATTTTTTTAGTGTTTTTAGAGACGAATAGAACGCTTAGTACCGTTCGTAACTATTTTCAAGAAATAGCCGAACATTATATAGTGTTCTGTTCTTCGTTAAAAAACATTGTAGTGGTACTGTAGACAAACAGTATATTTTAATGTTCTATAATGTTACTTTTTTACATTGATGGAGATATGAAAAAACAAACACTTTTAGTAACGATCACAGTACGAATAGCTTTTGTGTGCATTGTGGGGGTGTTTTGTTTGTGCAAAATTGTTTTGCTTGCTATTTTTTATTTTCGTGTATGGATTTTTGAAAAATGTTTGGTTTTTTTACCAGCCAAATAGGCTTTGAACAACTGCAACAAATGAACTCTAATAAGCTGAACCGAACATAATGATGTTTGTGGTTTTTTTTTTAAACCCCGAACGGAATTAAATTTTCTCATATTTATGTTGAGTTGAATAAGAACAGTATTATGTTTGGTCAAGGAAACGTTATTTTTTTAATGATTTACTACACAAATACTACAAGAGTTTGTGTTTTCCACAAATCTACCGAACCGAACACTAAAAATGTTTATTTTCTTAATGTTTATTTTCGAACACTTGTTTTATGTGTTTTTTCGTGTCACCAGCCGCATATATTGTGGTATTGACTGTGCTTTGTTGGCGTATTAATATTTTAATGCTGCCATCTAGATTTGAGTGGTGGCGTGTATTTTCCGGCATGTTTTTAGTGCTGGCATCATCCGACAGGTTTTTGCACAATTTATTGTTGTGATATCTTTAGCTATCTTTGTATGAGTGATGCCACGCCCATATAAAAATTAACAAATATATAAAACCTGTGTTAAGTGCCGAGTAATTAGAAATGTACTGTGAACATTTCATGAAAATCGATTCAGTTGTTCAGAGGTCTATAGGGTTCAAACAAACAAATAAACAAAAAACAAACAAATTTTTATTTTTATATACATTGCAGATAGATAAAAAAACAAATGCAATGTAACCGTTTGTTAAGGAAGGAATTGTCATACTCAAATACGACCAGAAAGAAACTACATGCCACTTTCAATACGACAACTTCTTCTAATAACAGCAGCAACAGGAAAACCAACAAACAAATACTATTAAAGAGTTACCGAAATAACAAACTCAAAACTCAAAAAGGAGTCCAAGTAAGGAAAAATGTAGCCAACTAAACTAAATTAGCAGAAAATTCTATAAATTTAGTAAAAAATATATTTATCTTTAAACTCGATTAAAGGCAGTTTTTCAGACGCATAGAAACTCCGATAGAAGCAAAGAAAGATTTTTTTAATTTTTAATCGATTTTTGAGTAAAAATACAAATGATCACAGAACTCGTTTATTTCATCGATTTGACAACTATTTACGGAGTTATAAGCGATTAAAAACCTTTTTTTTTTATATTCATATAAAAATTGATTTTTGGGTAAAAATATGAGTGATCACAAAATTCTCTTATTTTATTGAAATTAATCTGTATCAAAAGAAACTAAACATGTGTAAGAGTGAACTAATATTCTAATACTCTTAAAAAGGATATTCACCGTTTTTCAGTATTTTGCACTTGTCATTGCTATTCTTTTCATATTTTATTAGTGTTGAGCTTGACGCGGTGAAGATCGTTTAAAATTATTGCATTATTATTGCTGTACTCGTATGAGTACAATGGGATAATGCATGTTATAATTTTCATATAATAATTGTAGTTATTTTGCGATGGACGTTAACATGTTTTATGGTAAAAAATTTTAAAATATTGCTGCTGCATTTGATTATGCTGAAAGTAATAGTCACAGGAATTTTGACTTTACCATAATTCCTCCAAATGTCGATCTCGAAACAGATGAAGAAGAAATTCACGAAGAAAATTTAGTATGTAATGATTTTCCACACGACATTCCAGGGGAGTTAGGGGAGAACGTCAACATCTGCCATTAGGTTCGAGATTTGTTCTAGACTTTGTTAAAAATATTCCATACCCTACGGACCATATATTGTTTTTTGACAACTTTTTTACATCGTTTGATCTTTTGACTCTTCTAAAGCAAAGAGGGTTTAGGGCTACAGGAACTGTTCGAGAACGAAGAACTAAAAACTGTCCTCTGGTTCTGAAAAAGGCGATGCAAAAAGAAGAGCGTGGAAAATTTGACTATAGGTAAGTATCTGTGAATATCTTTTATCATATTTATATGAAATTTTGGCCGTAAGACAGGTATGCTGTGTCGGGGTTTCTTTTTGTAAAATGGAACTTTAATAGCGTGGTTACTGTCGGCACAAATTTTGACGCAATAGAACCAATGCATTCAGTAAAACGATGGTTAAGGGCTAGTTTTCATATGGAAAATCAAGCCTTAGAAAGATATTAGTGATCAGAAAGTCAGCTTATTTTTCCATTTAGTCCAATATTTACCGAATTATTAAGGATTTTAGATTTTTTAGGCTTTTCAAATGAAAAATAAATTTTTAGTCATTTCGAAGTTCAAGTAGTTTATTTCTGAAAAGCAAAAATGTGTTGGTGCCTTTATCAAAATCATTTCACCTCCTACATACATACAAAATAAATATCTATTTTTGTTTTTGACAAAATGCAATTTGTTCTTATTTTATTAATGTTTTTTTGTCACATTTTAAGTTTTTGTTTTAACTATTTTTACCAAATTTGTTTAGTTTAGTGTTGCTATAAAATAGTTAGCGCAGGAAGGCTTCTTGTATATACATATTTCTACATTAAAGCATGTAAAGTACAAAATCCTTTATGCGACTAAGTTCGTAAAATAAAACTAAAAGAAAATATACACAAAGTCCTAATTCGGTTGCAACTTTTCATCCCAATACGAGATTTATGCTTAAACTTTTTTAAGTTGGGGGTATTTTAAATAGTTTTCTTGTGGTATACACCATTTCATTTCAACTTTTTACATGTACATATTTATAAATGCACACGAATGAAGTGCAGTTGTTATACATACTGACTCTTGTACAAGTTCGAATGCAGTTATCGAGATCTTGGTTTAGACCATGCAAATACACAACACACACATACCGATCCTAAGTCATAAGAATTTACTTGTAACTGACATTAAATTGTTATCCCTACATACAATAAGTACCGGATATTTTTTTCTGATGCCAACAGCATTATTTCAATCGAATACACATGAATATTCTCTTTTTTCTGTTTTGAAATATCTAGCAGAGTAAAAGAGTGGCTGGGGTTTATTTCGAACTTTGTGTTTTTTAATAGTTTGTGTGACTTTTTTATATCCAAAAATACAACTAATGTTAAGATTGTCTTTACAATGTAAAGTTTGTTGTAAAACTGGTTATAAAATTTTATGTTTTCTTGAGAGTTGTACGAATACAAAATGCAACAAAAAGGATAATGATTTTTTGTTAAGGGCCTCTCAATTATCATTGTATGCTGGAACTTAAAATATTCTTAATATTTAACTCAAAATAAACTAGAACTAAAATAGAACTGAACTAGAACTAACCTAAAACTTAAACATAACTAAACTAGAACAGAACTAGAACTGAACTAGAACTGAACTAGAACTGAACTAGAACTGAACTAGAACTGAACTAGAACTGAACTAGAACTGAACTAGAACTGAACTAGAACTGAACTAGAACTGAACTAGAACTGAACTAGAACTGAACTAGAACTGAACTAGAACTGAACTAGAACTGAACTAGAACTGAACTAGAACTGAACTAGAACTGAACTAGAACTGAACTAGAACTGAACTAGAACTGAACTAGAACTGAACTAGAACTGAACTAGAACTAGAACTGAACTAGAACTGAACTAGAACTGAAGTAGGTATGAACTTGAACTAAACTAGAACTGAACTTAGACTAAACAAGAACTGAACCATAAATGAACCAGAACTGAACTAGAACTAGAACTGAACAAAAACTTAACTAGAATTTTTCTTTTTTATTTTTCATTCATACAAAATTCATTTATTGATCATATTATATAATTTTACAACGTTTTTAAATCTAACCCCTCTAAGCCATTGGCTTGTCAGCAGGAAAAAAAATAAAACTTGTTGAATAAAATATATAAGATATGTACATAAGTATGTAGTTTTATAAAGAATTAACAAATTATGAATTAACAAATTATGAAATTTTCTATGTGCTCATTGCGAACTTATAAAGAAGTTTTTGATGAGTTTTTTTCCTTTGGTGTTTATTTTAAGTATTTAATATATTTGTTGGGAGTTTATTGAGTATTGAAGGTAGAGTGACTCTAAGGGTATTCCTTCCATACTCGTTATGGAATCTCTCAACCTTATATCGTTTTTGCGCCCGACGTCTTGTGTTATATGCATGATCTATTTCATGCAGATAGTCTTTGTTGTTGAAGAATTCATTTGCCAGAGTAGTATAATATAAAATTTTAACATTTAGAACTTTCAGATCTTTTGCAATGTTGCCAGTGATCAAATGACGTGTTGTTGTGATATTTGTGTTTATTAGTTGGTTGTTATTGATACTGCTGCTAATTGTGCTGTAAGTGTTGTTCCTATGTTGTGTTCTTGTGTTGTATGTGTTTACTAGTAGATTGGTGACGTATTATGGTGATGTATGTGTTTACTTGTTGATTGTTGTTTGTTATGCTGCGGGTGTTTGTGTAGGTTCGATGATTGTTCCAAAGTAGTTTTAAAATTCGGTTTTGTGTTTTTTGTAGGTTTTTACAATGTGTAGCATTTCCCCATGCAGCAATTCCATGCCTTAAGCCTAGTACTCTGTTCAAATTAGTGAAAAATGTTGAGCAACATTAATTATTTCGCACGAAAATGTTGACATGTATCAATGTTACCTATCATGCGAGTTTGTACGATTTGACGTTTTTATTCCTGCAAAGTATGCGACATTGTTTTGCGTATGTAAACAAGCCCCACATGTATTTAACTAAAAATAATTTTTTTTAATATAAAATTTAATAAAAAAGAAGGGAAAACTGTTACCGGTTGTGTTATTTAATTTTGTATTTCTTATTTAATAATCAGTTCATACTTTTTTGCTTTTGCGAAAAATTCCACGTGAAATAAATGCAGCTTGCATTATTTCGCAGTTGAAAAAAAATGTTGCCAGAAACATTTCGGATCTTTTTCACAAAATGAACAGAGTACAACTCTATCAACATTATTTCATATTTATTCCTCACAAGTTTTTTTCATATGCGTTTTGACAGCATTTCACGTGAAATGTTTAACAGAGTACCAGGCTTTATATAAGACTCAGCGAGAGAGAAAATAAACTTGTCGAAGTACACTGTATGTTGCACAGTTGCTTAAATGATACAAAAAGTATGCTGATTTCCTAAGCTTTATCTTAACGTTTTCAACATGAGACTTCCATTTAAAGTTACTATCGACATAAACGCCGAAGTATTTATACGATGGCACAATAGCTGTGTTACATTTTTCGTTGTGACTATCAGGTTTAAGGACTTGATCATGCAGGCTTTATATGCATAATATTTGTCTTAGATGCGTTGATAATTAGCCCATTGTCGTGACACCATTTTGTTGCAATATCTAGTTGACGTTGCATAACTTGAAAGGCGGTGTTGGTATTTTTATTAGCAACAATAATTGCAGTGTCGTCTGCATAAGCGAATGTAGAACTTTCCCTAAGTGTACTGAGCTTAGCGTTGGCATATATAATATAAAGTATTGGGCCCAGTTTTTATCCTTGTGGGACTCCGTATTGGGGTGTCATTTTATCGCTCATACTTTCTTTGATTTTGACATGAAAAGTTCTCAGTTCAAGGTAACTTTTGAATCATTTTAGGGTGGTGTCTCTGATGCCATTTCTTTCTAAGATTAATATAAGGATTTTGTGGGAAAGTGTGTCAAAAGCTTTGCTAAAATCTATATATAACACTAGGTAATGGAGGTTCTTGCTCTAGCAGTCGTTTATATGGTTTGCAAAATTTCCAAGCAGTTTGTTAATGCTTTTTTTTTTTTGAAAACCATACATATTATTATTTATAATTTTGTATTTGATTAAGAAATCACTTAACCTCCTTGCAACTATTTCTTCGCCTGGGTTCGAATCTCAGGTCAGTCAAGAATGAATGATTATCAATAACAATTTTAATTAATTTTCATGTTTTAAAATTCCATTCTTCATAAAAATAATTAAATGAAAATTAAATTTGATGAACTTAAGCCTGAATAAAATATTAAAAATATTTCTAAATCTTTGATATTCCAATTTAAGAATTTTATTGTTTCGCCATTTTGAACTAGAACTGAACTAAAACTGAACTATAACTGAGCTTAACATTCTGTAAAATCTTGTTGTTTTTAATAACACAACAGATTTAAAGAAAGTGATATTTATTTAAAAAATTTAGTACTTAAATCTTCAAGGCCATAAAAAACTTTAAGGCCCGTCTTCACAACTTACCGATGTTATCGGCCGTATAAAAAGGGTTCCATTATAACAACTTTCCTTTAACCTACCAGTTTGGATCAACCTTAATGTACTTTATCGCGCACTTTAGATTAAAGTAAAGTTTTAATAATGGAAAACTTTTTATAAGGCCATTTAAAGTCTACTTTAAGCTATCGGCAAGTTGTGAAAACGGGCCTTAATTTTGTTTTACATTATCATTTTCCTAATGCCAACCAAAAACCAAAGATAGATTTAAGCACATATCACAGCAATAAAGAATTTTTATTTTACTACTCTTTTTTTCTAAAAAAAAAACTAAGCAAATACTTGTAACATCTAAGTCGCACTCAGTGCTTTTTTATAACTCATACACTCTTATGGCTCTTGTCTGCAACTCTAAAAGTTATTTGCAGAATAAAAAAAAACTACAACAAAACAGAAAATCATGTTTGGTACAATAAGGAGGAAAAATAAACGGCTACCTCTAAATAAGTAAACTAAAAGTAACGAAAGTATGTACCTCTAACGTTCTCACTTGATGCCCATTATATTCAAGAACGGTGTGATATTTTAATCTCATTTCTAAAAGTGTCATTATAATTATCATCTGCACTGTTTTCCATCTACGCTGAAATAGTTTTGCATACATTTGTGTTTTTGTTAGTATTAAATTCATGCTTAATATTTAAAGAGAAATTTAAGTGGTTGAACATAAGAATGTTACAGGACTTCTTTAAAAATAATGGCCCATATTCATAGTCAAAAATAAAGTCGACTTTAAATAAAAACCGGTTTTAAATGCATGTGAACACCATTGTTTTAAAATATACTTTAGAAAAAGTCGACTTTATTTTTGACTATGAATATGGGCCAATGTTTCTAAATATGTGAGTCTTAGCTTAAATAAGTCAAATATAGTTTCAAAACCCAATTTAGAAGTGGCAGGCAACGTTGAATTTAAAAATACGCAATTTTTAGAAGAAATACGAATTTTATAAGCTTTAGTTTTATTGTTATACAATAAACTAATTTTTTACTCATATGAAAAAGTGTACTTATGAAGCTTTTTTAAACACCGAAATTCGTAAAAAAAACTTAATGATACGTTTTGTAATGTGTTCGCCTTGATGGTACTTTTTATACACACACCCCAATATTGGAGAGAGGCCATGCAAATAATATTGGATAACTTTATCCATTTTGATCAAATGGACTACTCTCTGTACGTGTCCAATGTAATGCCAGCATGGACCATGTCATTGTTAAAAAGAGTTTGTAGTGAAACGACATGTCTGCGTTTTTAACGACATGTTTTCATTTTTAAACGATTTAAAGCTAATCCTCTGGAGTATACCATGGAGAAGTTTTAAGGCTACTCCTTTGTAATGCAAAGCTCGGTTATATGGTCCTGCACTAGGAAATCGCAATGTTAAATAGACCATGTTTTTTTCCATACATTTGGGTTACCTTTGGACTAGTCCTAGTCGCTTATGGGCTACATTTTACATGCGTGTTTGCACTAGTCGCATTATTTGCAGGGGTATTGCGCAATTGTTCTAATGTGTATAACTTATCAAGGCCTCAGTTCTAAAAGGTAAACCGATGAGTTGATCTGGCTGGCTGATGCAATTTTGTACACACGTTTTAATTGTAATAAAAACGAAGATTTTACATGTCCAATGCAAAATTTTGTCCGAAATAAAGCCTTTGTGCCCATAGGTAAACGAACTTATTGTGCAAAATATATAATATATAAAAAATAAATTATGTTACAAAATTTTACAAAATCGGCCTATACATACAAATAACTTTAAATGCAATCCTCATAATTGGTGGTATTGATATAAAATTCAGCGATTATAACTTTAAAAGCTACAAGTTCAATGCAAGTTAACGTGCTGTAGGTCCAGAACTGACCGCATGTCCTATAAAATTCCTCTCTTAAAAATCGGTTTAAGGAAACAATTTTCATATAGATTTTGCTAGTTAAATAATATTCGGCACTCTTTTAATCCTTGTGTTAATACCCGAGTACAATGGTACCCACCTAAATATGTATATTTACATGAAAAAAATGTATTACGAATTAACATTTTTAAACAAGCTTCTGGATCGTGGTTATTAAACTTAAAAGAAAGCGAAACAAATTTGCTTTAGCTTTAACCATCACAATATGCGCAGAGAAAAAACATGGTTATGGTAAACATATTCTAAGAGCAACATATTATGATAAGATTCATGATTGTAGTCACCATATTATGATTATTATTGAAACCTATTATGACTAAATATACTCGTAATATTACATCATAATATTTTTCCCTTAATCATATTATTATCCTGTAAATCATACTAAGTTAAGAAGTAATCATATAATCATCATGTTAATCATAATAAATTTAGAAGCAATCATATTATGATACAGCACCTTTCATTACTGTCATAAAAATATAAAATAAATTGAAATTTTTTTGCATTGATTTTTATTTTGTGGCTTTTTACAATTTTTCTTAAGGTAAATCAAATAGCGGAGTTCAATATAAGGTTTGCAAAAGAGAAAATCCAAAATCTGTGGTTTTCATGGGCAACCGCGTTTGTCCATTTTTTCTTATTTTTCTTTTCCGATTTTGAGATGTTGATGCCATATTGCCTAATTTTAATTGCTCTTTACATGTTTCTAAAAACTTTTGAAAAAAGATGTATTAATTCCGATTTTTTAACGCGGTGCACCTATCCCATAGTTTAATCTAGAATGGTTTTTCGGCTCTCCTGAAAAATTTGTTTGAAGACATACGCGGTTGCCAATGAAACCCACAGAAATATCAAAACACTTTTATAAAATATAACGAAATCTCTATGTGTTTTGTTGTTGGATTTTACAAAAAAACTACGATAATTTCCATTTGAACTATTAAATCACTAAACTGAATGAACTCCGCTAATATTTAAATTTTTTTAAATTCTTTAAGCTTATTATTATTTTTTTATGGGAATTTATCTTTAAATTGTTTAACCGCTCACATATAAAATTAACGACACAACTGATACAAAATTATTTTACAAATGGCGCTAACATAATATTATTAGAGTAAAAATGGTTAACCCCCAATATATTGCAAAAAAGTGGTCTGTAAATTTAACCGTACCCACCTACATACCTACATGTACTTGGACTCGTAACATCCTAATCTGTGGTCCGTTTGGCTCGTGCGATCACAAAATTTTTAGTAGATGCCAAAAACCCGTTTAAAAAACTAGAAAAACTACAATTTTTCCAAACGGATATCAGATTCGGATTAAGCGTGTGGAAATATATTTATATATTAAATGATCATCTGGATTTGTGTGACTTTTCAAAATTTAAGGTATTCAAAATCTTAAACTCTTTATGCTTAATATTCTGGTACGTGAGTGAAACTATATTAGCACTACTCCAATTAAAATTGAATATTCGTCTTTTGTTCTTAACTTACTTAAAGATTTTACATAAAAGCCAGCCAACACTATTTAACCCTAAGCCTGCGCTAAAAATAAATAAAATGCATGTGGTATTTGTGTGCCAATATTGCTTAATATTTACAAAGTGTATCTACCATACATTTTTAATTCTGATAATTGTTTTTACATTCATTGTAGTAAAAAATTTCGAAAGGATTTTTCAAACAATTTTAAGAGTATTGCTCAGTTTTAACCCATGTTAAGAGAATGGCTGACTTTCTATGGTGCAGACATTAGAATAAGCCTTGAAATTTAATATCTCAAATATTAAGGGTCCTCATGATATCGTTTATAAGTCTCGTAATCTGTGCAAACTGTGCATTTTTACGCCCTCGTAAATGAACTGTCAAAAATTGTATGAGAATTCATTTACACAAACTTGGTAAATTTGCCCAACAATTTTGTCTCGTAAACTTGCGCTGTTCAATTGTGCATTTATACAAACAGATCTTTTAATGATTTTAACGTCGTTTTCAATGAAAAATCCAAGTGTCTATAAATCACAAACAATAAATTCTAGCAATAGTTTCAGTAAATTGGTCTTTTGGCTTTCTTTGAGCATTTTTAAAAGCAAATTTCTCATACATTTTAATCACAAATTTAAACACAAATTTTTATATTTTTGAATTTTAATTTTTAATTTATTTTTGTATTGACGTTTCTTACAAACTGACATTAATTGTTTAAAATTACACAAAAGTAAAAAAGGGGCTTCATGAAACAAGACTCGTAAGTTTGCGCATTTGCACAAATGGCAATTTTAAGCGACATCATGAGGACCCTTATTATAAAAAAAATACTTGCAAATAAATCAAAAAAAAATATATTAATTTATCGGTTTTGAAAATAATAAGCAAACAAAACTGTTTCGGCAATTTTGACCCATGGGTACAAAATAAGGGTTAAAATGAACAGAGTTTCAAGAAAAAATAATGGTAGAAATGATAGTATGCAAACAAAAACTTTTACAACAATACTAAAACCACTAAAATTACATATTTAAAAAGAGACTTTTTCACTTCTCTTGAAACTGAATAGTTGATAGCCGTTATATTCATTACATTCCTGTTCTCTTTCTTGTCAGCATGTTGATTATCACCCCTGTCTAACACATATTAGAAAATTAACAAGATCAAGGAACTTGGTTTTTTTTACTTTTTGCTGCCTAAAAGTACATAAAATCACACGGTGCCATACTTAAACATTTTCATACACAAAACACCTAAAAACTTACTTACAATTATCAAGACTAAATCGAAGCATATACGAAGGTTAATGGAAATTCTCAACGAAAAAAAATTTGCGTGAAAGCGATCGTTTCATCTACTCTCACTTTTTATAGAATACATAGATATAGATGTGTGTTTCAGCACACTCTTATGGAAATAGTCTAATTTAGTTTTTAAAAACTTGTTTATTCCCTTTTTGACATGTGGTCAGTTTGTTACATTATTTAGCACAAAAATTAAAACTAGTTTTTATACCCTCCACCACAATTAGTTGTGAAGAGGGTATATTAAGTTTGTCATTCCGTGTGATACTTTTTTATTATTCATCTCAGACCCCATAAAGTATTTATATTCTGGGTCCTTGAGTAATTCTAAGTCGTTTTAGCTATGTCCGTCTGTCGGTCCGTCTGTCTGTCCACAACTCAAAAGAAATGAACAAACTTGGTGTAAAATTGCTTGAAGTTATCCTAAGCAGTTTGGAATTGAAATTCAGCAAAATCGGTGCAGTAGGACCAGAGCTATGAATCAAAATGTGGAACTACCACCTAAAAAAAATGATAATTATGTTACAAAAAATAACATAAATGGTGGAACAAGGCACGGAATGAGATAAGTTTTTGCAAAAATTTGTTTTATCCGACTGGAAATCACGCTGTTAAATTTCGTGAAGATCCGTCCATAATCTACCCCTAAGCCCCATAGAAAACCTACATTCGGAAAACAGTTTAGTACACCTAAGACCGTAAATAATAATGCTATCATAACTAAATTTGGCACGACACAGTTTTATAGTACTAGAAATTACACTGTGAATTTTCGTGATGACCGGTCCATAATTTACCCTAGGCCTCAAATAAACCCTTCTCCAGGAAAACAGTTTAGTAAGCCTAAAGCCGTAATAAATAATGCTATCAAAATAAAATTAAATACTTCACTACTCACACTAATAAATTTCGTGATGCTCGGTTCATAATTTACTAAAGGCCCCATATAAAGCCCACTGAGCTGTCGGTGGAGGGTATAAAAGATTCGGCACAGCCGAATATAGCACTCTAACTTGTTATTATAAAGTGTGTTTTTTAAGCCATATAGAACTTACAAAAGGGTAAGCTGTTAAACGAACAGCATTGCTCAAAAAAATAGCCCAAAATGTAAGCCTAGTTCTGGACAGCCGCGGTGCTCATATGCTCGATATAGTTTTCATATGTTAAAAAAAAATTTTGATTGAAAGATAATTTGTTTGAGATATTTTTTGCAAATTAAAGTTCTATCGGACTTTAAAAATTACCCTTTTCTTTTGTACGTACGTACATACATATTATGGTTGTCTTAATGTCAATTATCAAAACAAAAAAATGTTAAACAAATGAAATACCACAATACAATATTTATGTTGAGAATTTCTTCATATGGTTCAAAAGCTGTTATTGTGGTCGTTTGTTAAAGATACCGAAAGGCTCTGTAAGGTTCTGTGTTAATCTGTTTTTACAGGGAAAATGCTTAAGCATGACGATTAGTATTGTAAGTTTATTGCTCTATCACAACCTGAAAAATATAATTAAAGGGTGTTCCAAAACTAATACAAAATACAAATTAAATAGAAAACACGGTTTTTATATTTTATTAATCCATGCACACAAAAAAAATATATTTAAGGGCAACTAATTTTAGCATTTGACGATTATGCTGTTGGGGTAAACAAGAACGTGTTGCCAAAAATTAAAACTTTTTGTTGCAGGAAATTTTCCAACAATATTTTTTACCGCAACAACATGAAAGTATTTGAAGTTTTTTTAATGTTGTTGGCCACAATCCGAATGTAAATTCTATTGGAATCAAAATTAAATTTTCTTGGCTTTACAGTTTTTTTTTTTTGTGTAAAGTATATAAAATCATGTTATTTATGGAGCAGCAGGTTCGGCATATGGAAACTTTTCTTTCACACACCCACTTCTTTGTTAAAAATCTTCATGATTATTATTAATTAATGTAAATTAATTTTCTTAATTCACCTTTTAATTTCCTTCAAAAAATCAAAAGTGGTTGTAGATATACCGTTCAATCGGCAATTGTCTGACGTATTAATTTAATTGTTTTATTATCCAATTTTGTTGCGAAGAGTTTTATTATTATGTCGCAAAATTGAACATCAGTGACAGTCACTGCTTTGCAAGTCTTATTTTCAAAAAGTATGGCCCACAGCCAGGTGGATAGTAGAGTCCTACAAAATTCCATTTAAAGACACATTGAAATAATTAGTACTAGCATTTAACCAGCTACTTCGTTAGCGTCTTCTTTTTCTTCGTGGACATATCTGTATGCCAATGTTTATTTTATCATTCACTCAGGACCTTGCATGTTTAATTTTATCTTTCTAGGTCCGCTTCTAACCGAACTTCAAAAAGTACCAGTTAATGAATAAAAAAGTACCAAAAATTTCCCTCTTAAAGATTCTCATCCACTGAGGACATTGCATGTTTAATTTTATGTATCTAGGTCCAATACTAACGGATATTCAGAAAGTACCAGTTAAAGAACAAAAAAGTACCAAAAAGTTCCCTCATAGATTCTTATCCACTCAGGCCATAACATGTTGAATTTTATGTTTCTAGGTCCAATATTAACGATAGTTGAAAAAAATACCAAGTGTAGAACCAAAAAGCTGAACAAAAATATCAAATTTCCCGTATTTCCTTTTTTGGTACTATTTTTTCCCCCCATTGAAGTATAAAAAATTTCAGTATTGTAGTGGGAGCCCATAATTTAGAACGAATATGTCAAAGAATGGAGGAAAATGTTTTGTAAAAAAAGTACCAAAATTAGTTACGATTTCCACCCTTTAAATGTTCGAATTTCGAAAAAGTACCATATTCGTATTCGTATTTTTTTGATAAGTTTCGAATGTGGTATAAACTTTGGTTCTATGTTTATTGGTTCAAAAGATAGATGGGGTGTCAAAAAAGTACCAAAAGGGCCGAATTTCAAAAAAGTACCAGACACCTGTCCGCTTATTTTTCTAAAGAACAACGATATGTATTACATATTTTTTGTATCTCTTTTAGTTATGGAGATATAACGTTACCGTATTTTCCCGTTTTACCCTTTTTTACCCCCTAAACATTTGAATTTCCAAAAATCCCGTCTTAGTGGATCGATTTGGAGAGTGACCAATCTCTGGTCCAAATTTCAAGTTATTAGCTTCAGGCGTTTAGGCTGTGCGATGATGTAACGTTACAATTTTATATATATAGATTGTGGGCATTTTATTGTACTATTTATGGTTTTTAATCCAAATTTTTTATATTTTAATCAGGTTCATAAAATTTTATTTTAATTAAATGATTTTTAATGAAAAAAGGAATTTTACGAATGAATTAAAATTTATTGATATTTTTTTATTCTTGACTGACCGGGGATTCGAACCCACGTTTACGGACAGGCTGATTAGACATGTTTCGAAAGTAACCACCCTATCTCTTCAGAATTCTTTGCCGTTTAACACTCACCGCCATCGAAGACGGCTTTGGTAGATCGAAATTAGTTTTGAATGATTATAATCAATTAAAAATAGGTTATTATCTACTTTTAATTGATTAAATGTTCTTACTTACTTCTTTAAAAAATTTTCAAACTAAATACCGAATTCTAAAGAGATTTGTAGACAATAAATTAACGTATTTAAGTGTGTGAACGAATAGAAGCCAAAAAACAAATGCTTTGCTATAGTGAAAGAGCGGGTTCAAAAAATTTACAAGGGAACGAAAAATACACGCATCAATGAGAGTGGGAACGAAAAATACACACGTTCTTTAATTTTTTAGTGGGAGTTTAGATTATGTGTGTACAAAATATTTTGTTCGTTAGTTTTTTTGTTAATATTACAATATCAATTTTTTGCAAAAACAATTCTATGTCTGCAAACTGTATGAAGAGTTTAAGTAAAAATATTATCACCAATTTTTTTGTTTCAATTAAAACATTAATCAAAAATAAAATCAGTTTAAATTAAAAATTTAATTAGGTGAATTAAAAGTTTACTTATATTAACAACATTATGCATAAAACCTCATATCGTCATTGCTGGGTCTACGGTTACCTCTCGTCGACTAAAGTCGAAATTTAACCTTTTCTTGGCAGTCTGCAAATTATTGTTAGACTTCTTATGCTACGTTCGCTCGACAACGTTTTTTCGTAATTCGCTCTCTCATTCTTAATTCACAGCCCAATTATGATCCAAACTACATAATTCGTCATACAAAATTTTGAGAGCGAATTATCTCATTTGTACGTAATTGATTTTGAATTACCATGCCAACTACAAGCAAATCATTCTCATCACAAAATTTTTATCGAAGGCTGTAAAAAATAAATAAGAAAAAATCATAAAATCAAGGCGGATTCATGTAATATTAATTTGCCTTCCATAAAATTGTAAAAATTTGGTTTTTCGTTAAATTTAAAACAACAAATAAAGAAACAAGATAGGAATTGGTTAAAAAAGAGACTTTTTAAATTGTTGCTTGCTTTTTAGTTAATTTTTAAAGCAAACAAACTTTCATATATGTAAGACGAAGAGTTCTTGAATTAAGAAGATACCGTGTGAACAGCGTAATTCGTATTCGTAATTTAAAAAGCGAACAACTTAATTCAAGATGCCGTGCGAACATACCATTAAATTCATCTAATTTTGCGACTTTTAAGTTGTGACGCGGCATTTTTCGGTTTATAAAAAATCATCAAAATAGAGAACAGAGATCTATTTAGTATGGCATCATGGTAAGAAGCAATCGGTGGCATGTCATAACGTCCAGTGTCATAGTGTCCTTGGACTATGACACTCCAAAAAGTGTCCTAACGTCCACGGACACTGTGACATTTTTAAGAGTGTCATAATGTCCGTGGGAATTATGACACTTTGTAAATGGACATTATGACGCTTTCAAATGTGTCATAAGGTCCGTAATTAATAAAGAGGTTAAATACAAAAAAAGATCTACATACACGCTGAGAAAAATATATTTTATTATGGTCACAACCAACAAAACTATTTTTAAAGAAACTAATTTAACCATAATATGGTTGTCGGTTACAATGATTTGGTTAAATTAAACATATTATGGTTAAATTTTTTTTTAAAATGGTTTTGCTGCTACTTCTCCGGGTGTATATATTAAATATATAACGAAAAAACTTTTGGGCTAACGGATTTTTTCCTCTATGGTATAACAAATACCGGCTTCGCTAACTAAAGCTTATCTGCACAGCCGGCCTTCCTTGCGCCCAGCCGAATGCCGGCTGTGCAGATAAGCTTTAGTTAGCGAAGCAGGTATTTGTTATACCATAGAGGAAAAAATCCTTTAGCCTGGCCAAAGCCCGGCTATGATCCCAAATTTGTTCAGATTCTCGCTTGCAACAATTTTTGGCATTATACGTTGTAGACATAATGACACTTTGCAAAGTGTCATAACGTCCGTGGATGTTATGTCACTTTTTTGATGGGCATTATGACACTTTTAAAAGTGTCATACAGTTCATGGACACTATGACACTGGACGTTATGACATGCCACCAAGCAATCATCAAATTATTCTTAGATTGGCAACATCGTTTAAGAAATTTTTCGACAAATTTTTAGCATCTTATGTATCTCCCTACAATAACAATAATGACAGTCATTTGATGCATCATCTGATGGGTATTGCTGATGGGTTTATACATTAGAAGTTTCTATCATTTTATTAAGGGCAATATGAAAATACTGATGTAAACATTCGTCTACGTGTGACATTTTTTCCCACTCATACTTGTGAACTTTAATATATATACGTGAATTAAATACAAAATTGCAAGTGTGTTAGTTTTAAAGTTTTGTATGTGTTACTTTACATCAGCAATTTCTTGTAGGGTCTATTAATTGAGTCGGGCTGAATATTTTCTGTTTTGTTTGGCTCATTTTATGTTTGTTATGCGATGATAAAAAAAGTACTTTTTATGCACCTTTTTAAAAATTTCTAACTGTAACCCAGACCGGGTCAATAATTGTAAAGAGGTCCCAAATCGAACATGTGTCTGGAAATACCATAGTGTTAGTCCTACAATACTTTTTTTACTTATATAGTTTTAGTTCCTGTCCTTATACGATTGTTTGTTCTCTCTGTGTGCATTCCATTTTTGCTATTATTTGCTTTAAAATTCTCAAAATATTTCGACAAATTGAAGAACTCTGTAAAAATATAAAAACCACACTACTAAAATACTCTTCTAGAAGATTATTAACACTGGTCAAAACTTGGTAATCAAAAAGTAAAACTATTAAGCATTTTTTCATTATTGAGTTTGAGTGTGGCCCAGAGTGAGGTTTAATACTTAACGAAGACATAAAAAAAAATAAAACCGACAACCAATGATGGGTATACAAAAAAAAAATAATTTAACATAGAAAACACTTTTTTAAAACAAGATAAAATTCTTGTAGGAGATAGAAAATTGTAAAAAAAAAACACCAACAAATTTAATAATCACCAGAAAAGGATATAAAATTCTAAGGAAGGACAAATTATTTGTTTTCAAACTCTTAAGCATTTTCACAAATACTTGTGAAAACACGAACAAGAAAACTATTTTTAGAAGAGGAGGGTGTTCATAATGGGCTGTTTGGTTGGTTGGTTGGTTGCTTGCTTGCTTTTCTAGAATATTGTAACACCAGCATGTTACAAACAGATAACAATTGTCTTAAATTGTTGTAATTTAATTTGGAATTTGTTATTACAAACATTTTATAATTCTTTCCTAATACTTTGAACAATGAAACGAAAAAAGGCGTAAATGCTGATAATGTGTTAGTAATAGAAAGGAAGATATTAAGGTTTTCCGAAAATAAAGGGGAAACTATACATTATTTTTTATTATTTTTATTTTACAGGAAAATTGTTTTTATTACCGAGATAACTGTATCATTGTTTCTAGTTTTCAATTAGTATTTGAACAAGAAATTATTTTGCACCCCAACAGGAACAGAGAGATTATACTTTAGTTTTTCAAATAGAAAAAAAATAGCCAAAATATGAATATAATATTGCAAGAAGGGGGTGTGAGATTACGAAATACTTGGAGAATTTAATAAAAAAATTTAAATTTTATGGAATACTTGGAGAATTTAATAAAAAAAATTTAATTTAAATTCGATAATTTGTTTCATTATTTATTTTTGCTTGATGTTACATGGGTTTTAAAATGGAGATCAAAATTTCTAATGACTATACCTTGTACTTATTCTACCATGAAATTTACGGGAAATTTGCATAAACTACATGATACTCGTTACATTAAGTATTTTAACTTCAACACTATTCATTTAAAAAAAAGTTTACTTATTTTGCTGTTTGTGACAACTTAATTTAGATATTTTGAATTGCTTTATTATTCGCCCAAATATTGCCGACAACGATGATATTTATCTTTTTGACCCTTTTGCCATTATTTTCCCAAAAAAAAAAAAACTACAACAGTTATGCTGCAAAAGTACCAGAAAGGGCAAAAATTATTTATGTATGTATAACTTTATTAAAAATTATGTCAAAATGTAGGAGAGAATAAGAAACAAACAAGAAGAGGCAACATTTTTTTTTAATAATCAAAATATTGTCAACAAAATCCTGTAAACATCTCGAAGACAGGTAGATTTTTCAAGTGACAAACACATTTAATATACAAAACAAACAAAAAAAAAACAGGCAAAACTGAAAGTAAGATGACAGCAAGACTTAAATTTTTTGCGAAATTCGTAAACAAAATGTTTGGGAAGGAAAATGACAGCATTTGAAAAAAGGCAGACTAGGAAAAAAGGTGGAATTTTAAAATTTTTGTTAATGTATTCAAGTTAAACATTAAACTTAATTTGGTGCGATAAACAACACAAACGAGTGTTTTTTGTTTTTTTTTTTTCTTTGTTAATATAAAGAATCAAATACAGTGGGCAATAGAAAAAAGTAAAGAACTAAAAGAATTGAAGGGAAAAATGTATGCTAACGAACAAGGATGGGCCAAAATAGCCGTTTCTACTCATACTTAGCTGGGGTTTACGCAAGAAGAATATACGTGTTTTCAAAACACCCCTACTGTTAATATTGACGCTCAATGGCAACAAATGCTAGACTCCTTGATAAAAGCAAGTAGCCAGAAAAGAGGAGTGTTGAGCTGCCACAGAAGGCTACAAAGGGCAACTCTAGCCCATATGGCAATGCGAGCTGTGTTAGAGCGATATGGAGCGCTAAGGAGGGAGGAGCATCGCCTAGAAAGGCAAGAGTTGGAGCAGATAGGATTTTGTGGTTAGAGGAATGAAGCCAGAAAGGAATCTGTCCCCATGTTCTGAAACATAGGTAATAACTTCTCGCGTCGATCAGAAGTAAAACCAAATATTCCATCCTTTTTCGAAAAGTGAAAAAGTGAGACAATGAAAAAAACAACCAAGATCAAAATACTTACCTCTTCCGTGTTTATATTCATTGTATTTTGTATTTTTAATATATTTTTTTGTGTTAAAATTTTATGCTCATCCCATTTTTATTCGTGAGTTTATTTGACAGTTCAAAGCGGGAACTGCCTCACAAAAATTTTTCAGACAAACTTTTTCTGTAAAATGGCGAGAATTTTCCTTACTTGACAGCTTTTACTCGCCGAAAATGTTACAGACACAGTTATGAGAGAAAAACAGTTGTTTGTTTAATTAACAAGGTTTCTTTCAAATGTGCTAAATTCCCATTTCATACTATTGTGAAACTGAAACTTATTGTTGAAGGGATAAGCTATTCCTATGCGCATTTCACTGGTTGCTTAGGCCAGATCGTCAGGAAACTTCATCCAACTTCATCAAAATATTATAAAAATAAAACTGTTTAGCGAATAAGAATTATAAACCTCAGTTTTACTTGTAACAATATCAAAGCTTAAACAAAAACAACAACACTAAACAGTGAGTTTATCTTTTCTTACAGTCCCGACTACAATTGGTTGATTTTTTGTCAACTCTAAATGTAGTTGCTAGTGGGTAAAGCAAAAACAAAAATAAAAACAAATTACTTTATTTTATTTTGCCAGTTCAGTTTATTTACACTGCCACATGCATATTACTTATCAAAGTTTTTCTTCGGATTCACATTTAAATTTATAGCATTTTTGTTTTATTTCTCAAGTTTCAATTGAAAAGTTTCTCGACGCAGGAGTTACAGAACATGGTCACAAGGGATATAACTTTCTAACAATTTTTTTAGAATATCAAAATTGGCATAGCACAGTCCGATAGAGCATAAACAACTGTAAGGGAACATATATTTATTTTTTTGCTAATGTCAAAAAAGTTCACGCACCAACCGCGATGAAGTTTTGAAAATTTTTAATTTTCTTTTTGGTTAAGAAAAATTAATAATATGTTTATTTAAAACAAAGAAAAAAAAATTCATTAATATTTAGAGATGGTAAGAGATTTTTCCGCAAACCAAAACGTATCTTTAAGCTTTTTTAGCGAAAAAAATTAAAAATTAATAAAAAAAAAACACCGTATAAAATTATGAATATTCAATATTGCATTAAGAAGGCCGCCTCAATATAATTTTAAATTATTTAAAATAATATTTTTGTTAGTTCAAGTCCGTGCTTTAATTTAAAAAATAATAAATTTTTAAATAATTTTTTATACACCTGTTTAAAAAAACCAAATGGTGCGTGACCTTTTTTGAGAAAAATTACAAAAGATTATGATTTTCGTGGTAACTAGGACATGGTTGTCCTCATGGTACTATGCCAACAAGTGCCCTAATGGGCACTGGTTACAAGTACGCCAAGTGTCCTGAATAGTTAAAAGGAATAATTTTCCAATTTGCTGCCAATTGCCGCTGAATAACACTCAATTAACATGATGAATTTTATGACGTCCAATTTTGGACGTCATTTTTTTGTTTGGAGCAAGCGGTGTAGAGAAGAAAGAGGGGAAGAAAAATAGACATGATTTCTGTTTTCTCTTCCTCTCTCTTCTCTACACCGCTTGCTATCAAACAAAAAATTACGTCTAAAATTGGACGTCAGAAAATTCATCATGTAAATTGAGTATAAGTCTCCTATATTCTGTGTGAAAGATTGAAGCACAAATTGACTTTAGGCCGAATATGTCAGCAATCGACCAAATAATCTCTCTGCGACAAACCCTCTAAATGACCAACGAGAAGAAATTCGCTAATATCACCATTTCGTCGATTAAAGTCTGCATTCAATATTTCGATAAGAGATAGTTATGGTATACCAACAAACTTCAGTTAAAATTGGAAGTGACCTCAACGAACATTTGTTTAGAGGTCTCGGAGAGGGTGACAGATTATCTTGCAATTTCTTCAACATTCTAATGGAGAAAATCATGGAAAACACAAAGGTTTCTGTTTTTGTACATCCTCGTCGCGTGCGATACAGACATTGTCGGTAGGACTAAACGAGATGTAACTGGTGCTTTTTCATAAATTTTGATATGATTGTCTTAAATGTGTCTGGTGGTAAATAAGAGCAAGACGAAGATCATGCTCGAAATTGTTATAGGGGTGCCGCGCCGAAGAAAAGGCGAGATGGTTCCGACAGGCAACAGCCAGAACAGCTTAAACACAGTTTCCTCTCTAATACTTCCTGTGCTTCTATATGGTGCCGAAAAATGCGAAAGCGGATGTTGCAGTATTGGCTGCATTGGCTGTATTCGAGACAAAATTTATGTACCCATCTGCGTGAACGGAAAGAATAGACATTGAGCGAACCGTGAGCTGATTGCCGGCATGAATGAAATGAAAACTATCACGGGAAGAACACATTGGGAAGACCGGGACCCCGGTGGAACGACCAGGTAAAGGAGGTTGCGAAAATCATTGGTATTACAAACTGGAGGCAGCACGTATAAGACCGAGGTGCTCAGAACGCATTTATTAAGCAGGCCAGGTCTTACAAAAGGTTCTAGAGCCGGATAAGTAAGTAAGTTAATTATCTTATATATATAGTACAAACACTTTAAAGAATTCTGCTATTAATTAAAAGGAGAGCGGTAATAACTACAACTGCTTTACAGACATATCTATTTATTAAAGTTTGAAAGAATAATATTTTAATATAACCCTTATATTGTTACGAAAGTAAATTTAATTCAGAATAGCTTGTAGTTATCTTATTTGTGACATCGGTCATACTATAATATAGACCCATGAGATGCGGCTGCGACTGGATTATAATGAATACTTAAAAATCCGTTAAAAAGAAGATGATAAATAGGCGGTACTTCACTCTCTCTGCCAATGGCCTGTTCTATGTATGTCAGACTTAGGCATTTTCAAAGACCAGAATTGCCCTATTCGTATGTTCTTAGTGATGTAGGACTCAAGTATATATTGATTTTCACCAAGAAAGAAAAATTGTTGGAGACTGCAGTGATGGGTATGGGGTAATTAAGCCCTAACACTTGGCACTTGATTAGAGTATTACGAAGGGAACAATGTAAAGGCAAGTGTATTCAATTAGTCGGTGTTGTGTATTAATCGGGCGAATAATTATTCAAGGTAAACATTTTAATGAATAGGGTTAGAAGCAACTCTAGAGGGAAGCGAACTGACAGTAAAAGTTGTCCCGTGATAGCTCTTTTGTGGAAGAGACCGGTTCTAGTTTTAGCACTTTCTATGAATAAGACATATCCCTTTTACATGGAGTTGTCATTGGAGGGGGTCAATTGGCAACATTTGACCAGTCACACATCTATTCTCAATGAACGTCCTTAGTGTCAGTTACTAACATGAAGTATTATTTCAATAGAGAGTAGTATTATTTTAATACAACAGATCCTAGAATTTAATTCAAGAACCAAATTTAAGAAAGTGGCAAAACATGTGTCACGCTACCTTTGAAGACTGTACTGTAATTCCTTACTTTTTCTACCTTTTTGTTCTTTATAAACCAGTTCTACTTTCACTGGTAATGAGTCCTTTCTTTTTGTACTTGTTCTATTTTCACAAATCCCAAGACCAGTCTGTTGGACCAATTGACACAAATTTCCCGCAGGGAAGGTACATTAACTCATTTGGGAGTGTAGACAGTCTGCTCTATAAAAAGAACCGACTTTTCAAAATTGTCTTCATATAAAACAAAAACAATTTAACGCACACATGTACAAATTTTGGCTCATATACACGAAATTTGATAATTGGGTACTAACTGTGGTAAACAGCTGACAAACATATGAACCAACGAGTCTACCTTGTGTAGTCGTAACTGGTGAGAAGCTTAAAAAAATTACCAAAAATTATATTTCTTAACATTAAAATTTTATTAAAAAAGTAACAACAATTAAACAAGAGGTACTTCATGTAATTAAAGAGAAAAACTTTTTAAATAAAAAATAGCATCAAAATTTAAGCTAAAATAATCTTTCAAAAAGAGTATACCGCTTAAATGTTTATGTTTCAAAGCATTGAGTTCTTTTGTTTTAATGAAACTTGATTTAGAAAGATCCTTTCACTTATTGTTGACGTTGGAGAGATTGAAAGTGAAGCGTGGAAGTTTGGGTGAAGGTTCAGTAAAGTGATAGAATTCTAAAATTAGGTAAAAATACAGCTCGGCATCTGGCATACAGTAGTCAGTTTGGGTTTATACATTAAAAAGTACAGATTACTATTTTAATAAAATTGTAAATAAAGGTTTTAAAAGTGATTAAATAACATTTCTAATTTGCAATAGAAAAAATTCACGATTTATTGAAAGGAAATAAGCCAACAAGCATTACAAATACCACTGTAACTAGCCCACTGTATATTCCTTAATTTACTTAAATCTCAACCATTTTTTTTGTTTTATTATCTGTCACCCTGTATAACTAACTGCCTTTACTTTCATTCAATTATAAATGAATATCTTTGAAACATTTTAATTTCATAAGCGTACATTTAAATACGATAAGAGTATGAAAATCTTGAAAATTTGAATTTCATATTAGCAGTCCTAAAAAGTTATTACACTTGCTTTTTCTTCATTAAATTTATGTGTTGTTGTGTCATGTCAATGTCACAAAGAAAAAAGATACAAGTATGAGATATTTTTCATAAATTAAATAAACTTAAATTACTTGTCCCTTTAGGTGCTGTCTGTCGGTCTGCCTGTCCATGGTTTGAAACATATAAATTTTAAAATAAATTAAGACATCACAATGTAAAGAAGTATTTATGTGATATTATTTTGTTTTGATGATGAGTAGGATTTTTTGATAAATTTTAATAACTTTTATAAGTTAATATATGTAACTAAATTTATAATTTTATGCAAAAGTTTCTTTACTGATTTTTTGAATGTTGACTTAAGAAAATGTGGAATGAAGTAGTATATTTACAAAGTTTTAATCAGTTTCTTAGTAAAATGAAGAGTAAAAAGTAGGCAATTTAAATTCGAGACCTTTTTAATGGAAGCTACACGCAGAGAAAAAACATGTTTAAATATGGCCACCTCCAACAAGACTATTTTTAAAGAAAATAGTAAATATATTATGTTTATTTAACCATATTGTTATTATCCACAACCATATAATGGTTAATGTAGTTCTCCATCAAGATGTCACAACCATATTATGGTTGCCTCAGAACATGTTATGGTTATTAATAACTAAAATATGTTTAAAACTTATAACATCCCAATAAAAAATGGAGCTTCCAACAAAGCAGGTTTGTAAGGCAGAAACATTAAAATTTCGCTTACCATTGCGCTTACGGAAGATATGAATTTTATATAGCGAGTTCCAACTTTCAAGCAATACATTTTTGACACATAAAGCGCATTATTCAGCGCATATAAAAATTGTTGGATGTAACAGTCAGCTCCACACACTTAATGTTTCGATACAGTTATTTTTTAGTATTCTCCCTTACAAACCTGCTTCGTAGTAAGGGAATGCCGTGGCACTTGAAATGGTTTTTTTTATAAAAGTTGTTGAGAGTTATTTTACTTACTTTACTGCATTGCTGTATGTAGTATTGCTTGTGCGCTTATTTTTTAAATGCACCATTAGTGCTTCGCAAAATGATGAAATTTTTTATTGGGATGGTGCTCTTGGAAAAGAGCAAAATACTATTGTAAATTTTAAAACAAATTTTTGTCATAATAAGAATTGTGGTTATTTTGTTGAACTTTTTATGGTTTTTAATATTTTAATCAGGCTTAAGTTCATCAAATTAAATTTTCATTAAATTATTTTTATGAAGAAAAGAATTTTACAACATGAAAATTAATTAAAATTGTTATTGATAATCATTCATCCTTGACTGACCTGAGATTCGAACCCAGGCGGCTGGTTACCATGACATGTTTCGATCACAACCACTTGATATCCTCAGATGGATTTGCCTTAAGCCTGATTAAAATATTAAAATTTTGGATTAAAACCATAAACAGTTCAACAAAATAACCACAATTTTAATTATTGTTAAAGCTAAGGCACGAGCTCTAGGTGTGCATTTGTCCTTCAAGTTGTGTTGAAAAAGGTCAACAAGAAAAAGA
Organism: Pollenia labialis; assembly: GCA_949318255.1. Classification (NCBI taxonomy): domain Eukaryota; kingdom Metazoa; phylum Arthropoda; class Insecta; order Diptera; family Polleniidae; genus Pollenia; species Pollenia labialis. The sequence continues at coordinate 147,616,988 of OX439141.1, forward strand.
AAGACAAAATAAAAAAACAAGAAATGTACTTTGGACTTCAAGAAGAATTCTTGACATAAGTACGGAAAAAACAGAAGTTAGGAAAAACATGTAAAATCAATTAAAATCGATAATCATTCAAAAAAGCCAATTTCGATCTACCAAAAGTTAAAATACAATTTGGATTAAGGATTGATGTTTGATTTTTGTCATATTTAACCATAACATGTTAAGAGACAACCATAATATGGTTGTGGCTTGTCGATGGAGGACTACTTTAACCATAATATGGTTGTCGATAATAACAATATGGTAAGATTAAACATAATATGATAAAAATTGTCTTTAAATAGTTTTGTTGGAGGTGACCATATTAAAACATGTTTTTTCTCTGCGTGTAGTATGCAAAGAATTTAAAAATTGGGCAGTTTGTATAAAGGAATGTTCTCTTAAAAGTACTCAATGGCTTTCTTTATAACGCTATCGGGACAATATATATATAATAATAATATATATATAATAATAGCCTGAGCAGCTATTACAACAAAGTAGTCAATAAAATCAACATTTTAAAGAGCGTAGTACTGTGGCGTAAAATTAAAAAATTTTTTTTTTAAAAATTATACAATTTTGAACTGCGGGCATTTTGGTAATTTGCATAAGTTAAAGCAGGTAAAAAGGTAACGAGAGATATTTTTAAAACTCAGATAAAGATGATTTGCTTAGAAAAAGGAAAGTTTTTCAAGATTTATATATAAAATTTAATTTTAATTTTCAGGCAACAATTTAACGTATAAAAAAACATTTAACTTCTTTGTAAGATTTCTCTGTATAATTTTATATTTATCTTTTTACGGCAAAAACACAATTGCCGCATTTGGAGTGAGACCAAACCATAACCGACTCTTCATACTCCTTTTAATCTAGACCACCGTTTGGTGCAGTTGATACACATTTCTTTAAAAGTTAAGAAAATATTAAATATTTTAATCATCCTTAAGTTCATCAAATTTAATTTTCATTAAATTATTTTTATGAAGAAAGGAATTTTACAACATGAAAATTAATAAAAATTGTTATTGATTCATTCTTGACTGACTTAAGGATTGATGTTTGACTATTGACGTCAGCAGTCGTCGATGGCTGCGAGTGTAAGACGGCATATCCATCTGAGGTGATCAAGTGGTTGCGATCGAAACATGTCATGGTAACCAGCCGCCTGGGTTCGAATCTCAGGTCAGTCAAGAATGAATGATTATCAATAACAATTTTAATTAATTTTCATGTTGTAAAATTCCTTTCTTCATAAAAATAATTTAATGAAAATTAAATTTGATGAACTTAAGCCTGAGTAAAATATTAAAAATTTGGATTTAAAACATTAAATAGTTCCACAAAATAACCACAATTCTAATTATAGTTAAGAAAATATAATGTCCAGAATGCGCTTCGTCAAGAACTGCCGTGGTGTCCATAGGATTATCCATCTTTCGTATAAAAAAATATTTTTTATTAAAATTAAATTTTTTGTGTTATTTTTATCAATTTCAAGTTCTATATTGCTTTAAAAACACCCTTTATGTTGCAGGGCGTTATCTGTTCCAGTATTTAAAATTATTTTATTTCAAATTTCTATTTATAAACTAAGTATCTATAATCTTCTGCTGCATTTTATGTATATGCAACATTTCTAGCATAATTTATTATCTAAAACTGGACATTTAACTCAATTATACAAATGAATTTCACAAAAAATAAAAAAAATATTAATATTTAAAACTTTTTTAAAATCCCTTAAACTACATGGAAAACTAACTGTGATAATAAAAAAGCAAAGCTGTAGTATTTTAATTAAAATACAATAATTTTGTTAACAACAAAACTTTTGACAGTAATGCCAGTTTAAAACAATGAAAAAAAAAACTTATAAAAACCACAGCAGAAACTACAGATTTTTTTAAGTAAATTTAATATAAAAATATTACTTTATTTTCCTGCTGCTTTTGCTCTCGATTTAACTGCAATATTGTCTAGCTAGATAACACATTGCCGTTGTGAAAAATTTAACAGTAAATATTATAAAGAGAAAGTCGTGATTTAAAAAGGAAAATAACATCAAAAATAAAACATCTGTTATATGTATGTACGTTGTGTATACGCATACTCAAACAAAAAGTAAATGATGGCAGTACTAAACGGAAAATATAACTTTATTTCACGTTTTTATAGTTTTCCTGTGTGTCACCGCAAAACGATTAAAAACAACGGGTTTGTTTTCACACACGCTCACCGTTTCATTTATTGTATAACAAAATCATGAATACGGGTGTTCGTAAGCGAATTAAAAAGAAAAAAGTATATTTTCTGTGAGCTGTGAAATTCTGTATTATGACCGTCTGTTTGTAAATAGTTAACCCTCATCCACATAAACAAAAAACATTTATAAAAGATATACAAACCGGCTTTTCAAAAATGTATGTATGTATGTATGTATTAGTAGCTGTATGTACAACACGTTAATTTTCAACTAAATTTACCTTTTTGGTGCAGGTTATGCATCTTAAAAAAAACACCGCAAAATTGTTTTCTAACACCATGTGTTGCCATATTTTAACTTAATTTCTCCACACACAGATTCATACACTTCTGTGTTGTTTTCAGTGGTATCAGAATGCGGTTGAAGCTCATAAGTTTGTCATATTCTATGTCGTTACTTCAATGTGTTACTTTTAATACTTTACTTAACTATTAGTTTGGTTCCAGCTCAGTTATACATAGTTCAGTTCCAGTTCAGTTCCAGTTCAGTTCAAGTTCAGTTCCAGTTCAATTCTAGTTAAGGCCTAGTGCCATTATAGTTCAGTTTAAGTTCACTTTACGTATTGCTAGAATTTTTTTTTTTAAATTCGTCGATAAGACGAAGAGTAATGTAACAAAATGAAGAGTAACCTGGACAATATGTGGTTCCAACAGGATGGTGCCTCGGCAAACAGTGCGAAAATCAATGGCCGTGTTATCTCACGTCGTCACGATTATGTGATTTGGCACTTTTGGACTTCTTTCTTTGGGGATTTGCAAAAGAAAAAGTGTACGTCAATAAGCCAAGAGCAATTTAAGAGCTAAAGGGTGAGATTATTTGGCTTATTAGCAACATAGCACCTCAATTATGTCTCAGCGTTATTGAAAATATTTGCTCATATATGTTGGTATTTTCATAAAATTTGGTGAAAACATTTTTTATGGGGTGGGGTACTCATTGCGGTATCTAATCGTTTTCATTCAGAACTATTATTGTCTGATTCTACACTAGATTTGGAGTTTATCAGTGTTTTAATAAAACTAAAAAATAAAAACGTCTATATAACATGCTCATACATTCCACCTAAATCTATACAATCTGTCTATGATGATCACTTACATGCTATAAAAAAGGTTGTACTTGCAGCCAATTATACTGATTCTATTTTTGTTTTTGGTGATTTTAACTTACCATCAGTCTCTTGGAATTATTTACCTGACACACCAAACTTGGTTCCAATTTATACAAATTTACATAGTGATAATTTCCTAAATGAGTTATCGGATCTCTGTCTATTTCAAATGAATTATATATATATATATCTAGCCCTGTAACAACACCTGAAGATCCTTACCACCCGACTTTGGATTTAAGATGTTCTATACAGCTGGGCCCGGAGCCACCAAATGACAACGATAACGAGAGAATATTTTGTTTCAAAAAGTCAAACTATAATATGCTTAACAATCTTATTATACAAATTGGCAAGACCTGCTATATTTGTCTAATACCAGCCATTTGGCTATTGATTTAATGATCGATACTTTTTTTAAAACTCTTTTTGATATTATGGATAAATGTGTGCCAAAAAATGTAAATCACAAGCAATCTGGTCCCCCTTGGAGCTCCAAACAGCTATCAAAACTTAAAAATAAGAAGAACAAACTCTATAAAAAACACAAACAATCTAATTCACTTATTGATTTTGGAAATTACTCAATCTGCCGTGCGGAATATAATTTGCTGAACACATCGCTGTACAACAACTATATAAATAACCTAAAAAACGATTTCAAACTTAATTCTAAATCTTTTTATAATTTTGTGAATTCCAAAAGAAGATGCCAAGAATTTCCACCTGCTATGAAATTTGAAGGTCAAGAATCTGATGACGCTGCTATCATAAGCAACATGTTTGCTGATTTTTTTGCTAAAACCTATACTGATGTCAAATATAACCTATCTGATAATTATCCATATCCTCTGCGTTCAACAAATCAAATATGTTTTCCCTCCATTGGACATTCACTGATTTCTCAAAACTTAAAAAATTTAAAAATATCTCTTAATCATGGACCTGATGGAGTTCCAAGTTGCATATTAAATAAATGTGCAGAAAGTCTTACCACTCCTTTATCGTACATATTTAACGTTTCAATCAAAAGCACGGTTATTTTCCTAAGCTTTGGAGAAAATCGTATATAATACCATTATTTAAATCTGGATCTAAGTCAAATGTGATAAATTATAGGGGCATTGCCAAACTTAGTGCTATTCCAAAAGTTTTCGAAAAAATTGTTACAGATTTTTTCTGTCATCAAGTAAAATCTACATTATCACCTTTTCAGCATGGTTTTCGCAAAGGTTGCTCAACAACTACTAACCTTTTGAATCTTACAACTCATGTTAATCGAGGATTTGTTAAGGGACAACAAACGGATGCGGTTTACACTGACTTCAGTAAAGCTTTTGATAAAGTCAATCATAACCTTCTTCTCTGTAAACTGGACTCACTTGGTCTTAATTCGAACAGCCTTAATTGGATCAAAACATACCTGTGTGATCGAACACAGACTGTCCGAATTAAAAATAAATCTTCTAAGATCATACATGTTATTTCTGGAGTACCTCAAGGAAGCCATCTTGGACCTATTCTTTTTAGCTTGTTTATTAATGATAATTCCAACAATAATAAAATACTGTAACATTTTATTGTACGCTGATGATGTCAAAATTTTCTTTAGCTATTAAAACCCATACGAACATATTTTTCTTCAAAACGATCTTGATAATTTTTATCAGTGGTGTAAAGCTAATCTTATGGATCTTAATCTAAAAAAGTGCAAATATATGCGATTCTTTAGGAGGAACTGCGTTAATGTTCATTACGTTTTAGGACAGCATAAACTGGATCTAGTTGATGTTTTTCTCGATCTTGGAGTTTTACTCGATCCAAAACTGAGTTTTGTTCCACATATTCATATGACCGTCAATAAAGCCAGAGGTGTTCTTGCCTTTATCAAACGATGGGCAAAGGAATTTACCGATCCCGATATTACAAAACAGCTGTATACCTCACTTGTAAGACCGATCCTTGAATATGGATCCGTAATTTGGGACCCGCAATACAACGTATATAGTAACCATATCGAATCTGTTGAAAAACAATTTCTTCTGTTTTGTCTGCGAGGTTTACAATGGAATCCGTCTATAAATCTACCATCATATCAAAGTAGACTAAGTCTAATTAAACTTCCAACTTTAAAAAGCCGAAGAATTATGCTTAATGTATCCTTTATTTTAAATATAACTAATGGCGATATTTCATCTGAGTTTCTTTTGGAAAATATTACTTTCAATGTCCCTCAAAGACCTACTCGTTTCTTTTGCCCCATAGCATTACCATTTGTTCGCAGCAATTACGCAAATGCTGATCCATGGCGGAGAGTTGGAAAAGATTTTAATGACTTGTATAAATTAATTGATTTCTCACTAACCACTACAATTGTAAAACGGAACATAATAATTTATTTAAACACTTAAAGCAAAAAAACTGTATATTTTTTTATTATTCTACATATGTAAATTTTTTTTTATGTCACATTGTATAGTCTGTAAGGATGTAATCCATAGACTTAATAAATAAAAAAAAAAAAAAATTGCAATTTTAATCTTTTTACCAAATTTTATTGGAGACAGTTCGTATTTGACTCCCGTGCAATTACAACTCCTAAAACAAACAAATAATTGAAAAAAAACGTGGAATATAATATAAAGTAACCTTCGAAAGGAAATAATTCCCAGTTTCTATTTATTTAAAAATAATTTTTTTTTGGGCAAAATTTTTTAATTATTGAAAATCAGTGTTGTTACGCTTTTTGGAATTTAAAGAAAATTTAATGTTGAAAATTACTACAACAATGGTGAATATCGCTTATTAGAACAAACTTTGCATTCAATATTTAACTCGCTAAATACACATTAGTGTTAAGTGTAAAAAGTAACTATTATTATGTTTCATTGTAATTTAGAAAAATGTATCACTTTGTAAAGGTTCGTGTTACCTGATTAACAATTAAAATGCATAATTATTTTTAAGAAAATAAAACACCATAAGAAAGTGATAGAGAGAAAATTCTAAATGTGCTTGTTTTTTTTTGGCAAAAAGTTTGCATTGGTTTTGTTTTTTTTTTACAAAAGCGAAAAGAACCCTTCGTTGCAAACTACACTTGCAAACCTCGTTGATAATATTGCTTTATATAATATTATTATAACAAAATAAGCACATATTCTAGATTTGTAACATATGCGAGGCTTGCAAGTTTAGCTTACAACGAAAAGTGATTTCCACTAATATTTTGCTAAAACGTACTTGAGTTGATTCTAAGCAGTGAAGCGTTAAAATAAATATATTATTTGAATGATATATATTTTGTTAAAACACGACTTAAGCTGTACGCGTAAAAGTGATGTAAAGAAGGCTTGACCTATTAGTATTACAATATTTACTTAAGTAGTATCACTTTTTTCTCTGAACTGTATTTTTTTGAAGACCAAATTTTTCTTATTGTATTTTATAGAAAAAAAAGTCGGACATTGAACTCTTTATCAATTTTTTTTTATATAAAGTTACACTAACTGCCCGTTTTGGAAATAAATAATTTCATTTGAGAATTCAGCAGTGCCAACATAGCCCCTTTCGAGCTTGATACAGATATTTTTTAAGTGGTTTTTAATAAATTTCTAAAAAAAGTTTTTTATATAAAAAATAAGACTTTAAGCCCAAGTAATTAATTTATATGAAAAAAAAAATGATTAGCCATTTTAGCCTCTTTTTACTTTTGGCTTGTAAAAACTGACCTAAAAAATTAAAATAGATGTAAATGGAAAAAACATCGAAAGTAGGGATTAGATTAAGATCGAGTTTTATAGAAGCAAAAATTGCAATAGGTGACAATCTACTTGTTTTAATTTCTAGTTTTTTTAAAAATTCTTTCTCATATGCCTGTAATGTTAAATTGAAAATTGTTTTGCTTCTACTGAAAATTTTTAAATTTTGAGTTAATACAGTATTGTTGAACGGGTGCGATATGCATATTAAATAACATCACTGACAACATTATAATCTATTTAAGTCACAAATGCACTGGGAGGATCATACATCATCACAAAACGGAATCTTGGCACCATTATCAGTAATATTCCAGAATCTATAATTTATAAAAGAATGGTTAAAATTTATTTATAAATCATTAGATTATAACGTTACTTACCGTATAGATTGATTAAATTTCGCAATAATCATCATATCGTTGAATCTTTTAAAGATTTTAGATCGAAATTCCAGATTTTTTTTATTTTTTATTTTTAATTTTTTGACACAAAATTATTTTTTTTCTTATTATTTTCTACATATGAAATAAATTGTTAATATGACAATTTACAAACATGTTAATTAAGAAAATTGTTAAAAATATATGAAAAGTTTTAACAAATTTTCTTTAATTACTAAAAACCTTTTGATGTTTTTTTTTCTGTGCAATGAATAACTGTAACAAGTATCTGAATAACTCGTTAAAGTAACGAACAAGTATGATTTTAGTGTTTATAGTTCGATTCTTACGCATTTTGTTGTTGTTAAATTTCGCAAGATCTACAGTATAACAACCAAAAGTGAAAAAGTAGTTCGAATTTCGTAGGCAAACAACAAAACACTCCACCAAATTCTTAGGAGTTATTTATGTACCCTACAAGAAACGAATGAGCGAGTAGTCACATTTTTCATTTTGGTGTTAAGAAAATGATAGGAAAAAATGACCGAAATCAAGTTATCGGTCACATTCGGTAATTTTTTCCTATCATTATCTTATCACCAAAATGAAAAATGTGACTACTCGCTAATTCATTTCTTGTAGGGTATGTATATGTGTTTGTATTTGTAAAAGCAACATTATTTGAAATCCCTAAAATTACATTTAACACAAAATTACTTTTAACAAGCTGTAATACCAAATATTAAGAGAAAAAGATAAATAAACCTTCGCTAAACTATTCGAGGTTTTGAAAATACATTGTGTAAGAAACCACTTTGTTTTCGATTTATTTGGTTTTTTTTTTTATTTAACACTTTTGAAAAATAAACTTACTGCCTGTTTTTAGAAAATGAAAACAAAATTTCGTTTTTTATTGTTGTTTTCAACATAAATTCTCATTCACTCACTCGGTTTCATATTCTTAATACAGGCAGTAACTGCTTGTTTAACGATTTCGAACGTTAAAGTTTGAATATAAACGATTCTAAAGAATTTAGCATGGAATATAATTTTAAAACTGATTCTTTTTTATAAAAATATACCATATGAACGTTAACGTTCGAAATAGTTGGACAGGCAATTAGTGTCCATTAAAAAAAAATTTAGTTTAAAAAGCATTTATTAAACATTTTTTTATAAAACTCTTTATATAGACATTTTATAAACCTGAAACATTTTTTAAGAATAAGGCCGTTGGAGTTAAATAAAATTGTTTTCCGAACGTATGAGTTTCATTTGACGAGAATCTTTGTATTACTTTTACGCATAACAAAAAAAAACAAGCTTGACCATATGATACCATACATCACAGAACAATTTTCGAAACAAAAATATTTGCCCCATCACGCCCCAGAATGAAAAGTATATCAATGAAGTTTTTAGGACTTCTAAAATTTAAGTAAAAGTTATTTCATCTTTATGAGATTTGATTGCCTCTAAGTGGTTAATTTCGTAGCAGTACAACATTTTATCACGACATACCCAAAGGCTATCCAAAAAGTTATTGACGCTAAATTTTATGTCAATACCCACATTTATAACGAAGTTAAGTTGATTGCTATAAGTTAAGTTTGAACAGAAAAAATTACACGGTGCTACAGTGTAAAAAAACTTGGAAAACGACCTAGCGTGGGTTATTGGTCTTGTTGAGTACATAAAAAAATGTGTCAAAAAATTTCAGAAACACCCTCAAATTCAGAAGTTATTTTAAAAAAACCGTTTTCAGTGATGTTCGTCAACTTATCGACCTGTAACTCAGCCAGTTCTTGTCCGATTTTAATTTTTTTAACTGGTTTGGAAAGAAAACTAATTACGCTTTAAAATGACGTACATTTATTGATACATTTGTATTTTTTACCTATTGTTTTTGTTAAGAATATCTACAAAAAAAACAAAAATTATAAACTTTTTTGATTTTAGTAGCTTTTCACTGCTTATTTTAATATGAAAGCTTATAAAAATTTAATCCAGTATAGGAAGAAAATTTAGTTTTTAACAAAAAATGGTTGTAATTTTTCAAATCGGATGAAAACTGTATAAGTTATTAAACTTTTCATTAACACCTGTTTTTAGTTTTTTTCTCCCCCCGCGCAAAACATATGAATAAAAAACAAAAAACAATTAACTATACAAGCAAATTTATCAACTTAAAAATGCAAAGTGTTTTGTTTGTTGTAATTTTACAGTTATTATTGGATAATGCCGAATTAGATATACCCTGCGTTTTTGTTAATCTGTCTTTATTTAATAAAATCGAACTGGAAGATAATACAGATGAATAGGGTTTATTATGTCCTATTTTTTTGAATCATTTAAAAAGTTTAAAATGTTTTTATATGCAATTTTTAGTTAAGTATATTTGGATAAATAAATAAACTAATCGAATTTATTACCAACACAATGGCAAAGTTTCACTAAATAAATTTAGTGTAACTAGTTTAAAGTTTGTGACAAGTGAAGTGATATTAATATTTAATTTTATTAAAATAAGTAAATTCATTTTATGCATGCACACTTAGTGACGAGCAGGGAGAACGATTTCACCAAGAAATTTTACAAATGGAAAAGCGTTTTGATAGAAAGAGCCACATAAGAATGATGGCAAATTATTGCTGGTCTCTCAAACGAGAAACAGATGGTTTGTTGAACAAACGTAAGAGGGCTAGTAATCATTTTTAACTACACATGTTAACTTAGGTTAAGCTATCGCAAAATTTTTACTTTAGAAAAATTTTAGTAACTTTTGCAAATATAAACCGATTTTAACAAATCATATCTCGTTTTTTTCTACATAAAATTATCTTTAAAATACAGTCCAAATAATGAATTTGAAAAATTAGGAAAAAAAATAAAAAAAAATAGATAATTTTGAGAAAAAGTTACCTAATTTTTCGGAATATATTTTTAATGAATATATTTCATAAAAGCTTCATTCTTTGCCTTTCCAAAACAGTTTAAAATTTTAAAATCGATAAAAAAAATTTGTGAGTTAGAGGTACTAAAGTGCTACGACCTACCCTAAAACAGTTTTTTGAAAATAACTCAAAATTTTGAGGGTGTTTCAAAATGTTTGAAAACGGTTTTTGTATGTCCTCACCTAGGCCTACAACCTCCACTAGGTCGCTTTTCAAGTTCTGACAAAAAGTGTTTTTTTGTAGCAGCGTGTTATTTTTCCAATTCAAAAAAAAAAATTTGTAGAATCAAAACATTTTTTGTCTGAAATCGGTCCTATAAACAAATTCGCATATTCAATTAATTTATTTGCATTTTGTTTACTGAAAAAAACACTGATTTTTTCAAACTAATAATTTAACTGAATCAAACAAAAAGTTTACTGAAGTTCATAAAAATTTCAAACAAATAATTTTGCTGAATCAAACAAAAAGTTTTTGCACAAGCAATGATTGACGGTGAAGATGAAAGCAGAGCAGAGCGGCGTCTGGCTTTGAGAAACATTTTATTATTGGAATAATTTTTGAACGAAGTCTTGTTTTTCAATGTTTTTCTTCATCACTCACTGTTGCTGCATCCTTTCCTTCGCTAAAGAAGAAGAAATGTAACCAAAACCGGCAGCAGCCCGACTCGATATGTTTTTCGACATCATTATATTTTTGTATTTGATGTATTTAACTAAACAGTTTTAAAAACTTGAATACGGGATTTTGTTTTTCATTATTTTTTACCAACTTTGTTGTTTTTGTTTTTTTAACTACAAACCTCGTCACGTTATTTTATCATCTTTCTTATTGTTGTACATTTTTAAAGCGTCCAAAAATAGACTGTATGTTTTGTATTTTTTGTTGTGGTTCTTATATTTTTCATACAGAAGTGTTGCTTACGATCAAATACAAAAATGCAAAAAACGACAACATTAAAGAGCGTTAAATATTGCATACAAAATTTTGAAAACTTGAAACCAATAACGCGTATATTATATTTTTGAATAGTTGTCAACATTTTTGTTGGTTAAATAAAAATCAAACAAAAATATTAATTGAATCTGTAAACAAATTTGTAGAAATTAAAAAAATTTTCAAACAAGCGTTTGTTTGAAAATAATTCGGCAATAATTTTTTCTGTGTGGACCAAATTGAATCCAAATTCCAACACAAAAATATGGCTAATAATCACAAAGCCTCTACACTGGAAAGGATTTTGTATTTGAAATTATGGTTCTATTGTTCACATTTTCAATTGGCTTATTTCTTGTGAAAACAAGAATCTTTGTACCCAATTTGTTCATATTATCACCACCTTAACTTTATGCACAAGGCTTACAAGGACAGCCTACCAGGTCGACGGACGGACGTCGTTAAATCGACTCAAAATATGATTCTGAGCCGATCGGTATACTAACAGGTGTCTATGATCAATATTGCCAGCATAAATGCGTAATGCCCCCTTCACTGTTGTGGTGCGCGTTTTAAAACACAACCAAATCACATCCTTTTGATTTCAACTAATTTCACAGATTTCTTGTTTATATCCTAATACATAAAGTGCAAAGTTTTATTTCCTGCTCCATCCCTTAAAATAAGAGCACAATAAAAGTCTTTATTATATTTTTATAAAAAAAAAACTTAAGAATATAAAAGAAAGTCATACAATTCGAAATGTAAATCTCCTTTTTATATACAAATGACTTTTAACTTATAAACAGCAACAACAATAACAACATAAATAACGACAGCAACAAAAACAAGCCCCACCACAGCTCAATGTTCAAAATTGCCGCCAACACTTCCCAACTGCCACTTCTTATAAAACAACAAGTACTTGTGTTGTTATATTGAATATTTCAAGAGTATTAAAGTTGGCAACTGTGTCCTCAGCTCGGTGTGGATGTGTAAACGTATGTAAGAGATTGAGTATTTAAATAAGTATCATTTTGTTGTTTGAAGTTGTTGTGGAAGACTTTTTACTTTTCCCATTGGCAATGTATTTTTTGTTTTGTAAAAATTTTCTTTGCAATTTTCCACTCGCTTTCATTCACTTAATACGTTATTCGCTCTTCTTGATTACTCCTCTTATTATTTGCTGTAAAAGAAATATAACAAAAGTGAAGGAACAGGAAACAAATAATATAAAAAACATTTTTGATGTTTATTCGTCTTTCAGTTTTTTCTCGGTTGATTGTTATGATTTTTGGCACTTTAGTAGTACTTTATATATAAAATAATCCACTACAAATACTTTTTGACATACATACACATATACACGCACCTTTGAATCCATAAACTTTCTGTTATACATTTAATTAACAGTAGGAATTTATATATTGAGAATTATTTTGTGGGTTTTTATAAATTCAGACATTAATATCAAAAAGTAATTTCGATTTTTGGGAATACAAAATTAAAATTTTCAAAAGATTTTGTTATTCGTGCTTAATTTCCAGTTTTTATTATTGATAAAAACACTTGAAATTTATTGTTGATGGGATAAGCTATTCCTATGCGCATTTCACTGGTTGCTTAGGCCAGATCATCAGGAAACTTCATCCATAAAGATTTTAGAAAAACTAAAGATATTAAACCAAATAAAACTGTTAAACGTATAAGAATTATAGCAACAGTTCTACTTGTAATAATATCAAAGTTTAAACAAAACACATCAACAAAAACAGTGGGTTTATCTCATCTTACATTCCCCACTACAATTAGTTGAAATTCTCTCAACATTAATTGTAGTTGTAAGTAGGTTAAGAAAAACAAAATAAAAAAAAAAACAACAACAACTTACAAAAGATGTTGTCAATTAAGTGTTTTTTAGGCCGTGCACCTGTCAGTTTATTATCAAAAGTAATTTTAATTTTTGGGAATACAAAATTTAAATTTTCAAAAGATTTTGTTATTCGTGCTTAATTCCCAGTTTTTATTATTGATAAAAACACTTGAAATTTATTGTTGGTGGGATAAGATATTCCTATGCGCATTTCTCTGGTTTAATAAAATTGTGATGATAATTAAATACATTTATTTATATAAAAATATTTTAATAAAATCAGATCGTTTATTCACAAAAAAAAACTTAGAAAAATCAAAAAATTAAAAATTTAAATAATTAAATCAATGAAAGTTTGATTAAAAATAAAAATACAGAAATTTAAAAATAATTTATTGCATGTAAATTTAAAACAAGTCTTTCTCCGCAAAATCTAGCCAGATTTAAGATAAAACTGAACTAGAATTGAACATTGTGTCTAAATAACTGAAGGTGAAAGGGTATAAATAACCTTGTTATTCCGTGTGTAGTTTCTACGATCTTAGACCCTTTAAATAAATATATTATTGATCCTTATGAGAAGGGAAGTTCAAACCCGGCTGTCCGTCTGTTGAAATAGGTTTTTCGAAGCCCCCAAATATCATGGGGGCTTGGTTGGTATACACTGCCTCTCACTTGAATAGGTTAACATTTTTTTTAAATTAAAATGAATTGTTTTTATTTTGAATAATAAAGTAATTAGTTCTATTAAATTTTTAATATATTAAAATATTATAGCAATAATTAATTTTCAATAATTTTTTGTTCGTTTGATACTCTGTTTTGGTACACAATTTCTTGGCTCATTTGAATAGGTTTAACGACATAAAATAAAAAACAAACAAGAATATATAATTTTTATTAAAATTTTTTTATTTTTAAAGAAGTTTCACATTGGAAATATTACATATAAAAGGATGAATTTTAAAGCCGATGTTGTTGAGAATTCTGCGGGAGTATACAGACATTTAGTTAACAAACGAACATAGTGCAATATATATTTTTATTTAAAGCTTAGTTCATAATTAGACGATGTTGACACAACATAATAGTAATTATTTTTTTTCTGATTTTTGCAAGTTAATAATTTTTTCTATGTAAGAGTTTTTTTTTGTTGTGTTTTGTAAACGTGTTTATAATAAAAAATTTTGTACTTATATATTTATTTGTTCTTTTTTTTCTTGTAATTTCTAGATTATAGCTCAGAAGATGTTTTTAACCTTTGTCCAGCGGAAAAATTTTACAACGTTAAAAGGCGGTATGGGTACAATTGTACCCTTATATACTTAACACGGCTTTCATATTTATACAATTAAATTATTCTGTTCTTATTTAATAAACAAATGATATAACAGGCCCGTGGCTAAAAAAAACTTATTTTACGTACACATGTATACATTATTTGCTTTATTTTCTTGTTTTTTTCTTACGAATTATACGAAGGTACAATTGTACCCCTCCAGCCTTTTAGGGATATCAAGTCAAAAAAGACTTATTTCGGTATGATATAATCAAAATCTTTTTTTTTAAATTTCAAATATGCAATCCGTAATAAAAGTTTAAAGATTTCAGAAAATTTTAGATATCTAGTATTAACAAAAAAAAAGTTATTGCAATTTAAAAACGAAAAAGGTACAATTGTACCTCTTCCGCCGGACAAAGGTTAAATGAAAAACTAAATATTGGCAAAATAAATATTGTAAAATTAGAATAATTAACAATAAAACCAGGTCCTCGAGCTCGAAAGAAAAAAAGTTTTTTTATTAATACATTTTAAAGGTCAAATTAAACACAAAATAAGAAGTTTTATAATATTTATATAAAGATTTAGTAATGAGTATATCCTCCTTTATTGGATATTACTTCACAAATACGATTTGGGAGGGATTTGCAAAGAGTCTTAATTAAGTCAAGAACATTTTGGCGCGAGCTTTTTTAATTTCTTCAAATAAAGCTTCTTTTGATGCATATTGCCTGACCGTAAGTGTCGAGAAAGTAGTCCCCATTCTTTTTTTTATAATATTCAAGTAAGGAAAATATGGTGGTCACTCCAAAATGTTGACATTTTGGCTTCGAATCCATTCTTTTACAACTCTTGCTGTATGGCATGACATTGTTGAAATATCCACTGAATAGGTTCAAAAACACTAGAACAATGTGAAAAAGCCTGCTCAACTACATTTTTGTAAATGATGAATCTGAAACTTATATGCTCTATAGCATGAAATTGCCCCAAACACCATCACACTACCCTAAGAGCTATGCAGACGACCAAGGTAATTTTCTTCTTTTCGTAAATCATGGAAATATTAATTATAGCCATCTGGACCTTTCAAATTAAACTTTTTGTCATAAGAAAAACCAATATGTTACCATTCCTTTTTTATAACAAATGTGTTCCCGGGTGAACTTAAGTTTATTAAAACAATATTTATTGTATATATTCAGAAAATTATTTAAGTTTGTATTCGTTGTTATAGGTAAACTAAATTTAATCTAAATGAACCAAATCAAGTTAGCTAAAATTTACATGTATTTTTACTGCATTTTTACAAAAAAGCAAAAAGTAACAAAAACTATTTGTTGTACCGTTAGTTTTAATTCTCTATATTATTAGCATAGAAAGGACCTACTAACTTAAGTTTAAATAAATTGTTCTATTAAAGTATGTATTAAGATAAGTAAAAATGATAATTAAAAAACGTACACACAGAAAACAATTGGTTTTACTAGTGGTCTTTTAAGACCAAGAGTTCGTGCAATGTATGTAAAACGGATTTATAAAATTCCTGGCGTGGAAATTTTTGAATTTCTTGAAACCCCGTCTTACATAAATTGCATGAACTTTTGGTCTTAAAAGACCACTAGTAAAATTTGATGCAGAAAATGTTCGTGGAACTTTTTAACCCTTTAAAGTGCCGTTTTAGTGTACTTTTATTGGGAAGTTAAAAAAAGGACAAAAATTACCCCTTAAAATTAGTGTTAGAGGGTTAATATATTCTTAGCAGAGAATCACCATACAATTTTACTGAAGACATCTGAAATAGTATTTTAGCTCAGAAGTACATTAAGTATATATTTTTTGACTCAAACCAAACGCCTTTTCAAAAAATTAAAAAACTTTAGGGGCCCATATTTCGGGAACCCAAGCTAACTTTTCAAAACCCATTGGCAGATTTGCTCTACTAATATTCTAGTTTCATTTCGCGTTGCAAGTATTGAGGCTGTTTTTTTTTTTTTTTTGTTGCACAGTGTATTAATCGTGGACGAATTCATTTGAGATTTCTGTAAAGATTTTCTAATGAGGCTTTCAGAAAGCACATCAAGAATCCTATGAGAATCTTGATAAATCGGTAAAATGGTTTATGTAACCGGTTAGAAAAAATATTGATAAAGACAATCAAATCTTTTGTAATGAACACTAATTATGTGTTTATTCAGTTGCATCTATCATATATTCGGGTGTTAGCATATTTTTTATTTCTAATAATCATACTTACAACTAATAATATCTGTTGTTATAACTGATAGTGTACTAAAATTCAAATGTTCCTATCAAAAATATTATGTTTAGCAACGAAATTTTCAGTAATTGTAACCGAATTGTGTGACAGTACATGCAACCGACGAAATTCGATTGGCGCCAAATTCGGTTGTGATCACGAATTTGTTTTCTCTGTGTATGAACTAGAGGTCTGCTTTGAATAACTCACTTGTTTGCCTTTACCCAAAGTGCACAACATTTATTCAATTATAAAACATTTAAAAAGATAAGAAGAGAGTAAACCATATACAAAAATAAGAATGAATGAATTGAATAAAAAACTTGTTTACTGTAAATGAATATGAGAGGCATTCATAAATAACAAAACATTGGAATGACCCATTAGAGAGAGTAAGTTTACAAAAAATATTCAAATAATTTTTGAATTATTGAATGTGTAAGCTTGTGGCTTCTTTTATTTATAAAAGTTAAGCTTACACATACATACATAATGTGTATGTACACATATTTCACATTCAAATTATATTTCAATAATTTACTCATTTGACTTGAGTTGACTGAATTGAATGAGTTTTTGTTGTTTTGTCTCTGGTTATTTTTTCATTTGTTTCGTTATCATTGGGAGATCGACACATTGTAATTAAAAAACAAATGAGAGCGTGAAAATTGCTTTTTATTTATTCTTGCAGACCTCTAGTTTGAACCTAATCAAGTGAGGGGCACTGTGTTTTTATGTCAGGTATGGTCACTGTAATTTTGCAATTGGAATTCAGCCAGATCGGTGGAAACTTTGCTGAGATATGAGCAAAAAAAGCAACTCTAATTTTTAAAAAAATTCCTTGATGAGGCTGAGTTATAACCAAAAAACTGAAATCCCAAAAATTTATCTTTTTTATAAATAAGTTTGTCTTTTAATATAAGTATTTAATATATTTAAATGCAATTAAGCGATAAATACTATATAAATATACATATATTTACATGTAAGTATATATAAACTTCTCGTCTTTCCCAACCATGGTGAAAGGAATATTGGACTCGGCATAGCGGAATATACCACTCTTACTTTTTATATAACTTTCTGTTCTAATCACACCATGGTGAAGGGTATAAAAGATAGCTCTCTTACTTGCTTTTTTATATATTAAGCTGTTTTGTTTTAATTATTTATTTTTTTATATATAAATTTATTAATTTGTTATTCTTGGTTTTCACATTCCTCTTTTTAATATATCATAAGTGGTAATAGGTAAAAAATGAATACTCGACACAAGAATCCCTGCTAACAATAAAACCATATTATAAAAACGAGAATGGAATTCCTCTCTAACTCTGATTTCAGTTTACAAACACACACATGCATTTTTAGAACACCTATAGTGTTGATAGTGTTGGCACTTTCCGACGAAAAAATTTAACTTAATAAAAAAACGCAAAGAAAGAAGAAGACATATTAAAAAAATTAAGAGCTAAACATATAAAGCAAAAGCCACTTCAAGTACAACAAGAAGTGACAAAAATATTTGTGTCTTGTTTAGTTAATTCAATTTGTGCAAATTCCCTCTTTCCTACCTTTTCTACGACTTAAAGAATGTAGTTGTAAAGAAAATGTGGAAAAAAGCCCTCAAAATAATTAAAAAGTTTCTATATACGAGGGTTGGTTGTAAACTTTTCTTACCACTTAAGTTTGAAGTTTTTACTCCTGTTTGTAAATAATTTTTGTAGAAGAAAAAAAAATTTTATATGTCACTTATTTCCTTTTCAAAATGAGGACAAACATTTAACACGTCAAAGCTAAAAAGTATTACAAAGACATAAATAGTACAAAAAGGATACAAGCTAAAGTTTTTTTTTCCAAGTTAGTGTCTTATTATAGCCTCGAAAAATTGTTGTCAATTTGCTACTCAGTTTATTTTTATATTCCTGCCGTTTTTGTGTCCATAACAAAGAGCACTTGAGACTAATGGAAACTGTGAAGTGCATGGTGACAGTAGCTGGCTGCTTACAACTTTTTCTCATCAACAACTAAGAATGATGATATTGTGCTCTTTGTTATGAATGTTAAAATGTTTAATATCAAAACATAATTAGTGTACAAAATTCAAATAGGACACATTAATGGAACATTTGTACAAAATTGGATGATCAAATAACAGAGTTGTATAAGGTAAAATCAATATTTTTTGAAGAAACAATAGGGATATTTTGAAAAAAAAACAATTTAAAAATTCATAAAAAATAAAAACGCGACAAAAATCACAGTTTTGGTCTGAAAACATTTAGCTTAACATAATTTCGAAAGAAATGCGGTTTGTTTCATTGAAATCGGTGCACAACTTTTGATTTTTTTCACAATTTACTGAGAAAACTGAATATAGATTTCCATGCAAAAAGGAGAAAAAGTTATTTTTTATGGAATATCGATTTCCACGCAAAAAGCAAAAAACGTTATTTTTTATGAAAATCGATATTCAGTTTTCTCAGTAAATTGTGTTGATTGTTTCTTCGAAAATTCTACGATATCTCTGAAACTACAGGGCAAATTTAAAAACAATTTAAGCACGACTTAAATATAATATTGTTGCCGAGTTTCGGATTTTTTTTAACTAAATATTGTCAACTGTTTTTTAGTTATTCCAATATATGTAGTGAAAGTGCCTTAATTTTGGACATAACAGTATATCTCGAAAACAAAAGCTGATACAGAAAAATCATTTGAAATCAGCTACCTTAAGTTAGTAAAAATTTGCAATCAACTTTCAGACCGCAAACTTACTGTTCCACAGTGTAATAGAAGCATTCTTAAAAAATTTGTTATTAATATTCAAAGTCGGTTGTGTTCACTTAATATGCCGTTATTTCTTAATTCTTTGTCCGACGATAACAATTTTACGCTTTTTACGTTTGAAACTAAATATTATTTAAGATACATGTTAACAAAATATTTTTAAAATTTTTTTTATTGCCTTACTGGACCGAATTAAAATGGTGAATTTTGAAAAAACATAAAAATCACTTTTTATTCCAGTTTAAAGTCCTGTAACTCAGTTAATCTTTATGCGATCGACACAGTTTGGACATGCTCTGAAAGAGAAAAGAGATATATATGCAAAATGTTAAATCTTGCACAACTCAGTTGAACAGTTGTCGAGATTTTTCGAAATACCTAAAACAACTGCAAAAAAACACGATTTTCGCGTTTATCTTGAAAACGCTTCCTGAGAAAAATAAATGAATGCCATATTCTAAAAATTTGTGAACCAGTGTTATTTTATAAGAACTATTGAAGTAATTTTCAAAATTATCCTACAGTTTATTTTTTATTAAATACATAATCAGGTATGCGATAGAAATCGATTTTGAAAACATAACGATTTGGAATCGATAATGTTGTTTTCAGCATCTTTAAAACTTGATTTTTAATACATTTTCTACTTTTTTCTTTTGAATTTTATATTATTTGTATTAATTTAAGAGTGTTTGAACAAAAAAAATCGGTCGAAATTTATAAAATATGTATTACATATTTACGAATTTCTTTATTTACAAATTTGTCTATGGATATCATATCCTTACAGACAGTTAAACAATATAATAACATTTAATTGTAAATAAAAATAAAATACAAAATTATTGATTGTTTAATAAGACGATAATTTTACGTTTTATCACATTTGCATTTAAAGAAAAATCTACAACTTTATAAAATTTATTAAATTGACTGCAAATCCTTCTAAATGGATCAGCATTTGCGTAATTTGTCCTGAAGTATTTAATTGATAGCAATTCGAAGTGTCGAGATGGACGATGAGGAACATTAAATAAAATGTTATCGAGCAGGAAATCAGAACAAATATAACCATTAATTAAATTTAATATAAACGACACATTCAACAAAGTCCTTCGGCTTTTAAGAGTTGGAAGTTTGATAAGAGCAAGACGGCTAGTGTATGACGGAAGATCTAATGGGTTCCACTGATTCAATACAGATTCAATATAATTGTTGTGAATCAAATATATAGGATCCCAAACTATAGATGCATATTCTAGGACAGGTCTCACGAGGGAAACATAAAGTTGCTTTGTAACATATGGGTCTTTAAATTCTTTAACTTAGCGTCCAACAAAACTCCTAGATCCAAAATTGTACCAACATTTTCTATCTGATAATTCCCCAAAGAATAACTTACATTTATATGATTTCCTCTATAGAAAGACATATGTTTACATTTTTTCAAGTTAAGCTCCATCAAGTTTGAATTACACCATGACTGAAATGAGTCCAAGTCTTGTTGAAGTAGAATGTGATCTGCATATTTATTAAAACTGAGAAAAAATTTTACATCATCCGCATACATTAAAACTTTAGAGAATTTTATCACGTTAGGAAGATCATTGATAAAAAGGGTAAACAGCAGTGGTCCAAGATGACTACCTTGTGATACACCAGATAAAACATCTATCGATTTAGATGTGACGTTTTTAAACCGTACACATTGTTTTCGATTTAATAAATAAGACTCAATCCATTTAAGAGAGTTGTATGAAAATCCTATTGTGTTAAGTTTGCTCAAGAGCAGTTTATGGTTTACCTTGTCAAACGCCTTGCTAAAATCAGTATATACGATATCAGTTTGTTTCTGTTGCACAAAACCCTGATTTAAAATTGTTGTTAGTTGTAATAGATTTGTTGTAGTAGAGCAGGCTTTTCGAAAGCCATGTTGAGCGGATGACAATAGAGATGATACATGATGAGAAATGCATTCAGTTACCATCTTTTGAAAAAGTTTTGGAATAATACTTACACGCAAAGAAAAAACATGGTTGTGGTAAACATATTCTAAGAGCAACATATTATGATAAGATTCATGATTGTAGTCACCATATTACGATTGTTATTAAATCATATTATGACCAAATATGTTCGTAATATTACATCATAATATTTTTCCCTTAATCATATTGTTATCCTGTTAATCATAAAACGTTAAGAAGTTATAATATTACTGTCATGGCAATCATAATAAGTTTAGAAGTAATCATATTACTGTCATGGTAATCATAATAAGATAAGAAGTAATCATATTGTTGTCATGGTAACCATAATAAGTTAAGAAGTAATCATAATATTGTCATGGCAATCATAATTAGTTTAGAAGTAATCATATTATTGTTATGGCAATCATAATAAGTTTAGAAGTTATCATATTATTGTCATGACAATCATAATAAGTTTAGAAGTAATCATATTATGATGCAAATTGATATGAACTGTTATACATACATTTTTTACATCATAATATGATACAACTTTAAACATAATATTTTTATTGGGAAAAAATACTTATGATAAAATAAAAAACATAATATAGTTACTGTAATTTTTTTGTCGTAGGTCGCAATTATTTATAAATTATTTTATGGAGTTTTCATTATTTTTCTCTTAAAATAACACAAAACTTACCAGTAATGGTTAATATTTTGCACCAATATTTCACAAATTTTTCCACCACTTTAAGATTATTAAAATTTTTTAGCAAAGATATTTTATTTTGTGACACTACAACCCTTTTTTAATGTTTTTTCTTTATTTATTTTTAATTTCTTGTTTATTTTAATGGTTATTTTGTTATTTCTTTTTTAATATTTTTCTTTTTTTTTAATTTCTTGTTTATTTTAATGGTTATTTTTTTATTATTTAGCCACTCTCTAACAAATAATTCGATATGTTTATGTAAAACACGACACAACTGATACAAAATTATTTTACAAATGGCGATACCAAAATATTATTAGAGTAACGATATTTTGATTGCATCTTAAACTTATTATGATAAATGTATATAAAGTTATCATGTTATGGCTATTAAATATCATGTTATGGTTGTGAGTAATATAATATGTTTTGAAAGTTATCATAATTTAGTTGTTAGAAAAATAATTATTGTTCGGTCAACAATACTCAAATTTATAATTGCGATAAACATTAATATGTTTACAGTAACTATAATATTGCTGATATTTAATAAAAATAACAATTATTTGTGTACAACAACAATATATTGTTACAATAAACACAGTGTGGTTGCCGTAACCATGCCCAACCATATTTTTTCTCTGCGTGTAGTTTAGCAATCCCTCGATAATTAACAATGTCAGACTTAGTACCAGATTTGTAAAGCGGAATAATAAAAGACTTTTTCCAGGTATTAGGGAAATATCCATGTTTGATTGACATATTAAAAATGCGTGTTAATGGTAATAGAAAAGAAGTCGGCAAACATGTTACTTATGTTCAGGTCATCACTGGATTCACTGTCCTGAAACTTCATAACTATAGGAAATATGGTAGCTCTTCTTTTGGTGTTTAAAAAATTGTAGAATGATTTAGGATTATTTTTGAAATAATTCTTCATTTTACGTAAGTAATTAGTGTAACAAGATTTGTTTAACGCATTATACTCAGCACGAGCAGTAGCATATTTAGTATAGTCTATAAGTTGGCCTGTTTTTTTGTAATTTTTATACAACTTGTTTTTCTTATTTTTGACTGTAGACAAATGTTTTGTGCCCCAAGGAGGACCACTAGGCTTGCGAAGAGATTGCTTAGGGATACATAACTCCATTAGTGAATACATTTTTGTATAAAAACGTTTTATTATTTCATCCAAAGTAACACTTGAGGGCAAAAATAATTCGTCCTAGTTTATATTATCCAAGAGGCTATTAAGTAAACGATAGTTTGCATTTTAAAACACAGTACCTTATCGTTTACCTCAGTAAGTTGCGAGTTAGATGTAAAAGAGATTGGTAAGTTTACTTCTATTGTAGGGTGATATCGATCTTCCGGAGTGGTTATTGGCTCAGAGCGCTTAACAAGGATGTCCACATATTCATTTATATAAATTAAGTCCAATAATTTTCCATAATCATTAAATATACTATTTAACTGATAAAGCGACAAATCCATAAGAGAGTTGAGAAATTCTATACATATTAAATTATTTGTTGACGTAACTGGTGTAAAGAACCCAGCATCGGGTGAGTAATTCCATATAATTGAAGGCATGTTAAAGTCACCAACTGAGATTACCAAATCATTTAGTTTAGCACTACGACAAACAGATTTAATTGCGTTAGCATGTTCGATGTATACTGAGTGCGGTGATGACGGAGGAATATAAGAGCAAGTAATATATATGTTTTTATGTTTCAGTTTTATTGCTATACCAGTAAATTCAATATTGGAAGGTGAATCATAACTTAATGCTTCAGAGTGAAAAATGTTTGAAACAGCGATAAGCACACCTCCGGATTTCCTACTATTTTCGCGATCGCGTCTGAAAATTTGGTAATTATCACACATTATCTCAGAGTTTAGTACGTTTTCAGTAAGCCAAGTTTCAGTAAAAATTATGATTTGGTGATTAAAATTGTAGCTATCGACAAAAAGAGAGTATTTAAGCCCCTAACATTTTGATAATTTAAGGAAATTGTATCCCCAGTAGCACCACTTAGTTTTTTGAAACGTTTGTGTTGCGAGATGGAAGACGAGCAGCTGTGTTACGGTTTTCTCTATAAGTAAACTCCCGCACAAATGTATTTGTAGGCCAGAAGGCAGGATCATGAATTATTTTAAAATATTGATCAGGAACAATAACTTTAAAAGACGCTATCTCTCGAGGTTGAGAATGCTTAAATTTAAACGTTGATATCTCTGCATTTGATCCTATTTTGGATTTTATGTAGAACTCAACATCTGCAACAGTCGTATCAAAAGCTAAACGTGATACAAAAACAGCCTTTTTAGGCGGAATAGCTCTTAACGAATTATGAACTACTTGGATATTTATTAAATATGGTACATAAGGGATTGACACACTCGTTTCCTTATTTTGAGTAAAACCAAGCGGACTATTATTTAAATTTGCTAAAAGTTCATTATTAACAACTGAAGCCGGATCATTATTAACAACTGAAACCGGATCATTATCAGCATTTGCGGTAGATGGTGTATTATTATCAACTGGAATATTCAGAACAGGAGTTATTAAAACTGATTTAGCGCCATGTTGCACACTGCTCTTGGAGGACAATGGAAGTTGCATTTCAACAGCAGGAGAAGCTTGAGGAGGAGATTTTAAGTTGTCCAACGATTTAAAATCATCAAATAACTTTCCATATGCTGAAATGCGTTCAATCAACTTAGTTGCTTCACTTTGCAATTCAAGATATTTTGTTCTAGTATTTTGAAAGAAACGAGAAAAATTTGCACCAATATTACTGCAGCTACTGCAACACCAGTGTAAACCTTTATTATTAGGTAAAGCCTCTGCAACTACAACAGGAAGTCCGCTGCAATTAAAGTGACAGCATTCGTGGCAAAGCCAACAGACAACCATTCTGTTATCTGCGCCAGTTATAGTACAATTTTTATCTAAACAGGCCATTACTAACTTAAACGTTAAAAATATACGCCGAATTTTTTTATTTTGATATTTTTTGTTTGCTGGGATATGAATTTATTGTTATTGTTATCTATTGAGTAGTATAATTTGTTGTTTTAAGTTTGCGGTTTTTGTTTTCTGTTTGCTTTAAGTGTTTTTGCTGGATATTTTGTTATTTTTTTGTATTTTTCAGAAAAGAGACACTTTAAAAATTCAAGTGTTATTGTTGTTGTTATTAATTGTTTGTTTAGTTTTTTAAATATATGTTGGTATGAATGTTTGTTAATATTAATGTATGCAATATGAAGCTTTAAAATAAATTCTTTTTGTAGCATAAAATCACAGTAAAATCACAAGAACTTTAATCACACGACAAGAATTTAATTATTACAAATCGAATTTATTTATTTATTATTGTTTGTAAACAGTTTATGACAGAATTTAAAGGTTTTAGCAGAGCTCAATAAAAACACGTCTTACTCTCACGAGATTGCGAGATAATATTACTTTTTTTATTTGCTCTTTTAGGTTAAATAATTGTTTTTTTACTAATAAAAACTTTTTTAATCGAGCGATTAACCGATTAAAGCAAAAGCCCGATTAAATAAATACCCTACTTTTTAAAACCAAAAAATCGAATTTTACACAAGAAGTGACTTTAAAATAATTCATGATACTTTTTACTCAAAAATTAAATTTTTAATACTAAAAGTTTCCTTTTCACACTTTTTGACCATAAAGCCACTTCTTGCACAAAATACACAAAATTTTTACTAAATTAAATGGCTAAAAATTTTCATTACTAAGAATTTTTTTTACTATAATTAAATAGTTCAAAACAATTATTCTTAACTCTTAATAACAATTTCTCTCCTCATCCGCAACTCTTAATCGACAAATATTTAATTTAATTAAAAACTTATCTTACTCCCATTTTTATAATTTATAACATGATTGCCTGTCATCATTTCACATAAATTTTAATATTTTCAGTTCTAGTATTTTATGACCAGTTCATAAACAATTTTCATAAACTAAATCAACTCATTTAATTTCATAGTTGACATCTTAAAGAAAGTTAAATAAAATTCTCATGAATTTTTATATACTTTTAGAGAAAAAAGTACACATTTCAGAGAGGTAATAGAGAAAATGTTAGGGGGTAGGGGACAAAAATGGATAAATATTCAATTTAATAAATGGAAGATTAAATATGTTTAAGTCCGTTTTACTTCTTAACTATATCTAAAGGTAGGATTTCATCGGCCTTATAAAAAGGGTTTAATTAATAAAATTTCACTTTATTAACCTAAATTAGTTAAAGGAATATTCATCCCACTACTACAATTCAAAACTAAAAAGTACGCTGGTACCCCCGTGACTCATTTGGTACATTTCCAAATTTTTCAAACCTATTTATAATTGATATAAAATGGCAACTCGTATTTGCTCGAGTTTAGTGTTCGGTGTAATAAGTTTTGCGAGAATGCAAAATTGCGGAGCTTTTTTATGAAATCTAAGAGAAACTATATTTTGTTGTTGGATTGCACGATTGCTTATGCAACATTCTAAATAAAGTATCAGCGGCAGCATATAAGCGTGCATTTTCTGATGATATTGACAAGTTTTTGGAAGATATAGGAAACCAGTTCTCCAAAAGTTATTGTACAGGAAACGACTTCCTCTCAATACAAGATAATTTTGCAACGAACTTATAATATTTTCAAATATTCGTCAACAAAATGGTTGTCCCGCCAAGGAGTATTCAACAGAATTTCGGAACAGTGGGAGCCATATCCATTGTTATTTTACCCCGAATTATTTTGAAGGAGATTTTACTATATCTGAACTTTTTACTCCTTTCCTGTTTCTGCAGTTAATATCGTTTCAAATTTGAGATTGCAATTTGAGAAATATTCGTCAATTTTCCACAAAAAAAAAAGATAAATTCTAAAAGTGTACGAAAGCGCTCTCCGGCGGCAATCAAAAATAAATGGATTTCTAGATTATACAAACCGAATGATACAGGTCTGGCTAGACCAAATTAAATTGGTTTGCCTCTTTCTGGAATATTTTAGAAAACTAATTATTTTAAAAAATCCGGGGAATTTATTTTGAATATGTACGCAAAATGTTAAGAAATAAAATATTAAGCTTTGGTTAAACAGTAACATGACCTGTGACTATTGGGAAACGTGTTTTATTAAAAAAATGTTTAAGTCCTAGTCTATATTTTGAAACATTTGTTGCGAAACATTTGTACAAGCAGTTTTTGTGAGATTGTTATTGACAATAAGAGAAAAGGTAAGCAAAGTGATATACTGCTGCAAAACAAAAGTTTTATTGCATGGACACGAATGCATTTTTAAAAGAAAATTGAAGAAAGTTTCTGCTGCAAATGATTCATAATATGGATTAGTACTAATGAGCC
Organism: Pollenia labialis; assembly: GCA_949318255.1. Lineage (NCBI taxonomy): Eukaryota > Metazoa > Arthropoda > Insecta > Diptera > Polleniidae > Pollenia > Pollenia labialis. Next base: position 147,644,721 of record OX439141.1, read on the forward strand.
GATGTTTAAAAATTTGAAAAAAGTAGTTTGTTTAACATTTGTACTTCCATTTTCGAATACATGTGCGAAGAGAATGTTTAGCCAACTAAAACTTGTAAAGACTGATCATCGTAACCGACTCAATACTTATACAATAGTAGCTTTAATAATGGTATATGGACATCTGTTTCTTTCAGGAAATTTATATGAACTTTTTTATATAAACGCCTTAACTCGTACACTTATTTTTACAAAAATGAATTTGTTTTGATAACATCCAAAGATAGTTACATATAATTAATTTTAAAGTTTGCTTACTGTATTTTTAAAAATTACATACTCTAATAGTTATTAATGACTTACATAAATATATTTACATAAAAATTAATTTATATGATATAATTTTCTTTACAATATGAAAAAAATGTTATGTAAATAAATGTGAAACGTTAAAAATGGATTTTAAAATGTCTTTCACGATGTATCTTTTTGGGAAAAAGTGTATCTTTTTGGAAACCTAAATGTATCTTTCTCGAAATTTCACTGGCAACACTGTATAGAACAAGAATCGCGATGAGCTTTTGACGCAGAAAGTTTTGACCTACAACTGAACATTAGTGTATTGGTTTTTGCTATGTATACTTTACATATACAAATGAATTTTAAGTACTTTTTGTTGTCTTCAATTTTTGTTTTTAAAAATAAAATAAAAAAAATTATAAAAAAATGATTTAGTACTATTAGGGCCGAAAAAATACGATTTTAAAAGTTCGGTGGTACGATAGTGGTTTTCTCATTTATCATCTCTGATAGTCACTATTTCGTCCGCTCATTATTGTTTTGGCGTAAATACCAAAAAGTCGCAGTGGAGAAAAACGAAAAAAAGTTTTACATGAATATTTCTAAAAGTGTATACGATAGAATTTTTTCAATTTTCCTCCGCTGCTTCCGGCATATGTTTTGAAGAAAAATGTAAATTTGTGTCACCCTTCATGAATGAAGTTAGAAGTTAATAGTATTAAATTGAAAGTGGAAAATATTATATTGTGCCGCATACGCCTCTTTTCTAAAAACAGCTTTTTGTGATGCATACGTATAATTATTGCTATGCATTGAGTAACTTGCTGAAACGAAAGTTTCTATATTAACAGTCAACAGATGATTTTTTTCAGTTATGTATTAGTGCTCTTTGAAAAGTTTAAAAGAAAATTTTGACAATCGTGTTATGGTTGAAAATTCCGAAATCTCCTGGAAGCTTCGGATTAACAGACTAGCTTTTCAATAAAAAACTGCAGGTCACTTTCCTGTCGCCTTGGCTTAAAGTCGATACTTATTTCAGTCATTATTATTTTTTTTCTCATATTTTCTTAAAATGCCTGGTTGGTTTGTGTACTCCTGTTTTCATCATTGCGTTGTTGATAATGGCTGTTAGAAAATTTGTTCGAAATGCAAATGTGACAAGTCTTCTCGGTGGCATAAATTTTCACGCACTTTTTATACATGACAATAATTAAGTTTAATGAGAAAAGTTTTCATGCTGCTAAAGTAGTAGTTGGAAAAAACAACTATCCCAGCAGCAGCAACTCTTTTTCCCAGTTATGAAGTAAACTTTTAAAATGAAGTGTACAGCATGACGCACCAGTCAATGCCACTCATTCATACAACGGCAGCCGTAGCAGTAGAATGGAATACTGGCAACTACTCTCGAATTTATAGCCTTCAAACTCTTCAACAGAATGTTGAAAGAAGCAGCAGCACCAAACCCGAGTCAAAATAAAATTTATACACTTCAATATAAATGAAATGAATAAATGAGGGGAAAAATGAAAGAATAAATTAATGAAATGAGTGGCAGAACGAGTTAGTAAATGACTGGCAAAATTAAGGAATAAATATTCCTGTTTTTTTTTCTTCATTGTTAAGGATTATAAGAACTTGTGGAAGAGGCTTTTATCGATGTATTATCCGCAGCAGGCACTAGCCTAAGAATTAACAGCACTATTATCAAATGCATGTCGTTGGTTCTCTTTCTAATATTCAAATTAATTTTTTTTGAAAAATAATAAGTTTATTAATTATATTAGATTTTATAATGTTAGAATTTTGTATTATATATGACTAACCTTACCCGGTGCGCTTTGCAACCCCATCGAAATACAATTAGTTTAATTATTTTTAAGCAGACCTCGTGTATTGATAACAAAGCATCTTGTATCAAATTTCAACAGTACCCTTTCTACTGATATGTATACAGAAGTCTCATGTGTTCGTATGGGAGGTGGCATGACTACTTTTCCTATTGAACCTCCTTTTGGAAGATGTTGTGTATTATTATCTAAGCTATTTGTAAAAAAATGGAACACCTTCACTGTAACAGTCCTCAAACTATGAAGAAATCTTTATTGTCATTGTATGAGAGGTACCACCCCCACTTAAAAATTATAAAATATTAATTGCCTGTATTAAGAGTCGGGTTATCAGAAAATTACTGTGAAAATTTTGGGAAAATCGAATCTGTAGCTTAGAAGTCTATAGGGGAAAAAGTTGCATACGCTTTTTACTTATATATTATTGACTACTGCTCCTGCACCTAACCACTTAGTTTTTATTTTGAAAGGTGTAGTTTACCTTAAGAGTGGATCCTATAAAGCTTGAAGACATTTGTCTTCAGATATTCGGAATTTAATACTTTCGTTCTATGGGAGGTACTGCTTTTTCTTCCTCTACCCAACCGATTATTATTTAAAAATTTAATGTTCTCTATAATAGTGGCCTTAGCCACGTTTGAAGACCCTAGCTAAGATATTTCTTCAGTTATGCGATATTTAATAGACACATCCTATGGGGGTATTGCTCCAGCTGCGCCTTTCCCCTTAATTTTCAAAAGTGTAGTATACCATAAGAGTGACTTCTACAAAGTTTGAATATTCTCACTATAACAGTTCTTAAGATATGCGATATTAAACATTGGCGTCCTCTGGGGGTACCACTTCCCCCGCTGCTATTTTATTTCAATATTGGGGCTCAGATGATTCTACTACCAAAAGTTCAACAAAATGCATGCAGCGGCTCTTAAGATATGAGATATTTAATAATGGCATCCTATAGGGGGTACCAATTCCCCTGCCCATATCGAAAAATTGAGTAGCCTATTTTAGGAGCCTATAAGTTCAGGAGTCTATAAGCCAACATACAAACAGACAAACATTTTTCATTTTAATATATGGGCTATTGCACATTTTTTGAGCACCTGCTGAAACCTACATAAGTACTATGGCTCTTCCCCACCTGGATAACAATCTTGTCGTGATGTGGTGGCTTAAGCGTAGGCTATGGTTACTAGTTCGTGCCCTGAGACAGTGGGTGACTGGTCAACACTTCATCTGGTCATGAACTAGTAAACCCAAAGGCCTTCGCAACTAATGGTTATCCATCCTTCTCCCATCCTCTTTACCTTTCATATCCCTCTGAACCCCATCCCTTCTCCCCCACTTGTAAGGTTAAGGTGGTTGGTAGCAGTGCCGAGAACCTGAATGACTAGTTAGTGGTAAAAGAAGACTAGTCGCTAACAGCTCCCCTCCGGTGCTAGGACACGGGCCGGTTGTAAGTTGTTGTCTAGTCCATGTACGCCGTCACTGCATGGATGGTCCATCCCCTTACGTGCCTACTCGTGGGAACAAAATGGAAGAAAATATAATAAATAAAAAACAATTTTTAAAAAAACAAGATGAGAGTAATCTCTCATCTGAGGACGATCTCCAGGCCTCTAGTCAAGAGACCTTGATCGGACTCTCCGGCAGTGTGGGTGACAGCCAGAGCACGCCACTGCCCCCGAAAAACCAACCAAATCTCACCCAACCGACCGTCAAGTCTGATGGACAAACGGGTGAGAAAATAAACACAAAAAAGAGGAGAAGTCCTGGTGATATCCTCAGGCAAAGGTACAACAAGGCGCAATTTATTCTTGGCAAGATCGCTAAGAACGCTGCGAACGGTACCCCACACGAACGCGATGAGGAAGATCGTGTCAAATATCAGGCTGTGGTAGAAGAGTACCTTAAGTTTAGGGACAACATGCCCAGCACGTCTAATGTCGCTCAAGAAGGGTCCAAGCGGAATCGCTCTCAGGCAGAGAGTGAAAAGCCGCCAAAACGGAGGAAGATTCGGGATAACCCGATCACTCCGGGACCATCGAGCTCCGCAACCACCAGGAGACCCTTTAATGAGGTTGTTAAGGATCACCTACTGATGGCCTTGGCAAACGACAGGAGTGGTCATCTTACCCCTGTGGTAACAGAATGGGGCGCGATCGAGTCCAAATTGGCTGAGCTCGTCATGGAGCACGTCCTCACCAATTTGGATAGCCCTGCGCCTCGTTTTGACTCCGGTGAGATTCACCGGGGCTACAGGGTAATCAAATGTCTGGACGTCTTCTCAAAGGATTTCTTAGGCAAATGTATCGCTAAGATAAGCGATGCATGGGATGGCTTAAGTCTTAAGCTAATCCCCGCCGAGGAAATTCCAATGAGACCTCGGGCAAAGATTTGGTTACCGAAGGTAGGCTCTGACGGTCAGAAAATATTGGGATGTCTGAAAAGACAGAACCCCAGTATCCCGATGGAGGAGTGGAATGTTATCCGAGCCGAGGATCACGGGGATAACAGCACTTGCCTCACGCTTGCCATCACGGAGGAGGGCTCAACGGCGCTCGAGAAGGCAGGCCTTAAGCTTTTCTTTGGTGTGCGGGACGCAAAAGTAAAGGTATTCCGCCCAACAAGCTCAGCGAGTGGTGAAAAGGATGAGGTCGAGGTCGCCCACAACCTGCTCACCGGTATGAAGCTCTCCGAGTCGGAGAAGAAGCCACCCGATGGCACTGAGAGCAGTGCAGATTAACCTGCAGCACTCAAGATGTGCTTCTGACAACCTCGGGGTCCTCCTAGCCGAGAAGGACCTCGACATAGCGCTGGTTCAGGAACCCTGGACGGTAAACGGAATGGTGAAAGGGTTCCCGGCCAAAACATATAATATACTATACGCGAAGGACAAGGGTAGGCCAAGAGCATGTCTTGTTGCGAAAAAACACATTAATATTTTCTTCTGTTCACAGCTTAGCTCAGCAGACCTTTCAGTCGCAAGGGTCGAGATGGCGGAGAAGAGAAGCTTTGTGATTGCCTCATGCTATATGGCACATGACAGGGACGCCCCTCCGGACGAGGTACGGTCGCTCCTATCCTCTTTAGGCGCCAAAGAGGACTTCATCCTTGGATGTGACGCCAACGCCAGGCACACCATCTGGGGCAGCAGTGAAATCAACAATAGAGGTGAGTGTCTATTAGATTTCATAAATACTAACAAAATTACTATCTGTAACTCCGGCTCAAGGCCAACATTTAGATTTCCTAGTTCAGGTAAATTCAATGGTTGGGAGGAGGTTCTAGATTTAACACTTATGAACGATAGGTCTAATTTATCAGTTGATAGGTGGGGGGTATCAAGCAGCAGGTCCTTCTCGGACCATAACTGGATACTCTTCGACATTGGACACGTGGTTAATACCGGGAAACTTAGCTTTAGAAATCCGAGACGTACGGACTGGGCTAAGTTTAACGGAATTCTTGAACGTAGACTCAGTAGAATGCCGAAGATTCGGAATTCAATCTCTGCACTCGAGGGGGTGGAGGAGACCTTCAGTGGCGCCTTGACTAGGGCGTTTGAAATCTCATGCCCCATCACGAGGGCCAGGAAGAGCTTCCCTCCCTGGTGGAACTCGGAACTCTCGGCTCTAAGAAGAGAAGCCCGTAGGGCTTTCAACACGGGTTATGCCAGTAAATCGTGGCAGGAATACCGCGAAAAACAGAGGGCATATAAAAAGGCAATAGCAGTCGCAAAGAGAAGATCATGGAGGAACTTCTGCGAATCAATAGATAGCACCAAAGAATCTGCCAGACTTAGCAGAGTTCTGGCCAAGGGCCACTCGAACCCAACGTATGTCAAGAGAACGGATGATACCTGGTCGGAATCATCGGAGGAAACACTTGACATTCTACTTAACACTCATTTCCCCGGTTGCTTGGACGCTACTGATGGGGAACCAGTATACGATGATTCGTTCTTTGAGATTGACGAATATATCATTTCGGAGGAAAGAATCCAATGGGCGATCGAAAGTTTTGCCCCATATAAATCCCCGGGACCTGATGGCATTTTCCCTAGGATGCTGCAGAGCGCACGGAAGTATGTCACTCCCTGGTTGAGGTTAATGTATAGACTCTGCCTATCCCTCAATTATGTGCCGGCTAATTGGAGGAGGGTAAAGGTGGTTTTTATACCCAAAATCGGAAAGAGTAGTCATGAGACTGCGGGGGACTTTCGTCCAATCAGTCTATCATCTTTTCTGCTCAAAACTCTGGAGAGACTTCTGGACTCACATATAAGACATCGACTGGAGGGTACATCACAACTCTCACGCAGTCAACATGCCTACCTCAAGGGTCGGTCTACGGAGACGGCGCTACACGAAGTAGTAGGGGCCATAGAACGATCACTGGAATATAAACAATTTACCATGGCCGCCTTCCTGGATATTGAGGGCGCTTTTAACAACGTCACGATCACTGCGATCGAACAGGCTCTAACTGATCTGGATGTCCAGGAGTACATCATTAGATGGTTGGTGAGCATGCTGAGGTCAAGGATCGTTACATCATGTCTTGGCAACAGTGTGAGGTCAAAGAATGTTAGCAGGGGTACACCCCAAGGTGGGGTGATCTCTCCTCTGCTCTGGCTCATCGTTGTTAACTCGATTCTTACTGGCCTGGATAACAGGGGCATCAAGACGGTGGCCTATGCGGATGATGTGGTGTTACTAGTATCTGGTGCGTTTCTGGATGTGATGAGTGACATTATGTCCAGTGCGTTGGGGGCGCTCAGTAACTGGGCCGCTGAGTGCGGACTGGGAGTGAACCCAAACAAAACGGAACTGGTACTATTCACCAGAAGGACAAAAATTCCGGCTTTCAAACTACCGCGGCTGGGGGGTTGCGAACTTCCCCTGTCGAATCACGCGAAATACCTGGGAATCATCCTGGACTCGAAACTATCATGGAGATTGAATACTCAACACAGGGTTAGGAAGGCTACGGTGGCTTACTACGCCTGCCGTAGAATGTTTGGCACCAGGTGGGGCCTTAATCCTAGACTGGTCAAATGGCTATACACGGCAATAGTACGGCCCATTCTTACATATGGATCTCTGGTATGGTGGACCGCGACGAGCAAGAAATACATCGTGGTTCAGCTGGGCAGAGTACAAAGATCAGCCTGCATTGGAGCAACAGGCGCTCTACGCACTAGTCCTTCAGAGGCTCTGAACACTATGCTGCACCTTGTTCCAATTGAAATACACCTTATGGCCATATCCGTCAATAGCGCGGTCAGGCTCTCTTCATCGGGATGTTGGAGGGCGAGGACGTACGGTCATGCAGGGATCTTACGGAAGCAACCCACATCTCTGAAACGACCAACGGACTACATGATACCCCGCATGGACTTTGATAGGAAATTCAAGGTCATATTCCCGTCAAGACGGGAATGGAGCAGGGGTATTCTGGACGAGGAATACCGCACGAGGGTTTACACAGATGGGTCAAAGATGACTTGTGGTGTCGGCTCTGGGGTCTTCTCGGAGGAACTACATGTGAATCTCTCTTTTCGTCTGCCGGATTGGGCTAGCGTATTTCAGGCTGAAATATTGGCGATCAGGGAGGCATGCAGAACGCTATACGATAGGAACATCAGCGGCAAAATTGGCATCTTCGTCGATAGCCAGGCAGCTTTGATGTCACTGGAGTCATATAAAACAACATCCATACTCGTCAACCAGTGTAGGGAAGAACTGTCCAGACTGGGCAGTCTATCTGACATTACCTTAATTTGGATCCCTGCGCATAGGGACCATTATGGCAATGAACAAGCGGATGGGCTGGCCAAATCTGGAGCCGCTCTTGATATTTCACAGGCTGTGCCAGTCGCAACACCCCTGGGAACTATCAGGAGCGAAATCTTCAGGCACTATCTGGATATGGCTGACGACAAATGGAGGAAACTGGATGGCTGTAAGGCTACCAAGGAAACGTGGCCCACATATGACATAGGTCGCTCTGAGCGACTTCTCAATTTCAGTCGGAAGGACGTGTCAAGACTTACATACGTGCTCACTGGTCATTGGACGATCGGCAAGCACGCTATGAGACTCGGCCTCCCTTTCAATGAATGCTGCCGCAGCTGCAGGGAACCTGGAACTGAGGAGACAGTATTTCATCTTCTATGTGATTGCCCGGCGTTTAACTCTATACGACATGGACTGTTCGGGAATTACCTTCTACAAGGACTCTCGGAGATATCGCGGGTGGGACTCAACAGCCTGCTGAAATATCTCAACGCAACGGGCTGGCTCTAGCCACCTCAGCATTGCCCCTGGGTCAAGTTTTGATCGGGGGGCTCCGATTTCTTGACGAGTTGTGTGGTGTCAAAACGGAGCCACCGTCGGCTCTACTTGTTGCGCGCCGGGAACTGTGCGTGCTACCACGTTAACCAACCAACCAACTATGGCTCTTAATTCGTTTTATGTATTGAAAAAACGTTGTACAGGTTGAAGGATATAACGTGCGAAGTTTTACGCTGAAAAGTCTTCACCTTAAGAATTGGTGGTCATCTAAAATTCGAAAAATTAAAAAAACGACTTGAAACTTGCTAGAGTTTTTCATTCATTCCGTTTTCTTTGTAATATTTTTAGCTTTCAGATCCAAACCAATACAAAATAAAGTCAATAGACTTGGAGGATATATCTACAAAAAAAATTTTTGATATCGCTGCTGGGTGAAAAGGTGAAACCAAAATTTTACGGACATCACAAACTTAAAAAAAAATTAGCGTAAATTTTTTAAAAATTTACCTTTTTTGCGACCGACAATCTGAATTGTCTTTTAAGTTGGCTAGTGTATTGCGTGATGTGAGTAACTTCGTAAAGGGCACCTTCGAGGCGAAAACGCACTTTAAAAATTTCAAACCCAAAAATTTTATGAACTTTTGAAAATTTTTGCAAAAAAACAATTTTTTTTAAGCTTTTTTTATATCAAAACATGGCATGGGAACATGTTTAGGTATCTAAATAGATTCTTGGCGACGGACTGAACTGATAAAGTGCAAAAAAATTATTTTTTTCAACCATGGCGCGTGCAGCGGCATTATTTTCCAAACACATTTCGTTTTGTGACAACTAAAGCGCTGCACTATAGGTCAAATGAGCTATTTCACTGGCCAAAAGTCATAAACTCAAAATATTAGGTTATGTTAACTGGAATGTGTTCAGAATGCTTTGTGAGGAAAAAAGTGAAAAAATTAAACAAAATATTTAACCTTTTTGGCGCCGCTGTGCTTTTTACGTCTCTTAACAGACAAAGCCGCATAAATACGGAATACGTGCAACACTCTGATCTAAACCAAAAATTTACCAGCGGCATAGATTTCTGCGCTGTGTCGAAAAAGATTTTGGCGCTCGGTCCAACTTCTTGAGATATGGGCCATTAAAGCTTGATCGGTCATATCTCAGCTATTTATGCTCTGATCTGGTTCCGGTTAGTATCATTATAAAGGTAATTTTAACTCTATAAATCTGTTTATAAATATATTAATTTGTATTAACCCATTGGGGGAAAATTAAAAAACAAGATTTTATTACTTCACTTTTTTGGTAAAAATCTCTTTCCACGATTAGATTTTTCACAAAATGGAAAGCGTGGACGATTATCGCAGCACCTGTTTCCATTGTGTTTGGCTTTTTTTCTAATGTTAACTTGCCTTTAAACCATTCGACATTCTTACTACGAAAATCTGATAGCTTTCTGCGGCATTTATCCCACTTTAAAGATAAGTATTTACAAAAGTTGTTTTTCTTAAATCAGTGGGAATGTTATCGACTCCAATTTGGCTAGCAATATATCCATACACAGCATTTTGCTTTTTTTCTTTGGTGCGTGGTTTAACCCAGACTTCGATTAAATCAATATTCGGCAAAATATGTTTACCTGAAAAAAGTGGTAGTATTAGAAAACCGCAAAACCACATGATATTTTCCAGATTCAGCACGAATCAACAAACAAATTTCAATTTTTCTTTCAATTGCCCAACGTTGGCTACTCTTCAAAAGCTTACATAACCTCAAAATTTAACATTTTCGGCGACCGATCTAAGGCAGCATGCAATATGTTACGATTTATACACAAAAATAACGATACAGATAGATTTTTTGATAAAAAATATCGAATACTTACTTATTAATTCATTATTCATATTAACACTTTGGTTTTATATTATCTTTAAATGTTTAAAAGTAAGCACACCACATGAACACGTTTTCAATGCAATTTCAATAATTCACATTTGGCAGCTTGTAATGAAGCTGTATAATATTTGTTGCGAAAACCAAATGCATTTTTATTTGCTTTGATGTGTTTCTTATAAGGTTGTAACACAAAATAAGTGATAACACAATGTTTGAAATTTGACTTTTGGCCAGTAAAATCGATCGTTTGACCTATAGTGCGCTGTATCAATTCCGCTCAAACGTACATCGAATAGAAGACGTTACTAAGCTTGATACTAAAATTGAAAATGGAGAAAACAAAATGATTCTCACCTCAAAAAGCGTCCTTGTATGAAATATTTGATTTGGAAAACTGAGAAGCGAAACAAATAATGATCATAGTAGCCTTTGCTGAAAATATTACAAAAAATTAATTTTATAGGAAATAAGAATAAATATCTCAGTAAGTATTGACAAATATATTAATACTTTACTAAACTCAGAAAAAACTAACCATTTTAAAGGTTTTATATATAATTTGGTTAAAAAAATCATGAGTGGTAAAGTTTAAATGGTTATATCTCTTAAGCCATTAGCGATAGCCAAATAGTTTTTTTTTCAAAATATTGCAAATTATGTGTAATACTAGCCGTAATTTTGTAAAATGTTTAACAATTATAAATAAATTGTTATATGCATACACGATCAAAGAGAATATTTTTTTTTCAGTGTATTTTAAAAAGTATTGAAGCTTTTACAAATATTTTAGAGTGTAAAGAAAGCCCTATACTTTTTCAATTTTAACAAAAACTGTAATTTTTAACTTTAAACCGCAGTAAAATTTGCGCCGTTTAATAAAAATGATTAACGCGAACGGATTTTACATGCCCAAAAATCGGTTTATACACACGTAAATCAACATTAATGTCAAACAAAAAAAAAAAATCAAAAATTAATTTCTAGGTGCCGTAAATTTTTGAAGTTGCCTGCCCATATATAGAATAGAATTAAAAAGGCGAAAATTGTTTCAATAATCAATAACTGTTTTTAAGTTATTTTTTTTTGTGCTTTCAAACATTGTATATTTGGCTCAATTCATCGCCATTAATTGAAAAAATCAACGCAAAAACGTATTTCATGGAATACGGAGCAGGTCCGAATAGAGTAGAAGAATGTGGAAACGCCGTTTCAAGCACTGCTTTATAGTTATCGCTCATTTCTTCATTTCTTTCTATCATTTTCTTAACACCAAAATGAAAAATGTGACTACTCGCTCATTCATTTCTTGTAGGGTTGTGAGAAAACCTTATTGTGAAACCAATTAACAAAAAGAAAACCATATTCAAATAAAATTAAAATAAAAGAAAAAAACAAACTATAAAAAAATGTGTTTTTTGTTCATATTTGGAATCATCACAACCAACCGGCCAACAGCAGACGGACAAACCAAGTAATAAGACAGTGAGCCCGCAAACCTTCATATTCAAGTCAACAAAAATTTAAACGTCTTTTTCTGATTTTTTTGCATAAAAACAACAAATTACAAAAGTTGTTTATTGTACCGTTAGTTTTTTTGTTCAAAGTTGTTTTCATAAAAAAAAATATTTCTCAAATCGATCATAGCACAGAAAAAATGTTTGCAAAACATTATTCAATTAAATAATTAATTACTTGCCAAAACGTATTTACTGCCAACTCTAATGTACGGTTGTGAGCTATTTGCTAGTTGTAATTCTGAATGTTGCAAGATATATTTTTGGTGTTAGAAGATACGAAAGCATTTCAAGATTTGCATATAAAATTTATAATGTCACCTTTGATAATTTATTAAAATGCCGAACACTTATCTTCTTGCATAAAATAATATACAACCGACAACCACCATATCTCTATGAAAAAATTACATTCTCAAGGTCGAATAGAGGTAACAAGATAAAAAGCATTAAGTATACAAAAGCGATATCTGAGCAACACTTTTTTATTAATTCAATTCGTCTTTGGAGTCAATTACCCCCTCAAATACAAATTATTAGCAATGCAAGCCATTTCAAATCTGCCATATTAAGGCACTTTACATAATTATCTTACCTGCTAAATAAGCACCTTTGCCTTAATTTTTTGTCTGTTTCTTTATGTTAATTATAAATAAATTAAAATTGTTAGTTATTATTTTGCTTTTTTTATAATTATTATTATTGTTTAAATTTACGATAATATTTACATATCTATAAATATGCCAAATAACTAAGCAAAACTTTAATATAAGACTTGTTCTTGTTGTATTGTTATAACATAAATAATAAATAAATAAAAAAAAAATAAATAATTATTCAATTAATTTTTTGCTTGCTGCAATTAATTTTTTTAATCAAACCCCAAAAAATTAAATGTTTGTGTATGTGTGTTGTATTTTTTAGTTTATGCAATTTATTTTTTAACTGACTAAATTTGTGTCCCATAACTCGAAAATACAAATTCGTTAATTGATATGATCAAATCCTTTGCAGGGGCAAAGTAAATTTAAATATTTAATTGTCTGAACGAATTGTTTAATTAAAGTCGATTCTCTACTTTTTCTGTGAGCTAATATGTTCGCTTAAATCGTATATAAACAGATATTAAAATGAAAATGTAATGTTATTATTTTAGTTGGCCAATTTTAAAATTTTAAATCATTTCCTATTTTTAATCTTGTTAGACCCGGAGCTTTAATGTAAATAAAACATCAATTTTATTACAGTTTTTTCCCAACGTTTCGTAGAGTATTTTTCTACTTCTTCAGGGGGTGTCTATTTAAATATGTTGAAAAACGTACATTATAATACAATATTTTTTTAAACCATGTATTTAACTTACAAATTTTGTGATTATATTACATTTTTAAATATTTTATTTCAGTGTGGAAATTTTTTTGTAAAAACAAATGTAAAAATGTAAGAAAAGATAAACTCACTGTTTATTGTTGGTGTTTTGTTTTGGCTTTGATATTGTTACAAGTAAGACTTTTAGTGTTTATAATTCTTATTCGCTTTAGGGTTTTATTTGTATAATATTTTTGGCCTTTCTAAAATCTTTGGAAAAGGTTTCCTGATGAGCTGGCCTAAGCAACCAGTGAAATGCGCATAGAAGCTAGCTTTCCCTCAACAATAAATTTCAGTGTATTTATCAAATATGAAAAACTGGGAATTTAGCACGTCATACGGAAATCGTATTAATAATAAATTTTGTATTCCCGGAAATAACTTTGATAAAATACAAAAAGTTTTTCACTGTGATACTAGAATAAGATGTGGTTGAAAATTATTATTGTTAATTGGTTTTTGTTTTTGTTTTTACAAAAAAATTTCCACACTGAAATAAAATATTTAAAAATGTAATATAATCAAAAAATTTGTAAGTTAAATACATGGTTTAAAAAAATATTGTATTATAATGTACGTTTTTACAATAAAGGCATTTATGCAGAAAAACGAAATTTGAAAATTATGTATTACGTTATTTTCGCAGTAAGCGCTCGATATATATCGGTAGCTAAAATGCAAACGGCCCTCAATAAACAAAAATATAAAATCGCATAAACGCAAATGTTCACAAAAACTTTTCGACCAAAATAGGCGATTTTTAAGCACAAAACCAAACGAAACTATCAACAAAAGCGATAATATGATAAACGCTTAAAGATCTTATTAACCGTAAACTAATTGTTTATTAATGAAAAATTTATAAATTAATTATATGCATTAAATTTTTGCTTCCCCTATAATATTTTCGAAATTATGTATATCAAGGCCCATTGAAAAGGTCTGCGCAAGAAGCCTGATGATCATTGTTTATGTTATTTTTAGTTGTCAAAAGTTGTTTACATGTTGCTTACATGTGCATGTATACGTTTGTTTACGTTTATGGTATGCCACACATACACGTTTTTTCCTTTTGCTTTGTATATGCGATAGTAAATTTTTGACCACTAAAAAGAATCTTTTTTGTTTTTGTACAAGAAAGCAGACCTGATAGATGGGTCTTGATGTATACATATGTTCCATTTAATTAATATTTAATTCTAAAATTAAAATTTTATTTTTTTATAAAAACTAAAAAAATCCTAAATGATCGTAATTTTGAACGTATGATTAATATTAGAAAAACAAACACATATGTATACGCTCTCATGTACTTTTAAGAAAATAAATTAAACTAATTATTAGCATACTTTCGAGGGCGAAATAATTATAATATTTTTTTTTTCTCCACAAATTTATTTTTACCGGCAAAACTGTTGATTATAAAGAAAAACGTTATATGAACGGATTAAAGAAATTGTAATTCTAAATTTTTTTGAGTTTGTTTTAGCAAATCCGGACAAGTGGTTCTCGAGTTATGTTAAACAAAAAAACATCAAGATAAGGAAAAAATTTAAAATGTCATAAAAAAAACTGACACATACGAACGCCAAACCCTTTGAGGGTCTTACTATACTGACCATCACCCTGACTTGGAATTTCTCTTCCCCCAGATTGGCTGTTGTACTGTGTAATTTGTGAACCTGTTTTAGTGAGCGACACTGTACCACTCTAATTGAATTTGGATGGAAAACGAAATTGTTAAACTACATACTTATGTCATTAAAAGTAAAAATATTTATTTTTTTTGTAATAAATTTATATTGATCAATTATTAAAAATTGTATGCAAATACAGAGATTTTGTTTTAAATAATCTTAGAATCTTATTTTGTGTTTTATTCGACCTTTAATATGTATTAATAAAAGAACTTGTTTTTCTTTTGAGTTCGAGGTCCTGGTTTTATTGTTAATAATTCTAATTTATTTTGCCAATATTTCGTTTTTCATTGAAAAACATCTTCTGGGCTTTAATCTAGAAATTACAAGTAACAAAAGGAACAAATAAAAATATATACAGGTATGTGATGGAAATCGATTTTAAAAACGAAACGATTTGAAACCGAAAATATCGTTTTTAGTATTTTCTAAAATGGATTTCAAATACATGCTCCTTTTATTTTCAGTCTTCATTCTTTTAAATTTTATTTTTTATACGTTAACTGCATTGTATTCTGAACGAAAACTTAGTCCTTTAATTCAGAAATGGATTTTATAATCCCTCGAAATTCATCACACCTTTTAAAAACGTTCGTTTTGAAATCGATCGATTTCGATCACATACCTGATAAGTACAAAAATTTTTTTCTCATAAACACGAATGTATACAAAAAACAAACAAAAAAACTCTTACAAAGAAAAAAATTATTAATATACAAAAATTGTTGCACAAATTAAGTCTAATTATGTTGTGTCAACATCGTCTAATTATGAACTGAGCTTAAAAAGAAAATTTTTATGTATTGCACTATGTTCGTTTGTAAACTAAATGTCTGTATACTCTCGCAGAATTCTCATCAACATCGGCTTTAAAATTCATCCTTGTTGTTGTTTTGATTGTATGTAATATTTCCAATGTGAAACTTCTTTTGTAGTTGTTTTCACTCTGTAATACTTGTACATTGTCAAATTGTAATTTCTAGATTAAAGCCCGGTTATGAAAAATAAAGTTGGGTTGGTCATACATTTGACACATTTTGGGGCTTTCCAGTAGCTGTTAAGGCCAAATTTTAGAATTTCATTAAACCACCATATATGCAAGGGAGTGGAAAAAAGGGCAAGTATATCTCGAGAAAATGCTAAGGACTAGAGATAGCAGGAACAGAGATAGCAGGTAAGTATATAAGAAACAAATAATGGAAATGAAAAAATAATTGGGGTTGGTCTTATGTTTGACCCGCCTAGGGACAACCTAGGCGCTGCAAAGGCCAAATTTAAGAATTTCAAAAATAAAAATATGAAATTCTTAAATTTGGCCCCTGCAGGATACATGTAGATTAATCAATTGCGCAATGGAGTTTTTTCTCATAAATTCTCTTAAAAATTAAACAACTATTCCCATGTCTGTCAACTACGTATGCAAGTTAAAACTTCTTTCACAGGCCAGCATAAATAAAAGCTGCCGGCGATTTTTATATAAAAAAAAAAATCAGTTTTTTAATAATCCAAAATAAGAAAATATTTGAAACATTGGTGGAATAAGGATCTTCGCGAAGCTTGTCAACAATTTATTAGGATGTCAAACATCTGAACCGGCTACAAAAGTTTCAGAATATAGAATTAAAGACGCGACTTAATTAAGATCTATAATTACCGGGAGTAAAACAACCAAAAAACTATCTACAAAAATTTATTGCAAAATGTACTGAGAGACATCGAAACCCATTTTACACATCAGAAATCCTTGCTTTATTTCTTTTAAAAAATAGTCAAAAATTGGATTTATTTCCAGAATCCAAAGGGAAAACTTTTAAACTAAAAACAGGACCAACAAAAACATAATAAAATAATTAATAAAAATAGAATTAAAAATAAATATTAAATAATAATACAGCACTCTTACTTGTTTTAACTAGTCACAACAACATTTTCTTAAAAAACCACAAACTACACAAGAATTCAATATAACTTACCGGCTTCAACTATAACCATTTTCAAAAACAAAAACAAATATTATCATCAGTTGAAAACTCATTTTTGTATCCAACTATAATCTCATTAAAAACATAACGATACAAGTAAATTGTATTGAAGTCTTGAGTCTCTATATACGCTTTTTCTGCTGATATGCTGTCTCTTTTTTTCGCTATAACGACATTTATATTAATGCAAGTTGAAATGTTTATGGGCATGTGTGCAAAACCTACATAGGTATATAGAGAATAAATGAATAGCGATATTATTCATTGGAAAATGTGTCATTATCACTTCGGTAAAACAGCATGAAATGGTGGAAACCCAATAGCAGAAAAATATAAATTATTGTTGCTTATAATGCATAAATATGTTACTATGTATATGTATGCAATGGAATAAAACTTTAGTGTGTGTGTGTTTAGACCCTGCAGGAAATGTCAGTAGTGAATCTATACTGATTCACTACTGACACAGTCACCAGCACTAGTGTGTTTTTTTTCCCAAGACAATGTTATTTACTATAGACATTTAACATGTGTGTGTCCTTGGATATCTACTACTGACTTTAGTACTATTGACTAGGTCCATACCCAGTAAAAAATTTGCTTCAAAAGGAGGAGGTTTTATGTATGAATTCATACCTCAAATTGTTTCAAACCTGCTGATGGGATACCTGATTTTTGTATGGGGTGTTGCCGGTTTGCAGGACTATTTTCTGCTAACAATAAGCGCTTCCTTTAACATGCAAACAAAACACTTCTGTAGTACTTTTTTTAAGGGCTTACTATATTAACATATTCATTAATGTTTTGCTTTTACTTGTTAAAAATGCAATTTTTCAATAATTTTCGTAAACCATAATTTATTTTTTATTTTTTTCGCTTGAAACCTCCCAGGCAGAAAAAGACAATCACCACGACGCTGTGCCGACGTTGCAGGGGATACTATCAACACCAATACAACGTACTGTTTACCAAATATACAATGTTGTCAAAATATTGAAATGATAACGCCAAATGTGCGTCTTCCGACTCTTCTTTTTAGTATTGTCACAGTACTGTAAATTTAAATTTGCAATGTTGGATTCACGAATTTACAACGTAGTCATAACCGTATTCCGATTCTTATTTTCAATATTGTTATAAAGCCGTTAATTTAAATTTACAACAGTGTACTGATGTTGATAAACTGCAAATAACGTTCCCATACAATGTTGCAAATTTGCAATTTTTGTACCCATGCAATACCTCTTAAATAAGAAAAGGTTTTAAAAATTAAGTTTGATTTATATATTGAAAATGTTATTATAAAAATTCATTATTCTATTTAAAAAAAAAGCATTTATAAAAGAAAACCAAAAGAAGGAAATGGAATTCAGGTTAATATAATATGTACATATATATTTAGCAAACTAATTCCTACTTTTTCTTCCAAAATTCCGGAATCAAGAGCTTGTTTTTCTTTGGTAAATATTTGTGGGTTTAAAATTACAACAACCCATCCTGATAATATATGTTTACTACAAATTGGGCATATACTAATAGTCACAGAAATTGTGGGTAAACAATTTTCTCAAATCAAACCTAATGAAATTTTTTTAAAAGGTACCATTTTTCTTGAAATCAAAGAATTTTTTGAATATCTGCTTTCATCAAAAGAAATTGGATTGTATAACGTCAAAAAAACTTGACAAAAATATTATCGAGTTTAATATACATACATACAGTTGAACAAAAATGTATTCTTACTAAATTTTATGATGAAATAATAGCTATTACTATTACTATTACTACTTATGACAAACGCTGGAGTTAAACAAGGTTGCCCCCTTTCACCATTACTGTTCGCCGTTGTTTTGGATGAGGTTATGTCACAATTATCCAAGAAAAAAAGAGGCATTGTCTGGGATTTCCAAAACCACCTAGAAGACTTGGACTTTGCCGACGATATTTGTCTTATATCGCATAAGTTTAATGATATGTAGAGCAAAGTAAATGATTTGGTCGCACTAGCAAATAGAGTTGGGCTGGAAGTTAATATTGCCAAAACACATGCAATGCGTATAAATAACGCAACTGACAACCATATTGTAGTACAAAACCAACGTATAAAATATGTGAAATCCTTTTGTTATCTAGGATGCATGATGTCGGTAGATGGAGGAGTGGAAGAAGACGTTTCACTCAGGTTAAACAAATCAAGATCAGCTTTTGGTCGGCTAAATAAAACATGGCGATCCCCCCAAATCTCAATGAATACAAAAATTCGTACATTCAATGCCTGTGTGAAATCCACACTGCTATATGGAAGCGAGACATGGCTTATGACGAGTAATATAGCGAGAAAACTGCAAGTTTTTGTAAACAAATGTTTGCGCATAATATGCCGTATCTTTTGGCCAAACGTAATTACCAACATCGATCTCTGGCGATTGACAAACGAAGTTCCCATTATTCGCCAAATTGCAAGACGAAAGTGGAAGTGGATAGGCCACACATTGCGACGACCAGTTGGCAGTATCACAAGAACGGCATTGGAATGGAATCCTTAAGATAGCAGACGCTCTGGCCGCCCAAAGAACACCTGGCGTAGAACAGTCATACAAGATCTCAATATGCAAAACAAATCGTTTAATGAAATAAAAGATGTATGTAATGATAGAATAAGTTGGAATTTACTTGTAGAAGCCCTATGTTCCCAAGTGGAATAAATAAAGGAAAAAAAAAATATTCATAGCTTTATCTTATTGTAAGTGCTTTTTCTTTGAATGCTTTAGTTTCAGAGCATTATTCCTAATACTATTTTACATAGTTTGCCGTTTTTTCCCGCCACCAACATGAGGATAACAAAAATTGTTTAATAATCAATGACAGCATTGAGTTTCAGCATTAGATATCTTATTTCAATAAAATCGGTAATAAAGAATTCGGTAAAGCACTATTTTTGATGAAAAATATCTGGAAATTAAGATAAATGCCCAACTAAAGCGAAATTGGTGAAGAGCAACCCTCTTTAAGATCTTATAATCTTTGTATTACAAAATGTGTATCCTAATATTATTACAAATATAAACAAACAAAAAACACTTATGGTTGTATCTTCTTATAAGTTAATATCTGGATGTTGCTTAAACTGCTCTTAAACCGTAGAGCATAAATATGTCTCACTTATTCTCATTTCTGTCAATCATTTAACAAGTGACATATTTATGAACCACATTCTATTTACTACTTGTCACATCGCTTCGTTGATTGTTGAGGAGACATTTTGTTGCAACATTGCACACAATAACAAAACAACTTAATATTGCAATCAGCAATTGTACGAGTAAATTGTTGATGTATGTAAAAATAGACTGTTGACAGTTTTATATGATTTCGTTATATGATGTATGGTTTTAATAGCAAAAATTCCAACAAAACATATACAATATTGATTATTTTATAAGCAGAAAATTTGTTTGTGAATTATTTAAATTGGCTTGGAAAAAAATTAATACTGATTGAAATTGATTTTATTAATAAAAAGGAATCGTGTGGTTTGTTTGCATATAATGGGGGGGGGGAGGGGGGCGGTTGCGATTGGAAAAAAACTTCTAAACTGCATAGAAGTAATTTAAATCAAAGAGTCATACAGTCACACGGACATATAAGTTTATAGCCATAATATTCGTCATAAAGCTATAAAGTTTTTCAATCCTACTTCTATTGTTATATATGAACTCATAACGGTTTAAGGTCATAGAGTCATAAAAAAAAAATTTGGTCCAAAATTATCATAAATACCAAATTTTATGCAAAATTTCGAATGTATGTATCGTCTTATGATTTCAAAAAAGCCCTTAGTTACATTGAACTAATTGTATAGGAGAAACAAAAAAATCTCTAAACGCAGAGAAAAAATATGGTTGGGCATAGGAACGGCAACTGCACTATGTTTATTGTAACAATATATTGTTGTCGTACACAAAAGATTGTTATTTTTATTAAATATAAGCAATATTATGGTTACTGTACACAAATCAATGTTTATTGCAATTATAAATTTGAGTATTGTTGACTGAAAAGTAATATTTTTTCTAACAACTAAATGATGATTAAATTTCTAACAACCATGACATGATAACCTTCTATACGTGTAGTCATAGTTACCTTAAGATGGAAACTAAATATGTTTACTCTAATAATATTATGTAAGCGCCATTGTATTATTTTGTATTGTATTAATGTACATTAAAAAAATTGTAAAGTGCAACAAAATAAAAAATCGATGCAAAAAAAAATAAAATTTATTTTTTTATCGTTGTGACAGCAACATTTTTATTGTAATTAACATGACAACAATATGATTTCTTCTCATCATATTACGGTTAGCTTCACAATTATATCATTTCTTCTTTACTTAATATGATAAGAATATGCTTAAGGGAAAAATATTGTGATGTAATATTACGAATATATGTGGTCATAATATAACTCAATAACAATCGTAAAATGGTCATAATATGATTCAATAACAATCTCAAACTAAAATCATGAATGTTATCATAATATGTTGCTCTTGGAATATGTTTACCACAACCATGTTTTTTGTTTGCGTGAAGCATGAATATTGATACGGTGCATCGGGTTCTTTTTGAAATCATATGACGATATGTATGTCTGTATATACAAACATTTTTGCACAAAATGTCCCATAAATAGTAAACTTTAGTGTGAAATTTCTTATCATAAGCACATTTTTGCAAAATTTGAAAACCTTTGTGCTATTAAAATAAACTTAAGTAAAGCATAATTTACGCTGTCACACTTAGGACCGTTTTGACAACTAAACGACAGGGTTTAAAAGCACCCATCAGCTGGATGCTTTTTATTTTTGCTTTTGCCACTGCTATTGAAATTTTTAATTTTTTTTCCAATAGCCAATGTTTTGTTTTTCGTTTGTGCAAAAAAGCAAATCTTCTTTTTTGTATATTTATATTTTTTTACAGTTGCTTTTTCACCAGCTAGCGACAAGAAAGGCCAGCCACATAAAAAGCAAAAGCTCAAAATGATTCTTATGCCTTTTGCTTTTTTTACTTTGTCAAAAAAGCAGAGCTAGTTAAAAAAGACAAAACTAAAAAATCTAAAAATCAAATTTTTCCATGGCTGGTTAAAACACAGAGAACAAAAAAAAGCCAGTGCTAAAAGCAGCCGATTTATGTGCTAATAGGAAATGATCAGCATTTGTGATACATTCATACGTACATACGTATGTACATATTTGCACAAAAACGACACATGTGTCAATACCTAAATAAGTATGTACCTATGAATGTGCATACTTAAGTTTTGTAAATAAATTGTTTTTGGTTTTCATATAAAATGTAACAATGCAACGCACAAAATTTTTGAAGTGGTTTTATTATTTTATTGACTAGAAAACAACAAAAAATTCTTGTTGTGTTTGTTTTGCATGAAAAATATCGAGTGTCTCTTCGCAATCATGTGCCAATGGCACATTAGTTTGCCTTTTTCGCTGCTTTTTTCTCCTGTTTATGTGGCTGCTAGCCTATATTGGTTTTTGATTTGGCGACTTTTAGAGAGAAGCTGTTTCTTTTTCCTACCTATTTTTTCTTACAACATAAAATTGTTAAAAAAGTAAAAGCTGGAAAAAGCCAGTGCCCATTATTTTGTCTGTTTTTTTTGCTGCTGCTTTTGAAAAGTGTGGGCTTTTTTAGCAGTGGAACTCGTCGGCTTTTTAATTTTGATTTTTTTTTTAATTAAGAAAAAGGCAAAATTTGGCTGCTTTTGCTAATATGGCGATAGCATTTTAAGCCCTGCTAAACGATAGCTAAAGATAGAATTTTATCGGCCGTATAAAAAGTGTTCCATTATTACAACTTTACTTTAACCTACCAGGTAGTATGTTATGTTTATTTATTTAAACATTCTCATAGAATAAATTGTCTGTTGTTGCTAGAAGCTCCAATAAGAGTAACGTATTTGTACTAAATATAAGTACGTTCACTTAAATAAAAAAACCAAACACACAAGTCTTACGTATTCCGTAACTTTGTAAGAAAGAAAATTAATGAATTTTGTTGCGACTAGCAAAAAATCTTATTTAACATAACAGTTTGAATTCACGCATGTATACAAATTTTATTTGCTTTGTAAAAATGCAACCGCCGCTGATTTAAGAAGAGCTAGCAGCATCTTTCGAATGACAGCAGAACCTAGGGTGGATTTGTTCTCACTTCCAGTGCTCTCCACAAGTGGATGACGGTGGCGAAAATACAACCTTCAGCTATACCAAATAAATTTTTGTTGTTTGCAAAAGAGCTTTGAAAAAATTCGTATATTTTATAAAAATGTTAAATGCAAAATAATTAAACAATGAAAAAATGTGCCAAGAACAAAATATTATTTTATGCATTTTACATTTTAACCCTAAAATTTTTTCTCGTCCCATTTTTTTGTGAGTTTATTTGACAGTTCAAAGCGAGAACTTTTCACACAAAAATTTTACAGAGACACTTTTTCTGTACATTGGCGAGTTATTTCCTTACGTGACAGCTAGTGCTCACCAAAAAAAGTTACAGACACAGTTTAGTGAGAAAATCAGCTGTTCCTCGACGCGAGAGTTACAGAACATGTTTCTCAAAACTACAAGTTACAAATTAAAAAAGCAACAATAAATAACAATAAAATAACAATAGTTGTTACAATTGTCAACCTGTTTTGTTGTTTGCACTAACAAACTAACGATTTTGCGATTCTGTAGATTTTTCTTAACAACATACTGCCCGTATTTAGAACGAGCGTGCAAAAGTGACTGGTTTAACTAACATTAAAAACATTAACAAATTTTTAAATTTTTTTTATATGTTAATTGAACGCGTCACTTTTGCACTCGAGCTCCAAAAACAGGCAGATAGATAAAAATTAACTTCAAGTCACTGTCAAAAAAATTGCAAAATAAGAAAAACTCATTGTTTATTGTTGGTTCTTTGTTTAAGCTTAAATATCGTTGTAAATAAGACTTTTTGAGTCTTTGCAATTTTAAATCACTCTGCAGTTTTGTTTGCTTATAAGTTTGGCTTTTCTAAAATATTTTGGGAAACTGTTTTCTGATGATCTGGCCTAAGCAATCAGAGAATTGTGCATATAGCAGAGAAAATACATGTTTAAATAAGGTTACCTCCAACAAAACTTTTTTTAAAGAAAATTTTAAACATATTATGGTTAATTTTATGGTTAAATTAGTCATCCATCAACAAACCATAACCATGTTATGGTTGCCTCTAAAAATTGTATGGTTAAATATGACAATAATTTGTTTTAAAATTAACAATAGTATTTTCCTCTTTTCCAAGAACAACATGCTATGGTTGAAAACCAACAATGCTATTATAAGTGTTTAACATGTTTTAGTTATTTTTGACCATAACAGGATCGTAGGCAACCATAATATGGTTATGGCTTCAAGATGGAGGACTAATCCAAGCATAATATGGTTGTCGGTGACAATAATATTGTTAATAATAATAAATAATAAATTTCAGTGTAATTATCAAAAATAAAAATAGGGATTTAAGCACGACAAACAAAAACTTATTAATTAAAAAAAATCATTTTATTCCCAAATATTACTTTAAAGCAGTGTTCGAAAATAAACACTTAATATCGCTTCTTAGAGTTCGGTTAGGCAGATTTGTGGAAAATAACGTTTCCCTGTTTGTCATCTTTTGAACACAAGAAAATACTGTTTTTATCAAACTCAGCAAAAGATGAAAACATTTTATTCATTGTGTTCGGTTTGGATCATTAATGTTCGTCCTTTTGGCTGGAAAAAAAACCAAACGTTTTTTACAAAAACAAAATAAACATACGAAAAAAAAACAAAAAGCCAGCAAAATAATTTTACACAAACCAAACATACACAATATACACACACGAGCTGTTCGTGGTGCGGTCGTTGCTAAAATATTTTGTTTGTTCATTTCTTTCAATGGAAAAAATTTACATTATAGAACATTATAATATAATGTTTGTCTACAGTATCACTACAATTGTTCTGTTTTGTAACGAAGAATAAAACAATATTTAATGTTAGGCTCTTTCTTGAAAATAGTTACGAACGGTTGTGTTCGCCTACACAATCACAAAAAAAAAATAGATATCGTTCTTGGGTGTGTGAGCCGAACGCTAAAGGTGCTATCAGACGGGATGTATTTTACATATGTACTGTCACATTTCTTACCCATATGTAATTCCGTGTGTATGCCAAAATTTCCATTTTACATACGATTCATAATTTTTGCTATCACACCTGCTTATGTTTTTCCTTATGACATAACCTATAAATGTAAACAAAAGCTGACTTATTAACGTGTATAAATTGTTTTAATTATAAAGCTGCTGTAAGAAATTATAATGTTCTTAAAAGTAAAATGGATGTAACAACTGCTAATAAAATAATTGAAGCGTCCAGCATTATTGCAGTAATATCTGAAATAAAAATAAAAAAAAAGAAACAAAAACCAGCTGTTTTGTTCATGTTTTCCACAGGAAAATAGAGCGTGTTCTAATCGAAAAAATTACATATGTATTTCCACATGTATTTTACACATGCAAAGTTTCATATGTATCACACGATGTGTACAACTTTTACAGATGGCAAATTTGACAGAACATATGTAAAATACATCCCGTCTGATAGCACCTTAAATAATATACTGTTTATTTTCGAACAATGCTTTCAAGTTATATATTTTAACTTTATAAGTTTTTTGTTTAGACCTTTTGAATTTTAAATAAATTATGTAAATAATTAGGCTAATTGAAAAATAAATAGATAAAATAATAGATTATAACACAGACCTCGAGCCTGATTGTTTACTTAATTTAGGTATATATTTTCTTAAAACTATTTTTTTTTTTATATTATATTTAACAATAAATAAACAACTCTAAAAAAACAAGTGTTGTTCAAAATGTTACAGAATGGCAAAATCGTTAATTTTCTTGTTAAATTTGTTTAACAATGGCAATTTTTGTTAAAATATACTACAGAATCGCACTACTGATCTAATGATAGCACAGTATTTAAAGTAAATTTTCAAAATTGTTCACTATTTGGGACCCATCTTGGAATCGTCAAAACAAAATTATGTTATGAGATTAAAATTTATAAAAGAGTTCATTGTGTCAAATGAAGAGCTCAATAGCAAAACGGAACAATTCCACTTTTACAATATTTGGATAAATGAACAAAAAAAAAAAATAATTTAAGTCAGTACCATGTGTGTTTGTATGTGAAATTTTTGCGTTTTGATCCGATTCAAAGTAAATTAATTCGATAAAACAACGACTATATTTTAGAATTTCCAATATAATTCAGTAAAAAAAAACATGAAATTTTAAAACTGGAATTATTCCGTTTTGGTATGGTTCTTCTCAAATATTATCTACATATCTACCTCTAGATGACATTGTTTCTTCTTGAAGTCATTTTATAAGTGAATGGTGGATTTAACAGCACAATATTTGCCTATGACATTATAGCTATTATAGAAGTTATCCCCGCCAAATTTTATGATATTAAAAGCTATTTTCGGGAGTGGTATTCTCCAATATAGACCGATACCAATCTTAATGTTCTATATGATCTATCTTTTCTTTAATCTAATTTGGTAATGTAATTAAGAAAATATATTTTGGGCCAAATTTAAACTAAATACCAACTTATTAGGAAGATTATGGGTACAAATATTCTATTCCGAAGAAAAGCTATTTGAAAATATGCACCAGTTCTCACCATTTTTCATAGGCCTGATTCTTATGGCAATTAAAGTATATGCACGATCTCTCATCGAATTGTCTTCTTAATTGCGAGTTGTTTTTTGCGCACAAGGCTTACACGGATAGACAACTACCCTACAAGAAATAAAAGAGCGAGTAGTCACATTTTTCATTTTTGTGTTAAGAAAATGATAGAAAGAAATGACCAAATGTGACCGAAAATTTGATTTCGGTCATTTCTTTCTATCATTTTCTTAACACCAAAATAAAAAAGTGACTACTCGCTCATTCATTTCTTGTAGGGTAGCAAGTAAGCCGGACGTACGGACGGATAGACATCATTATATCGACTCAGAATCACTTTCGGTATACTAAAATACGGTCTAGAATTATTGTGGTGTGGGTATAAAAATATTATCATTGGCCCATAATCATAGTCAAAAATAAAGTATACTTTAAGAAAACTAAAGCCGACTTTACTTAAGAGCCGACTTTAGGTCTTTCATAAACAAGTTAAAGTATAATTTTGAAGTTAAAGTTGACTTTATATATAAAACTAGATGAAGCTGTTTTTAACTCATTTAACAACAGCATCAGCTGTTTTTTGCCAAATAAAAAGGTACTTGCAAAAGGTTAAAAATGTTTATGTTACAAGATATTGGCCGATATTATTAATGATTTGGAGGAAAACATTTAGGGAAAGAAACACAAAATACATATGTATGTATAGGCCCTAATTAAGTACATTTAAAGAAAAACAAAGCCAAAATATTTTTTAATTTTGTTGTTGCTTTCTACATAAATTCATTTTGCGTGTTAAAAATTTTCAACGCTACAAGATATGCAGTGTTTTATTTATATTTTAATTTTCAATGTCGGCACTTAGAGTTGCCACTTGCTTATATTTTGTTATATGTTGTATGAAAACATTTTCTACATTTGAGGTGGCACCCAGTTAAAGTCGGTTTAATTTAAAACATACTTTAATTTTGACTATGGTAGCAAAATAATTTAAAGTAGGTTTTTGTTTTAAAGTTGTTTTTAAATAGAACCGACTTTAGCGTTTGACTATGATTATGGGCCATTATTTTTAAAACCACAATTTCAAACTAAAAATCTTAATTTCTTTTATAACTTTCTGTGCCAAACACAAATCTAGGTTAAAATAAATTAGCGGGTCTCTGAAAATTTTAATTTCAAACATTTTTCATGTTTAAATTATCTCATATTTTTTATTTCAACTGATAACCTTGAATGGGACCTAAAACGAAAATAAAAGCGATTATAGCAGAAATTTAATAAGTTGTAATTTTCTTAAGCTGTCCTACGCCAAAGACACAGAGATAAAGCAAAAAAAAAAACTAATTATTTTCTTAAAGTTGTAGAGACATTTTTCCCCCTTTTAACAAAATGAAGCTAACCCTTTTTGCATGCAACGTAAAATGCTACCAATGTATGTGTGTATGTTAGTGAATAAAAGAAACATTAATATTTTCCTTTGGTGATAGCGGTTCGTATGTGTATGTGTGTGTAAAAGTTGGATTTTTGCATTTACCACAGTCATCGTTCAAATGTGTTGCAACCACAACATAAATAAGCTTAATACCACGATCCAACAACTTGGTTGGTTTTTGTGTTCCTCTTCTTCTACACTGACATATTACAGTGTGCTACTAGCTATAAAAAGAAACACACATATTTTGCTCTTTCTCTTGCTGTTGTTTTTTGCTTTTTTGATATTTTCCTCACTTGTTATTATGCCAACCACAAAATTTACATAAAATGTAACGTAATGAAATGACATAAAGCCATCAACATCATTATTGTAGTCGTGTTCGTAATCATCAACAACATCTAAAATGAGAACAAACTAAGAAAAGAACAGCAACAACAGCATGACAGGCAAACAGCTAAGGATGCTGAAAGAAACACATGAAGAACATGGTGTAACCAGGATTGATGAAGACTGGATGAAAAGATGAACAAATGAATGAATGACATAAAGGCTGGTAAAACAGGCAAAATAAATTTATTAGTCGCGGTTTTCAGTTAAATAAATAGTGGAAAAAAGTTTTTCTAACAAAAATAAAACAAAAATTACCAAAAGGAAATAACAAAAGTTTTACAAAAATCTTAATAATGAAGTTGGTGGGGACGGCTACGGTAAAGATGGTGACGTCGATGATGTCGAAAATATTATCTATATATGTACATATTGTTTGCCTTAAATTTCTTAAAACTTGGATTTAGAAGCGACATTTCAACTCTTGCAATACAAATATAAATCTTATAACCAATAACATTTGGTTCAAGTTCAAAACCAATTTCTAAGTTTTTATTTTAACTCTGCGAGAAATTTTAATTGCCGTTTTATTTTACTGCTGCTTTTTATATTAAGAGAACTATTGTAATAAGTTTAACTTTGATATGGGCATTTCCATTGTGATATGACAAGACATTTGTACGACAATATGTAAAAGAATGAAATGAAGAAGTTAATTTTTTAAAGAGGCTTTACATATTTGCAAAGTACTTAGGTAAAAAATTTACTAAAATCGACTCAAGGATTTAAAGATGTTAGCAAAAATATGCTAACAGAAGTGGATTTTTAATGGCATTACAAAATTGCCTAACTCTGCAAATTTGGTATAAAATATGATATAAAACCTTTCTCAATAAGCTTTGTACGTACACAGAAAGAAAAACACTCGGGATAAATCAAGTTTTTTGGGATTACTTTAAGTACGAGTCGTACTCAAAAATTCAAGTACGAATAACACTTAAACGTACTCAAAACAATCCTAAATGGGATTACTTTTGAAAATTAATTTCTTTTCAAAGTTTTTTTTTTTAATTTGAACTCATGCTACTCATTTAGTTTATATTTTTGGTTAAATATGTACATAAGATTTCTAAAATAAAAACCATATCGGGCATGATGTTGGTGTTATATCATTCTGTAATGTGTAATACGGGTAAGTAAATCAATCATTATCATTTTTACTTTGTAATTTCTTTTTTGTTTGTTTTTTTCAATCATGAATTCGGGATAAAATCAACTTTATATTACTTGAATCAAGCTCATTTTGAGATTGATTCAATCTTAGTTTTACTTAAATCAATCTCATTTTCGGATTATTTCAAGTACGAAAACGGGATTGAATATGGATAATTTAAGTATTTGGGATTAAAAATCCGTACTTGAATCAATCTTTCTGTACTTGATTCAAGAAAATCCGTACTCACCGTACTATTAATACCACTTCGGATTGATTTGAGTACGGATGGATTGATTTTTTTTTTGAGTGTATTTCCCAAGTTATCAAATATCAAAATGTGCAACCGGTCCGCCATCTAACGTTTTTTTTTCCAACTAGTGCTTATTTCGTGAATGGTAACCCTTAGCTCATGTCTAATTTGACAGATAATTAGTTTTATCCTTCCGCTGAACGAATATGGTTGTGTATACGCTTGAACAACACTGCGAAATATTGCGACATAACTTTGAAAATCATGGTAATGTTGCAGAATGTGTACGAAAATTGCGTACGGATTCAGATGAAGCTCATTTTGATATTGGCGGGTATGTAAACAAGCAAAATTGTCGCATTTTGGGCACAGAAAACCCGCACGCATACATTGAAAAGCCGTTGCACCCAAAACGAGTCACTGTTTGGTGCGGATTTTGGTCCAGAGGCATAATTGTGCCATTTTTCTTCGAAAATGAGCAAGGAGTGGCCGTTACAGTCAATGGCGATCGTTATCGGGCCATGTTGACCGAATTTTTGTTTACAAAAATTAAAAAGGAGTATTTTGGCAACATTTGGTTTCAACAGGAAGGCGCTAGAGTACCAGCTTTTTCTCATTTAAGGTCCCCAGAAAGTACGCTTTATGTTAATGTAGGATATAATCTGTATGTACACGTAGAAAAAAAAATATGGTTGGATGTAGACAGATACTAAGAGCAACGTACTATGGTTGGATTTTAATAATGTTTATGTTTGCAGGTTACCATATTATGTTTAAATATGACCATTATGTGGTTAAAATCAACAAAATATTTCCGGAAATCCAGCATAATATGGTCAAAATTAACCATATTTTTATCAATATTAACCATAATAATGTTCAAAACTAACCATATTATGGTAAAAATTAACCATCATCTGAAAAAATTTCCCAGAATTTTGCCAAAAGTGACCATATTACTGTCAGAATTAACGGTAAAATAACCAAGGTTATTCTCATTATGGTTATTATTAGCATCCATTTTTTCAGTGTCAAATTGTAATTTTATTAAAGTTTTTATTCCTGATAGGTGTATGTGCCACTTTTATAAAAAAAATCCCCTTTAATTCATATTCCAGCCTATGACGATCTTCATTACCATTTTTTCTGTTCTACTAGTTTGTTCTACGTAAATTTGTGTATTTTAATCAATAATTAAAATAAAATGAATGAGAATTTTAGGCAAACCATGTAAAATGCAAACGACCACAATGTTGTTGCTTTCTAATCATATTATTTTAAATTTAAAATTAAAATATTAAAATTCCGAACATATTATTGTTATTAAATATTAACCATAACATGTTTGATAGCAACCATAATATGGTTATATCTTTTGAATGGATGAATTTATCCAAAATATGGTTGCCGTAATAATAATATGGTTAAGGTAGCCATAATATGTTTAAATGTATAGATGTAGCTTTATTTTATTAGTTTTATAATTGTTAAATTCAACCATATTTGAAGTTTCAAGGGAGGTAAACACTTTATTGTAGATAGAAACAAAATATTATCAATCGTGAAAAAAGTTTTGATAAAAACAATAAACTTTTGTTTGTTGCCATTTCAGGGACCATAATATGTTATTTTTTTACCATACTTCAACCGCGTGTACATACAATTTCTCAATAGCAGAAAATCTCTAAATGTTATCCTGTTTTAAACTCTTAAAAAGTACCAACTTTATCCCTTGAATAGTATCCTATACATTAATCCGGTCCTTATGCAATCTACGTTCCTAATTTGTCAAAAAGAGAAAAAGTACAATTTTACCCCGATTTTGCTCTTAGCATATAGCCTGTATTTGAACTTGGGCCAAATGCTATCAGTCTACCAAAGTTCATCAACATCGATTAAGCGGTTTTCCCGTAATTGAGCCACAAACTAACAAAACATACAAAGTTTTACATTTATATTATTAGTATATATACGTACACATGTATATTTTCATAAAAACCATTAAAAAAATGTTCAGAAGGGTTAAAAAACAATTAGTATGTGGTTATTTTATTGAACTGTTTTTTTTTATTCCAAATTTTTATATCTTGATCAGGCTTAAGTTCATTAATTATAATTGGAATTTAACAACATAAAATGCATTAAAATTTAGAGATCATTTTTCATTCTTGACTGACCGGGGAATTGAACCCGCGTTCACCGACAGCCTGATTTGATAGTAACTACACTTTCTCTTCAGAAATCTTTGCCGTTTAATACTAACCGCCCGCCATTAACGACGGCTGTGATTTTTGTGGAGTTTTCTGGATATTATTTTTAATAAAGTATGAATTAATGATACTGTCATGAAAAACAGTTTTTTTGTTAAGTTTTTTATTCGCTTTTGAAATTTTTTGTAAAAATGATTGATTTTGATTTGACTATATGTACATATATATTACATCTTTATTAAGATATCTAAGTATTATACCATACACAGAAAAAAATAACAAAAGTTATTAAGCTTTAAAGAAAATTTTTAAAACTTTTCTAATATTTCTTAATTAATATGTTTGTAAATTGTCATATTAACAATTCGTATATTTTTTTTGTAGAAAATTAATTTGTTTATCATAGTTATACATTATTTTGTGTCAAAAAGATAAAAAAAATATCTCTGGCTAAAAATCTTTAAAGGAATAAAGGATATTCGATTACTGAGAAGCTGAATCCGTCTACAGCGCAAGAAAAGTTATTATTTAATCATTCATAGAGATATTTTAACGGGTCTTTTGTGTATATATTCTAGTATTTCAAATATTACCAACAATGGGGTAAAAAATTCGTTTTGTGGTGATATCGGAACTTCCTCGTGCATCTAGTGATAAATAATTCTGTTACTGAAATAGCTTATAATGTTATTTGTGATGTGTCTTTTTATATATTTTACTGAAAAATTAATAAAAACAACTCTTAAATACAATTTCTTATTCAAATCAATAAGCAATAATATTATTTGTTAATATGACAAACTGGAAATTTGTTAATAATATTTGTTGAGTTTTAACAATTCTAATTAACAAAATTATTTTTTATATTTATTAATTCGGTTGTTGGTGCCTTTTCAATTAAAAACTTAATTGTATTAACGAACTGGTATTCAATATGACAATTGATTTGTCGTAATTTTTTTCCGTGTAATATTAAAGTTTCAAGTTTTACTTTCAATTTCATTGAATAGATGTAAATTTAAAATAAACATATTTGCATGAAAATAACTCACAATATAATAAAAAATTAATATAAAATTAGATATACCCGATGAAAAATAACATGTTTAGAGGCAACCATAATATGGCTGCAGCTTCTGGATAGAGGACTGATTTAACCATAAAATGGTTGTCGGTGAAAAAAGTACAGTTATATTAAACATAATATGTTAACATTTTCTGTAAAAATAGTTTTGTTGAAGATGACCATGTTTTCAACATGTTTTGTCTCTGCGTGTACTTCTTTCATAACTAAAATTTATTTTAAATTTGTTTCTTTTAAAAACCATTGTAAAAATGCAAACTTTCACTTACTTGCGATCGGTGGCATGTCATAACGTCCAGTGTCATAGTGTCCATGGACATTATGACACTTTCAAAAGTGTCACAGTGTCCATGGACTTTATGACATTTTTAAAAGTGTCGGCCGGGCGGAAGGATTTTCTCCTCTATGGTATAACAAACATTGGCTTTGCTAACTAAAGCTTCTCTGAGTAGTCGGCCTTCGTTCGAAAACAAGGCATATTTTGGAACTTAATTAGCGAAGCCGGTCTTTGTTTTACCATAGAAGTGAAAATACTTGAGCACGGCCGAAGGCCGGCTTTGAAGATAAGCTTTCGTTAGCGAAGCCGGTATTTGTTATACCATAGAGAAAAAAATCCTTTAGCCCAAAAGTGTTTTCGTTATATATTTAATATATACACCCAGAAAAAAAGCAACAAAACAATTTTTAAAAAAAATTTAACCATAACATGTTTAATTTAACAAAATCATTGTAACCGACAACCATATTATGGTTAAATTAGTTTCTTTAAAAATAGTTTTGTTGGTTGTGATCATAATAAAACATGTTTTTCTCAGCGTGTATGTTTTTTTGTATTTAACCTCTTTAGTAATTACGGTCCATTTGCAAAGTGTTCATAATGACCATGACATATGATATGACACTTTTTGGAGTGTCATAGAGTCCATGGACACTATGACACTGGACGTTATGACATGCCACCTTGCGATCATTAGCGTAGAGATAATAAGAATACGTGACGTGATGTTATCTTCAAATATATTTAAAAAACAATTAAACAATTAACGATTGCAAAGATTGCAATAGCACAATAACTATTAGAAATGTAAGTTGACAAGAGAAGATGCCCTTAGAAATAACACAGAACTGAGAAAATCTTGAACTTTAACTTTGTAGCCCGGTATCTCGCCTTCGCAACTTTAAAAGCCTTGAACTCTTAAGTCTAATTAATTCTGAATACTTCTCATTTACAAAACAAGAAAGAACAACTGCGACTTCCTTATAATTTTGTGGTAAGAGTGCACCTTTCGATGGAAATGCCCATATGTTGTTAATTTTTTTAGCTTATCAAACAGTCCACCGACTAATTTTCAGTTGCCTCATAGTATGCCTTTTTAATTCCCTCACAGACTGCCTATTAAGTTTGTCGTTAGCAGGCTCCCTTAAGAACACGATTGTTTAATGCATATCGAATACATTAAAAAATCTCTTGTCTCTCATCTAAAGGTTTTCCCGTTCGGTGACAAAAGTCACAAGATAAACTGTGCTCTGGAGAATAAACGTTTTTGAATAATGGCAAAAAGAAAAATAGCAAAACACATGCAAAATATATTCCCAGTACATATAAATACATGTGTATTAAGAAGGCTACAACGAATTGAAAATTACAATAGCATTTATATAGTCAATAAGTCATATAGTCTTTTTAACTTTTAGTCAAATAATCGTATAGTCTTATAATAATTAAGTAGAGTAAATACGTGTAATGTGTTATACCTATTTGTTTTTTAGTGTTTGTTCGATTAAAATATGATTCAACCATCTGTATGCTAAGCTTTCATGAAACCAATTGCGAAAAATATTAAACCCACATTTTCAGAGATATTAAGGAAAATATTGCAAATCCCATTTAACACGACCTAAAAAAAATGTGCAGGTAATGTGGTATAGTGAACTACTTTACCAACTCATAAAATTTTCTTTAAAATTAGTTGTTTGTGTTTCATACAAATTTTTACTTTATTGCAATTAAAAAAAATAAACAAAATAACAAAAACAATTTATGTAATTTTTCTTAAAAAGCGTTTTCGAGATATTTTGCAGTTTATAAAGTTTTTTCCAAAAATCTTGAGAACTGATTAATTTAACACTGTTACAAAGATAAGTTTTCCCCCTTCAGCATGTATGTATACTGGCCCATAATCACAGTCGAACCCTTAAGTCGGCCCTTTTTATACACTCCACCACAATAAGTTGTGAAGAGGGTATACTTAATTTATTATTCCGTTTGCAGCATTTTTATTATTCATCTCAGACCCCAAAAACGACATATATTATGGCTCCTTGAGTACATCAAAGTGGATTTAGTTATGTCCGTCTGTCTGTTCGTTGTTGAAAACACGCTCAATATCGAAAAACTCAAAAGAAATTAACAAACTTGGTATCAGTAGTTGTAGTTATCCTAAGCAGTTTGGGACTGAAATCCCGCAAAATAAGTTCAGTAGGATCAGAGTTATAAATCAAAATGTGAAACTACCACATTAAAAAATTTATAATTTTGTTTCAAAAACTAACATAAATGGTGGAACAATGCACGGAATGTTATAAGATTGTGCAAAACTCATTTTATTCGACTGAATATCACGCTGTAAAATTTCGTGAAGATCCGTCCATAATTTACCCTAGGCCCCATATAAAACCTACTCCCGGAAAACTGTTTAGTACGCCTAAAAGCGTAGAACATAAAGCTATCATATAAAATTTTGCCACGACTCTGTTTAATAAAACTAGAGATTACACTGTGAAATTTCGTGAAGATCGGTCTATAAATTACCCTAGGCCCAATATAAACTCTACTCTCGGAAAAGACCCCTTCACATATACTCCTAAATACTCATCTTAACCCAGATGGCCAGATTGCCACTTGTCACCTCTCGTTAAGATTTTCTAGAAGGTTATTCAAAGGAAAGCGTCATGAACGATAATATGAACGAAATTGTCGGTAGAACTAGAACCTGGTGTTGGTCTGGGCCGGGTTAAAAAAATGTGCTTACGCCTTTAACCGTAATTAATAATGCTATGAGAATAAAAATTAATATTCACAGTTTTATATGACTAGAAAATTTCTTTATGATCGGTCCATAATTAACTATAGGCCCTATTTAAAACCCACTATGGAAAATTAAGCAAATGCGCCGTAGCAGATATAGATATTACGGTAAAATTTCTTCCAACCAAAAAAAAAAATCCAAGTAATTTTATGATATACGGTCCATAATTTACTTTAGATCCACTTTTTAACAGCCTTCTGAAATTCACTGTAAACGATAAAACTAATTTCATCACTGTATTGGAATTTATGTTTTTTAATACAACAAATAACTCCGCGGAATTTCGAGGTGATTGGTTCATAACTTACCATGGCTCCAATATAAATCCCCCTCCTGAAAATCATTTAAGTCTGGCTTAAGCTGTTACGAATCATGGTTTTTTACTCAAGATTATCGGTCAATATTTTAATATAGTTCTAAACCGCAACCAATTTTACTGCTGATGTCTATTTTTATAAAAATAAATTAATAATAAATAGACATCATGTCGGTGGAGGGTATTAAAGATCCGGCACAGCCGAATATAGCACTCTAACTTGTTAAACACAACTTTAAAATAAAAACCTACTGTCAATTATTTTGCTACTTAGCCAAAATTAAAGTATATTTTAAATTGAACCGGCTTAAACTGAGTTACACCTCAAATGAAGAAAATTTTTTCATAAAGGCAGCCCATAAAAAATCCTGGTGAATCAAACTGGAGACAATGTACAACAGATCGAAGCGCATGGGAAACATTTTTTAACCCGGCCCAGACCAACACCAGGTTCTAGTGCCATCGAAGTAAGTAATTATATATATATATATATCTTACCGACAATTTCGTTCATATTATCGTTCATGACGCTTTCCTTTGAATAACCTTCTAGAAAATCTTAACGAGAGCGGACAAGTGGCAATCTGGCCAACTGGGTTAAGATGAGTATTTAAGAGTATATGTGTAGGGGTCCTTTTATTCAACAACGTCATAATTAGTTTTAGAGTAGTTGTTGTTATTTGTTTCCTGCTTCATATTCAACCTCTTTCAATAACACTGGTTAACAGTCAAAAAATACCAAGAACGCCACATGACTAGATAAGTTAATTGGGACCCCCTGAACACGACAAGCGCTGTAATTTTTTTCCTAAGTACCGTTTTTTAGATAACGGTCGATATGCTACAAATTTATATCTGATAAGAAATGGCTGAGTTATGGCACCTCAAAGTTCAAAATTTGCATATTTTTACGTTTTTTCAAAACTTTTCATTTTTATTTCGTTTTTTTTCTACGTTATAGTAAATATCTGGAATATTTAATTTTTGAACCAAATAGTATATTTCATTACCAACATTTTAAGCGTAATTTGAAAAATAAAGTTTTTATTAAGGATTTTGTGGAACGACAATATTTTCATATGCATTGCTCACACACTATATTCGGCGAAAATTCAAAAAATTTATATTATGACGAGCGACTTGAACTTTTGCGTTTATTTTCGGATGGATCTTCGCGAATGAGAAACCAACAATAGTCCGCCATCATTTGTTCATCCCACCAGCCTTTGTAACGTCTCTCGATTTCTTCCATTTCCTGGTGAAATCTTTCACCTTGTTCATCACTTTCGGAGCCCAAGTTCGTTTCATCACTTTCGGAGCCCAAGTTCGTGGGGAAAATATCCAAATGACTGAATAAAAAGTTAAAAAGAATAAAATTTTGATTGATAACGGCCTTTTTGATATACATGTTTTCACTCAACGCTTACCAATGGCATTGCATTTTTGCAGTAGTGTATCGATCTTCTCAGCGTAATCAGGACTTCTGTAGTTTCCCAAAAAGTTGTGAACGATGTCCTGGAATGCTTCACATGGAATGCTTCACATCGGATTTTTCGGTTGGGCTCCACAAGGGTTTGAGTGGGACCATACATCGAAAAACACAAAAGTAGCGTTATCTAAAAAACGGTCCTAAGGAAAAAAAATTACAGTGTTTTTCGTGTTCAGGAGGTCCCAATTAACTTATCTAGGTATGTGGCGTTCTTGGTATTTTTCCAAATTAAAAATTTGTAAAGCAGTGTAATTAGGACAAAAGGTAAGCAATTTTTATTGGCAGTCGAAATAACAACATGTATAAACAATCAATAAAATAATTTTATATTGGGTAAATTTGTTTGTGTAACCTTTTACACCCTTCACCATAATGTTTATGAAAAGTCTGGATCCTTATGACAAGAGGAGTTGTCCGTCTATCTGAGAGTTTGTTAAAATGGGTTAAGCAAAGACCTTTCATAAGTTGCGACTCTATATAAATGTATAGCAAGCCAAATAAAAACCTCGACAACGATATGTACGATTCGGAAACAAGTTCATGATAATAAAAATTGGGAATTAAAGAAACTTCAGTTCAAGAAGACTGTATTTTCCTTGTGACTTCTTTGTTTAGAAACATTCATAAACTGGTATGAAGGGAAATCGATGTAATAAGTCATACTTAGGGTTTTTTCCCGGGATTTCCCGTCAATTATTCGATTTCCCGTTTTTCCGGGATTTTTCTTGCGGGATCCCGGGAAATAAAAAATTCTTCATAATTTCAGAAAACAGCTATTTATACTTTAAAATTTAGTTTTCTATTCTCTAAAAATTAGCATCTGTGGATGTGTTGCGGATTAGATCAATTACAAGAAGTGAGTACATATTTAAATCAATGTCTACTGATGCAAAAAATCTACTAAAAGCAGAATGGGCAGTGCAACCGTTGATAATTATTACATTTAGTGAAGTGAAGAGTTAATAAAGCACATTAATTCAAAATAAGATACAGGCAGCAAAGTTCCATTGTCCATGAACAAGTCTTAAAAATAGAAGATACCTAAACATATCGCTCCTTTATTGCAACATAGTCATATCTACAAAAACAAACGATCTTGGAAAAATGCGATTAAAGTTTTCAAAATGTATTGATTTAAAGATATATTTTGCTATAACTTCGATTCAGTTTGAGATATAATAGGAGAAGGTATGAAGGAAAACTTTGCTAAAGTTACTTAAAATTTTTGATTTTTTGAGATATGACTATGATGCAATGAAGGAGCGATATGTTTATTACGGGATAAGCCTGGTACACTGTTCAACATTTCACGTGAAATGCTGTCAAAACGCATATAAAAAAAACTTGTGAGAAATATCTATGAAATAATGTTGATAGAGTTGTACTCTGTTCATTTTGTGAAAAAGTTCTGAAATGTTTCTGGCAACATTTTTTTACAACTTCGAAATAATGCAAGCTGCATTTATTTCACGTGGAATTTTGTAGCAAAAGCAAAAAAGTATGAACTGATTATTTATGAGAAATACAAAATTTAATAACACAACCGGTAACAGTTTTTTATCTATATTTCCCTTCTTTTTTATTAAAAAAAATATTTTTAGTTAAATATGTGAGGCTTGTTTACATACGCAAAACAATGTCGCATACTTTGCAGGAATAAAAACGTCAACTCGTACAAACTCGCATGATAGGTAACATTGATGCATGTCAAAATTTTCGTGTGGAATAAAATATGTTGCTCAACATTTTTCACAAATTTGAACAGAGTACTAGGCTATAAACACAAATTCTTTGAATTTGTGTTGGTTTATATAACAGTGAAATGCGGGGAAACCGACTTTTAACGATTTGTCCAACCTCAGTAAAAAATGAACGAAATTTTTCGGTAACATGATAATTCGTAAATAAAATTAGAAATATACTTTTTGACGACTTACTAAGCGCTTTGAGTGTGTCAGACAGTTATTTCCGAAGTCGTTAAAATATTTTATCTATTTTATTATTTAACTTTTTGATCTCATATCTCAATTTTTATTTTGTTTTTATTATTGTTTTATGAATTTATTTATTTATTTTTTTATAACTATATAACAATAAAATTATTATACAGTTAAATTGTTAGAGCATTGGCGTCTAAGGCCATCAGCTCTTTTATGAATTAAATTGTTATGTTTATGTTATCTTTTTTCATAATAATACGGAATAAAAGCATAACAATAGGCAATAAAAGCGTGAGGTAATAATAATTCAAGTTCCTATTTCAATCTTCAATTAATTTTTTAGTATTGAACCATTTCTTTTACTTTTTTTGTAAACAAGTTCCCTTACGTATTTTTATAAAAGTTTTTTTCATTAATTAAAAACAGCATTTACTTTGTATTATGTATATGGAGCGGGATCCCGGGATCCCGGGAAAGCGGAAAATTTTTTTAAATTTCCCGGGATCGAAAAATTCCGTGAAAAAAACTCTAGTCATACTAAACCGTTCGTCACAAACTTTAATGTCAAACCTAATCACTTAAGCAAAATGGCTATAATAAAAATTCTATACCGCCATAGCTGGAGAAGGTGTAGTGCCCTAGCTATGAAGAAGCTATGAAGCTATTAAGGGAAATATTATTTCTTCAATAAAAAAGTACTTCAAAATGTATCACCCATTGAAATATAAACAAATTCTATTTAAAAATTAATACAAAGGACTGCTACTTTCCAATTTCAAAAATCATAAACTGGAAGGAGAAGTCTGGTGAAAAATACATTTAAGTTTTTCAAAACAATCCTTCTTAAAAGTTTATTTTTTTTAATAAAAGCCAAATACCTCTGCTCTCTTTAAAAACTTTTAAAAACTCTTTTTTTTTATTTACTTATATTGTTAATAAATTTTGTTATTGTTGGTAGCAGTTTGCTATAAATACTGGGTATTGCATCACTTACGTTTTGATTTATTTGTTAATAATGTTTTTTCCCTTATGATTTTTTTTAAAGTTGGCATTTGCTAAAATTCAAATTCTAGTTTATTAATATGTTCACACTATGTTTCGATGATAATATATTTTAAATGGTGCCCATTGTTTGCTTTTGCTTGCTTTAAAGCACTTCCCAATGCCTCTCTTAGAATTTCCTGTCCCAGCGTTAATATTTCTTCCTATAATTTAGCACTTAAGCTGTTAGATGGATTCTGGCTTTTTAGCGTACACCTTAACCCTAAAAAACAAAATAGGAGCCTTAAAGTTTAAAGCAAAAAAAAAAAAAACAGGATATAAATTGGTCGCTAAAAATTTCGCGTAGAATATCACATGTTGATCGTAATAGTGGTTGTAAAAGTTGCATATATTAGAAGGAATATTGTCCGACGATACTTTCTGCAGTAATTCCGTAGCAGACTGTGTAACAATGGAGGTGCACTTGAAACTCATCAATTATTTTTGGATTTTGGACATACTGCAATTTTGCGTCATCGCTCGCTATGAATTTTTGAGCACAACTCATGCAAATTTGGCTTTCTTCGAGAACTTGGTGCATTTCGAAAGGAAGAAAATATGAACTTTATGTCAGCATCCTGATTGCTGACTTTGAAAATAAAATTAAGCAAAATTCCTCTTTTTAAAAGTGCTGACAAGGCGAATTCATGTAGACGGTGGTGGCGATACTACAACACCAAAAATACAACATTGTATTTCATTGGTTGCTTTCGTATCAAAAACACAAGCAACTTTTGACATTCCTCTCTCTAAATAAGAAAAAAATGTAGCACAGCTGTGCTTTCAAGTTTACATGAAAAATTAATTCGCCTTGAGTACTGAGCATTTGCACAAAAAATTTCCCAAATTTTTCAAAGTTATTTTTAAAAACGGGGAAAAACAAATTAAAACAAAATCTTCACTCACTAATTAAATTATAATATTACCTAAACGCCACCCTGTATAAGGTGGTGTTATAGTTTCTCTCTCTCTTTTGGCTACAACAACCAAAGTTTTTCATCTCTATCCATCTGCTGTTGCCTTTAACTTTAACCAACAGCCATAAATTTCTTTTAAAATAAAAAAAAAAACAGAAAAATTTAGTTTCACATTTATATTTATTTTAACATCTCTATAGATTGTGACAATATTCTGTCCTTTTTTATGCGTAAAATCCTTTTTCACATACATACATACGCCAACTGTTCAACATCCCTCTGGTGATTTATTACAATAAATCTTAATAAAGTGCGATTTATCTTATTTATTGTAATATTTTATTTTAAACATTTTTGTTTATATTTTTCATCATTCATTTATTTAGTATCCCTTAATATGAAAAAAAATAATTTGTATAAAAAAGATATTTTTGCTTATTTATAGTAATTTGTCTTTATTTTAAACATAATTTTTTATAATTTCTTTTACCAGATCAACTTTTATTTGCTAAAATAATAATTTTCTGCAAAAATAGCAAGAACTTGTACTGTTTATGCTCTTGTGAACAGACAAATTGGTTGTTTCTTTGTTGACGTACCCTACTTTAGGAACCTTTGGAGATAATCCTGATATGTCTACTGATCCCAAGTCCTTTACTTAAACTCGAATACAAATCCTTAATTAGCAATATTTTAATCGGACTAACCGTTTACAAACTCGCTTACAATCAGTTGGAATAACATACGTTATTAGCAGTGTTCGAAAATAAACACTAAATATCGCTCTTTATTGTTCGGTTCGGTAGATTTGTGGAAAACACAAGCGCTAATAGTGTTCAATTAATAAAAAAAACATAAACAACTTGTAACACTTCTTTTCCTAAGTATTAAAAAAACAAAAACAGTAGCCCGGCTAATTTAATTCTGCACCTACAAAGTGTGTTGGCCTTGACACGGAAAATATCCAAAGTTACACACACAAACTTACCCAAACGTAATTTTGTAAATAAAAAGATTTGCGAGAAACTCAATTTGGTTATATTCTTTCGTATAACTTTCCAACAAATATTTTTTTTGATAAGTTTAGTGAAGTGTAAATCGATCAACTTTCTTTTGTTATCATTAAAATTGTAAGCGAAATCAAGAATTTGACATTAAAAATAGCACTTGAAACAAAGCAAAAGCTACATTTCGTTGGCTGCATATGACAACGCAATAAAAAAATGGAGCTTCCAACGAAGCAGGAGAAACATAAACGTTTCGCTTACCATTGGGCTTACGGAAGACATGAATTTTATATGGCGAGTTCCCATTTTGAAGCAGTAAATTTTTGATACATAAAGTGCATTATCAGCGCATAAAAAAATAGTTGGATTTAACGATCAGCTTTACACACTGAATGTTTTGATACAGCTATTTTTTTAGTATTATCGCTTACAAACCTGCTTCGTAGCACTTAAAATGTTATTTTTTTATACAAGTTGTTGAGAGTTCTTTCAGGAACTTAGTCGCATTTCTGTATGTTCCTAGCGTAGTGCTTCGCAAAATGTTAAAATTTTTTATTGGGAAGCTTGTGTGTGACATATTTTTCGATTTTTAGTTAGACATTTTTTTCTAGCCGTAGCGGGGATAGCGTTCTCAAGCTATCAAAAATTCCCATACCCAATCTATGTGTATGTATCATACCAAAATAGCGCGGCGGCAACACTTTCCTAATAAAAAAATTCGATTTTGACGGCGTCTGTTATAGTGAAGTTGGCAGCCAGGGTTATTTAATTATGACAATTTTACTATTGTTATGTCAATCTAGTGGTTTTATCTCCATTTTTCTTTTTATAATTTTGGTTTTATTAAACCTGAAAGCTAACATTACTGAACGGGACACAGCGTTGACGCTCTTGTTTAGGTATGGCATATCATCTTAAAAGCTAAGCCAAAGAAAACGTTCGGCTTTCCGCTCTTGTTTAGGTATTGCTGCTATGATTTTCTGTTAAAATTTATAACTTTTAGCGTTGGTTCAGACACAGAGTGCCCCGGTAGGCTAGCTGGTAGCGAGCTTGTCTATCAGCGCCGGGGTTGCGGGTTCGATTCTTGCCAGAGACTCTTGTTTCTTTTCTGCAGACAAGCATAAGGCTTCGCGGGATAAGCTTAGGAAAATTAAAAAAAAAGAAAAAAAATTAAAAAATAATAACGTTACTCTGTTTATCATTTTTCGAACAAAAAAGAATACTGTTCTTATTCAACAAAAAGATTAGAACAAGCCATAATTATCTAAAACGCAACGCCAAAGAATTACATTGAAAGCAACCAGTGAAATGCGCATATGAGAATAGCTTATCCCATCAGCAATACATTTCAGTTTATCAAAGTTATAAATATTTTGTCATAACTT
Source organism: Pollenia labialis (assembly GCA_949318255.1). NCBI lineage: Eukaryota > Metazoa > Arthropoda > Insecta > Diptera > Polleniidae > Pollenia > Pollenia labialis. The sequence continues at coordinate 147,689,110 of OX439141.1, forward strand.
GTGGCGTTGAAAATTTTAAAATGGTACATGAATTTCTGTAGAAAGCAATAACAAAATTACGAAATATTTATGACTTTGAAAAATAGTTGTGCCATTGTTCTAATTTTAGAAAAGTTTTTTTGACTCTGGTGAACATTTCATGTTTGTGGCTTTGCCTCCTTGTAGTGCTTTAGCTAAAAAAGTTTTTTTTTTGAAATTTACAACGCCTAAAATTAAACATTTGAATAGGTTCAAAGCAGAAACTTCTCAGTCCTTGTTTTTATCTCTTAATTTGTATAAAATAGAGCTTAAAGAATGGACTCAGTGTAAAAGTTAACTTTCAAAACTCAAAATGAACATTTCTCAAAGAAAGTAAGCGTTTTAAGATTTTGTTAAAAACTATTTTTCCTCTAGCAACAAGTTATTTTGATCCTAGAGGAAACAAAGTAATTCTAGGTGTCATGTTGCCCAACACTGTTTTTGAATATTAAAATAGCTAAATGAAGTTATAGCAATCCTTATTTTATGGGAAATGCGAAACTTCGATTCAAGAAATTTTATCACCTGTGTGCTAAAATAGAACTGCATAAGTGCATATTTATTTTTTTATAAAAATTAAAAGATTTAATTAATTAAATGTTTCGAAATAGCCCCAGCCAAAAAAGTAACTAAGAAACGTACTGTCATAACACTGTACGATAAAAACAACATTTTAAATCGGCTAAAGTATAAAGAAAAACTTGTAACTTTAGCGAAATCTCTTTAAATGAGGCAACATAAAAACCATCCAAAGAAACGAAAATAATTTTAATTCAATTATTTTATAAAAATATAATAACAAATCTTTAAACATTTCATAGCAATATCCTTTTATTTTTAAAAAGTAAAGCGAGTTGGTTTGGTTTATATTTTGTTTTTCCTTAACCTACAATTAATGTTGGAAGAATTCCAATCAATTGTAGTGGGGAATGTAAGGAAAGATGAACTCACTGTTTATTGTTGATGATTTTTTTAAACTTTGATATTGTTACAAATTGAACTGTTTCTGTAATTCTTATACGCTTAACAGTTTAACTTGGTTTAATATCTTTAGTTTTTCTAAAATCTTTATGGATGAAGTTTCCTGATGATCTGGCCTAAGCAACCAGTGAAATGCGCATAGGAATAGCTTATCCCATCAACAATAAATTTCAGTGTATTTATCAAATAATAAAAATTGGGAATAAAGCATGAATACCAAAATCATTTAAAGTAAAAATAAAATCAATTTTGATTTAAGTTGAGCTGTTAATTTTTAATTTCTTGATATCCTTTAATTAGGCTTGAGTTTATCAAATTTAATTTTCAGAATGTGGTGATTCTTGAAATATGTAAAAATCAACCCGGGTTCAATTCCCAGCTCAGCCAAGAAAAATAATCAATAAATTTTAATTAAAATTCTAAGTTGTAAAAAATTCCTTCCTCAGTGAAAATAATTTAATGAAAATTAAATTTGATGAACTCAAGCCTAATTTAAGGATATCAAGAAAGCAAAAATAAAATTATTATTATTTATTTGGTATTATAAAGGCCCCAACACAGTTAGGTTATATAGGCCTATTAATTTCACCTAAGAACTTATATTCCATTCTAATACATATTTATATTATTTTAGATTGAAATTTGTTATGTTTTTAAATTCATTTTCTTTTTACAGGATATTAATGTTACAGTAGAATCCCGATAATTCGTAATCGCAAGGGACCGGTAATTTCAAAATGAACATTTCTCAAAGAAAGTAAGCGTTTTAAGATTTTGTTAAAAACTATTTTTCCTCTAGCAACAAGTTATTTTGATCCTAGAGGAAACAAAGTAATTCTAGGTGTCATGTTGCCCAACACTGTTTTTGAATATTAAAATAGCTAAATGAAGTTATAGCAATCCTTATTTTATGGGAAATGCGAAACTTCGATTCAAGAAATTTTATCACCTGTGTGCTAAAATAGAACTGCATAAGTGCATATTTATTTTTTTATAAAAATTTAAAGATTTAATTAATTAAATGTTTCGAAATAGCCCCAGCCAAAAAAGTAACTAAGAAACGTACTGTCATAACACTGTACGATAAAAACAACATTTTAAATCGGCTAAAGTATAAAGGAAAACTTGTAACTTTAGCGAAATCTCTTTAAATGAGGCAACATAAAAACCATCCAAAGAAACGAAAATAATTTTAATTCAATTATTTTATAAAAATATAATAACAAATCTTTAAACATTTCGTAGCAATATCCTTTTATTTTTAAAAAGTAAAGCGAGTTGGTTTGGTTTATATTTTGTTTTTCCTTAACCTACAATTAATGTTGGAAGAATTCCAATCAATTGTAGTGGGGAATGTAAGGAAAGATGAACTCACTGTTTATTGTTGATGATTTTTTTAAACTTTGATATTGTTACAAATTGAACTGTTTCTGTAATTCTTATACGCTTAACAGTTTAACTTGGTTTAATATCTTTAGTTTTTCTAAAATCTTTATGGATGAAGTTTCCTGATGATCTGGCCTAAGCAACCAGTGAAATGCGCATAGGAATAGCTTATCCCATCAACAATAAATTTCAGTGTATTTATCAAATAATAAAAATTGGGAATAAAGCATGAATACCAAAATCATTTAAAGTAAAAATAAAATCAATTTTGATTTAAGTTGAGCTGTTAATTTTTAATTTCTTGATATCCTTTAATTAGGCTTGAGTTTATCAAATTTAATTTTCAGAATGTGGTGATTCTTGAAATATGTAAAAATCAACCCGGGTTCAATTCCCAGCTCAGCCAAGAAAAATAATCAATAAATTTTAATTAAAATTCTAAGTTGTAAAAAATTCCTTCCTCAGTGAAAATAATTTAATGAAAATTAAATTTAAACTCAAGCCTAATTTAAGGATATCAAGAAAGCAAAAATAAAATTATTATTATTTATTTGGTATTATAAAGGCCCCAACACAGTTAGGTTATATAGGCCTATTAATTTCACCTAAGAACTTATATTCCATTCTAATACATATTTACATTATTTTAGATTGAAATTTGTTATGTTTTTAAATTCATTTTCTTTTTGCAGGATATTAATGTTACAGTAGAATCCCGATAATTCGTAATCGCAAGGGACCGGTAATTTCCTACGGATTACAGGAGTTTTCGATTTTGCGGGGTTTCGATTTAACGGTGTTAAAATAATATAAATACGAATTAACGGGGTTTTTCAATTTATTTACTAAAACGATAAAAAAAAACATAAAAAACAATTGTTAAAAAGAAAAATTATTCATGTAAAAAACTGATCGAGTACTTCCTCGATTCGAAAGCTATTTTATTTCAGTCGATACTTAACGAATCAAAATTATTTTTTCAGTATTGTGAAACTAAAATTAATGCTTTATAACACTGAAAAAATTATTCCGATTCGTTCAGTATTGACTGAAATAATTAAATAATAAATTGCTTTCGAATCGAGAAATTACTCGATCACGACTGCCAGAATCAGGCCCCTGATCTTAAGAAAATACAGAAACACACAAGAAAAAACCCACGCAAAAAAAAAAAAAAATCATTCTTTCCATGTTTCTGTTGTTTTATTACGAATTATAAGTGGTAGTTAGCAAACAATTACGATTTATAAGAGGTAAAGAATATTTTATTTGATAAAAAATACGAATTCGCAAGGGGACCAAAATGTATGGAAATTTTACGAATTAACGCGATTTTTTCAAGGGACCGACAGTTTATTACGAATTATCGGGAATTACGATTTATCGGGGTACGAATTATCGGGATGTGACTGTATTTATTTAATATTTTAAACGTTTGTTATGCAAAAGACTGCATTCATTAAATATGTGAGAGATGGTTAGTGTTTGCCCGCATTCACATACTGGGGGCTGTGTTTTTTCAATAATATGTTTATGTGAAAAAAACAATGACGTATTTTGAGTCTATATAACTTAATAAAGTCTGTTTTGGATATATTGGGTACTATTAATTTGTGTTCCATAGATCATTCCAGGTGTCAAAAATATATTTTCCAATGTATTGCCTTTAATCTGAATATTGAAGGGTATATTCGGTAGATATCCTGCTTTTTAAAGAATTTCTGGCAAGCTGATCCACTTTTTCGTTTCCACCTATATTTAGGTGGCTCGGAACCCATGGAAATGTAATTTCTTGTTTAGGTTAGGATTGTTATTAACATTCTTATTTGTTGTAGAATCATGTTGTTACTAAATGGATCTTGTAGTCCTTCCAGGACACTTTTACTGTCGGTTATAATAAGTGTTTTTTGACAGATGTTTTTAAGTATTTTTAGACATGTTTTTATTGCCATTAGAATGATGAATACGTTTAGATATGGCAATATTCAGTTGTTCATAGCGCAAATTAAATTATCAATATTTTTACGAAAAATTTCACAAGGCCAAAACTCCCTGAAGGAGCGTTCCAATGCTTTTGCTATGTACTTAAGTATTGCCTTGGCTACAATTTTTGTTTGATTATTGGATCAAAAATCTCAATGGTTTGGCTGTTAAAGGCCAAAATATCCAAAAAAAACGTGACAAAAGTGTGGGAAAAAACTACAAGTCAAAATCGGGAAGCTCGATTTTCACCGTAGATGTATGGTCTAGTGGACTTTTTTGCTCAGTACAATCCCAAGAATCAGAAACGCGAAGCGCCCATTAAGATGTTCAAATCGCCCCACCCTAACGCTTATCCTAACAAAACATTTTCAAAATTCCAATGTTAAAGTTCACTTTCATGCTAGTAAATTTAACTCGCAGATAAAAGAAAATTAATACAAATCCAAAGGAACTAAAAGCCTCCATCCAGTCAGTAGAAAATTTGTTATTTCAAATTTAGCTAGAAGAACTTAATATGTCAGTTACACATACAATTTTGTTATAACTTAAATGCAAAAAATATTTAATAAAGACTCTTAAAAGAAGTAATTTTTTTTTCAATAAAAAAATTCCTATAATATATTTTCTCTTTATAATATTTTATATAATATTGTAGTTGTTCTCCTAGTTATACAGCAAAACAAAATGCAAATATTCAAAATATTCATTTACTTAAATGCTACATGCCTTTAAGCATTTCATATGTATTTTCTAACTTAAACTAGGAGTTATATCCTGCCACGTACTTATAAATTTATATTAAAACTTCTAAGATTAAAAAAAAAGAAAAAATGTAAAGTAAGTCATTCAGTCCAACATAAATTTGAAATTTATTTAATTTTTAAAAACTTTCAACAAACATCAACTCTAACTCTTCTAAAAAGAATATACAAAAAAATTCTCTGTGTAAAATTTTTTTTTCGCCAACAATTCAAGCCAATTTACTTTACAAGTAGCTATTCGGCTCTTCAGGGTAAAAGATTCCCTTAAAAAAAAAATAATAATATATAAAATGAGTATGCATGAGTGTTTTAGTAGGGAGGTTACACATTATAAGAGTTACTGTGCTAGTTGAAAAAACTGTGAAGCGGGGTACCCGGCGGGCTGACCTGATTGGAGTACGTCGAAACCAGTGGTAATTCGCTCTCTCATTCGTAATTCACAGCCCAATTGTGATCCAAACTACATAATTCGTAATACAAAATTTTGAGAGCGAATTATCTAACTTGGACGTAATACTACAATTTTAATAACTATGCCAACTACAAAACATCTTTGTCATCGCTCATTTTTGTCGAAGGCACTAAAATAAACGAAAAGAATAAAAAAAACATAAAATTGATCTAAAAAAAAAGTTTTTTTTTTTAAATTTAAAACAACAAATAAATAAACAAATAGGAATTGTTATAATAACGAAACATTTTAAACTGTAACTTGATTTTGTATTCATTTTCAAAGCAAAAAATGTAAATAAATATAAAAAGAAGAGTCGTTGAACTATGAATATGACGTTTTAACAGCGGGAATCACATTCCTAATTCAAAGAACGAACATTGTAATTCCAAATGCTTGGAGAAAATGCCTGTTATGGCTGCCAGATTTGACGATTTATCGTCATTTACCCTAAATTTGACGATTTTTCAAATGACATATTTTGTTTTAATTTACAAAGGAATTATATAGTATTTTTGAATTATTTGTTTGATACATTTTATTATTTACTTTACAGTAATTGTCTCGAGTAAGCAACTCATAACACATATATGAATATAATACGTAGTTTTTTCTTAAGCACTGTAACAAAGTTTCTGATGAGTAAAATCGCCCAAAACTTACACACGCAAAGAAATCACATGGTTGTGGTTAACATATTCTAAGAGCAATATATTATGATTAGATTCATGATTGTAGTTACCATATTATGATTGTAATTGAATAATATTATGACCAAATATATTCCTAATATTATATCCCTTATTTATATTCTTATAATGTCAATCATAATAAGTTAAGAAGTTATCATATAATTATCATGTTAAAATTAATCAGTTCAGAAGTAATCATACTATTGTCATGCTAATCATAAAAAGATGAAAAGGAATCATAGTATTATCATTTTAATAAAAATAAGTTAAGAAGTAATCATATTATGGTAAAGTGGTGCTGTCTCAACACTAATAAATTTTTTTTTTCATCGATTTTTTATTTTGTGGCACTTTACAATTTGTTTAATGTAAATACAATTTCTTTATTTTTTTAATTTAACTTGTTTTTTTAATTGTGGTTCAACAACTCACTAACAAATAATTCGATATTTAAAGCAAACGACACAACTGATTCAAAATTATTTTCGAAATGGCGCTAACATAATATTATTAGAGTTAACATATTTTGTTTGCATCTTAAGGCAACTTTGACTACATGTTTAGACAGTTATCATGTCATGTTTGTAAGAAATTAAATAAATATGTTTTCAAAGTTATCATTATTTAGTTGTTAGAAAAAAAATTTACTTTTCAGTCAACAATACTTAAATTTATAATTGCGATAAACTATGATATGTTTACAGTAACCATAATATTTCTTATATTTAATAAAAACAATAATTTATTGTGTTTATTGTTACAATAAACATAGTGAAGTTGCCGTAACCATGTCCAACCATATTTTTTCTCTGCCAACAAATGTTCTTCACATGTTTTTCAAATATTTTCCTATTTTGTATTTTTAAAAACTGAATTTTTCATAATTGAAATAAGTTTATACTTGCATTAATAGTCAATTGGAGAAAGAATATCGGTTTTACATTTAGAGATTTTCTGAAATAATGAATAAGTTTTTTATTTATACAAAAACAAACGGAAAATAGCTTAACATTTTCTAATACCAACAAAAGTTAATGTTATTTTACAATAACGATTTAAATAAGTCAGTTTGACGATTTTTTACCCAAAATTTGCGGATTTTCGAAACATTTTATCTGGTTGCTATGATGGTTGTAGTAAGATTTTATTTCATAGAAGAGTATTAGTAGAGCCTTTATCAGCACTCCACAGTTTTTTGTTTTTGAAGGTGCGTTTTCTTAGAATGTATCGTTTTTTTCTTGTGTTGTAATTAATATTTTTTTGTTTATATAAATATTTTTGTTAGATAATCTTTACTCGGGGTCTCCACCTAAGATAGTATCTGATAAAATATGTGAGACAACGTCGCCAGAATGAGAGAACACATTTCTTCATGTTTATCTTAATCTAGAACAGCAGCCTCTTTCTGTATTTCACGCAACGTAAAATTTTCCGCATGACACCAGTGAGTCGGGACAGAAACAGTGCAAGATGAAATAAAAAATGGTTTTTCTCACACAAGTGTTTCTGTATCTTTCCGTTGCGAGAATTATCTGTCATTTAAATAATTTTCCAGCAATTATTGGAAGGATGTGAGAAAAAGTGTTTCTGTAACAATATTTTGCGAAAAGTTTCTTACAAGAACTGTCAAAATAAGTCTCATTTGAAATTGGCGCGAGAAATACAAAATATAGATATTTTAAATTTAAAATATGTTTATATACTATTTTTTTAATATAAATAAAAAATAAAAAGAATTTCAATTATGAATGCATAATTTAAATGATGAACATAAATAAAAAACCATTGTTATATTTTGTTAATTGAATTTTCTTTTAACCTCTCCTTGTTTTGGTTTTATTCAGGGCTGCCAGATAAATTTGTGTAAAAATCGTAAATTTCTTGAAAAAAATAAAAATATTGTCTTTTTGTTTTAAAAAATCGGACAATTTAAAATTAATTTTAAACAAATTTCGTTCGATTTTTTATTAAATCATATTCAAACAAAAATATAGTCAAAGTTGATGGGTATTTTATACATACATATGTTCATATAATTTGTCTATTGTTCGAATTTAATTTTTTTAAATTTATATTTATTTTATTAAGCTTGAGGTCTATTTTTTATAAAATTATTTATTTTCTTTGATTCGATAACAATTTAAAATTGTTATTTTTCCCTGAAAAAGTCACACAAAGGAGTGACAAAATATCAAATTTAAAATAAATATTAACAAAAAATAAAATAAATATTTTTATAAAAACAAAAAGAAGTCAAGCTTAATAAACATATGTGGGTTAGGGTGGCCCAAAATACAAAAGTATCGAATATTCGCGCTCCACAACGCTGATCCTATTCGAATAGTGCTTAAAAATTTTCAGTCCAAATTTGACCACAATAGTTCAATATTTAGAGGTTGCGATAGTTTAATGATTTTTCGGGGTGAGACATTTTTGTTTATTTAAAAATAGAATATATTTAATAAAACAAATAAATAAGGAATAAATAAAACTGTATAGTATTAGGTACAAATTATCACATATTTTATTTTTTTTTTAAATTATCGATTGCCATTTTTGCAATATTATCTTTAGAAACCCCGGGAAAGTTGTTTCTATGGTGATCAACTAATCTAAGCAAATATTGTTTTTGCTTCTCATTTTTCGTGATTAAGCTGTTAAATCGGGTTACCAAAGCAACACCTCGTTGTCTTTAAAAACATTAGAAAGCATGACCTCAAACATATGATGGCGACAAGCAATCTATATTAGGTCTTTATTTAAAGTCTTTAAAGTACATGTCTTTAAAGTACATGCACCCAGCTTTAAAACAGTATTGGAGGCGGTAGTGTCAAAGCATAATCCTCAAATTTGGTTTTTTATTGACCAATCGGTACAGCCACACTAACAAGCGTTAGCATGTTCTACACCGGTTCCTTTTGTGATCTTCGGAACTGCTAAAAGTTTTTCTTTTCCATTGCCACTGATGAGTATAGCAACTCAATCGACTTTTTTGTTTTCATCAGAAATATCGGGCAATAATTTGCTGTCCCAGTGCAATACGACGGACTATTGTAAAGAGAATGAATCCTTATCTGCATCTAAAATCTTTTTTCAACAAGTACAACAATGATAAGCCAGAAGTAAATGCATGTTTAAGGTTTAAGAAGTAAATGCATGTAAAATAAGATGTGAAACATAAAAGTCGCCATTCATCGCGACCTCTAAATATTGTTCCATTGATCCAATTTTTAGTATAAACAAATATTTACAAATGAAACAAAATCAAGCTTGTGGAGATAGTATTGGACTATACTTTTACTTTTCCAAACAAGCGTGGGCCACTCTAATGTGGGCACTTCCAAAGTGTTGAACGTGACAGTCGTACGCATCTTAAATGCAATAACATTTAACACAACAAATATTTTTAAGTCCTTTTAACCCTTAAATTATAGCACTAAGAAAACATTGTTATCTATGCTAAAGTTTATGGAGGGCGCGATTCTAGGTCAAAGATAATGGCAAAAGAAGTAGCGGTTTGAACGTGAAAAAAAAGAAGTAGTTTTTGTGGCCATGTATAAAAAGGCGCAATTCAGCGTAACCTGTCACAATTTTTTAGTCAAACTACTTTCAGAATTTTACGTAGCAATGTAACTTTAAAATGTATTTGGTTTGATTCCAAAATCTTTTGAATATTTTTTTTTCTAAGCCAAAATGTGGGTCGATACGTGACATTTCGAACGTGAAATTTTTTCCATAATAATTTTACGGAATAATGATTAAAACAAAATAAAAATTTACTATAAATCCGAACAAAATATTTCTCTTCGAACTCTTTCTTAGATAAGAGTCCATGTAAGAAAATTTTTTTGGAATAATTTTTATCAAATATCAACTCTTTTAAGGAAGACAATATTAATGAAAACATACAAAAAAAACATGCTCACAAATAAGAAATAACGTTTGCACAAGTTTGCAGTTTGATTGTTCATCTAAGTGAACAAATTAATGGGTAAATTTATAAAATTAGTAAAATCTAAATATTTCTCTATAACAATATCGTAAAATAATAAGCTTTTAATAACTTTTAAATTTTCGGTCACGGTGGACCTTTTGACGGAAATGCCCAAATACTTATTTAAAATAGATAAAAAATATACCTACAAATACCAAGAAATTAAAAATGTTTAAGTTAAATCAGCTTAGATAACAGTATTATAAATATTTAGGGTTTTTATTTTTGCGAAAAACCCAGAATTGATCGTAACGACGTTGTTTTATATTTGTATCGTATGCATTCCAAATAGGATATTATTGGAATTTAAAAATATCGGTTCACAAATGGCTGAGATATGAGTAAAGAACACGTTTGCCTCTAAATGTTACCCATAAATCCATAATTTAACTATTCTTATAACTATTACTTTTTCACCTGACATAGACTTAGTAGAATAGCTGGTATTTAAAATTGAACAACAAAGTTATAAAACATTGTTGATTTTGTTTTTGCTTTCGTCACTTTTTTAGAATAAAATCAGCATATCGGTACTTTGCTATTTTCGGAGCAAAAATCGTCAAATCTGGCAGCCCTGTTTTTATTATATTTATTTCTTTTGTTGACGTTTCGCTGTCATTTGACACTTCACTTTATTACTGGAAATATTCCAGTTAAAACTGAATCTGTGTTGTCTGTTTTCGCATTGAAATACAGAAACACTTTTTTCTGAAAAAATTTACGATGCGAGAAATACAGAAACGAGCTTCAGGTATCTTATAAGATTTTATAAACGACTGAATATTAAACTTTTATCATTTTTAATACTTTTTTAGATTATTCTTTTTTTACTTTAAAATATTGTTTTTAGCACTTATCACAAAATTTTCACCTTTTGCACTAAAAAATCAAACATATATAAACAGATCATATATCTTATCCCACTTTTTTATTTTATATTTTTTTCTGCATGCACAGTGGTGTATTTTTTAGTGCATAATGAAGAAATTCACAAAAGATTATGCCAAAATTTAGTCACCAAAACGATTTAATTTAGAATAGAAAATATTTTCAAAACCAACTCGATTTGGCTATAAATTTGTTCCAGTACATATAACGGAAAAATTTTAAGCAATTAAACGCGTTGTCTTTCAGTATAAGAGTAATTTTAATATCTTTTTAGCATAAAAAAGTTTTGGTTTGGAATATTTCTATACAAAAGCAATTTTTGTTTGAAGTTAAAAAAATAATTTCGAAAACTAAAAAACTTTTGCATTTTTATGCAAATCGTAACAATTTTTTAGGAAAATTTACTTTGCAAAAAGCAATAAATATATATTTGTTTTTTTTTTTTTTTTGCACTTCCTAGAGAGATAAAAAATTACAGTATATTCAATGCGAATTCATGTGCCAGATGTGTTAATTCAACAGGTGGTTATAATTTTTCGCTTGTGGAAGATGTCAAAATACAAAATAGTTTTAACAAGAAAAAGCAACAACAAATTTTCTATCGTTTCCATGACAATTAGTTCTACGGAGTTCAACGAACAGCGATCATGGATTGTAAACCCAGCAACACATTTTCTTCAATCCTAGTTGAAACAACAACACGGATTTCCTATTGTTAAGTGTTACGGGCACCTCACGCATCAAGGCATGCATTTTGATAATGCTAAATATGTTTTTAAGTAAAATAAAAGTTTTTAGGTTTTTCTGCAATTTTATATATCCCTAATTTTTCTCGCAATAGTTTTCAAATTAAAAAAAAAAAAAAAAGCTAAAATGAAGAAACTTTCTTAGCCCAATTCCTCTTTTACCTACACATACCTGTACCATAACATTTAACATTAACTCGTTGGTGTATGTATGAGAGTTTTATTTCCTTTGAACAGAAAAGTAAAAGAAAAAAATTTTTTTCTTGCTTTTAACAGCATAAAATGATGTATGTGTAATATTTTGTATTACACATTTTTTATTTATTTTTTCTATTATTCCTGTTTTTATTTTTTCCCAGAAAGTTTTTCAATTTGTTTTCATTTTACATGATAGAAATCGTAACCGGTTGGTTGATTTTTACTCCAGTTTTATACTCAGTTTAAAATGTTTGGGAAATAGAAAATTCAAACAGTGGCGCGAAGTTAATACAATTTTACGCAATTTTTAACAACTGTATATCTATGCTCCTGCACCGGTGTTAAACTTACTGATATTATTTGGTCGAAAATAAAAAATACTGTGAAATCAAATATGAATGTGCCCAAGTCCTCATTATGACGGAGAGCAGAGGTTTGCCTTTAAAAAGGGATAATTAATGTTCTTTAGACACGTATCACTACTGGAGATGCAAAAGAGTTAAACGTTTTACCAACCAGCTCTCGATCTGGTTAAGATTTGTATTTTTTTTTTCTTCAATTTTATGAGCATAATAAAAATTATATAACTAAATTTTTGCAATTTAAAATTAAATTTTTTCAATTTCAGTTGGAACTTATCAATTTCAAATTAATATTTACATAAATTTTATATTACAAATCTCAATTTCAAATTTAATTTTCTTAATTTTATTTGTAACCTTCTCGATTTCAAATTTAAATTCTTAATTTCATTTAGAATTTTCTCAATTCCAATGAAAAATGTTGTAGACAAAATTGTGTTCTTTAATCTTTTTTTCAATTCAATACAATTTGCTTTATATATTTTACTTTGTAAAATGATATCAAAAGAAATAATATAAAAAGAATTATAAAATTTTGCATAGTTTCACATTCAGCAAAAAAGGAAATAGAAAAAAATTACATTCTCTTGTGACAACCTTGACCATTGGATAAATTCATGTGCATGGAATGCGGCACAAGTTCACAAGCTCCTTAAATCAGCATTATTTTGCTTTGATTTTTGTTTAAATTTTTTTTTTAGCTCAAAGAAACATACAACACTGGATCAACAAGAGGGTATTAACTCGAAATTTAAAAATTTTCAGTAGACGCTAAACGCATATTTAATATTAAGGCATAAAAAAAGGATTTTGAAATCAATTAGACAAAATAGCACCATGTCTTTAAAGCATGTAGGTATAGTTAAATATAACGTGTCGATTTATTTCAAAAAGTAAGACTTTTGAGTGTTTATAATTCCTATTCGCTTAATAGTTTTATTTGAATAATAAATTTTAGTTTCTCAACAGTAAGAATTAGGAATTTAGCACATTAAAGCTAAATCTTATTAATGAAATATTTGATTCCCAAGAAAACCTTTGATAACGATTCTAAGTTAGTATGCTCTTTTTGATCAAGTGCGATATATATCCCTTTTCTTACTTTCATAAACCAGAAAAAGAACATACAAAAACTGTCATTCCTTCATTTAGACTGTTCTATAAATGCCTAATAACATATTTTCTAAATTTTTTTTATATGAGATTAATGCCCAATTTTCAGGATTGTATTTAAATCTATGTAAGATTGGTTATTAATTAAACACCGAAATATTGGATTTCATAAATTTATTTAATAACATTAATATATAGCTTTTCAATTTAGAAATATTTTAAGTTAAGTTGTAATTTAAGCGAGTAGGTATAAAATAATTTTAGAAAATTAACATAAAAATCATTAAGTAACAGATTTCCACCGATCTTCAACGACTTTAGTTTTAAACTTTGTTAAACAACTTTTATCAACGATAATTAAACAACTTTAACAATGGTTAGGCAACTTTTAAGAACAACTTCTCGACCGTTCACGACTTTGACTACTTCTTTACTAACTGAATCCCTTTAGCTGCTTTTATCTTATTCCTTCAAATGTAGGTGTGGTGAATATTTAGTAACGGGAACTTAACCCATTCAGCACCTTACATCTATATTAAGTTAATTTTCATAACAAACTTAAATCGTATTTAAAAACAGATTGGTTTTTTGAGTTTTATTTGAAAAGTCTTATTAAATTAAGATAAAAGTATGGTAGCACTACTAAATACAAAATAAAAAATATAAAAAAGTGTAATTATTTACAAGGTGGTCTGAAAAAACAGCTGACTGCTAATGCTTTGCCTGTTGTTGTTGTATTGTTGTGATATTGAGGCCACCTTGCTAAAATATTAAAATGAAAACTTAAGTTGAAATTAAGTGTATAACATCGGTGACTTAAGTTCCACTTAAGTTTTTAGTGAAGCAGAGAATTTTGTATTTAAAACGATTTTAAACATAAATGTGTTTTAATATCTACCCTGAAAATTGGCCATAAGTCTTTGACGTTAGGCAAAATGCTATTAAGTCAAAAAAAATGCATTTTAAGTTTAAGGTTGGGCTTATCTCCGTTTTGGTATCAATAACATAAGTCTAGCACAACAGCTTCCAATCATAATTACTTGATGTTTGGAAAAAAATTCAACTAAATTAAAAATTAATACTTAATTTAACATTACGAAAAACTACAAATTTTGACTTTAGACCTTTTTGCCATACTTCAGAGAAATTTTATTTTAAAACAAATTAAATTTTAAATTTGTATTACAGATATTTATAGTGACAAATACATTTTCCAAATAAGATATATGACGGGGGATGTCCTCCTACGTGGCCTTTGCTTTATATGTGAGAAAAGGATCCTTTCCAAAGTGAAGACATTTCTAAGTTTCCTTGGGACTTGCAAAACTATCAGTCTAGTATAGCTGTCCTAAAGAAGAGCTCTAAATGTTTATGTTGTGAACTTCTAGCATGATGACACTTTCAGTATTTATTAGGGTGATCGATCGAATAGTATTCGACCGGTTTTAACCGGTTATTTTAGTTTTGCCCAAGTCGAATATTTTAAAATGTCCATTTTTCGAATATCGAATAAACCGGTTATTTTAATAAAATTACCCGGTTATTTTAGTAATGTGTAATTTATATACTTATTCCTTACTTTTGTTTTAAATGCACCCGTAATTTAAGTATTTTTCTAATTGAATATTTGCAAACTTAAACTTTTTATAAAAAATGTCAAAACAAAATGAAACAAAACTCAAAAAAAACATTATGAGCAATGTAAATACAAATCCCTTATATAAGCGTGTACGTTTGGCTAGAGCAAACATTATTTAAGGGTTTCGTAACTACATTATACATAAATGCAATTATCATCTTAGACATAAAGTTTCGCAAATAACATGAAATTATTTAAAATAATGCTTTAGTTTTATCAATTTACTGGTCACGCTTTTGTTTGATTTTATCGTCAAATATTTGTTAGGTCTGAACATACCTTTTGTCATATCTATGCATTTTGTTGGTTCCTTACCTTCGTGAATTGTTTTGTTTTTATTCTAATTAACTTTTTATTACAAAAACTAATTTGATTTTTGTATTTTTATGTATTCGAATAAAAACCGGTTAACCGGTTATTTTAAAAATGCTTAACCGAAAACCGGTTTTTTTAAAATAGCAACTATTCGGAATATTCGAAAACCGGTTATTGAAAAAAGTCGAATAATCGATCACCCTAGTATTTATACACTTTATTTCTCTTAAAATGAGAAAATTCAAAATAATTTTTGGATTTTAACTTATTTCGTTCGTATTTAGTAAAACTTACTGATATGTTTCTTAATTTTTCTTAAACCAAGCCACACATACATATACATATACATTTAGAATAAGTAATTTTTGGCATTGGTGAGATCACGCAAAATTCTCTTAGTTCAAGCCATATTTTATGGTGATTTATTAAAATATTCTTTCCGTGTTACCAACACTACCGAAGGGAGAGAAGATATTATAAATGTTTTCTAAAGCTTGCAAGGCATAAAAGTTTTGATCCCAGTATCCAACTTTTAGTACACGAACCGACTCCGAACTACTTTTTTCAATATCAGTAATTAATCACATGTTGGCCAAAAAAAAGTTATATTTGTCCCTGCATTAACATATCGCTCATTTCCTGCAACATCGTTATAACTTTAAATTATTAGTTTTACATAATATGACTTTAAAGTTTTAAATTTATACACAACATAATGGAAAAAGACTATTTGACTATTCTCTAGTGTTTTTCATACGGGATTTCCCTGCACATTTTTAGAGAAACAAATTCCTTACTGCTGATAAAATGGTAAATAGGTTTTGTCATGAAATAGATCTGACCCGTTAGGCAAAAGTTCATATGTTAAAAAAACGTATTTTGACTTTTTTATTGGCTTTAATTCAGCTTTTTTTGCTCTTTTGTTTGGTTTAAATCACTTAAGTCTAGGACAGCTGCTGCTAATCGTTATCATGCACACCAAATAAATTTTTTTTAATTTAAAATAACGAAAAACTACAGTTTCGAACTTAAGACAGTTTTTCCAATCGCCAAAGCGATGTCACTTCATATCCGATAAGTAAATGCTTAATGCCCTGAAGTTTCGAAAGAAGAAGAGTAAACATATATAGAATTTTTTTATTTATTTAAAGACACGAAGAAACGAAAAAAAGTTGTTCACACTTGCTTCAAATAATTTAATTATTTTATATGCAGAGCAGCAGCATTAAAGATTTTTCGGATTAAGATTAAAAGATGATTGTCATCATTGCTAAGTTATTAATAGAAAAAACGCTTATTCGATTCGAAAAAAATATTTTTTTTTAAAAGGAACTCCAAGTTTTAAAGGAAGTGCTAAGAACACTGAAAGTTTCTACAGATTATATAATGTTTCTTAAACTATAAGGCAAACATCCGTATAAAGGAAACGTGTTTTCTCATTGGAATCTTCTAGATTAAAATTAGAAATAGCCTTTCAATCGATTCTTTCAATACTTACTCTGTACTAAAATCCTATTTCAAATTAATATATTAAAATAATTTGTTTAAATTAATTAATTTAACTTTTTTGATTTTATATAAATTCTGTTGGCTTTGAATTAATTCTATGGCAATAAATGCTTAAGTCTATTTGTTTAGTTTTCAAGGAAAACAATTTTAAACTTTAAAGCCTTCGAATTTAATATAATCATCAGTTCTCTGCGGTTGGAGCTGTTTAAGTTTTTATTCCTTAACCCTCCTAATCTCATAGATCGGAAGTTTTTATTATTCCAAATGTTATTGCCAATAGAAAAAAATATAATCAAAAAGTAGTTTTGCTATAACTGTCTCAAAAATCCTACAAAATAATTGAAATTTTGCCCATGTGTACTTTTAAACATGAGATCTAAAGGAGCCATTAAGCGCTTTTTCCTCTTTGCACAGCATGCTTTATTTTTGCGAGAGCAATTAAGCAAGTTCTTTTTTGTTTTTTCTTGTAAGGAAAGATAAACTCACTGTTTATTGTTGTTGTTTTTGTAAAAGCTTTGAAATGTTTACAAGTAAGAATTTTGCTTATATATAATTCTTATACGCTTAACAGTTTTATTTGGTTTAATATCTTTAGATTTTCTAATATCTTTGGATCAAGCTTCCTCACGATCTGACCTAAGGAACCAGTGAAATGCGCAAAGGAATAGCTTATCGCTTCAACAATAAATTTCAGTGTTTTTATCAATAATAAAAATTGGGAACTAAGCACGACTAATTAAATCTTGTTAAATTTATATTATTTATATCTAAATTAATTGATCTCAGGAAATGTTATTTGTTCAAATAAAATAAATTAAATAATATTTTGCACCGATTTTTATTGAGCGGAAATTCCAGGGACCCCAGAAATTTGAAAAATAAATCCCGGAAAAAGAAGAACCCTATTCTTCTCTCAAGAGTTGAGTTTACAATTTCTTCATTAGAAATAGTTACAATATTTTCATAAGAATGATTTGCTTTGCATTAGTGTTTAAAAGTCACCATTTGCTATTTTTGCCTTTTGACGTTGTTGCCACAAACGAGCAATATGTAAATGCCAAAAGAATTTCCTTCTGGTATTTAGCGTTGATACCTTTTTACATTCTTATTGATTGTTGCTGTTTAGTTAAACTTATTTAATAAAAAGTTTTACTGACACGTTAATCATACAGCAAAATTGTGTTAGAATCGGTTACCTTCAAAAATTACTTATTCCACACGCAGAGAAAAAAGATGGTTGAAGTATGTTCAAAAAAACATATTATGGTCCCTGCAATGGCAAGAAACAAACTTTTGTTGTTTTCAACAATACTTTTTTCACGATTGATAATTTTTTGTTTCTATTTAACAATAAAGTGTTAACCTCCCTTGAAACTTCAAATATTGTTTAATCTAACAATATAATGTTTAATAATATAAAGCTACAACTATACATTTAAACATATTATGTTTACTTTAACCATATTATTATCACGGCAACTATAATATGGTTTAATTTATGTTTCTAAAAGCTATTACCATATTATGGTTGCCTCCAAACATGTTATGGATAAGATGTAATAACAATAATATGTTCGAAATTATAATATTTGAAACCATGGTATGTTTAATCTTAAATTTAAAATAATATGTTTAAAAAGCAACAACATTCTGGTTGTTTGAATTTTACTTGGTTTGCTTATAATTCTCATTCATTTTATTTTAATTATTGAATAAAATACATAAGTTTACGTAGAATCAACTAGTCGAACAGAACAAATGGTAATGAAGGTCGTCACAGGCTGGAATATCAATCAAAGGGGATTTTTTTTATAAAATTATAATTTGACACTTAACAAAAAAATTGAAAAAATTTATGAATTAAATAACCATAATATGATTAATATTGACCATATTTTTGTTAATTCTGACCATAATATGGTTACTTTTGTCAAAATTCTGGGAAGTTTTGACTATATTAAATGGTTAGTATTCAATATGTGTGTTGTTCGACCTTTTGTTGTAATTACTCACATAAAATGGTTAGTTTTGAACATTATTATGGTTAATATTGACCAAAATACGGCTAATTTTGACCATATGATGGTTGATTTCGGGAAAATTTTTGTTGATTTTAACTATACTATGGTCATATTTAAACATAATATGGTAACCTGCTAACATAAACATAAACATAAACAAAATCCAACCATAGTATGTTGATATTAGAATATGGTTACCTCCAACCATATTTTTTTCTACGTGCATTATAAGCCTTTTATAAATATTGGTAGCGAGCTTTTATCTTAAAGTTATAAATTTTATATTATTATACTGTTATTATTTGTAGTGAATTGTCGTGAAAGGTGCACTGAGTCTTCACTCGAGATAAAATCTGAATAAAATATGTGAGAGAACGTCGGCAGTAAGGCTTGCATTTCCGATTAATCGGTTTATCGGTAAATTGCTAAAAAATTCATTACCGAAAAACCGGTAAATTCATTATTTTTTACCGGTTTTTTCGGTAAAAATTTATGCTTTATATTTTACAATATTTGTCGTTTTGTTCTGTTCCATACGTACCTACTATTTTATAAGTAAATAGTTGAATTTAATATTTAAAATATATAATTATACTATAATAAAGAAATTCAACTTTATTTATAAAGTAGTATGTACGGAACAAACCAAAAATATCGCAAAATATAAAAAATTTCTTTCTCTTATAGGGCCCATACACAACACCATCATGATTGTGCAATCAAGTGATTGTGCCAGCTGATTGGCCGTGTATGAGCTTGTGGTGTGATTGTACCAGCTGATGGTGCTTTATCAAAAATAGTTTGATATTTTTTTGATTGTACCAGCATGATTGTATCGTGTGCTGTAAAGTTAGCTCATAAATGTTAAATCGTCAAGGCATAAACTTTCGGGAGAACACGTTTTTTTTACTCCTTATTCGTTTTAGGATAATAGCAATAATAACAGCAGCACAAATTTTATCGTTATTCATTACAACCTTTTCCACAAAATTTTTGGTAAAATATGAATTTGGTACCAGCATGCTGGTGTGTTGTGTGCTTCAAGCTTAATTGCACAATCACTTGATTGTACAACCATGATGGTATTGTGTATGGGCCCTATTACTTGCACCTACGTAAAAATTAAACAAATTTTGGTTTCTTGTTGTGTGTTGTGTACAGGGTTTAAAAGAACCCATAAGCTGGATGCTTTTTATTTTTGCTTTTGCCACTGCTATTGAAATTTTTAATTTTTTTTTTCCAATAGCCAATGTTTTGTTTTTCGTTTGTGCAAAAAAGCAAATGTCCTATTTTGTATATTTTTATTTTTTGGCAATTGCTTTTTTACCAGAAAGCGACAAAAATGGACAACCAACTAAAAAGCAACAGTTTCCATGACCACAGCACGAAATGTGTGTGTGTGTGTATTTTATAAAACAAAATTTTATAATTAATTAGTTTGAATAAAATATTCACTAACTAAAATACTCTCAAAATTACCGGTAAATTCCCGGTTTACCGGATTTTTCCACATAAATTACCGAATTACCGGTTATTGAAAAAGTCGGTAAATTTGCAAGCCCTAGTCGGCAGAATATGAGTACAAATTTCTTTATGTTAATCTTAATCTAAAACAAGGGGAACACATATCTTATAAGATTTCATAATCGAATGACCCTCGTACAGTAAACTTGTATCGTTTTTATTCTTTATATTAGTTTTTTCTTTTTTTTTAGTTAAAAATATTTGGGGGATTCGCAAGGTGTGCTATCCAGT
The DNA here is from genome assembly GCA_949318255.1 of Pollenia labialis. NCBI lineage: Eukaryota > Metazoa > Arthropoda > Insecta > Diptera > Polleniidae > Pollenia > Pollenia labialis. The sequence goes on from OX439141.1 coordinate 147,709,922, forward strand.
CATATCGTCATAATGTCCTAAATAATATTTTACAATTGTTTATAATAAATGTTGTTGTACTTTAAACAAAATAAAAATGTTAATGCTGTGTTTATTGATTCGTCATAACTGTACAGTAGAAATCTTTATTATAAGCGGTAGCCCACAGCAGTCCTATATATTTCTTGTAATTATTTTAGGACATATGACTTTACAACTTTATGACCACCTTGTGAATCCTCCAATTGTTTTTTAAACATTTATTACAATATTTCCACTATTTGCACAAACAAAATTAAACATTAAAATGCATGCGTCTTATTATTTATTGTTTTATATGTATGTGTATTTTTGACAGCTCATCTTATTAGATAGTTGTTATAAGAAATCTTATAACAACTCTCTCATAACATTTATTATAATATTGATATACACACTATTTGAGAGTCCACTCAATCTCTGCGATTGAATTCGAAGTTTGCTGATATAAAAATCTTATATCTTATCTCACGTGTAGGCCCTGTGTAAGGGAAGATGATATTGATATGATATAATGACATATGCTAGACAACAATACATTTGTGTATTTTCGATGTGCATTTCTCTTTCAGCCGCCATCCAGAGCCAAATAGTGGTACTATTAATTATGACTAATGGCTAATAAATCACTGATGGTTTAAACGCTAGTTTAGTTAAACTGAACTTGAATCTATATGTAGTCAAATCAGTGTCCCATATATTATATGTTGTTAAAAAACAACATGTGGCAGCACTATGATAAATCTTATCAAATTCATATGGTCTGTATTGGTAGTTTAAGCGCCCAATTGTGAGCGTTTAAAGATGGTTCATATGTTTAGTGATTCATAAAACATGAAAACATGATGATTCATAAACACATTTTAAAACAAAAAGAAAAAAAATGTTTTAGTTAGAGTGGATCAATATTACGGAGGAACGCATGGAAAATGTTGAAAATGTAAAATACGCGTTCATCTTGAAACATCTAACATTGACTATCAACAAAAAATGTCACCATTTTTTTTTTAATACTTCCTTTTGGTACAAAAGTGCCAAAAGTTAAAAGATAATACCAAAATAATTTCGGAATTCATTTTGTTTAACAATATAAAAAACAAATTAGCAAAATAAGGTTTGCAAGAAAGGAAAATCTTGAGAAATGGTAACGCTGATTTCAAAGCAAATGCCACAATAACAATAGAATTTATTGCCACTTTTGTAGTGATGACACTAAAATAATTGGAAGTTGTGAAATGGAATACAATGAAATAGGAACATTTTGTAAAGATATTGAAAAATTTGATTTTTATGGGAAAATTTCAACATCTTCGAAACTAAATGTTAGATGTTAAATGTTGGCATATGTGAAAAGGCTATTATAGTGTGAAAAAAAGATAATGGTTCTATATTTTTAGCGTTAGAAATTGGGTTGACTCGATCATACATGCTGCAGCTGACTGAGTGATGCAAACACCGTTTCCTTGCGGTTGTCTACTATGATAACAGAAAAATCATTAACAACAATGACAACTTATTCTCATATTCCTTTACTCGCAAGTTAAGGAATAAATTAAAGCTGCAGCGATGTCTACATACGTACAGTATAATAGAATTCGTCTTAATGCCAATGACGTACATTCGCCTGTTGTTTTGTTTCCATTTAAACAAAGATAGTTAAATTACTTGCCTTTTAGATATCGTTGAGAAAAGCGGCCCATACACTTGCAAAATTATTGTATATGATATTCGCCATATTATTTCCATTTTGTCCTATACCATGCAATAAGTTGCACCATGGTTTCATTCATTCAATAAAAAAGTGAACATAACCTATAGGAATAACATAAACAGCATTGCACAATGTTGCCACCACATTTCAATTTCTTTTTGTTGTGCAATAAAAATCAAAAGTCTTTTGATTGTTGCCAATATATTGTGACACCTTTTAATATCACAAACACATTGGCGATATAATTGTACAATACGTAAAATTGAACAATTTTATTGCAAGTGTATGAGCCGCTTAAGATGGGATGGAATACATTGCGTATGAGAAATATAAAATAATTCCCTTTAATTACCATAACTCATACTTTAAGAAGTACGCCTAAAAATAATCCTCATATGTTATACTATGTTCACACTTGGGATTTAAATGCGTTTAAGCACATCGAACGTGATTTAGCTGTAATCACATCAAAATCGAGATGATTACCCGTACATTAAAATGATGTGTTAATCACTTCAAATTGGCATGATTACAACTAAATCATATCAAATATCACAAATAATCCTCTGAACATACCTCAAACCGAGTATTATGTAGAATTGGCCATCATGAACGTACCCTCACATACACAGCCGACCACGATTTATTCTTAATGTTTTTATTTTGTTATCAAAGTAATTTCGTGGAAATAAAAAAAAATTTTAAATTAATAGATTTGGTGTATCGTGCTTAATTTCCAATTTTTACTTTTGATAAAAACACTGATAATTATTGTCGAAGGGATAAGCTATTCCTATGCGCATTTCATTGGTTGCTTAGGCCAGATCATCAGGAAACTTCATCCAAAGATTTTAGAAAAACTAAAGATATTTAGAAAATAAAACTGTTAAGCGAATAAGAATTATAAGCAACAGCTTTACTTGTAACAATATCAAAGTTTAAACAAAAACAACAGCAATAAACAGTGAGTTAATCTTTTCTTACTTTTCTTAATGTACACTGCTTTGATTAACTTAATCAACATTTTGCTTTAACGCGTTCAAAAACCCATGTGTAAACATTGCATTAGATACTATCAAGATGTTTCGTTTGTTTTAGGCTTAACTGTAAATATTTTCCGAAATTTTAAAGATATGCCGATAAAAGCATATGTTTATATGTATGTACGTGTTAGTGAGTACATGTGTAATTTACATTCTAATTTGTGGTGGCTCTACTTCATATATTCTCTGTTTTCTTTCATGTTCTGCTATTAAATATTTTATATTTTAAGAGCATTTATAAAACATTTTATTCGAAAACTCCACTTGCACGAGAGTACTAGACTCACTTAAAAGCGTCGTTTTGGAAAAAAATATTTAACAAATTTATACTGTAAGTTAATAAAATAAGTACTTGCAGAAAACATCTGTAAGTATTAGTTCTTTAATTTATAAAATTTTAAAATAAAAAATATATAATAACCACTATTTACAAAAAAGTCAACCAATTACATACATACATTTGTCAAATTTTATATTCTTCTCATTTTCAAAAACCTTTTAGTGTAAATATAAACCCATTTTTGTACATTTCAGTGCAGTGCTATTTTCATAGTTAAAAATTATGATAAATTCTTTCATACATTTCAGTATAATCGTCTTTTCAGTTGCATATGTATTTTACTTTGCGGTGAAAAAATTGTAAAACCAGTAAATTCCTGAGAAATACTCTAAAGATTACAGCTTCTCGTGCAGAAATTGCATGACTATTTTTATACATTTTTTCAGAATTATGCTTAAACCGCAATGGGCAACCGCAACAAAAAAAGAAGATGACAAATTATTATGTTCTAAATATTAGAAGATAAGAGATTTACGAAAGAAAAATGAAAATTTTGGTGTTCTTTAGAGTTTTACTTAAAAACAAATACAAAAGTTTCATAAAAAGCGATTTTTTCCATAAAAAGTGAATGTTCTCTTTAAAAAGTGATCTAAATCTATAAAAACTGACTTTTTCAATATACAGGTCACAATTTCAAAGAAAATTTGTTGAAATTTGTTACGTACGTTTTAACTGCCTTAAGGCGGAAGGAAGCCTATTGAAAATACTCAAAACGGTTTATGCTTTCACATACCTCCCATTCATACTTCTTTCCGGAATAGATTTTGTACCAATCAACTAAAAAAATTATAGCCTCATTTGTGTTAACGATGAGTTAAGATATGGAATAAATCATTACCTGCATGATATTCACAACATTATGAGCATAATAAGATAAATAAAAATACAACGATTGCGCCTGCTGGGACACATCGGAAAGATGAACTCGGATACTCCAGAACGAGAGACGCTCGAAAATCTATATAACAGAACACGTCAACGGGGAAGACATACAAATCCCTGGTGAATCATACCGGAGACAACGTAAAAAAATCAAAGCGCATGGAGCACATTTTTTAAGCAGGTCGAGGCCGACAACAGGATGTAGTGTCATTTAAAGAGATTATTAAATATCTTTAGCTTAAACCATTAATATTTTACAGCGTTTTACCTAGATATTTAGCGCAAAAATGCCAGGTACCCGGGTACCGCGCTATAGAAGGTGTTTTTTTTCGCGTTCATAACGGTAAAGCGTCCATAATTAACGAAAAGCCTGTCAAATGCATTAAAAAAACAAACTCAATAGCATCTGATTCCGTACGGAATGTGCTCTCAGTTTCTCACTTAGCTAACACATATGACAGTAACAAAAATGACTGAACAAAAAGTTGCCTTACGTTCAAAACTATTTGACACATATGATCTACATATATTTGCAAAGTTGCATAAGCTAGCTCATGCACATAATGGTTGGGCCTTTGATCTTCAAACGTGGACCAAGTTAAAACACAACATATATTTTTATAAATGCGAAGCCGATGGATATTTTGACACACTATCTCCGTGAGAACTTATATTATCTATTTATATATCTATGCAGCAGAAACATCGGCTGATGTGCAACTTACATTTTCAGTATATTGAATAATTTCGTCTGACTACTGAAGATCATTTCATTTTGAAAACTTTAAAAAATACATGATTACACTTTGAAATAAAACTAATTAAAAATTATAAGTATATGTTTTTTCGCGTGCATATGTTTGTGCATATTTTCAAGGTTTTTTTTTGGTATACTTGCATGATATTTTAAAAATGTTTGTGCATTTTCAAACTTGCCCTGTTAATAAACTATAACTCTTTGTCCGAATAAGCTGTTTTTACTGTATCACATTTTCTATTAAAATGTTTAATTTAATTTTTATTTAACTTCTTAATAACACTGTGCTAGTTGCAAATTTCCGCAATAAAATTTCTTTTAAGAAAGGTAAAGCTTTTTTCAAATATGCGCAGTCGTTTTAGAAAATATTTTTTTTTTATTCGTGCTAAATTCTACAAGTAGAACTGTTGCTATAAGTCTTATACGTTTAACATTTTTATTTGGTTTAATATCTTTAGTTTTTCTAAAATCTTTATGGATGAAGTTTCCTGATGATCTGGCCTAAGCAACCAGTGAAATGCGCATAGGAATAGCTTATCCCATCAACAATAAATTTCAAGTGTTTTTATCAATAATAAAAACTGGGAATTTAGCACGAATAACAAAATCTTTTGAAATTTAAATTTTGTATTCCCAAAAATTGAAATTACTTTTTGATTTTTTTTTTTTTGTAAAAAAAATTATTTTTTTTACCAAAATTTCAATTTTTTTTTTTTTTTTAAGTTCATAATATGCAGCTAAGCTTATAATTTTTTGCAGACATATAAAAAACGTAGCTGCAAACAAAACAAGCCATAAATGATAAAAATCTGTTAGCAACAATAGTCTTAAAATTTAAATTAATTTAAGAATTTCATAAAACGAAATATTTGTATGGAAGCCCCCCTAAGAAGTGGTGATGAGGGGCAAGTTTGTCTCGAGAAAATGTTTAGGACAAAAAATTAATTGAGGTCGGTCATACATTATATCCCACTAGGGACGGCTCCTGGGCATCTATGGGACTTTTCTTCAATATATTTCTAGTTATTTCACACACTTTACATCTTTATATACAAATATATTACTAAATAAGGCGTCACAATGGACCATATTGGTATTTGGGTGAAGATTTAAAGGATATTTCACACCAGCATTGCTACCTACCTACCTACGTGGTTTCGATTTCGGTTAGAACCGAACAGCAATACCTACTCTATACGATAATAAATACGTGAGTTACGAAAAATTGTGGCATCATGAGCGTGCCACAATATCTAGAATTCTTAGCTCGCTGTCACACAATGTTTAAACGTTTTTTGAGAAAAATCCTTTTTTGTTTCGATACAATTCAGCATCATTACCATCTCAATCAACCAACAATTTTAGTTTAATAAAATTTAACGCTTTTATAATTTATATTAACTGGAGAATCCATCTTTATATGATTACAATTCATTGCGCCTATCCCAGCGGCAAACTTTGCTATCAACAGAATTGTTGTTTAACTCAGCAATATCCCTGCGCGAAATTTGTGTCAATTGGTCCAACAGACTGGTCCTGGGTTTTGTGAATATAGAACAAGTACAAAAAGAAAAGACTCATGAAAAGTGAAAGAAGAACCCATCCCTTAACTGGTTTATGAAGAACAAAATAGTAGAAAAAGTAATGAACTACAGTACAGTATTCACCGGTGCTGTCACACATTTTTTGGCACTTTCTAAAATTTGGTTCTTGAATCTAATTCTAGGATTTGTTGAATTGAAATAAAACTACATTGTATTAAAATAATACTACATTTTAGTAACTGGTACTAAGCACGTTCATTGAGAACAGATCTTTGACTGGTCATATGGTGTCAATTGCTCCCTTCAATGACAACCTTATGTAAAAGTGGTAGGTCTTATTCATATAAAGTGTTAGAACTAGAACCGGTCTCTACCACCAAAGACCTACCACTTTGGTATCAGTTCGCTTCCCTCTAGAGATATTAACAAAATTGTTAGTATACAAATTTAAAAAAAATTTTCAGTATTGGCTTTCAGGTGCGAACTTGATAATTTCAAATTCAGTCATCGGAATGTCATAATAATTTTAAATACATTTAGTAGTGTGACAGTTTTTTTCTAATTTATTGTTATGGACGTGAGTGGGATATTTTTTGAATCAAATTTGAAATATCGTGTGGCACTTTATTTAAAATTGGATATTCGTATTCGTCGACCATTTGCGCAGATATTCGTATTTGCTTATATTTAAAATCGATATTCCTAACATCACTAGTATGAAGGAACACTTTGGCTTAAGTATCTTTAAATGTTTGATTTTTTGAAAAATGACTATGTTGCAATAAAGAAGCGATTTATCAACATAATTTTTTTTAAGAATTTTCTATGGACCCAATACTAATTTCATAGTTTAACTTCATTTTTTCTATTATATTATAGGATGCTTCTAGATGGGTCAAATGTATGACCAACCGCACTTTATTATTTATTGCCGAATTTCGGTTTTTTCAGTTATTTCAATAAACTAAACCGTTTTTGAGTTACGCAAATTTATTCTGTGCAACCTCTTACATTTTCGAAATAACGGTAATTCTTGAAAATAAGAGCCAATCTAAAAAAACGGTAAGTCCCACTGGATTCAGCGTGCCCCAATTAGGGCAAAATGCAAGGTGCGCGGCTGATCTGTTTTTTGCAACTAGCACAGTGTACTTATTGCTCAAAATTACAATAGTAAAATTCTATTTTAAGATTATTTTTTCAAAGGTTTCGAAAGAAAAAAAATCATATCTTAAAAAAGAAAAAAAAGCACATCCTTCAAAGTTTCAGGATTTTTAAAGAACAGTTTGGGGTATTATATAAAAAAAATCAGCCAAATAAAAAAATAGGTTTTTGACTAAGTCCGTTTTTAAAATTTAATATTTTGCAGATATTACATTTTTGAAACAAATTATTTATTTTCAGTATATGGTTTGTAGCCCCAAGTATTCTCTTTAAAATGACATTTAAATCATCTTTGTATGTCAAGTAGTTTTCGAGATATTGGAGAAATAAGTTCAACACATTCGGCTAAATCTGCGAAATTATGACATTTTGAATATGACATAACTTTTGAAAAAAAAATTTTAAAATTTTTTTCGTTCATATATGTTCCTTATAAGATAAAAGGAACCTTCTCACCAAATTTCATTAGAATCGGAAGAGGTCGTGTCCCACTCTTGGTCGTTTTGACATGGAATTACCCATATACATAAATACATAATCTTGCCATCTTGTAAACTTCTAATTTTTTTCCTGCCTTTTCTTGTGCTATAGTTGATGACACTTAAACCAAAAAAGCCATAAAAACCATAAGCACAACAACCAACACCGCTAACAAATACCGCAGGTCCTCGTGCACTTACAGTGCATGGTATAATAAAACCGTTATGCATAAACAAAGATACAAGCATTTTGATTTGAATACATTTACATGGAAAGTAGATTGTTAGAGCTCGTTTCTATCTCGTTATTGCAAGTAATTTAAATGAGTGTTGTTGTTCTAACAAGCTCATTAGCGCTCTTCCTGTGGCCCCTTTGTTGTATTTATGTGGTTAGTATACATGTGTGTTTATGTTTTTGTGAATATGTATGTACATTGTAGGGCCATCGGGGAAAAATTACCACACTCTTATTTACAGTAAAAAGTAAGAAAAAAATATTAAAAAATCTTCGTCGTTTTAAAATTCTTGGCCTTTGGAAAATGTAGCGTAAAGATCTTGGCTTACGTTACCAAAAAATACAGCTCATGGAAGAACTGATGCCAAAAAATCATCTTTGGCGTCGCTTTTTTGCGGCTTGGGCTTATTCGAAACTGGCCAAAGATAAGCATTTCTATTAAAGAATTTTGTTTAGTAAGTAAAATTGTCATATTTGGAGCGTAGATAATCCTCAAGCCGTCGCCATTTCATCCATTTAACTTGATTGTTTGGTGCGGTTTACACGCCAACAGCATCAACAGCCCTTATTTCTCTCGGAAAGAGCAAGGACTGAATTTTCGTTTCCGAAAATTTAACAGCTATACATCAGCGACATTTTGTTCCAACAAGACGGCTCGGCTCGTAAAACCCTTTACCCCGCACGAACCGAGCAAAATTTCCTACAAAAAGGGATCAAGCCAAATCTCCTAAAATAGGGAAGAAGCTCAAACAAAATACCGTGTATCAGCACGCAAAGTAAACGAACTGCTCCAAGCAGATCGTGAAAGATATTATAATAAAATGAAAAACTGGAGATGTATCATATTATTCAATTTCATAGGAAATGTCATTGCAACGATTATACTGGAAAGAAAAGCCAGCATATCAGAACATAAACAGGAGTAAGACAGGGTTGTATCTTATCGACAACTTTTTGTCTTCTGATTTTCTCTAGTTTGATGAAAAAAAAACGAATAATAAAACACCTCTTAGAATCCGATTAAATTTAAGGGAAATATTTAAATGATATTGACTATGTTGGTAGCATAAACGTTTATTGAGGCGAAATAACGAAATTATCCATAAATGCCAGGAAAGTAGAAGCGAAAATAAATTTTTTAGTAAACAAAAGTTATGCGTATTGGTACAAATGCAACAGCATCACTTATAGTGGATGGCTACTTGATTAAGAAGTCCAGTCTTTCTATTACTTGGAAAGTGGAATAAACTTTGCTAGTGGTTCAGATGGAGACATCCCAGAGCAAATTTATAAGGCAACCATTGCTTTTACTGGTTACAAAATGTCTGCCAAGAAAACAAAATCTCACTAAAAACCAAGTTGTGAATAATTTTATTTTTTCCCCCTAAGCTAATCCCGCGGAGCTCTACACTGAAAGAATTTTCTTCGCAATACCAATGAATTTTGACATTAAACCCATGAAAAATTTCATTAAAAAGGAACCTATGCAGCGCTACGTTGGATCAATGAAACCTGTTTCATTAAAATGTATGTAATGAAACATTACATTAGAATAATGAATATTATTATTAATTGGATGAATACTTCAAAAAAGTAAAAAAATTTTTTTTTTTATTTTCTTATTAATTATTTTTTTTCTTTTTAACTTTTATTTTTCTATCTCATTTTTGTTTCTGTCTCTGGCGGGAACCTCGGCGCTGCTAGACTAGCGCTCACTATCTTTTTTATTTTCTTTTTTTTTCTTTTTAATTATTTTTTTTAGTTTTAACTTTTTTTTTTCTATCTCATTTTTTTCTGTCTCTGGCGGGAATCGATCCCGCAACCTCGGCGCTGCTAGCACAGAATACACAGAACTGTGAAAAGTGACGTGTGAAAAAGGCCCAAATCAGTTGCGAGGGCAGCTTTCGAAGAAAGAGAAAGAAAATGTTTTTTGGTAGTAAAGTGGCAATGTGTAAAAACAGGCCGCTACTATCAACACGAATTGCGTAATCAAAACAAAAAATGCAAAAGGGCAGCTTTCTTAGAAAGAGACAAAAAAAAAAGGCAAAATCTTCCGTCTCGTGTCAGTTCTGTATATTCTGTGGCTGCTAGACTAGCTCACTACCAGCTAGCCTACCGGGGCAGTGTAATTTTTGAATAAAAAAACTATGTTTTTTGTCTTTACTATGTACATATTAAAGAATACTAAAAACAAACATATTAATTGATTGAAAGTTTTTCTTTCATTACTATGATGACATTTTTATTCTCATAATGAAAATTTAAATTTATGATGGCATGCTTTTTCGAAATATTTTTATACTCTTAATTATTGAGATTGAGACTATTATTGAATGTTAAAAATAATTTTTTTTAATTTTCAAAAGATTTTGTTATTCGTGCTTAAATTCCCAGTTTTTATTATTGATAAAAACACTTGAAATTTATTGTTGATGGGATAAGCTGTTCCTATGCGCATTTCACTGGTTGCTTAGGCCAGATCATCAGGAAACTTCATCCATAAAGATTTTAGAAAAACTAAAGATATTAAACCAAGTAAAAATGTTAAACGTATAAGACTTATAGCAACAGTTCTACTTGTAATAATATCAAAGCTTAAACAAAACAACATCAACAATAAACAGTGCGTTCATCTCGTCTTACATTCCCCGCTACAATTAGTTGAAATTCTCTAAACATTAATTGTAGTTGTAAGTAGGTTAAGAAAAACAAAATAAAAAACAACAACAACTTACAAAAGATGTTGTCAATTAAGTGTTTTTTAGGCCGTGCACCCGCCTGTTTATTATCAAAAAGTAATTTCAATTTTTGGGAATACAAATACTAATACAATACTAATACTAATACAAATACAATACTAAGCAACCAGTGAAATGCGCATAGGAATTGCTTATCCCATCAACAATAAATTTCAAGTGTTTTTATCAATAATAAAAACTGGGAATTTAGCACGAATAACAAAATCTTTTGAAATTTAAATTTTGTATTCCCAAAAATTGAAATTACTTTTTGAATTTTTTTTAATTATTAAAATATGATGCTTTTATAAAAAAATTTTTGATTTCATAAATTTAATGGCATATTACATTAGATGTATGAAATTATTAAATCTTACATTTTTTAATTAATAATTTAACATTTTTTAAAGGAAACTGTAATTTTGTATTAATTTATGAATAAAGTTATGTTTGTATATTGTTTTTTATGTTCCCAATTGAAATTTTTTGTTTACTTGGATAAACTTAAGTTTTCATATATCCAATGAAAATTTTTAACGTAATTACGAAATCCCATGAAGCGATTTTAACGAAAATACTTCATTATAACTATGAAATTTCATTTAGACAATGAAAATTTTCATTTAACCAATGAAAATTTTTTTATGAAAATGATTCATTAAATATATGAAGCATTTTTCTTTCAGTGTATGTTTGTCTGCAGGAAAGAAAACAGAGTTTCTGGCGGAAATAGAACCCGCAACCAAGGAGCTGATAGACATGCTCACTTCCATCTAGCCTCACGGGGCACACAATTGTGGTAATTTTAATCCAAGTTTTAATATTTTAATCAGGCTAAAGTGCATTGAATTTTATTTTCATCAAATTATTTTTATGAAAAAAGGAATTTTAAAATATGCAATGAATTCAAATTTATTCTAAATAATATTTATAGAATGCAAACATTTTTCTTTAAATTAAATTTTTTTCTAAATAACCTTTTGTGTAACAAGAAAATTTTTAATACAGTGCACACGCGATAATATGAACTAATTAAAACAGAGCCAGTTCGCTTTTGCAAGATTGTTCATATTTGCATCTAATGTTCTAAAATTTCTGATTTTTCTTTTGATAGTTTAAAACTTTTGTTTTTTTAAATTCATATTTAAGAACTTTCCATGTAAAAATTATATTTAAAGATGTTTATAGAATTCCATGTAAGTGTGAGCACTAACTAAAACGTGCATGCAATACATTTTGATTAAAAACTGAAGACAATTTTAAAGCAGTTAGAGGAAATCCCCAAGTTTTTATGCAGTTAACTGTGTAGGAAGTTAAAACCCGTTAAAAATTCAATTATAAATTGTTCATATTTCAAAGTTTTTAACAAGTTCATATTTTACAGTAGTAAATGGAAGAAAATTTGTGTTCATAATTTGGGGTGTGCATTAGGGTGGGTCAAAAAAATATTTTTTCTCTTATCGACTTCTAATAGCGTAAATATGTTGTATTTTTGTCTGAATTAGATCACCTGTAAAATATTATTAATTTATTTTTAGTGTAAAAGCCCGCGCTTTGACCTTAAATTTTGTTAAATTTTTAATATAACAACAATAGCATTGTATTGCAGAAAATCATATTACTGTATTTTAACGACTTTTAGGTTCGTGAAAATAGTGTCAGAAGCATTCATGACTCTTTGCGCTAAAACAGTCAATCGATGGTTTAATATAGACGAAACTTGAATCAAGACGAGAGATGCCCGGATTTGACAGTAAACAAGATTTTGTGACCAAAAAGGATTTCATTGTTTTATGTTGTATAAGAACCAAATTTTTATTTTTTTTAAGTTTAATTCAAAATATTTTTAGTTTTAATTAATAATAATTGATAGTAAATAAAATATTAAAATTTAAAAAATGGACTTTTTTCAAATGTTCTTAAATCTTAGAAGCTCCTGCGCGGGCTCAAGATGAGACTTTGTTGAACTTTTTTTTTGCAATTTTAATTTGTTTTAACGTAATACAAAAAAAATGCTATTAGAATATGATTCGAGAACTTTTATTTTTTCTCACACATCAGTGAACCACCCTAGTGTTCATATATTAGGGTGTTTTTATTATCGCGAGTGCACTGTTACACAGTTTGTTAAAAATAATATATCAGTCTTATGCACAACTTTTCGTTTTTTGCTTTTCCCTTGACTGCGACTGTTTTCATTTAATGAATCAGAAGTAAAGGCAACAGTTTATTTTTGACCAATGATAAATGAAGAGGTCGAAGTTACAGCACAATCTTATGACTTTTACTATCTCAACTTCAGCTTTTAAAACACTGCTAAAAAGTCAATAACTATACCCACAAACAGTTTTATCAATACCGCAAAAATCGTCATTGCAGAAAATTCAAACATTTTTGTTAATTAAATATATGATTTTCATATTCAAATATGAAAATTATTTTTATCTGTGTAGAAACTGACTTTTTGTGAAAAAGTTTCCTTTTGTGTAAAAAGTGATTTTTTTGTTTAAAAAAAAAAAGTGTAAAAAGTACATTAAAGTATTTCATGTACGTAAACATATACTTTTTTGGAAGTATCTTTAGAACTCTCTGGATGATAACTAGTATCCTCTTTACACAGCTAGTAGTCAAGTAAAACATTTTTAATTGAAATTCTTTTTATAATAACTAGAAAATATTATTAATGTTTACTTCACTTTAATAACAGAAACTTCTATCCCCTATTGGAACACGTCAATTACAATTGATTGCAATTGTGTAATTTAAGTAGTAAAATTAATTACACATTAAGTAGTCAGATTACAACCATTCTTAACTTTTCAAATACTTTGCCCACTAATAAATCCTAGAACTATTGGGTATAAGTACCTTCACGTTTACATATAAATGAGAGTTTTTATATTAATTAACAAAAATTACATTTTTGGTCAACATTTTTTTTTTGTTTTGCTATAAAAGTAGCATGTGTATGAACTAAATTTTATGACCCATAAACACACTAACGCACACACTCACACACATTAAACTGCACGTGTGTGTAAATTGTGAGATGCATAAACTTATATATCATTCTTATAATGTTTTCCTAAACATAAGTATTCTTAAATAACTAAACAAAAAGAAAATTATAACAGATTTAGTTGCCAAAAACCTCAAAATTTTTTGTGCGAGTGTGAGCTTGGATTTGTAGGTTTTTGTTGGTGTGAGTGCATGTGGTTTAGTACACCATGTTGAATTTAGTTGTAAGTGAATTGTAATGTAATGAGGTAATTAGATTTATTTTTTTATTACCATGTGTTTACAAACTTAACGCTAAAGCAAAGCAAAAAAAGTAATAGGAATTAGATTTTATTACTTGCCATTAGTTTTGATGAATGTTGTCTGTTAGTCTATATATTATTTATTTCGTTGGAAGGTACAAACATTCTATTTGCAATTGGATAAGAAAATGTAGATTAAACGAGGTATAAGTTATTACAGATTTAAGCCAAGTCTTTAAATATTAATGAAAGTAATCCATATCTTTATCTTGATTTTAGTCATTAAGTAACACAAATTATTAAAGGCTGGAACAAAAGTAACTTTATTTTGTTAAAAAAGTTTTTGCTGATGTTCGTTTTCGTTTTTTTTTTACAATTAATTTAAAAATACTTGGAAAATTTATAATGAAAAGAATCATAATAGAACAGAAAATAGAAGTTAATAAATTTTATCATACCAAGAACTCATTAATATGTGAAATGCACCTACATAGTTGTCGAACGATTTGTTTATTATCTTTCGCGTGCTAGAAGTGCTCGTGCATTTTCTTGAACCGGGAGGGTTCCACTTAAGTTAGCCGTGGCATATTTCGTTGTAAAAATATCGAACATCGACGTATAGGACATGCTCTTAGTAGAGCTCCGAATGAACCTCCAGGTGATATTGATGTAGCCACACTTAGAGTGGACAAAGTATATCTTCACAATGATGATTGGTTGTATGGAATTCAAGACAGTGCAATAAAAGAAATCATTAGGAAACTAGAGCTGAAAGATAAGATGATCGGTAAAGAATATTGCGAAAATTTAATGAAAAGAAATTGTGGGTGGTTCCGAAGTCATTTAGATTGTCTTAATAAATAAGGACACCTTGGTCTTGAGAAATCGATGATAAAACTTTTGATCTATGTGTGGTTCCCAAGGATGAGAAATTTCGTCAAATTCTATATTGGAGCTTGTGCACTCACATACAACAAACAAAAGCGTGGTCGCTTTGAAGGTGAATACCATTTTAGTGACAAAGAGCAAGTACCATTTAATACGATTCATTTGGATCACTTGGGACCATTTCCGAGAAGTAGCAATCGTAACGGGTATATTTTAGTTATAGTTGACACGTTTACCAAATTCACAATTATAAAAGCAGTGAAAACTACTAAAACTGATGTTTTAAATGAATTTTCTAGTTACTTTGGGGTGCCGGTACGCTTAATTACTGATAGAGGAACAGCGTTCACATCAAAAGATTTTGAAAAATATTGTTCAGATAACGACATAAAAAACGTTCTAAATGCTGTGAAAACTCCTCGTGCTAACGGGCACGCAGAACGAACAAATAGGACTTTGCTTTCTATGCTGTTACATACAACTCAAAATGATAAGCGTTGGGATGATCACTTGATGAACATTCAATGGTCTTTGAACACTGCGGTAAACCAAGCATCTGGTAAAAGGCCAGATGAGTTGTTGTTTTGTTATTCAAAACGAGATATTTTACACCACAAATTATTATTGGCTGTTCATAATGATACTGTTCTAACTGAGGAAGAGATGCAGAAGGTAAGAGCGGAAGCTTCTCAACGTATGAATGACCAGAAAAGAATTTATAAGAAACGATTTGATGATAAAAATGAAAAACCTCACACAAACGCAGAAGGTGAACTTGTACTAGCCGAAAAAGAACCTTCAAGCACTGGTTTTTCACGTAAATTGGAGCCACGTTACAAAGGCCCATTTATTGTTACAGAAGTTATTGGTAATGATCGATATATGATTGAGGACATTCCAAATTTAAAACGTCAATCTACGCTTCTGACCGACTAAAGCCATGTTGGAGGCTACGACCATTATTTGATGATGATGATATAGTAAGCTCTGAAGATGACAGTTCGGGGAGTCGAAGCGGAGTTGCTTCAAATTCAGGAAAGCCGACTATAAGAAACCCTATTTGTACTTTATGAATTAATATTTATTCGAACTTAGCAATTTTTGAGAACATTATGTAGTCTTCATTAAAAATTTTTGATTTGTTCTGTGTTTTATACTTCATATTTTTAATTATAATTTGCTGTTTTAAATAAATATATGTATATACACATGGTACAAGTACACAAGGTAGACTCGTTGGCGCATATATTTGTCAGCTGTTTACCCCAGTTAAGCCCCAAATGTCAAATATTTTTCATTTTTGTTTACATATTTTCATGTTTGTTTAAATTTTAAAATAAAAACATAAAGATTGTGAAAAAAATTTCGATTTATGTTTCAATTTTAATTTTTTTTTTAATTTGTTTTTCAAAATTATAGGTAGTTTTTAACGCTTTTTATGTTATTTTCCGACAATTTGTTTTTTTTAACCGATTCAGCGATGTCAAACTAGTTTTAGGGTTGTTTAAAATCTTGTATTTTTTTGCGAATTTTAGCCATGTTCGCGATAAAAGCGATTTGTTCCTGTAAGTTTTTGGATTCTTTTCAGCTTTAACGATTTATACTAAAAAGAAGACTCTGCTATCATTTTTGCCAATTTCCGCTAATTTAGCAATTTAGCTCCATGATTACCTCCTATAAATATAGTTAAGATGGGTGCTTTCAATTCCCCACTGTAGTACCTGCAAAATATTGCTTTTGTTAGATCAATTTGCGTTAAGTTCAATATTTATATTCTTACTTATGAAAGGTACACATATCTTCATATTTTTGTGAAATAGCCATTGTTTGTTCATCTTCCATATTACGATAATGGGCACGTTCATAACGCTAGGTCTCCACGTAGCAATATTTTTTGCTAAGCACAAGCAATAACGTCGGCAGAACCATGGCGCAATAATTGCTGACTATATTGCTGGAGAACACGTGAAATTGCTTTGCCATATAAAAACGTATAGAGAAATTAAATGTCAGATAAATAACAGCTGATTTTACAGCAGATTGCTAAGCAATAATTGCTCAAGCAATAAGAAGAGCAATCATTGCGCAATGGATTGCCATTCATGGCAATATGCGGTCTATATGTCGCAAATTTTATGGAGCAATCAAATTTGACGTTTGCCGCAATAAATATTGCTACGTGGAGACCCGGGGTAAGACGTAGCTGTTGAGCTCAACTGCTAGAAAACTGTTGACAACTGTTGAGCCGAACACTTTCGTCTTAGAAACGGCATTATATGTATAATAAAAAATTAACAGCTGATAAATATAAACAATTGAAAAAAAAAATAAATAAATAATAATAAAATTTATTAGTATGCATTAGATAATTAAATTTATTAGTTTAGCTAAAAAGTATGGATAATACAGAATTTATATCTGAGTTTCAGCTGTTGAGGTTGAGCACAACATGTTGACTTTAGGTAGCTAAAAAATTTTATGATGGATTAAATGGCTTCAAATACCCAACTGTTGTGTTGAGCGGAAGTGCTCAACTATGCGTTTCTAAGACAAACACTAAACGGTTACACAACTGTTACGTCTTATGAACGTGCCCAATCTATAATAAAGATCTTATTATATTAATTTACAGATTTTTTTACGGTATACATATACTTACAACAATTTCACCAATTAAAATAAAATTTTTAAAATTTTCCTTCACGTCTTGTTTTGTTTTTTTTTTTTAATTTCTGTTTTATTTTGTGTTTCTGAATGCACAGTGTTGCTCTTTTTTTGAACTCTCGGGTAAAAATACAAAAACAAATTGCATGTTGTTTTTGTCATGTTGTACTTGTTGTAGCAACGAGTCTACCTTGTGTAAATATACCTTGTATATACATATAAGTTTATTCCTGAGAACGTTTTTTTAATTTTAAATAGAAGAACAAGCTTAGAACGTTTATATGTATGTATATTTTTTTTATTTGACTGTTGATATTGCCTTTGCCGGCGATTTTAAGAAGCTGTTCGTTGGTAATAACGCTAAATCAGAGTGGTATATATTAATCCTTGTTCTGCGTTCGAGTTCCACACATTCAGATGGTAATAAAACGTTGATTTGACCTATGTCATCCGTTGTATCACCTTCTGAAGTTGTTATGCTCCCCAATTATTGTCAACGTTAAATTTTTTAGTTGTAGTTCAGTTTCAAAATTATTTCGCTCGAGTGGAAGAGAGTAGAAGGTCCTTGCATATAATTTTAAATATGGGACATTATTTGTGAAGCGGACAACCCAATATGTTGTTGGAGTTCCTTTATATTTGGCATAACTATTTATTTTATTTTTCTATGATGTTTAATTGTCGAGTTATGGTATTGCCGTTTTAAAGAAAAAAAATTTAATTATTTTTTCGAACTTAAAACTAATAAAACAAAAAAAATTTAAGTGATTCTTAAATTTTTTATCTGCAAAATCGGAAATGATCAATTTAAATTAAAATGTTTCTAACTTAGACCTCTACACTGAAAGAAAAATGCTTCATATATTTAATGAATCATTTTCACGAAAAAAATTTCATTGGTTAAATTAAAATTTTCATTATCTAAATGCAGTTTCATAGTTATAATGAAGTATTTTCGTTAAAATCGCTTCATTGGTGGATTTCGTTAAATTCATTGTGAAGAAGTGTGATTGGTTGATGTATGCAAAAGAGATTGACTGTGGGTAGATAATTGGAGATAAGCTTGTGGATTCAAGGGCAACCACGCAAACTTCTGTAACCACGCTTCTCTTCAATCCTTTGGTTTGATTTGGAGTTGATTTCAAATGCACTCAATGCAGCTAAGAGAGATGCGTGTAATAATTATAATTGCTCCAAGCAAATTATAATTATTTCGGTTGGGTATTTGGTAAAAGAAAAGAAAAACCAAATAAATTAGAGAAATTTAAGATTTATTTTGGGTTGAGGGCTTATGCTCACCTTTGCTTTGTAGATTACAATTCAGATTATAAATTAAATTATTTTATGTGTATAAAATTAGGATTGACACTTAAAAGGGCAATTTTTAAGCTCCAATATTTAAAATTACAAGTTCAGGTTTTAATATAAAAATTCAATTTAGTTAACAATTCAACGTTCGGAAAAGAAGTGAGTTAAACCAACAGTATTTAAGTATCTTCTAATCTTACGATTCATTATACAAAAAAATACAAAATGAATCTTTGTAGCAACGCGTTGCAACGGTTTAAACCAAACATTTCAACAAGTACTTTTAAATACAACAGCTCAAGTCGAAGTAATGTTATACAAATGTAGATGCTATGTCAGTTTTTTTTTAGTAACGGATAATAACATTTAAATTTTGTACTTCAAGAAACAATAAGAATGATAATAATGATTTCAAGTCCTGTATTATTATTATGGTCCAAACCGATTTCGGACACATTGGATATATGAAAACTTAAGTTTGTCCAAGTTAAACAAAAAATTTTAATAATGAACATAAAAAAACAATATACAAACATAACTATATTCATAAATTAATATAGAATTATAGTTTCCTTAAAAAAACGTTTAATTGTTAATTAAAAAATGTAAGATTTAATTATTTCATACATCTAATGTAATATGCCATTTAATTTATGAAATCGAAATTTTTTTTTAAAAGCAACATATTTTAATAATTGAAAAAAAATTATTTTTAACATTCAAATAACTCTATAGTCTTAATAATTAGGAGTATACAGGCCTGTTCTGAAAATCACATTTTTTGAAAATGATTTCAAATCACAAGAAAGGTGTTCGGGCGTATTATTTTGAGATTTCAAAACGTTCAGCTACGTAAACAATAGCGAAAATTCGCGAAAAAAATTTATATTTCAAACAAGCCATAAAATTGATTAAAACTCCCTAAAACTGTAAGGAATGGCAAAAATTCGGTAAAAATTGCTAAATTAGCGGAAATTCGCAAAAATTTGCTAACAACGGCATGATAGCAGAGTCTACTTTTTTATATAAATCGTTAAAGCTGAAAAGAATCCGAAAACTTACAGGAACAAATCGCTTTTATCGCGAACATGGCTAAAATTCGCAAAAAAAATACAAGATTTTAAACAACCATAAATCTAATTTGACATCGCTAAATCGGTTAAAAAAACAAATTGTCGAAAAATAACATAAAAAGCGTTAAAAATTAGCTATAATTTTGAAAAACAAACCCTTTGTGTTTACATGTGCTTTCGACAATTGAAAATCACACCGAAAAACACAAAAACGATGTGATTTACAGAACACCACAAAATCACACGTGTGATTTTAAAAGCACATGTGATTTGAAATCACGTGATTTTCAGAACAGACCTGATAAACATATTTCGAAAAAGCATGCCTTCATAAATTAAAATGTACATTATGGCGTTGAAAAATGTCATTAAAGTAATGAACAAAAAATTTATTCCATAAATATGTATGTTTTTAGTTTTCTTTAAAATGTACACACGGTAGCAAAAAAAATGAACGTTGTTATGGACCATTTAATCTCATATTTACGCTCTTAATTGAGTAATTGCAAAAAACATAGTTTTTTTATTCAAAAACTACACTGCCCCGGTAGGCTAGCTGGTAGTGAGCACAAGGGTTGCGGGATCGATTCCCGCCAGAGACGAACTCTGGTTTCTGATGACAAGCGTAAAGATTTACGGGATAAGCTTAGGGAATTAATAATAAAAAAAATAAAAAATAAAAATAAAATTAAAAATAAAAAAAAATTAAAAATTGAAAGTCTTCATTAAAATAGTGATAAAAAAATATTATTTTCAATGAAATTGTGTCATTAAAATCTTGTATATTTATCATTAAATTAATGAATATTTTCATGAATAATATGAAATAAAATCATTGAATCCAATAAAAATATATTTAGTCATTCAATGAATAATATTCATAGATCTCAATGTTTCATTTAATACATTTTAATGAAACTGGTTTCATTGATCCAACGAAGCGCTGCATAGGTTCCTTTTTAATGCAATTGTTCATTGTATTTATGTCAAAATTCATTATTATTGTGATGAAAATTCTTTCAGTGTATTCGTTTAAAAGATATGCAACTTTCTTTACACTCGTACATGTGGTTATTGCAATGTTGTATCGAAAAGTCAGGAAATAACGAGTTTAAATTAAAATTTTTCTAATTTCGGCCTAATTTTTTAATTTTCTTTTTACCGAAATAAGCCTTCGCCGTTCTTATTATATTTTAATACACTTATTATGTGTTCTTTGTAAGTTTAAAAGTTATGCAAATTTATCAATATGCCTAACACATCAAAACCAAATAATGACCAAATTAAATTTAATTGTTTCCTTAGAAGAGTTTTTTGTGAAATCCTTTCCCACTACACAAGTAGGTTATACAAATTATAATCATAATCATAAGGACACTTTAGGAAAATTTCGGTTAAAAAATTAAAAAAACCTAGGCCTAAGTCATTGGTCATTTCCGGATTTGCAGATAAAAAATTTTTTTATTTTTCAAATTAATTTTTTTAACAAGGTTTTTTTCGTTTAAATGTGCTAAATTCAAATTTCACACTATTGATAAACTGAAATTTATTGTTGATGGGATAAGCTATTCCTATTCGCATTTCACTGGTTGCATAGGCCAGATCGCCAGGAAACTTTAACCAAAGATTTTAGAAAAGGTAAAGATATTAACCAAATTAAACTGTTAAGCGAATAAGAATTATAAACCTCAGTCTTACTTGTAATAATAACAAAGCTTAAATAAAAACAACAACAATAATCAAACAAAATAAGTCCCGACTACAATTGGTTGCTTTTTTGTCAACTGGATGTAGCGAAAACATAGATTAACAAACAGGTTAATTTTCCCGTAAGAAGTCAGAAGAAGCTTGCAGAATCGAAACTTGTCGAATTTTGATTTGCTGTGCAAAGTCAGTGTTCCCAAATAGTCCCAGATTACTGACTCACTTCCTGTTCGTTCAAAACTATTTTTGCCACTTCTTTTGCAGCTTTCTATTTTTCGACTCATTTATAAATTTTATTACACAACTGGTATTTATTTTTTCAACACTATTATGAGGAACACTTTTAAAAATAAATAATAAAATAAATAAATATAAATTATTTTAGATTTTTTAATTATTTTAAATATTTTATTGTATTAGCAAATTATTCAGGCTCAAGTTAAATTATTTAGTTAAATTATTTTCCTTAGAAAGATAATTCTATTTTTAAAACTTTCATAACTTCTTCGAATGTTAATTTTGTATTTACATTTGATTGAAATGAACTTGAGTTTAAAATTTACAAATATAATTGTTTGCAATAAAATATTTAAAATACTTAAAAAGTCCGTTTTTGAATTCGTATGCATAACGAATTAAAAGATGTTTTCAATACAGTGTCAGTCTGTATGGTTTTTGTACCTTTTTAAAACATTTTTTTGCTATTGGCAAAATAAAAACCAAAAAATAATTTATGTTCTATGACAATAATTGATGAATTTAATACAACAGAATTTTTAAAATAAGATAAATATTCGTATATGGTAGCACTTCCACTAATTTTATTAAATACCGACTTTAGCAAGTATTCACTAACTTAAATAATATTAAAAAATAACCAAAAATTAATTGAATAAAAACTTTGGTCAAATATTAAAAAAAAGAAAACATGATAATGAGCTAGCAGTTAAGCCGTCGATCAGCCGAGTGTATCGGCGGCGGCTGGACTTGTTGAACAAAATCGGCTTAGCGGCTAACCGTCAGCCGCGCCGTTACGGCTTGCTTCTCTGACCTGAGTTAACCGATAACAATAACATACGGTCGTCAATAAAAACAAAAACATCTGTTTTGCATACAAACCCAATTTGACATTAAGCACTTTTTTCTAGAGGTAAGGCGCCAATTAATTAACAACAACAGAGTAGCATTGTATACGAATTACAATGTGAAGCAAATGACACACAGCAATGCGAGCTAATTTATATAGGAACAACAAAACGTACACTGGAGGCAAGAATGGGAGAACACAAGATGGAAAAATGCGGAGAAAAGAGATAACAGCAGTAGCACAAGACATCTGACTTACTGGTCACACAATTAATTTCGATGATGTTAGAATTCTAGATAAAGAAAACAAAAAAAGGAAGAGCTACACAATTGATAGTCTTATAATACAACAACAAATTAAGAAAACAATGAATTTAAAGGAAGACACGAACAACATACATAAATGCAAGTTATATTGTTGCCATTACTTAAGCTGTCATATACTAAAAAATAAAAATAAATATGTGTTTAAATATAAAAATACTGTATGCTCCTTCCCAACAAACACGAAGTCAAACCTTTTATATGACTTTATCATTTGAAATCAAACGCAATTCTCAAACGTTTTTCAATTGTTTGATTTAACATTTAAATTCAAATTGATAATGATTTGAAAATAAACATTTGATATCAAATGTTTTATCAATTTGATATCAAATGTTTGTCAAATGTTAAAATCAAACCAAAAATAAACTTGGCAATACTAAAGCGAAAAATAAATGTAAGCATTAGAAATGGCTATTAAAGTAAAATGGCTATTATCAAAAATTAAAGAAAAAATCCCTGAAGAAGGCACACAACGGAGTGCCGAAATATTGGTTCAATAAATTTAATATTTTTTTAAAAAAAGAGACCTCAAGCTTAATAAAATAATAATAATAAAAAATAAAAATTATTTGTGAGAAATTACAATGATTAAAAATACGAAAAAAATGAAAAATAATAAAACGGGAAAGTGAAGAAAGTTTGTTGAGCGATCGCTGTGCTACAATCCTCAAAATAAAAGTGAGCCAAGTATATTGTCTTTCCAAGAATTAGAGGACGGAAAGAACACTATTTCATCTTTTAGCTATGGTACCGAATGTTTATCTCAAAGCTTATTTAAATAAATAATAGATTTTAATTAAAAAAATTCAATAGTTTTATTTATATTCCACATTGTATTATAATCCACATTTGAAAAACATTTGAGAATTACGTTTGAAAGCAAGTTTAAAATAAAGGCATTTTTCAATTTGAAAATAATTTCCCCTTTTTGTTGAGAACGCTATGATTTTCAAATAATTATCAAACGTTTATCGTTTGAGAAAACGTTTGATTTCAAATCATTTTCAATTTTAAATCAAACCTCCGTGTTTGTTGTTTGTTTTACATGTAAAACTATTTAATGCGATTAAATTTCATATTGTAATTTATTGTTTTATAGACAATCCCTTGAAAAAGTCGACAAACAATCGACGAAACGTCTGGAATAAAATATTGTAATTAAAAATTGAATTTTTTTTACATTGAATAAAAATTTAGGCCTTGACACAAATACCATGTACTTTAAATATTGTTTTTTTGTTTTTTATTAGTTTTTAGTTCGAAAAAATAATTTTAAAACATTTTTTCGAAAACGGCAACATTTTCCCTCCCTTTAACTGGACAAATAACCATCATAGAAAAAAAATATATTAAAATAAATTAAAAGTTAAAATTTTTAGGTATAAAAAATGAAGCTTCAACTTTTGTTCCCTGTAACTATGTCATTTCTTGACCAATCTTCGCTAACAATCCATTGTTATTGAAATAATTTTCATTAAAAAAAAAGAATAACATAATCCGTTAAATATTTTCGAAGATATTTGTATTTAAGTGGCATCATCTTTTTCAAAAAACACAAATAACAATTATTTTGAAAACTGCTCTACTTTTGAGCAATCTGAATTTATATCCGGATTAAGCGGGGGCAATTTTACATAAAGATTAGGTGACAAATACATTTGGTCAAAAAACTGTCACATAGTGTAATGCCCCATATGTTAAATGTTTTCCCATATAAAATTCTATAGGATGAAGTGCAGCTTTTACAAATAACATCGTGTTTTTCTATTGGAAGCTCGCCCTTGCGCTCACTAGATTTAAAGGCTCCCGATTTTATGTTCTTAGGGACAAATTAAGATGGACATCTGAGAAGATGTGATAACGTTGTTCCTGAAACACTAAGAAAAGTTATGGAAAAGGTTTTTAAAAAATCTTGCCAGCCCGAAGAAATTAATCAGCATCATTTAAAAGATAAAAATAAATAAAATAAATGTCAATGATACTTATGCGCCACCCTGTTGTTCATGTCTATTTTAATGAAAAGTTTTTTGTATGTTTCTTAATATTTTATATTACGTAGAAAAATTACTTTAATACTGTATTTACAGTTATTGGTTTCCGTTTCTAATTCTTCGAAAAAGAGAAATAATTTACGTGCTCCTTATAATTGTGGCCATAATTTATGTTCATTATATTCACACAAATTACACAAATACTTACAAAACACTCTTGATTATTTTTATTATTATGTCTTTTAAATTTTTTTTTCTTGTTTCCTTCTGTTTATGCAGGGCTACTTGATTGTGTTGGTATAAATTTTGGGGTTATTTAAGTTTGTTTGTGTAATAACAAAACCCAGCACTCAAATTATAACAAAAGCAAGTACAAGTTCAGGCTATCGGGGGGTACTTGAAATTTATTTGTTTGTTTGTGATTTGTTGATCAATTTTCCTTAAGAGCCTTTAGAGATTGATTGGATTGCTTGTTTAGTGAATGATTTTGTTTGAATGGATAAGAAGGACCTGTGGTACAGTTTCATTCATCCAAATCTTAAATAGAAGTGAATACACACTCATTTATAGATATTCTTATGTACGTATAGATATAACTAAGAAACTCAAGTGATGATTAACAAATACTAAAGGTAAGTTTACTTTTGTTGGACTCCTTCGTCTTTGCACACAATCAAACTAACAAACAAACAATACAGTTGAGCGTTCTTCTCTATTATCTGGCTTATGCGAGGAGCTGAACTGTTGTTTTATCTATATCCCCTACTTCAGATAAAATGTGCTAATTAAATATTAATTAATATTCACAACGCTTCGGGTATCACTTTGTCTATCAGATACTTTATTTTATTTGAAGAAAGTATAAAATGATAAAGCTTTAAGACGAAATGCTTTGGCGCTATAAGAAATTAACCATTTCTAAAATTGTGTAGACCATAGACTAGTCTGTAGTCTGGACCATGGTATATCAACACAAGGTAAACTCATCATTTTTTGTTTTTGCAGTTCTTTGAAAATTTTCAAAAACACCTGCCCAATAAATAAAGCAAACTAAGGACCATTTTCCGTAATACACATCGCAACGCCTAAAATTTCATTGAAAGCAAGAACAAATTTAAAAATATTTTATAATTTTGTTGTTGATTTCTACAGAAATTCATACTGAATTTTTAAATTTCAAACACTTCTTCTGCCTGTATTCATAAAAATATTTTAACCCAGATATGCCCATTGCTTAAGCATGATCATTTTAAAAGTTCTTTTATATTATTTTGGAAGCAAATGAGAAAAAAAAGACAGTGCAATTATAGGGTTTTTTAAGATTTATTGAAAAAAGTGGTTTTTGAAGCCGTCCTACATATAGGACATTGGGCATTGGGTGTGATGCGACACGAAACATTTAACATATTATCCTATATCAAATTTTCGGCATCTAGGTAAGGTTTTTTGATAGAAGGCTCCACATCATGTTTGTTTTTCCTGTGAAATAAGCAATGGCCCAATCGATCATAACGCAATTCATTATTTAGGCATCCAGGTCCTTGTAAGTGTCAGTAATATTTGTAGAAGCGCCTTGGTAAGGCTCGAAATAGTTTGTATAGCCTTGTGGAGTCATACCTACCCATAGTTTGAAGCCATAACGAACTGGTTTACCATGAATATACTGCTTGCAACCATGTCTACCTGTGTATGGAACCATGGCTTCATCTACGCTGTGTTTCTCTTCAACATCAGCATTTTTCATAAATCTTTTATTCAAATGCGCGAAGAAATGCCTGACTTTGGCGAGCTAGCAATGAATATTGGACAAAATAAACTCAAATTTATTTCTCGCTATAGCTCGGGGAAGCAGTTTATTGTTGAAGTCTTTCGAGCGTTCCCAAAACATTCTTCTTCTAGGCAGAGCTCTGCAGAGGAACGAAATCACTCCAAGAAAATACATATTTCGTTTTGGGTATATTGACGCGCAAGTCTCTATTCTTTTGTGATGTGTACTATTTGTATCCATCCGTAGTTTCTTCTACTAGCTCATCATAGAAAAAATAGACAAAAAGAGAAGTAGGATGACGCGTATCTATGTCGAAGCCCTCCTCATGTTTTTCAAAAATAGCATCATAGGTGGACAAGTCTTTCTTTACATAGTGATATTATTTATTTTTCCCAATGTCCTACATATAGGTCACCAAACTTTAAGGTGTTACAACAACAAAACTAAGACACAAAAATGAAACGTTCAGGCATATAACAATCAAGCTACTCTTTATAAATATAAATTCAAACAAAATAGAGTATTTATTCTTTTCTAAATGTACAAAATTTTACTAACCGTATAAACGTAGCCCCACATTCAGTCATTATGAAAATATCACAAATTAATAACTCTATAACTCGAAAATAGTAGCCAAAAATAATAGGATCGCACATTCTCTCGCGAGGAATTGATGAGTACTGAGAATTTGAAAAAAAGAACGGTACTTTGATAATCGTGACGTATCATGCAAGCCCGAATTTTGGTGTACTATATATAGGTCATTGGGCATATTTGGGTTAAATTTAATAGAGATTTACAAAACAAGTTTTTTATGAAAATTTTCCTTAATAAATGTTTGTTAAATTTAGCAATCGTTTATGAATACGGGGGTTCATATATTGTGGCGTTGAAAATGTTAAAACATAATATGAAGTTCTATAGACAGCACCAACAAAATTATAAAGTATTATTGAATTTGTTTTTGCTTTTGCTTTCAATGAAATTTTTGTGTGATGCGTTGCGTTTTACGGAATAAGGACGTAAGTTGGTTTAAGTCACAAGCCCCTCACAATTAATTAAAAAAAATTTGGACAATTTGGAATGAACAGGTGATCAAAAAAGTTGCTGTTCTATCTACATTATTTATTTATTTATTTATTTCAGTCTATAGATTAAAAAATCCTTACAGACATAAGTGCTAAAATTAGAGTACAATAAATAAAGAATTATTTTAGTAATTAGTTTAAATAAACAATAATTTTTTTTTTTAAACATCGTTACTATCAGAAAAGTCAATTAGATGATATAGACTATTAAATTTTACGCAAATTTGACGTTGAGTCATTGTTAGCGTAAACAGAACGATAATACCTTAAATTTAACAGCTGAAAGTTTCGTGTAGGTCTAGCTGGAACATTTAAGTTAATTTTACTCAACAAGTAATCAGAATCAACATCACCACGTATTAGACCCATTAAAAACGAAATACTTGCATTGTTCCTCCACTTTTTAACGTCGGTAACTTAATTAGACCAAGTCTGCTTTCATAGGAAGGTAATACAAATGAATTCCATCCAAGACCTCTTAAACAAAATAAAAGGAACTGTTTCTGTACAGATTCAATGCTGTTAATATAAGTATTAAAGTAAGGATCCCATACAATTGATCCATATTCCAGAATAGGTCGAACCAGAGACGTATATAGATGATTAGTGATATATGAATCAGAAAATTCTTTTGACCAACGTTTCATAAAGCCAAGTACTCCATTAGCTTTATTAACCATCAATGAAATGTGATCACAGAATTTTAGTTTATGATCTAATAGAATACCGAGATCAATAATACTGCGAACTTTATCCACTAATGTTCCATTTAGGTAATAACTAGTATCAAGTTTTAATAAGCGGAAAAATTACATGTGCTTTTTTAAATTTAAATCCAATAAGTTGTAATTGCACCATTGAGAGAAAAGTTCAATGTCATCCCTCAAATAGGATTGATCAATAATATTGTTAAACGAATTAAAAATTTTTACATCATCGGCATACATAAGTATGTTGGAGTGCAGAACAACGGATGGCAGATCATTAATAAATAATGTGAATAAAACTGGACCAAGATGACTTCCTTGAGGCACACCAGAGAGAACATTAATAAGTTTTGAGGTAGCATTCTTAAATGTTACTTGTTGGACAAGTCTATTGTTTGGACTATATTCTGCACTATTGTTAAGACTTTAGCAAAGTCCTTTATCTAGTATATAGTACGCAGTAATTTAAAGCCCAAATTTGACACTACAATCTTTTTATTAACTGAACCGTAGTTTACTTTACGAACTATGGCTATGATATTCTCAGCAGTAATAGTATATCAGACTTCTGCATCACGTTCTGCATGTTTGGATATGGGTTATGCGGAATATGTTGTCTTTGAATGCGCTAGATTTTACGATCATAGCCATGCCGTTGAGACCGAAGTGGGATATAATATTGCAAATGGCTGTTAGGATAAGGGATTTTGATAAATTACATGTTTGGAAATTAGGAAGTAAGAAAGTAAGAACAAAGGGCGTTACATACAAATACAGGTGGAGCACACACAGAAAGAAAAAAGCTCGGGATAAATTAAGCTTTTTTACTTACTTAATAATTCAAGTAGTAATAACATTAAAAAGTACTTAAAACAATCCAAAATGGGATAACATTCAAAAATCATTCCCGGAATTTCTTAAAATGAGTACAAAATTCTTAAACCAAGTAAAAAAAAGATTGAATTTTTTGTTAGAAGTACCACTCTTAGAGTAAACATACAAAGTGAGCGTTTTAATTTAATTTAATTACCAAAGTTTCTTGTCGACACTACAACAACACCAAACAAGCAGTTACAAATCGATTTGCTTGTTGTGTGTAGAAACAACAAGGACAACAGAACAGGACGAAAACATATAATTTTCACGTATAAAATATAAAATTAAGAACTCTTGCTTCTCATTTAGTTTATAGGTTCAGTCAGTGTTCGAAAATAAAATTAATATCGCTCTTTAGTGTTCGGTTCGGTAGATTTGGGGAAAACAAAAACGCTAAAAGTGTTTGTGTAGAAAATCATTAAAAATATTGCATGTCCCTGTTTGCCATCTTTCGAACACAAAAATAATACTGTTTTTATCCAACTCAACAAAAGATGAAAACATTTAATTCCGTTAGCTTTTTTTTTACCACAAACTTTATTGTGTTCGGTTCGGCTCATTCATGTTTGTTGCTTTTGGCTGGTAAAAAAAAACCGAATATTTTTACAAAAATAAAATACACATACGAAAAAAAACAAGAAGCCAACAAAATAATCCCTGTAGTAAATTAAATAGTCAGTTGCAGAAAACACTAACTATAAGTTAACTATTTTTTAAATGACTACAAATTGGTTTTAATTCACATGCAGATATCAACCAAACATATTGCATAGAGACACACGTAAAACACAAATAAAAGCAAAATAAATAAAACAAGCATGCCATGAAGTCAAATGAAAAAAATATATACAAATTTTTTAAAATAATTAAAAATTAAAACGATTCAAATCTGTTTATGTACTAGAAATTATGTAGCGTATTTATTTCAGCACAATTATACATTATAATTTTAAACAATTTGATGCAAAATGTTCTTAAATATTAATTTCTATATAAAAATATGTATGTTTGTTCATAGGAACATATATTTTTTTGACAAAAATTATTGCAAATTTTAATAATTTATTATAAACCGACTATACTATTAATTAACTACAAATAGGTTGAACAATAAGTAGTTAGTAGTCAGTTTAAAAGTCATGCAAAGATGGCCAATTGACTACTGCCTATGACATGCCTATGTTAAAATAATGAGTCGTCGACAAGGAAAAAAGTCACTTAATCAACTAGATGTGGTTTAAAATAACCAGTTTGAAGTTACTTATAAATGTGTTTGACTTCCTACAGGGATTTAACACAAAAAAAAAAACATGTACACAATACACACACAAGCTGTTCGTTCTTTTTCAATGTAAAAAAGAAACATCGCAGACAGCAAAATAGTCCGACGTCTTCTAGATATCTGAGAGAAACGTCGATAAAAAAGTCGGAATCGCATAAGAATTTTGTCAGATTTCTGACCACAAAACGTATGAAGTGGTTGACACGAATTCCGACAGACATGTCGTGGGAAATTTTGGCTTTTTTTGCCAAAGGCATGGAAAATTTTGATGAGCTAGCCGAGATGCTTATTGTTTTTTAACTGATAGCTGAAAGAATTCCTTTTATTGCAAAATATTTAAAAGTATATAATTATAAATTTTAATCTTTTTATCTTGAAACAATAAAAAAAATATTAAAATTATTTTCAACTAATTGCCAATTATTATTATTTGCACAAAAAAAAATAATAAGTCTTGTTAGACACATCTGTAAGAATTCCGTCGGAATTCTATTAGACATATCTGTACATAAATTTCCCCCGATATATCCATTCGAAATCGATCTGAAATCGCCCAGACAATAAGTATATTCAATGTCTGACAGATATCTAAACGAAGTCTCTAAGAATGAAGTCAGACATTTGCAAGAAATCTCTAATTCAGACAACGTCGGAATATTGTGCTGGGTGGGATTGTAGAACATTAAAATAAAATGTTTGTCGACAGTAACACTACAATTGATCTGTTTTTAAACGAAGAACACAAAAAATATATAATGTTCGGCTCTTTCTTGAAAATAGTTAGGAACATTATTATTAACATTATTGATTAAGGAAAATCCGTACTCACCGTGCTATTTATTAATACCGCATCGGATTGATTTGAGTACGGGCGGAGGGCAAATTTGCCGAATAACACAAAATAAATTAATATCATTCATGTCTGACGAAGAATCCGCACCCCATAAAAAATCTATATATAGTTTTTTGTATGGCATATAGTCAAGGCAATAGTCTGGAATATATTTAAGACCATAGCTTGGGGTATAAAATTTATAAATCTTTTGAAATAAAGTGTAGACTAAAGGCTAGACTGTTGTAAAAATTTTTGTCTGGAATAAAGCCTAGTCTATTGTCTTGTCTGTGTTATGGCTGTTTTTAAAGGGCTACTTGAAGTTTAGTGATTTATCGGTATTACAACAAAAAATACGCACGTAATCATAATTTTAGTGTAGTTTATATCCTGAAATATAATCTTGTTTATAGTTCATACTATGGGATATTCTTGGGTTTATACCAACTCATGTACAAGCAGAGAAAACATATTTTGCTATATGATCACCTCTAATAAAACAATTTTATACGAATAATGTTTAAATGTTTTATAAAGACTTTAGCCATATAATTGTTGCCTACAACCATATTGTGGTTACATTAACCTCAACTATGTACCCACAAATGATAACAATAGTTCATACAATATGAACGATAGTTTGGCCTTTACATATTTTAAATTTTAATACACTGCATAGTCTGGATAATACCCAATAAAAAATTTAGCTTCCAACGAAGCAGGTTTGTAAGGGAGAAACATAAAAGTTTCGCTTACCATTTCGCTGACGGAAGACATGAATTTTATATGGCGAGTTCCCACTTTGAAGCAATAGATTTTTGATACATAAAGCGCATTATTCAGCGCATATAAAAATTGTTGTATGTAACGATCGGCCTTTCACAATGAAAGTTTTGATACAGTTATTTTTTAGTATTCTCCTTTCCAAACCTGCTTCGTAGTAAGGGAATGCCGTAGCACTTGAAACTTTTTTTTTTTATAAAAGTTGTTGAGAGTTCTTTCACTTACTTTACTGCATTTATGTATGTATGTTCCATTAGTGCTTCGCAAAATGATAAAATTTTTTACTGGGTACTGTAGCGTTGACTATATAGCCAAGGTTATAGCAAAAATTATGCTATTATCTAGACTATAATAGGGGTATAGTCGCAAAGTTTTTTTATTTGTCCTTTTTAATTCACTTAATAAAGTTCTTATCATGTAACCAGCGTAAAAGAAAGTTTTCCCCTATTGATTACCTTCATCTTTCCCACAAATGATTAGCGCTTTACAAAATTACAAAAAAAAACAGGAATAATTACGAAAGAGGGTTATTTCTTAAAGCAAGTACTTTGAATTTATTTGGCATAAGCTTAAAAATTTCTTATTTATTTTCTCAAGAGTCACAACAGCTAAATTAATTTGTATCAGTAATGATTTTGGAGGAATTGAATGATTATTAAAATAAATTTAGTGACTTCTGTTTTATTTTTAAGCGAAAAGACGGTAAAGTGATAATTCTATTTGAGTTTTACTAAAATTTGTGTTTCAAAAACTTCTTAAAAAGGAAATTTAAGCTTCACTAAATCTTTAAATAAAGCAGCAGCTTGAACTACAAAACTCAACTCCTCAAAGTATGCTCGTATTTTAAAATATTAATTCAAATGAAAACTTTCTCTGCGACTTAATTCATTCCAAAGATAATTTTCTAATTTTCTTATAACAACAATATCAACAAAAACAACTACACAAAGAAAAGCAATAGTACCCTTAGAAATAACACTTGAATCACTTAACGCTTAATCACCATTTAAATGGGTTGTAAAATTTAAGATAAGGATATTTAGTCCTCTCACTCATGCAAATTCAAGAAAAGCAACGATGTACCAGAAAAGAGACTGGGAGTGAGGTTTCTGTCTAAACTGTTAAATGTAACGGAACTAATCGGACACTTTTTTTTCTGGTAACGAGTATTTTGGCGTTTTTAGTAGCTCAAATTTCATTACTTACTTGTATTTGAAGCTAAAGTTGCTGTTGCTTTTTTTTTTTGGTGTTTGTGATGTTATTGCTATTGAGGCTTATATTGCTACTGCTTTAGTTGAGTGTTATATTTTGTAAGATAATATTGTTAGGAAACTAACAGCGTTTTATATTACGCGTAAAGCAATGCAAATTTAATATCAAGTTTTATAAAAAATGCAAGTTTTTAATTCAAGGAATAAATAGCAATAAGAATGAAATTAAATAGTTATCAAAGTTTTTTTTTACAACTACCTTTAGAGTTGACAAAAAATCAACCAATTGTAAGGAAAGATAAACTCACTGTTTATTGTTGTTGTTTTGGTTTTAGCTTTGATATTGTAACAAGTAAGGCTGAGATTTAAAATTCTTATTCGCTTAACAGTTTTATTTTTATAATATCTTTAGCTTTTCTTTGGATGAAGTTTCCTAACGATCTGGCCTAAGCAACCAGTAAAATGCGCATAGGAATAGCTTATCCCATCAACAATAAATCTCAGTTTATTAATAGTATGAAATGGGAATTTAGCACATTTAAAAGAAACCTTGGAAATTAAATAGTGTTGAGGGATAAATGTGTTATTTGTTAAAATCATTAAAGCTAACATTTTTTTTTTATTAAATCATCATTTTAAAATATCAATAAATTCGGACTTAATGAAACAGGTACGATTTTGAAACTTGTAAACCTTCTTCACCTTTCGCCACCAAAATTTCAATGTTCTGCATCCCAGCAAAAACTTAGCTTACAAAATAAGCACCAAAATAATAACGAGAAGGCTACTTATTTTTCTATTAAAAAAATACTTATTTTTGTTCGAGATGTCCTAAAAGTAATTCTTTATAATTTGGCTTATTATAACCTTAAAATAATATCTTTCTTTTATACTTAAAATAGTAATTGAAAATAAACTTTCAAAAAGGTTAATACATGCAATTTAAAATTGATCTTATATGCATGAGAATTCTTATGGAATTTTTGTCGAGAAAGTGAACATAATAATAAATTTTTCGAAATGTAAAAAAAGAGTCTTTTGGCTACACAAAATCACTTTTAGCTGTAACACTGTAATAAAGATTTTTTTCATTTTCAATTTAAGGAAATTAGTGTGTAAGCATTTTTTTGTCTAAAATTTAGACGATTTTAGAAGTTTTTTTTATATAAGTTGCTGTTAGTGAAATCACATTTTGGGATTTTTTTTGCGATTTTGAGTTTATTCTGTATATATTATATCTCTAAGATCGAATTTATTGTTTGTTCATGTGGGGTTTAATTATGTTTATTATGTCCTATTTTTAGGAAAGTATAAACATCTATAAAATGTTAATTTTCATATTTATATGCAGTTTGGATTTTAAAGTGTTTTTTCAAAAGTCTTATTGAACTAAGATAATTAACCCCCAATTTCACCATGTTCAGTTAAAACTTACTATTACTTTAACTTCTATTAACAATTTGTTTTGATAGATATAACTGATAGTTAATTATAGCTGAACTTAGTCAAATCGGGGGTAAGACTACTTAATACAAAAAAAATCGTAATTAAGTTGATTTATTAACAAGGTGATCAGCTGACTTTATTACTTTACCTGTTGTTGTCGTATAGTTGTGATATTCAGGACACCTTGCTAAGTTAAATACAATGGAAGCTTAAATTTAATTTAAATGTACCAGATTGGCGAATTAAGTTAACAGGATTTTGAATTAAAAACTATTTTGAATATAGATGTGATTTGAAATCAAACCTTAAATTGGCTATTAGGGTCTGAAATTCACTGATACACAATTTGAAGTCAATTGCGTTTCCTGATGATCTGGCCTAAGTAACCAGTCAAATACACATATGAACTTGCTTATCAATTTTTCGTACTGGTTTTCTTTATCTAATTGCTTTAAACTGTTACGCAGTTAACTTTGAGACATTCTTAAGAGCAAAATTATAATAATTTTATAACACAAATTTATTTAGGCAACCCCTAATTAACACGCAGAAAAAACTGGATTTATTGATCTTCTATGAGAACCCTATCAATGTTACGCGTTTTTAAAACTGTTACATCTCTAAATTTATATAAACATATGTATGTACAATACATCTGTAAATACATATCTAATTTAACCAGTTGTTTGTATATTATATTAAACGGGAATCCCGAAAGGCCTTAATTTAATGTTTTTTTTTTGAATAAAGATTATTTTTTTATACTCTTGTGACTTTTTAAAGCGGGATATTGAAATATCGGAAAATGTAATAAAGTAAATATTGTAATTTTGTTTTTATTGAATCTTATTAAAATAGTCATTAATCTAGCTTAAAATCATCTTTATTTGAATGTCGTCTCATAGTTCTTCTTTACAAGATTTCGCGTGTAATTCTATTAACGCTGCAAAAGGAAACGAATGGACAAGATCTTTTGAAAGACTGGTTTAAGGTCTTGCGAGACTTTTTTCAGTGTCAAATGTAAATATGTTAAAAATGAAATAGCCTTCTGACAGCCAAACAAGGCCTACTGAAAGGCCTCTTTACTGCCTTTTTCCCTCTTTGGTTAGTATATCTGTATTACAAAGTCTATGCATCTTAAAACATTTTCTTGTAACACCCTGAGAAGTTGTTGTTGGTTATTTAAATATAAATTATTTAAAGAATATTTAAAACAAAAAAAAAAAACCACAGCCTGCAACAACCAAACCACTCATACAGTAACAAGTTAATCCCTTCACTTTATCAGGATCTTAAAAACTCCGTTGTTGAAGAAGATGAAGAGAGCAAACGAAACACGAGAAACCAATACCCTCGAATAAAAAACAGCGTGTATCCTTTAAGTTAAATATTCTTTTCCAACTAAAATGATATTGTAATAAAATAGAATGGAAGGGAATGGCAATGGCAATGGCAATGTGATGCGTAATTTTTTTTCGTTCTGTTCCAAAACATTTAATGTTGTTTTCTCAACCACATAATAATTTATGCAAACCAAAAGCTTTTGTTTTTATTTTAACAAAAACGAGAAGAGAAAAAACCAAAATGCAAAAATGTAGCATTAAAAATATTTGACTGAAGGACTTAAATGAGATCATGGTTGATGACTGTAAAGAGAAAATTAACAAAAAAAATTCAAAGGAATCTAAACAAACATTTAATATTTGTTCTTTTATTGCAGGATTATTTAGGTGGCAAATAAATACGTTATAAGTGTGGAACAGTTAAACGAGTAGTTCCCTTATTCTATATGGTACACTTCTCCTAACATCCTTACATTATTAAGTATACCAGTTTGTTTAAAATTAAAGAAAGAGGTTTAATTTTTAATACAACTCATTAGTATACAAGCAGAAAACACTTTAAGACCAAGATTTGTTTAACTAATCTGGGAAACAAATTAAAAAAATGTTAATAAATATAAGGAAAATATATGCGGCCAAGCTGAACTAAATGACACCCTGCACCACTGTCTTATGCCTATTTTGGGAATACTACCATTTCATAAGATTAATTAATTACGTACTTAGTGTTGCAATGGAGTATTTTTAGCTTGGTTTTTTATTAAATTCTAACATAATTAAAGAGCTTCTAGATTATTTCACTATATATTTTTATAAAATAGTTATAAAAGTTATAAATCCAAATGTGGAACCACCAACCTAAAAAATTTTAAATTTTTTTATAAAAACTTAAATAAATGGTGGTGAAATTGATATAAAGATATAAGGTTTTGCCGAAATTCGTTTTATATCAGGAAAACATAAAAGCAATACTTACAATTCTTCTGAAAGAACCAAAGAATTTTACAAGAGATGTCCCAAAATGACCGCATTCAAAAGTAAGTTATTATTTTTTTATCTACATACATTAGAAAATAAAAAATATTATCGTAGATTTTAACAATGTTTTCCACGCGCGGTTCGCTAGCCCCTTTGAAATAACCTAGGTCGGGTCTTTTAATATAAGCGCCTTTCGACAGATGTGTATTGATTACCGAGCTAATTGTTAAACATTTTAAGCTTTTACTGTAACCATTCTTTAGGTATGCGGAAATTTATATTACCTTAGTATATAGAGTGCCACCGCCACTGAAAAATGTTGCGTATTGATAAGAAACATTTTCGTACCAAATTTAAAATAGTTAACAGTTACCCCTCCCCAGGTATACAGAAACTTTTTGATGGAAGGTACCATGGATACTTCTTTAATCTATCCCAATTTTTCACAGATGTTGAGTTTTGATTACTAAATTGTTGCTATAAAATTTGGGTACTCAATCCGTTAACGATTCCCCATTTCATCCATTAAAATGGACTGTTTGGTGCGGTTTACACGCTCTATCGAAATGAGCAAGGAGCTGCCGTTACAGTAAATGGCGAGCGCTATCGAGACATTCTTAATGAATTTTTGTTTCCAAAAGTTAATCAGTTAACCATCAACTTACCATAAAGCTCGCTTAACTATTGATTTATTGCATAATCAATTTGTTGACAACTTTATTTCCAGAAGTGGTTATCTTCACTTGCCTCCTCGTTTGTGCGATTTAATGCCTCTGGATTAATTTAAATGGAAGAGTGTAAAAATTTGAGAGAGAGAGTGTACAAATTTGACTGATCAAATGTACCATGCATCTCGCATCCGCGGCACATAGATGGGCATTTTGCAGTACCAGTACTTTTTCAGTATTTTCTTTTTTTACTGATTATTGAAAAAAAAAAATCAGTATTCAGTAAAAAGTACTGATTACTGAAAAAAAATCAGTATTCAATAAAAAGTACTGATTACTGAAAACAAAAATCAGTATTCAGTAAAAAGTACTGATTACTGAAAACAAAAATCAGTATTCTGTAAAAAGTACTGATTACTGAAAAAAATATCAGTATTCAGTAAATTTTACTGATTTGTGTAAAAAAATGCAGTAATCAGTAA
Source organism: Pollenia labialis (assembly GCA_949318255.1). Lineage (NCBI taxonomy): Eukaryota > Metazoa > Arthropoda > Insecta > Diptera > Polleniidae > Pollenia > Pollenia labialis. The sequence continues at coordinate 147,748,595 of OX439141.1, forward strand.
ATGATTGATAGCAGATACCGTCTGCCTTAAAAATAATACATACACATTGTATGAACAGTGGCGTGTTTTAAATTTTTTTAATTATTTAAAAAGGATATGTGTTATTGTAGAAAAAAAATATTATCATAGGGGTAAATCCATGTCAAAACGACCAAGAGTGGGACACGACCTCTTCCGATTGTAATGAAATTTGGTGAGAAGGTTCCTTGTATCTTATAAGGAACATATATGAACGAAAAAAATTTTAAAATTTTTTTTTCAAAAGTTATGTCATATTCAAAATGTCATAATTTCGCAGATTTAGCCGAATGTGTTGAGCTTATTTCTTCAATATCTCGAAAACTACTTGACATACGAAGATGATTGAAATGCCATTTTAAAGAGAATACTTGGGGCTACAAACCATATACTGAAAATAAATAATTTTTTTGAAAAATGTAATATCTGCAAAATATTAAATTTTAAAAACGGACTAAGTCAAAAACCTATTTTATTATTTGGCTGATTTTTTTTTATATAATACCCCAAACTGTTCTTAAAAAATCCTGAAACTTTGAAGGAGGTGTTTTTTTTTTCTTTTTTAAGATATAATTTTTTTTCTTTCGCAACCTTTGAAAAAATAATCTTAAAATAGAATTTTACTATTGTAATTTTGAGCAATAAGTACACTGTGCTAGTTGCAAAAAACAGACCAGCCGCGCACCTTGCATTTTGCCCTAATTGGGGCACGCTGAATCCAGTGGGACTTACCGTTTTTTTAGATTGGCTCTTGTTTTCAAGAATTACAGTTATTTCGAAAATGTAAGAGGTTGCACAGCATATATTTGCGTAGATCAAAAACGGTTTAGTTTATTGAAATAACTAAAAAACCCGAAATTCGGCAATAAATAATAAAGTGGGGTTGGTCATACAGTTGACCCATCTTGGAGCACAATTCAACAAATAGTGAAAAATGTTAAGGAGACACACATTGAAAAATGTAATACGCTGAAAGAAAAACAGTTCAAATTACATGGATTAGTGTTTACCAACCATTGATTTGAAAATAAAACGAAATACGATATCCCGATGGAGTGTAAGTGGATCTTATCACTTGGCAGTAAGTTCGCATTACCGATAGAGAAACGTAACTTCTTCCCGTTACATATAATAGCTGATTTAGAACAATGTATACAGGCCATGGATGCGAAATTTGATAAAGAGAAGGACGTCGGTAGAACGAAATTAGCAAACCACGTATCCACTTTTAAAAGAAGCATTAAAAATACTAAAAAGGATAAGTTTATCCAGACAATGTTTGAGAAAACTAAAAAACTTTTAAGAATATATAAAGACATAATTATTATACAGGCTGGCAAAGGGAAGAGGACGGTAGCAATGTACAAGAATGAGTATGAGGGGAAAATGCAAGCACTATAGGAGACAAAAACAACTACAGAAATACAGGGCGAAATATTGTGCCACATGGTTTAAACCTGATGTGGAAAAAATTGTCCATACAAGCAAAAAATTTTTTTTTCAATTTTTAAGCTTTTTTTTAAATCAAAACATGTCATGGGGACATGTTTAGGTATCTAAATAGTTTCTTCGCGACGGACTAAACTGATAAAGTGCAAAAAAAATAATTTTTTTCAACCCTGGCGCGTGCAGCGGCAGTTTTTTCTAAACACATTTCGCTTTGTGACTACTGAAGCGCTGTATCAATTCTGCTCAAACGTACATCGAATAGAAGACTTTACTGAGCTTGATACTAAAATTGAAAACGCACCAAAAAATTTTAAGGATTTAAAATTTTATGGAGGAAACAAAATGTTTCTAACCTCAAAAAGCATCCTTGTATGAAATATTTGATTTGGTTTCAGATTATACATTTTAAAAGTCCTGAAATTCGTAAAAAAAAAACTGAGAAGCGAAACAAATTATGATCATAGTAACCTTTGCTGAATACTTCTAAGAATAAATATTTGAGTAAAACAATTTGAAAGATAAAAAAAAAAATTTTTTTTTTTTTCTGTGTATTTTATAAAGTATTGAAGCTTTTACAAATATTTGAGTGCGCTAAGAAAGCCCTTAAGGGGTATTATCCACACGCGTTATCCTTTTTCAATTTTAATAAAAACTGTAATTTTTATATTTTTTTTTTAATTTTTAACATTTTTATAAATTGGTTTTTTTTGCCCATACCTCTGTGAAAAAAAGAAGAAAAAGCTTATAGGCTGCACAAAGAAAGTTAGAGTTATAAAATTATTACCTCTAAAAAAATTTAAAATTATTTTCATTAATTCTTATACTACTTTTTTTTTAGAATAACATTGTGTAACTTTTGCCTAAAGATACTTTTACTATGCATATCTAATCGTAATCTAATGACCTTCAACATATTAATTCTCATTTAATTTCATTCATAATTTTGACAAATTCATTTTCCATTTATTTCGTTCATTCTTTTACTTTTGATGTTCTCTTATTTTTGTAATATTTATGGAGGTATATATTGTCGCATTCTGACAAAAATATAAAAATATTTGTATTAATCACATATTGCGTTTCATTAAATAATATAATTTAGAAATAACAAATATAAAAAAAAAATAATTATAAGAAAAAAATATAGATAAAATATTGATGATTGCTAAAAATTTGTCTAGCAAAAGTGAAAATATGAAAAGAGTTATAGTTATGAGAAAATTGTAAGTTCTTTGTTAAATGGAAAAAAAACTAACCTCCAACAACAATAATTGTACCCATAAATACATGAACCCAGAACTCCAGTCGCTGTCCAAAAAGGCCTTTTTACGACAGCATCACCGGATTAAATAATTCCTCACAAAACCGTAAGTTTATTTAATTGTTCCATATACATACATTAATTTATTTTATATTAAAGTCTTGTTGTTGCATAACAAAGTATTTATAAAATTTATATTTGATCGCGGCGAATTCGATTCCGAAACCTTCTCATATTTGCTTTTGCTTGTTAAATTTATTTTTACATAAACTTATGTTCAATGAATAACTAAGTTTCTTTATTTTTTGTTATTTTTGTTATTTACTTAAAATAAATTGTAAATGCACACCTAATCCTAAGCTTACGAGCTTATATTAAAAAAATTTATTGTAACAACAAATATAATAATGCTGTTAACATCTTAATTAGTGTATGTAATATTTATTAAATAACTATTTTTTTTATGAATTATTACTAAATTAACATGAATTTGTAGAGTAAATAAAATTGAGGAATGTTAAAATTGATGTCATGCAGTTAATCTAATTTAAAAGGTTTTATTAAAAGGAGCAATTTATTAAAACTGCGAGCACTAAATTGCCAAAGGTGTTGACAATATGGGTGGGAAAGGTGTGCTCCCAGGTTCAAGGTCATCCAATTAGCGCTCACTTGCACAGAAGGAAATATGGAGGCATGAAGTAATTTTTTTTTCTTATGTTGCAACTATAAGTGAACCCTGGATTGAAAGAACCCAGCCAGACTGATGATAGCCGGAAGACCTAACCACCATGCCTCACCCATCCAGATCACTCACAAATAGTTTCCTTAATTTTCCCTTCAGCGCGCAACAAATGAAATAATGATATGGTTTGACGTGATTTCACTATTCAAAGACATCCCAATTCAGACGGCAATAAACACAATCATGAAAAAATGGAATATTATTAAAAATCATACAAAGATGTCCAGCTCACAATTTTTAAGAATACTCAAATTTCGTCTAAACGACAATAATTATTTTATGTTTGGTGCCTACATACTGGTCACACAATTATATTCAATGATGTTAAAATTCTAGATATAGAAAACAAAAAAAAGAAGAGATACTTACATTGAAGAAAAAAAAAATTTAGGCACTATTAGCTTGACAAAAATAACATTTATAAATTTATCACTCTGGCCAAAGAAACAACTACAGCAATAAAAAATACCATTCCAATAATATGACGTCTCGCACTATCCTTTTAAGTTCTCATGCAGCTAAAAAAAACACCCTATATTTAAAAAAGCTAAACATAACTGTTAAAATTTTTCAAAAATCTGTCGTATTATTGTTTATTTATTCAAATGTCATTTGCATTTTAAAATGATATTTTTATTTTTATAAATTTATGCTCGACAAACAAAAAGTAACGAAGAGCAACCAAAAATTGCTGGTATCTTATTAAAAATGTACAACTCAATTTGGAAATATTTATACATTCGTTACCAAAGTTAAGGAAATTTCCTTAATTTATACCAGCAACATGGAAATAGAGATGGAAAATTTACACAAGCCTGCATATAATTTAAAATAAATAAATAATACTTGTATAACAAATAGATTAAGGGAAGAAAAAAAAAATCCTAAAGAAGTGAATTCGAATACTTAAACATTCGCATCTATAAGTATGCGCTAAAAGTGTTTACTTTTCACTTAAGAAATTACACTTGAGTTTGTGTGTGAGTGCGAGTGTATGGGAGAGTAAAGTGTTGGTGTATTTGAAAGGTTGGCCACTACCGTCGGTGTTGTTTTTGCTGTTGTTGTAGTGAATATATACAAAAAATATTATTGCTACTACTTTTTTAATTTTTTTTTCTTATTCAGCTAAAGCTAAACATATTCCTAAAAGCTTTTACTTGAGAGTTTTTATACAAAATTTTTATAACATGCCACAGAATGTTTTGCGAGCCAACATATTCTGATATACTCATAAACACAAATACATAGCGCAAAACCCTGCATATGAGTGTATTTGTTTACAGCAAACAGAAAACTATTTTTAAAGAAGTTTGCAGAAATAGAAAACTACCTTCACAAATTGAAAAGTTCCTTATCGCTTTCTGCCATCAATGATTTTTTATTTTGAATTGAACACAGTGGGGTCAGTTAAAAAAAATTTCTACCACAACATGTAGTCAATGATGGTGTAAAAAAATATTAGACAAATTATAATTAACTTTGGAATAAATATTAACTATATCGATCCATACACTTGAACTAACGAACATTCATAGAATTTTCGCATTAAGATATTTTGCCGATTTATACGTGACTGTGATTTCTACCTTAAGCTTTGCATGCAATATAAATACATGAAATGTATAGATGAAAATACAATTTTTTTAAAAAGGTCATTCAATAACAATAGTTGATAAATGTGGACAAAGACTTTTGAAGATAATTTTAATTTAAAATAGATAATTGTTTTCCTAATATATTGCATTGGTTCCTCTTAAGCGGTTCTCTTTATTTATAAATTTTCAGTAGAAACAAAAAACTGTTTTCTTTTTATACGTAGTCTTATACTACGAAGGGGAAGCAATTGTATTTTTTAGCATATAACTTGAGAAATTGATCTAAGATTTTACAGTAAGTAGATATGACCACTGTTCATCGATTTCTTGCAAAAATTGAAAATTGGAAGGAAGAGGAAGAAGTGCGATATATTAAGTAAAATTCCTTCAGGAACATAGGCTGCGTACGAAAAATAACCATGTATGTCTTACTGCTGCAATGCGTCTCAGTTCGTTGAACAATTTTCGGATTTTGAAAATAATTGTTCACCTACATATCGTCCCCTCAATATAACAAGAGCGTATAATTTTTTTGGGGTTCTGAGAAAATCGTGTTTAAAGTTTTTGTCAAATCGGATGTCTATTAAAACCTCAATATCGCAGTAAATAAAAATTCTTCATATTGGATTTTTCGACGAATACATAATACCGTTTTTTGTCTTTAAATTGACCAATTTTTTTTATTGTACGCATCCTTTAAGACCATCCATATATATATATATAGGCTATTTTATTTTTTAAGGCATTCGTATGATGTATCTGATACAGTGATTAATTCATAGTTTTGTTAATTCAGTGGCACATATTCATTACTTTCCACCCACATTGCGTAAATCAAAAATAACTAGAAATTCATTCATCCTCTTTCTCTTCCTCTGCTACATTTGGCTCATCTAAACAATTTCCCTTCTTTTCACCTTGTAAGTTAAAAACAATGACTGCGAGCCACAAGGAATTACATTATTTTTGCACAAATTTTGGAGATCATGCATCTTTCGATTGCAAATTGGCAGCTCTTTATTGTAATTTCCAGTAAACGAAAAGTTGACCAGCTCTTTTGTTTTGCCAATATCAATTACTTTCAAGTCTCCACCCCTTTCCTCCTTGTATAATAATTGTTGTCGTTGATTTTTGTTCACTTGGAGAAACTTAAGATTAAGCCAATTAACCGAGTCATTTTTATATTTTTCTTAAGGATATGCATGACCTATCCTCGAATACATGGCTTTGAGATCAATCATGTCACTGCATTAAAACCTCTCTACAGCATAGGGGTGTTTCCGTCTTGCCAGTCTCATTACAGTTGGCCATTCTCACGGGGAATAGACGCATATACTCCTCTTCGTACGTTCTATTGCAGAGTGCATCGAATCTGCCTCCATTTGTGTGTGTCCGCTTTGGAGGTACTTAATTGTTATCGAATTTAGCTTCAAAATATTGTTGATATAAAGCAATAGTGTAGCAATGAACCTGTTTCTGTTCTGTCCCCCACGGCAGTCTGAGTAGAGAATAACATCGGTTACAGATTCGTCTAACGAGTTCATAATTTTCCATATTGTGGTCCCACTTTCGTCCGATCCTCGTTGATCCTGATTTTATCGCATAGAAAACGATAACCTTCTCCACTGGCAATGTCGTAAAATGTGTTATTGTACGTTGCGAACTTTCGACTGTAATACATCGTGATTACGTTGCTACAAGGAGTCGTTAACACTAACTGGAGGTCAAAAGTAAACACTTTTAAATTACTGTTACTTTTAGTTGATTCCTTGTCAGTTTGCTTGTTAGTTATGGCCTTTGTCTTATTTAAGATGTGATCATCATATGATTTCTGAATGGAGTGTTTGTCCTCAGCGTTTTTGTACCTCTCGCAGGTGCCCATTTTGGACGGTGGAAAGAATAATTATAATTATTGCAAAATATCCGGTGATAAACGATTTATTTAATGATAGCGTCCGGGGGGAGTTCTTTGAATAAATCGTAATTTTTTGATATTGTTAAGCCGGAGGCTTTCGACGGCTTTAAATGACTCGATGTGATTTTTGATTAGCGCAACTGTCTCTACGTCTAATTTTCTCTGGTGGCCATGCTGATCCCTCTTATCAGTAAGTTCATTTCGGCACATATTCTTCGCTAACACTGATATTGCGATTTGCTTGGCTTTGAGAGTATAACTAAATGTGCGCTCTTCTTCTTAGAAGTTGTCTTGGCAATTATGACGGCACATACACTCAACGGGTTTCGGAACACGTTCTTCAACTCTGTTGCCACTCTTAGTGACATACGGGTTCCCTTTGTTTCGATGATACTTCCTTTTTTTTCTGCACCCATTTTTGACTTTCAATCTATTGATCGGAAATAATTCACAGTTAGACGTGGCTTGATCCAAACAATATTTCTCAAAAGCTGTTTGCTGTACTCACCTTTCTCTTTCGCGTAAGTATATTTCTTGCTTTCTCATTCTTGTTATTAATACAAGTGTCACCACAGTCTGCGATTTCTTCTAAAACTGCATCTGCTGTCTTTATCACTGAATTGTCTAATTCATCTGCCAAAGCCTGTGCATAATCATCCGAATCGGGGGCATACTCGTCCGACGATCCAGCAGAGAAGTCTGTACCATTCTCATCATCTGTTCCAGGTATCTCTATGTCCGACGATCGCACAGCGAAATCAGACTAATCCGTCTTTAGCAATTTCCACAACAACTGGTGGTTTCGTATCACAGCCTGTTGATATTTATGTACCTACTCACTTCACTTCCATTATATAATAGAAACTGAAATTTCAAATGACTACAATATTTCCTTGGAATTTATGTTGTCAAAAGAACTTAAACATCGCATACTATTCTTGTCAATTGTTGATAAAACTTTCGTTTTGTATTGAAAATAACACAGCTAATGTGGGGTATAGAAATGGTCGGAATGAAACTATTTCTCAAACAATAGTGTATAGTATTATGAACTATTTTATGAGTTAAAGTTTTCATAAATTGTGTTTTCTTCTACAGACTAAGTGGAGTATAATGCGTATACACTATTATTCTTTAACAACTTTGGAATGGCATATGGGCTTACACACATATTGAAGGAAAATTTTGAACAAGAAATTATACACTATTTTTTCCAACGACATTTTGACCCACTTTTTGGGAGTAAAATTTGACGAAATTTTGACCAGACATAAAAATAATGATGGAGATTCTAAATATGCAAAAAAAAAATAATAGTGTATGGCACATACGCTATTGTTATATTGGAGGACAATGTTATCTTTGGTGTTAATGGCAAATTTCGTTGTGGGGTTTTCTTAGTGTATGTCCGAGCCAGCTGTATTTTCTTCCTTTTATTTAGTTGTTGATATTGTCTTTGTCGGCGATTTGAAGAAGCTGTTCGTTGGTGACTACCCTAGGCAACCAAATCTTTAATATCTTTCGTAAACATCAGCTGGTAAAGGTTTGAACTTTATGCTTTATGACCTCGTTTACCAGCCAGGATGCGTAGAGCAGAATGCTTGTTAAGCATTCGTTGTTTATAGGTTTTTCTTTTGTTTTTGGAGAGGGGGCGTTTGAAAAATGGTAAAAAATGAAAGAGACCAACTACTAAGACGACACTCCTAAGCATCTTTAGTCATGTCGATACAAAACCACTAATGCCCATTGCCCACCGAAAATACTGCCAACACGCACAGCACCACCCTATGCACAAACCCGCCATCTGTTGAGAAACCTGCCTCAGCCATCAAACAATTTAAAAATGGCAAACCTACAGGAGTCGATAACATCCCAGCTGAAGCTCTTAAAGCTGACCCTAAACTATCCGCTGTATCCTTCCAACCTCTCTTCCAGCCATACTACTACAAGAACTACTCGTTAAAGTCCCAAAAAAGGCGATCTATCTCTGTGCAAAAACTTCAGGGGTATAAGGCTCCTATCGACTCCTTCTAAAATTCTGTCTAGAATACTGCTTAACCGCATCAAAACAAGATCGAAAGGTATTTGCTCGCCTAAATAGATCCTGCGCGGACCATACCCCAACATTACGAATCATTCTAGAACAATTTAATGAATGGCAACAATAAATCCACGTCTGTTTTGTAGATTTCGCCACTGCATTCTACAGTTTCTAGCGAGATACAATATGGGACTCCTTAAAATCAAGAAACATCCCAATAAAACCTAATCAAAGCCCATTACGAAGGTTGAAACCTGCCACATACTCCACAATAATTTCTGCTACTGGATGGATAGGTCCTACCTACAGGAAATAAGTTAAAGAATCGTGCCAAACGTCACTTTGTTGGAACCCTCAAGGGATTAGAAGTCATGAAACGCAAAGAACAACATGCCGACGCAATACCAACCACGAAATAATCGAGATGAATAAATCCTGGAATGGACTAAAACAACTATCAAAAATAGACACATCTATTAATTTTGGCCCACGCAGTTAGTTAGAAGGAAATTATTTTGCATGTTGTAGTATGCAGTTTGGGCCTTGTGTATACGCAAAGCTATAATATTGTCCGTTGATTAATTTAAATTCTTCTTTATGTAAAATTAAGTGAAAATGTTATTTAAAGTTCATGTAATTTTTACTGTCAAAAATTCAACCGCGAATTCCGTAAAAACAAATGAATTTTCAGTTATTTTATATAAACTAACTATCAAAAAATTAACTGAATAATCCGTAAAACAAAGTGTACTGTATTCCTCTACTGCCACCTGTTTTGTTCGACAGTACTTCGTCAAGTACTGTAATAAATAGGATAAGAGACGACGTAGACACGTTATCAAATTAAAGTGTTTAAAATGTTTTCATTCAACTTTCATTACCTTAAACTTTCATCGCCATAGAAGCGTCATTGCAATGAATTCCCTTCCAGGTCAAACTAATAAAACATTGATCTTAATAGCATTTCTGTCTTTGGGAAGCAGCTAGATTATCCAATTTTTTACCTCTTGGTTTTGTTCGAGTAAGGAATTATTCGATTTTTAAGTTTGAATATTGTTCAATTATTCGAACAAGACTTCTAATTTATTCGAATAACTGAAAAATTCAAATAATGTTATTCAATAAGAAAATCATACATGACTGTTTGATTTGATGCTTATATTACCGTAGGAACACAATTGTAAGTAAGTAATTCTAAGTCGATTTATCTATGTCCATCCTGCTGAAAAGGCGCTCAAATTCTATTGATTGAACATAACAGAACAATTTTGGTGTCAAATTGCAGAGCCGAATTAAACTTGCTTAAAGCTTCGTTCACAATCCCAGAAACATTTTCACTTGGTGTTCATAATAGAGCAACAATTTTTTCGTAACTACACACATTTTGCATTAAGAAAACGTTTGCAAATTTTACCCACAACAATATTATGCATTTATTATTTTTTTTTTATAACATTATGTTAAAATTGTTATTCAAAACCAAGGCCCATTGAAAAGGTCTGCGCAAGAAGCCTGATGATCATTGTTTATGTTCTTTTTAGTTGTTTACATTTGGCTTACATGTGCATGTATACGTTTGTTTTCGTTTATGGTATGCCACACATACAATTTACTACATGTGGTAGTAAATTTTTGACAACTAAAAAGAATCGTTTTTTGTTTTTGTAGGAAAATGTAGGAAATACTTTGGGAATAAAAAAGATAGAAGAAAATACGAAATTGTTTGTCTGATTGTGAACAAAGTTTAATTGTTTTTTTTTTGGAATTTACAAAAATTTTCTATTATATCGAATATTCGATTTCGTTTGAGACATACAAAAAAAATTACCAAATATTTGTTACTTTTTGGCCCACTGTGCTGCGTTTTATTTACTCAGTGTAATTTTTGCTGGATATCTGTATCAGTATTCGAGTATCTTGTGATCTTGTTTGTATTTGTTTACATACTATCGCCCTGCAAGCATTAAGAATATAGTTGGAAGATTAATGTGACCGGGCGTCACTTCTTCTAAATTCCTGGAGAATTAAAAGTAGATTTTTACCTATTTTATAAGATCGATATACCAGGAAATAGTTATTATCATTTAAATTAGTCATCTTTGACACTTCTGTGCGTTAATTAGAAGAGAGTGTACATTTTTACAGACAGAAAAATAACTTTGTATGCAAGAGATGTTGTTGTTTACAAAAGCAAAGTGCATACATTGTTTTCAAGAGAGCACACAATTTAAAACATTAAAATTCATATCTCGTGCCAATTTTTCTTACAACAGTAAATTGGGAAGTGTCTAGTTTTTATTTTATGAATACAAGCATGATTCTTCTTATACTGTTTTACCACTCGAAAAACTTTTCTTAAACAAGTCATAAACACATATTCTTAAGGTAAACTGTTATTTTTTTAAAAATAATTTGCTAAAAGATTTTGGAACAAATACCGTAGTATCTAAAATTTATAAGTGCAAACAAGTTCCGGTCATCAATTTACTTTCATATTGCGATACGTTGATAAGAAACCAAAGAAATTACTACAATCATATAATTGAAGCACATAAAACTTTAACACTATTCTTCTAGTCGTAAGATTTTTAATAGATTATTCTTTTCATTACACCTTGCGTCTTGACTGTCATACTTTAAATAAAAAATGTATTTTCGCCTTCCAGAAGAATTCTTGACAAAAGGTATGAAAATCATAAATAAGGAAGAACATGTAAATCAATTAAAAACTAGATAATCATTCACAACAAATTTTGATCCACGAAAGTAAAAATACTACTTGGTTTATAGACTGGTGTTTGACTATTGACTTTTAGTCGCGGCTAAGATCTCTGAGGAACTATTGTGGTTACTTTCGAAACATGTCAGATAAACCTGTCCGTGAACGTGAGGTCAATCCCAGCATCAGTGAAGAATGAAAAATTATCACAAAATCAAATTTCATGTCGTAAAATTCCTTTCTTCATAAAAATAATTAAATGAAAATAAAATTTTATGAACTTTAGCCTGATTAAAATATTAAAAATTTGGATTTAAAACCATAAACAGTTCAATTAAGTAACCACAATACTTATTATTTTAATATTTATGTTTTAGGAGCGATTTTAGTTTTTATACATTTTTTTTTTAAATTTAATTAAAAAGTCGTCAAAAAATACATTATTCAAAAATTTATAAAAAAAAAAAATAAAAATATTTTAAAACATTTTTGTTCATAAAATGAATGGAATGGAACAAATGTTGGACGTTTTTAACTCTTTTCATTCGGACATTAAATTTACAATGGAAATGGAGCTTAATTCAAGACTACCATATTTAGACACCTTGATAATTAAAAATGGAAATGGAGTATCAATAGATTGGTATCAGGAACCAACATCTTCTGGTAGAATTATTAATTATTTCTCGAAACATCCAAGGAGAATAATAATTAATACGGCTAAAAATTTTATAAAAAGAGTTCTTAAAATTAGTGATTCAGAATTTCATAGAGAAAATAAACGGAAGATTTCAAACATTTTAACAGAGAAAAGTTTTCCTAAAGAATTAATAACAGATTTATTAATACAACATAATAATTGTAGATTAAACAACCAGGATAGCATTACAGAACAGAAAATTTATAAATCAGTAACATATATTCCAAAATTTTCAGAAAGATTGGCAAAATCAGATATATATGATAACAAAATATATAAAATAGCTTAAAAATCTTTCAACACAGTAGGTAAACTATTTACTAAAACAAAAGACAAAATAAAGAGGATGGAAATGTCTAATATTGTTTATCAGATACCTTGTTAGGGTAATGATAGTGGACAGTGTAAAAAGGTATATATAGGTACAACAAAGAATAAACTAAATACTAGGATAGCAGGTCATAAGTCAGATCAGAAGTATAGAAATATTTCACAAAAAACAGCTTTATCAACTCATTGTGCTAATCTAAACCATTATCCAGATTTTGATAATACAAAAGTTTTAAACATGGAAAATAATTACAAGCGTAGATTTATGTTGGAAATTTTACAAATTATAAGAGTTTCTAGAATTAATTTTAAGTCAGATACTGAAAATATAGCACAAAATTATAGAAATTTAATTTATAAAAATAGAAACGGAAGGTAAACAATTTTTGTATATTGTAATAGATCAAGTTTGTATTGAAAAATATTTTTTATTCAATTCCAAAAAATTTTTTTAAGTTTGTCAATTTTTGTTAAATTTGTTTTAAATTAAAATATTGTTAATTTTTTGTTAAAAAGAAAAGGAAAAAACCCTGAAGAAGGCACTCAAAGAAGTGCCGAAATATTGGTTTTAAAATAAATTTGTGAAGAAAGTTTTTTATATAAAAAATAAGACCTTAAGCTCGAGAATTTAATTTATATATTTATTTTAAAACAAGTTAGAGCGCTATATTCGGCTATGCTGAATCTTTGATTATCTTTATAAAAAACAGACATCAGCATTAAAATAAGTTGCGGTTCAGGCCTATATTAAATAATTGACCGACAATTATAAAGTTTTATGCTTTTTTTTAACAATTTTAACTAGCTTAAGTAAAATATCATGATTCGTCACAGTTTAAGCCGAATTTAAATGATTTTCAGGAGGGTTCAATACAGCGGTGAAGTTAATTTTATCGTTTACAGTGCTAAATATGGGATCTAAGGTAAATTATTGACTGGTCATATGAAGCTAAGTTGGAATAAATTTTACCGCAATATCTATATCTGCTACGGTTTTAAGCGTATTTAATTGATTTACCAGAGTGGGCTTTATATGGGGCCAATAGTTAATTATGAACCGATCATCACGAAATTTATAAGTGTGATTTCTAGTCCTATAAAACAGCGAAGTATTAAATTGTATAATGACAGCATTATTTATTGCGGTTTTGCGTACTAAACTGTTTTCCGGCAGTAGGGTTTATATGGGGCATTATAAATTATGAAAGGATCTTCACGAAATTTTACAGTGTGATTTCCAGTCGAATAAGACGAATTAATGCAAAATCTAATATCATTCCGTGCATTGTTCCATTATTTTTGTTAGTTTTTGTAACCAAATTATCAATTTTTTAAGGTGGTGTTCCATATTTTGATTCATAGCTCTGATCCTACTGAACCGATTTTGCTGGATTTGAATCCCAAACTGCTTAGGATAAATGCAAGCAAATTTGACACAAAGTTTGTTTATTTTATTTGAGTTTTTCGAACGGTCATACGGATAGACGGACCGACACACGGCCATGGCTAAATCGACTATGAATTACTTAATGAGCCATAATATATATGTATATATGAACGAAAAAAGGTTTTTCTAAACTTTAAGCGAAGATAACGTGAAAACCTCAGATAATGGAAAAAACCCTTTTTTTTATTTTTAAAGGTTTTTTTGCGAAAGAAATCGAAATCGTAAAATTGGCATTTAAATTTTTTAGAAAACGTACAAAATTGTTTCTGGGCGTATATGAAATTCTGTTTTAGGCAGTTGTGGCGTATAATTAATATTAACAGTCTAAAAAAGTAGGCAACGTATTTTGAGTTTATAGTACGGAGGCGTATGAGGAATAATTTTGAGTTAGATTGCAAATAATGCCCAATATGTAAAGAGGCTCATACACTTGCAATAAAATTGTTAAATTTTACGTATTGTGGCACAATATATTTGCAGCAATCAAGAGACTTTAGATTTTTATTGCACAACGAAAAGAAAGTGAATTGTGTTGGCAACATTGTACAATGCTGTTTATGTTATTCCTATAGGTTATGTTCACCTTTTTATTGAATGAAAGTGCGGCTAATTGCATAATATAGGACAAAGTGGAAATAATATGTCGAATATTTTATACAATAATATTGCATGTGTATGGGCCACTTAAGTCTGTGTTCATAGCGCTCATGTTTTAATGACATGATTGCTACTTTATGGGCGAGAGGGACGAGGGGCAAAGAAATGAGTACACAGATGCATGTACTGTCAATACGCTTTGCTTTTTCATTCGTTGTTTTATTTTGTTTTTGTTTTCAATATGAAAAAGGAACACATGCATACACACGACTATACAAAATAAAAAACATGTCGTCAACATGACATGAATCATTTGAATGCCAATTCATGTTCAAAGAAGAAAAAGGAAGAATCATGTCAATAAAACATGAGCTGTATAAACGCAGACTAATGTATCGAGTAATTTTTCACATCTATAAAAAAACGTCAAAAGATTGGTTCAATATTTTAACATATAAAAAACATAAATTTTCCAAAATTTCAAGTGATCGGATTTAATCATTTTGAAATATTGCAATGTATTGCAACACAGATTTTAAAATTAAAATGGGTTGAGCTGTAATTTCGTATTCTTTTGTACTTTATAACTTGAATAAACATTAAAAAATAAATCGAGTAAAAGGAACTTGTTGTGATATTTCTTTACCCCCTTAATCCTAGTACACCATTCAAATTTGTGAAAAATGTTGAGCAACATTAATTATTTCACACGAAACTTTTGACATGTATCATAACATTACCTATCATGCGAGTTTGTACAATTTTACCTTTTTATTCCTGCAAAGTATGCGACATTGTTTTGCGTATGTAAACAAACCCCACATGTATTTAACTAACAATTATTTTTTAATAAAAAAGTAAGTAAATATGGATAAAAAACTGTTACCAGTTGTGTTATTTTAATTTTTTATTTCTTATTTAATAATCAGCCCATACTTTTTTGCTTAAAATTCAACGTGAAAGCTGCACTAGCTTACATTATTTCGCAGTTGTGAAAAAATGTTGCCAGAATCATTTCGGAACTTTTTCACAAAATTGAACAGAGAATTACTCTATCAACATTATATCAAAGATAATCCGCACAAGATTTTTTTATATGGGTAGCATATTATATTTTTTGAATTAGGCCTTTAATCTGTAAGGATTCTATAAATAAGACGGGTAAAAAGGAATTATTTAATTTAGAATAATAAACTTAAATACAAAGTTATATTGGCATTAAATATTACTAATTTTTATAGAACAAAAAAGTGTTTAAGTATGTAACTAAATACACGAAAATAATTATTTACTAGATTACCAGAAAATATGGCTTGAAAAAAGAAAATTTTGCACGATCTCATCTAAGCCAAAAATGACTTATTCTTTTCATATGTGCGGCTTGGTTTAAATTAAAATGTTTCATTATTATTTAAGAAAATGTTACTAAATACGAGAAATTATTTTGGATTTCTTGTTTCAAGAAACGAAATTGATTACTTTAGAAAATAAACTTTTTCCGTGTAATTATTTTGCTCCTAAGAGTATGCCACGTTTTTGCTAACAAAAGTCATTTAATCAGTTGTTGTTCTTATTTTTTTCAAAAATTTGCATCATTATGAATTCGTTAACCTGGTAATACCTCTTAAATATGTAGAAAGTTAATGTGTGGAATCTGAGTACAGATTCTTATCCAGCGCAACTTTAACCTTTAAAAAACTATACGTTACTCTCTGAGTTTCGACTTTTTCCAATTTTGTCGTCCTGTGTAATTTGTATTTTAATCTTGGCGGCAAATTATTCAACAACTGTTTTGTTATTTTTATCAAGGGTGGGAAAGTTTAAACTAATTTACTTTTTTCAATCTCTTTTTCGTCTGTGTATCGTGTTTAAATAGTTTTAACATCAAATATTTGTGACTTATTTAAAGTTTTATCGAAAGCACATTAAATTTTATATTTATTTTAATTATTTTTGTTTTTATATGAGAAAAAAGTAATAGTAAACATTTGTGAGAAAAATTTTAATTTTCCATCCCAGGTTTTCTTAGTGTGATTTTGTAAAAATACAACTCTAATAAAAACCATATAAAACTCCGACGTTTTATTGGTAGAAACCTAAATACACTAGTGCGGATTGTTTAAGCTTGCATCTTCCTATATGAAGGTTTAGGCCAACCGAGAACTTGTGGATGAGGTCTCATAGACTGTGTAATACCCTATCGATATGACAACAAATAATTAGCCAAAAACTTAGTATTAAAATTAAAAAAAAAAAATGGTAAGAGGCTGCTAAATATCTTTATGTTTTTTTTTTTGAGGTTTCTTAACAGCCTTTTTTCACACTATTTTATTTTTTTTATTTTATATGAGCTTGTGACATGTCGTAATACTGGGCATTATAGTATAAAATGGCCTTAATTTAATTTATATGATACCGCGCTCTTTAAAAACATATTTTCGGGAATGTAACCTTTTCGGGACCCATGGCCAATAATGGAGCTACTAAGATAACATTGTGTCATGATATTGTCGACAAGTTTTATGTTAATACCAATATTAATAAGGACGTTAGGCTTGGTCCATTTGCCAATTAGAACCTTTGTACTAAATTTCATCAAATTATCTCCAAAATTGTGATCTGTACTTTAGGCACAAAGTTTTCATGGACCACCAGCCAGCCAGTCGGACGGACATATTTAGTTCGACTCAGAAAGAGATTCTGATGTAATCAGTACTGATGTTTGTATGTTTAACAAACATTAGTACAAATGCATAATACCCTCTCTACTATTGTGGAGTGCATAAATTCGATAGAACTGTGGTCATCTGGAAAGGTGGCATCTCATAACGTTCAGTGACACAGTATCCATGGACGTTATAACGCTCGAAAAAGTGTCATAGTGTCCATGGACAAATGACGCTTTTAAAAGTGTCATAATGTCCATCAGAGCAGTATCGTTATGTCCGCGGACGTTATGACACCTTGCAGAGTTTCTGTTACGAACCCGTTTGTCCTCGAGGCCATCTTTACCCTGCTACTCTGCGGCTTCTTCTCATAGGGTGGTTCTCAACCCTTGACCCAGGTTTGCAACAAGAAAACAAATCTGAAACAATACTACATTCAACACAAAACTTACTCTGTCGCAGCAATGCCAATCAATAGGGAGGTGGATGTTAACCCCCAATCGCCCATTTCCCAACCATGACTGTGGGATATCCATCTATCAATTTCTTTTTCTTCCACAGTTTACAAACTGGAAAGCATAGCCAGCCCACGGCCGGACGCAAGTATTTTCTTCTCTTTGTTATAATCAAATACCGGCATTCGGCCTTCATTCGAAAACAAGGAAGATTTTAGGAGCTTTACTTAGCGAAACCGGTAATTGTTTTACCATAGAGTAGAAAATCCTTGCGCCCGGCCGAAGGCCGCCTATGCTTAGACACTTTAGTTAGCGCAGCCAGAATTTGTTATACCAGAGAGGAGAAAATCCTTGAGACCAAAACTGTTTTTGTAATATTTTTAATATCTGTGGCATTTTGACAAAACATCTTACATGGACACTCTGACACTTTTTGAACGTCACAGTGTCAATGGACACTGGGGCACTGGACGTTTGACATGCCACGTTTGGAAGAATGGCTTAAGTCGATATAAGACACAATTAAGCTGTAACAAGTAGAAAAAAGGTGTAAAATCTTTCATCTTTACTTTTAGCCTCCACTAAAGTTCTTCTTATACCAGTACCAATATGCAAAATAATGTACAGACTTAAAACAAAAAACTAATCGAACAAAACTTAAAAAAAACTAAGGATATCTGCATACTTGAATGTTCGAGAAAAGCTACTTTTCCATATTGGTACAGATATATTTTACAATGCTAAAACAAATTCTTCCTTGTTTATATAGAATATTCTAGGAATAGTTCTATATATCTGCGGACAGTGTTAAAACACGTCAAACAACTGCAGAAAATAACGAAAAACCACCACATAAATAGGCTTCCAGACGGAAGATTAGAATGATGATATGTCTCGCAAATGCTTGCAGGGCACAGTCATGTTTATAAAGTAATACTGGTGTTAGTGTTTAGTTTACATCTAAACATGCCTGATTTTCTTTTTTTTCTTCTCTCTCCCTCTCTCTCTCTCTACTTCAACTTTTTTCTGATTTAGTTTTTTTTTAATAAAAACTTTTCCATATATCTACATTTATTTTTGTTTATTTACAAAGGATATTTCACAAACTTCTTCTGCCTCTGATTAAATTTACATTAATTTTCAAAAAGAAGTGGAAAAAAGAAAAGTTTATTTTCTTTTTTATATTTCATTCACTTTATTTCATTTCATTTAGTTTGTTTGTTGGAATTTTCGCTCTAATGGATTTTTGCAGCGGAAATATATTTATTTATTTATTTATTTTTTTCTCAAAAACTTCATGTTTACATATCTATTACATTTGTAAATATTTCAAAATGTATAGAGTCGAATGAATTTTTTCTTAAGTTCTTAAGCAGAGAGAGAGAGAGAGGGAGAGAAGACCAAGCAGAAATGGATGTGCTAAATTGTTAAGTTGATTAAAATCAACAAATATGAGTTAAATTTAAAAAGCATAGTTATTAAATAAAAAGTTTTGCTCTAAATACTATTCTAAATATTTGCAAATTAATTTAAAAAAAAAAACGTTTGCCACAACTTAAATAAACACAGTTCAAATATTTTAAGTTTCTTATATTTACTTTTCTATAATAAATTTCTTTTACTTTTCTTAGCGATTTTAAGTTAAATATCTTAATAGAAAATTGCTAAAAAATTTCAATTAAATTTTTCTTTTTCCGAACACACATTTCTGCTAAAACACAAACACTTAACAAGTGCACACATACACACACACACTTTTAAAATTTACCTAAAAACACAACCAAAAATCTCATTAACATTTTGTTATAATTAAATGTCAACATATGCAAATAAAATTTAAAACAATTAGAGAGAAAGAGTATAGAGCCTGCAGTTTACAAATATTTGTTTTTCTTTAGTAGGCCTCTATACATATACATACATACATACATACCGCACACATTTATTAAAGATACATTCAGGATTGGGAAGTATTTGAAAAACAAAAAGGGTATTTAGTATTTTAATCTCTTAACCATATGTACTCTTGAATATGGTCATTTGTACAGAAAAGTCTTAAATTTGTAACGTAACATAATTTTAATAATGTATTCTAATTTTAAATAACACTGCTTTACAAATTTTTAATTTGGAAAAATACCAAGAACGCCACATGCCTAGATAAGTTAATTGGGACTACCTGAACCAGTACCGTTTTTTAGATAACGGTTCTTTTGTGTTTTTAGATGTATGGTCCCACTCAAACTCTTGTGGAGCCCAACCGAAAAGTCTGATCGAAATTAATGGCACATCGTCGATATGCAACAAATTTCTATCTGATAAGAAATGGCTGAGTTATGACACCTCAAATTTAAAAATTTGCCTATTTTTAAAGTTTTTTTCAATATTTTTCATTTTTATTTCGTTTTTTTTCTACGTTATAGTAAATCGGATGAAAAATAAAGTTTTTATTAAGGATTTTGTGGAACGACAATATTTTCATATTCATTGCTCTTACACTATATTCGGCGTAAATTCAAAAAATTTAAATTAAAATGACGAGCGACTTGAACTTTTGCGTTCTTCGCGAATGAGAAACCAACAATAGTCCGCCATCATTTGTTCATCCCACCAGCCTTTGAAACGTCTCTAGATTTCTTCCATTTCCTGGTGAAATCTTTCACCTTGTTCATCACTATCGGAGCCCAAGTTCGTGGGGAAAATATCCAAATGAAAGAATAAAAAGTGTCATATAAAGGTGTCATATTTGAACCTTAAAGTTAAAAAGAATAAAATTTCAAATTATAATGTATTTTGTATTCTAACCCTTGTGTTAATACCCAACTTTATCCACATAGCTTGGCATCCGGGGTACCCGGGTACCCATATACTATAATGTATTAGTAATCAATATTTTTATGAAACAAAATTTAATTTTTTAACTTATTAAAAGCGTATTAACTTATATATATATTAAAATATGATTTTTTAACTTTGTATTGCATAACGGCTAAAATTTTAAATTGTTTATACCGGACAGTATTTTTAAGTATTTAATTAGCCGAAAGTTTCACATTTTTGTTCATACATGATATGTAAATGAGACTTCCCCGTATTATAATACTAACGCTTTGGAAACTAAACTAAAGTAATTGTATGATACAGAATATAGTTTATTGAATTTTTTAAGCAATTCAAACGTGTTTGTGTTATCCCATAAAGTGTATTGTATTGTATTGGGTACCAGGGTGCCCGGGTGCGCATGTTGTGATAGTTAAAGTTTAAGCTAATTTTTTTGAGTATTAAAGGAGCAAAAGAATCTGAAGTCGCTTTCTTTTAAGTAAAATAACGACGATCCAGAAGCTTGTTTAAAAATTTGAATTCTTAATACATTTTTTTCATGTAAATATACCTAGGTGGGTACCATGGTACCCGGGTATTAACACAAGGGTTAAATAAACAAGTTAAGTGTATTTTGCATTTCAAATACATCAAAGCATGTATGTTTCCCAACCCTGCCATTTACATTCATATAAATACATCATTTACTGGCATTTAATTATTTTATGCTGGAATTGCTTTGTTTTTATTTTTGATTTTTTTTTTAAGTGATTTAAAATACTCATGAACAAATATTTTAATAGTCAAACAATAAGGGAAATCACGATGGGTAGTGCAAAGTATGCAAATGCGTGCAAAAATACAAGCATTTGCACAACACAACAACAAAATGTACGTATTTGCAATTGGCTCTATTTTACTTCGTTTGCAAAATAAGTAGTGCATATTTGCTCGGTTGCAAACAAATGTAAACAAAAAAAAAAAACCAAGGGAAACTACCATAAACAATACATCTGGCAACACTAAATACTACAGTGTATCATACTTACCAAAACTTACCGATAATCAAAAACTTAGAGAAATTATAGAAGATGAACAAGTTAAATTAGCACACAGACCCAACAAAACAATTTCTACATTATTTACAAAAACAAAAACAAAAATTGATAAAAACGAACTAAGCAACGTAGTGTATGAAATTACATGTGTGGGCAAAGAAGACGAAACATGTGGGAAAATATACATAGGGACAACTAAACGAAGTTTAGGCACGAGAATAGCAGAGCATGAAACTGATATAAACAAACAGAAATTAACAACAGCATTGTCAACGCATTGTTTTGATACTGGACACTATATTGATATTGAAGGAGTTAAAATATTAAACAGAGAGAAAAACACAAACAAACGATACACTCTTGAAAGTCTTCGAATACAAGAAAAATCAAACAACGTAATAAATAGAAAGGAGGATAAAGACGGCACAAACGCAAATTACACAATCGCAATAATTAAGTTTTAGTTCAACTGTGATAAATTACTAATGAAAAACCTGTGATATTTATTTACTTTTTTATTTTTATTTTTAAATAATTTTAAACAATTTCGTGTTTTATGTTGTAAAACTTGTGTGTTTTTTATTATTAAATGTAAATTTAACAAAGATTAAATGTAAGTTTGGTTATTGTAATGTGGAACTTTATTGTAGTTGTTACTAAATATTATTTTATTTTTGTTTTTGTGTCGTTGCCAGATTTAATAAACTGAAAAATCCCAGATGAAGTTGGAAAATACCAACGAAACGTAGGATGAAAAAATTATAAATAAATAATCTTTTATTTAAATACAAATGACCTTGAAAGCCTGTTTAGATAAATTCTAAGAAAATAATAACAAACAATAACATTTCACATATTAAGCGCCATATTGTTTTCTAAGGAAACTTATATATTGAACATTTGCTTGGGTTTTTATATAAAATAGAGAATTAAATTTAAATAATTCAAAAAGAAAAATTTTTTTAATTTGCTTGTGTATAATTACAAACAAATGCAGATTTTTTACAGGGCTGCCCGAAGGTTTTTGTGCTGCCAGAATTAACTTCTTGAAAAAATAGCACATTTGCACAAAAAATAGAAGTGGTATGCTCACGATCATTCATAATATGCACTGCAAATTTTGAATTTGCATATTTGTACAAAGACCATCGTGATTACCCTTAATGTAAAACCTTTTATAGTTTAAATTTGTGCATTTAATAGATTTCTTATCAAAATATTTGAATATAATACTTAAGAACTACTGGGCAGTTTGAATGCAACTGCCTGCATTCAAACTGCCCAGTAGTTTTAGAAGAATTATTCCTCTAAAAAACAATTTAAATTCTAAACAACTTCGTAGATAATAAAATTTTACAAAATTGTACAGGGTGACCCAAATGTGAATGCAGAGGTTTAAATAGCCTAGAATTTAGATAATTTAAATTGAACTCAATTTATTTTTGTAACACTTCAAAATAAAGGTAGTTGGGGCAAGGAAAACGTCGCGTAAAAGCAGCCTAATTCTTAATAAGTCGCGGTCGCTTTAGAATCTTTTCAATGATTTTTCACAACAGATTCACTGCTTCCCTGGTAGCCAAATCGTTAGAGCAGCCCTTCTCATTACTCACAATACGAAGTTCAAGCCCAACCCTAATGTGCATGAGCTGACTTAAGCTACTGGGCGAATACATGTAAATCATTTGTGTCTAGCCATATGGGGCTTAAGAAAATTGTACGCTAAGTTTCGCGAAACTCTTCTTCCTTTTGTGACTAACATAATAATAAAAATTGCATGTACACGAAACAACTAACCCTTATCCCCTTTAACTATTAATGTTAAATGTTTTACACCAAAAACTATCCACTTTGCAACCCTCTACAAATGAAAGATGCGAATTGAAGATTGTGACTGACAAGAAAATGCAGAAGGCGAAGAAGTAAAAAGATAATAAAGAAATATTAAATAATATCTGTCAAAAATTTTAAGTGCTTTTTTATGTATTAAACTTTATAATATTTAAATGCAAAATTATGCACACACACTCTCCCGGAAATACAAATACAGATAGATAGAAATACTAGCAATTATCTTAAGACAAGACAATTATATAATAAAACATTTCAAAAGATTTGTAAAGATTAAGTTTTAATTATAAATTGTGTACCTCCTCCACTGCGTTTGATTTTCGTATTGGTATTGTATGTTTGAGTTTTAGTATGACAAGAGTTTTTTCAGTTTAGTATATGATTTAATTGTTTCAATTAAATCTTAATGTTTCTAAAATAAATAAAATCCAGAGATTTAATGTTATAATACTTGTTTCGAAATTAGTTTGCTTGTTTTTAAAACTTTAGCTATTTATTTTGTATTTGTGGTTTTTTGTATGTGGAAGAGCTTTAAAGTTTTATTATTTTTTAAGTATTGTCTATTAAATCCTTGTTAATGGAATGCGCTGTTAAACACTTAATTTAGATGTTGCTGTTTATCACAAGGACCCAAGCAAAAAACACCCTTTTTTGAAGTTTTTCTAAGATTTTTATTTTTCTTCAAGTTAATCACAATTAAGCTACACATTTATATTTCTTTTGGCTTTGGTTTTATCCGCAGGACTATTTAGAAGTCAGAGGGTACCATTAAAAGCCTTTTATAAACCACATGAACTTCTAAAGATAAGATTTACTACGAAAAAATAAGCGCTTATAAAATTAACTGCTAAATGCCAACTTCACAGAAAAAATTATTGCCGAATTATTTTCAAACAAACGTTTGTTTGAAAATTTTTTTAATTTCTAGAAATTTTTTTACTGATTGAATTAATATTTTTGTTTGATTTTTATTTAAACAACAAAAATTTTGACAACTATTAAAAAAAATAATATACGCGTTATTGGTTTCAAGTTATCATAATTTTGTATGAAATATTTAACGCTCATTAATGTTGTCGTAAGCAACACTTCATGTAAACTATACGAACAACAACAAAAAACACATACAGTCTATTTTTGGTAGCTTTAAAACAGTACAACAATAAGAAAGACGATAAAATATCGTGACGAGGTTTGTAGTAAAAAAAAACAAAACCAGGGGCAAAATTCTGACAGCCGTGATCGAGTAATTTCTCGATTCGAAAGCAATTTAATATCTAAGTATTTCAGTCAATACAGAACGAATCGGAATTACTTTGTCGGTGTTGCAAATCATAAATTAAAGTTTTACAATACTGAACAAATTATTTGGATGCGTTCAGTGTCGACTTAAATAAAATTTCCTTTGAATCGAGAAGGTTTTAGATCACGACTGCCAGAATTAGGCCTCAGGTAAAAAAAAAGTTTCACTCTTTTTAAACAACAGAAACAGAAACAACAACAACATTAAATAAAAGAAAATAAATTTTTGGTTGGTTTCAAAGTTGTTAAAACAGAATGAAAAACAAAATCCCGTATTCAAGTTTTTAAAACTGTTTAGTTAAATACATCAAATACAAAAATAGAATGATGACGAAAAACCTATCGAGTCGGTCTACTGCCGTTTTTGGTTACATTTCTTCTTCTTTAGCCAAAGGAAGGATACAGCAACAGTGAGTGATGAAGAAAAACATTGTGAGTATAAACAAGACTTTGTTCAAAAATTATTCCAAATGGGTTGTTGTTTTATAACAAGGACGATTTGAACAACTACAACATTTTTAATTAAATTTTATAATGTTTAATTAAATTGCCCTAGAGAAAGTTATTATCATATTTCCAGATATTTAAGAATATCATTTATTTACACTTTAGAACTTTTAAATTAAAAAAGAAACCAATTCGTTTTTTTTTTGTCGCTTTCAGGAAATGTGCAATCAATATGAGGGTTTACTGTTTGCAGCGCTTTTAATTAGTTGTTGTCGGTGCACCTTTAACAACGACATTTGATTGGATTGAAGGCACAGATTGGGGCACGTTCTTCTGTCTGTATGTTGATATAAAGCTTGGGACCAAGCTTCAAGTGGACATTTTTAATAAAACTAAATGATATTTTAAACATTAGCATTTTGAGCGCAAGAAGGAACCAAAGAATAAGTGCACAAATTTGCGTTATAGAAATGATGCAAGTAAAGAAAACATATTTTAATCAGAATGTGGTTGTTTTATTAAACTGTTCCATCAGATAAAAATCAATGTAAAATCCTCAAAAACAAGGTTGATTTTACATTTTTCGATAGTGATTTTGCTTGATATCTACTTCATGTTAATTTAACATGATATTACAATAACTTGCGAACAACATTATTTTCTTTTAAAATATCAAAATGACATTCATACAGCGAATCACTTTGAATGAAAGTTATTTTAAGTTTCCAAAAATCATTTTTATACTAAATAAAGTATAGTTATTTCAAAAAAATATATTTTTCGATAACACTGTGGAACAACAACATTTGAAAGTAGACTTCTAGCAGAGCGAATGTGCCAAAGTTAGCTCGGGCTCCCGAAATATGGGCCCTAAACTTTTTTGAAAAAGCGTATACCAAAAAAAAAATATACTAAATGTACTTTGAGCTAAAAAATAATTTCAGATGTCTTCTATAGAATCGTATGGCGATTCTTTTTTAAAAACTTATTAACCCTGTCACTCTAATTTTAAGGGGTAATTTGTGTCCTATTTCCCAACTCTTACACAAAAGTATACTAAAACGGCACTTTTAACTGTTAAAATGTTCCACGTATATTTTCTGCATTAAATTTCACTAGGGGTCTTCTGAGACCAAAAGTTCGTGCAATGTATCTAAAACGAATTCTCGAAATTTCGGGCATTGAAATTTCTGAATTTCATAAAAAGCGTTTGGTAGAAGTCAAAAAATATACTAAATGTACACTCACAATATTATTACAGTAACGGACTGTAGTTTATTTAAGAAATATTCCGTTCAGTCATTTTTAAATAAATAAACATTTAAAATTCCAAGCAAATTTATTTTTAACTGATTCTAACAGTTATTCAAAAAACTAAGTGCATATTAATACGGATTTTCAGTTGCAGTTAATATTGTCTGTTGATTGAGTTAAATTCTTCTTTATGTTAAAGTAAATAAAAATGTAATTTAAAGCAACGAAAAGTTCATTTAATTTTTACTGTCAAAAATTCAACCGCGAATTCCGTAAAAACAAATCAATATTCAGTTATCTTTTATAAATTAATTGTCAAAAAATTAACTACATATTCCGTAAAAACAAATAAATATGCAGTTATTTTATAAAATTTTACTGTCAAAAATTCAACACCATATTCAGTAAAAACAATTAAATATTCAGTTATTTTATATAATTTTACTACCAAAAATTAATTTTTACTTATCTATAAAAAATAAATTGCTTGTTTTGTGTAAGCAATACCCATTTTCTATTTGTTAAAATAATTTAGTTAAATACCTACATCAAATTTTAAAAGTAAAATAATTGCGAAGCCATATCGGTCATGCTGCTGGTGTCTAATAATTGAGAGTTCTTCTGTAAACAACGTGGTCAGTACAACAAAAGTAAAACAAACGTGTGTAACTGGGTAAGTAAATAAAAATATTCTCCCTCTCTCGCTTATAAGAAAAACAAGCGGACAGGTGTCTGTCTGGAATTTTTTAGAAATTCGGATCTTTTGTGGAGTAAACGAAAATTTAATAAAATAACTGAATATTTAATTGTTTTTACTGAATATGGGGTCAATTTGACAGTAAAAAATTGACAGTAAAATTTTAATAAATAACTGAATATTTAATCGTTTTTACTGAATATGGTGTTGAATTTTTGACAGTAAAATTTTACAAAATAACTGAATATTTATTTGATTTTACGGAATATGGTGTTGAATTTTTGACAGTAAAAATTAAATGAACTTATTGTTAAAAATAAATGAAAAATAGGTAGACCGGTTTTTAATTGAACTTTCATTTATTTTATATTACAATTTCAGTTAATTTTACGTACAGAATATTGTGAGTGTACTTCATACCTAAAAGACTATTTCAGATGTATTCAGTAGAATTGTTTGGTGATTCTTTTCATAGAATATATTAACCCTCTAACACTCATTTTGAGGGGCCATTTTTGAAATTCCACACAAAAATATAGGGGCCCTTATTTCGGGAGCCCGAGCTAACTTTTCAAGACCCTTTGGCGTATTTGCTCTACTAGTAGTCTACTTTCATTTCGCGTTGCAATTGTTGAGGATTCTCTGAATTATTCCTTAGTTTACCTGAATTTAAACCCACTGTACGATTCCTAGTCTAATAAAACTAAAATACCACAAATTTCAACACAAAAGCAAAGTTCGTTACGGTTTAAGACGCACTAAATATTTTTCTTAATGGGGTTTATGGTAAATTATGGAACGAATTTGTGCACGTTCTTATTTTTGTTTTAATTTTGTACTTATTAATTTTGTACTTTTTAATTTTTATTTCGGACGTTTTAATTTTGTTTTAATTTTGTACTTTTTAATTTTTTTTTTTTGTAATTTTTATTTTTGTTTTAATTTTATACTTTCTAATTTTATTTATTTTTTTTTTTCTTCTTTATCAAATTGTTGTGGCTTCTTATCTATTATCATTAATACTCTTGCTCTATAATTATAAGATATATTCTTGTTGAGCAGGATTTCAATAAAATAAATAAAATTAAAAAATAAAATAAATACTCTACACTTTTTGCATTGACATGTCTGTCTTTATTTTTTGTATTATGTCATAATATTGCAAGCTCAGTTTGATATCTTAAAACGTATGTTAAAAAAAGATGAAAGATATGTAAAAAAAGCTTTTTGTAAACGTGTAAAAGCTAATGAATATTACGTAAAATTTCTGGAAGGTCATTCCTGAAAGTCAACTGGATAAGAAACGAGACTAAATTTGTTTAACGAATATTCTTGGCTATTGCACTAAAATGTAAGCTGTACTTTAAACTTTAAATTTATAATTTGTTGAATTGTACTAATTAATTTTAGGAAATTTAATGCAGTCTAATGAAATAAAGTTGCAATTAAAGTTTTGCGTTTCAATTCTAAGGGCTCATTCAAATTTAAGCAATAACCCGGATTAAAACAGGAGTAAACGCTTTCCTCGTTTACATCATTTAAATTTCATTTTATGGTTTATATCATCTCCAGCGTTTTGTTATTGGTTACGGACTCCCCTTCCTAAAGTGGATTATCTGGAGTTCTGCCTATCAAGGAATCTCTAATCTCACAGTGAGTAAAAATGTATTTCTCTACACCTTGTGGCCAGACATCCGCAGATAAAACTAATAGTATTAGGTCTAGTAAGTCATGCCCTATGTGCCTTGCCAAATCAGATGGTGATTTATCATGTTTTAAATGTAAGAAATGGTATCACGCCGGCTGCGTTAACGTTGCGTCACCTCTACCAAACACTTGGTTATGTACCACATGTACAACCTTTCATGAGTCTGGTTCTTCACGTTCAAACGCAAGTACAAGCAGCAAGGCTTCTAAGTCTTCAAGGGCTAAAGCTATTACCTTGCAATTACAACTTTTAGCGGAAGAGCGACAGCTCTCCATTGCACGTGATAAAGATTTTTTGAATAAAAAATTGCAGCTGTTACAACTAGAAGATATCGAAGATGACTCCACATCAAAATCTAGTATGTCTGTACATGATTGGCTTGAAAACCAACCAGAAATTTCTCCATCTGAGCATGCCATGTCAGTTCGGCACCCATTGACACAGTAGTAACTAGCTCTGCTTTGAACTTACCTGTGTCCACAACAGTAAACTTCAATTATGTCGATAAAACTACTACAAAAAATGAAAACACACAACCGCAAGCATCAAGCTTGCCACCACCGATATATTCATCATCAAAAATAGCTACAAGTGAACAACTTCTAAGTAGTAATAACAATATTCGAGTGCATAAACCATTATTTACAGCAAGCACTGCATTCAGTATCCCTATACCGAGTACAATACAATCATCTTTCGTTAATAGTAATGCTGCCGCTGTGCCGTCTTCAAACCAAACCGGATTGCATTCGACATTGGGAAACAGAAATGGTTATCACAGGGGAACAAATTGCGCACCATCTGCTTCGCACCACACTAATATATTTTCTCTCTCCCACCCTTCATATTTTCAAAGAAACAGTTTGTATACCGAGCAAATACAAGCGCGTGCCTCGGTTCCAAAGGAACTGCCCGTATTTGCAGGAAAGCCTGAGGATTGGCCATTATTTCACTCGACCTTTGAATGGTCCACAGAAGTTTGCGGCTTGAGTGATTCAGAAAATCTTATACGTTTACAACGTTCACTAAAGGGCGATGCGTTAAAAGCAGTGCAAAGTATTCTAATACATCCATCATGTGTAAGTACTGCGATTGCTACTTTAAAGTTGTTGTTCGGACAGCCTGAACACATTTTGAATTCTATTAGAAATAACGTAAAATCAGCACCACTTGTCAACGTCAACAAACTTTAAACCATTAGCAATTTCGCCATACAAGTAAAAGGATTTTTAGCAACACTTGAGGCTTGTGGATTATACGATGAAATGAATAACTCTTCTTTGCTGCAGGAACTGGTTGACAAGCTTCCACCTTACCTGCAATTAGAATGGGGTAGTAAAAAACTTCAGTTGCTTAAAGATAATAAAAAAGCAAACCTTACGGAGTTTTCTGTTTGGATGTTTGACGTTGGGCTGTCAGCTAGTATGACCAATTTCGCCTTTAAATCTAATACAAATATTAACAATGTTAATAAGCCGCGAGATGCTCATATACACGCACATAATTCTCAATTAAAACCAGAATGTATTATTTGTAAAAAACACTGTATTGATGTTGCAAATTGTGAAGATTTTTTAGCAGCTAACCGTTCCGAAAGATGGAATTTAATACGACGTTTTAATATTTGCAAAAAATGTTTAAAAGTTCAAAACTCAAATAAAATTTGTAATTGCAATTTATCGTGCCAAATAAACAGCTGTAATTATAAACATCATTCTCTTCTTCATAAATTCACCACAACAGCTGTTGAACAGTTTGTTGAAAATAGTGACAACAACGATGAAAAACAAACATTTACTTGTAATTCACATAAACATAAATCTGATTGCGTACTTTTTAAGATAATTCCGATAACAATGTATGAAAAACATAAAGTAGTAAATACATACGCATTTATTGATGAAGGATCATCAATAAGTCTCGTCGATGAAGATTTAATTGAAGATTTGGGTTTAAATGGCACGTCTAATCCTCTCTGTCTCAAATGGACTGGCCATATGCAGCGAAAGGAAGAGAATTCCAAGGAGGTATTTCTCTCAATTGCAGGACCAAATCAAAAGCGTTTTTCAATTATTGTAAATACAGTTCAACAACTTTGTTTACCTTCGCAAACTATAGAGTATAAAAAATTATGTAAGCAATTTCCCCATTTAAGGAACTTACAAATTAATGACTACTTCAATGCTACCCCGCGTCTGCTCATAGGCGCTAATAACTGGAGCTTGGGAATTCCGAGAGAAATACGTGAGTTGTCGCCAGATTCGCCTGTTGCGGTGCAAACTAAATTAGGATGGCTAATTTTTGGTAATTTAGCTTGCTCCTCCACTCGATTTGAGTCATTTAGTTTACATATTTGCGATTGCGAACCAAATGATATAAATATAAACGAGCTTGTAAAACAATATTTTTCACTTGATTGTGTAGGTGTGAAATCACCGGAAAACCCAATTTTTAGCAAAGAAGATGAACGTGCACTACATTTATTAAAAAACAACACCTATCAGCGCTTAGATAAACACTATGAAACCGGCCTATTGTGGCGATACGATAGTATTAACCTACCGGAAAGTTTGACAATGGCCAAAAAGCGATTATTGTGTCTAGAACGAAAACTATTAGCTGATGAAAATTTACTGTCTATTTTTCAAAAAACTATTTCAGACTATCTGCAAAGAGGATATATAAGGAAACTAAATATAAGTGAAGTTTCTCATTCTAAAAATGAAAATCGCACTTGGTACCTCCCTATATTTGCTGTCCATAATAAAAACAAGCCGGACAAGGTGCGCATTGTTTGGGATGCGGCTGCTAAATCGCATGGCATATCACTTAACAGCATGTTGCTTAAAGGGCCTGCCCTGTTATCGTCGTTGACAGCAATTTTATTTCGTTTTCGTCAAAAATCGGTTGCGATTTGCGGTGACATACAAGAGATGTTTCATCAGGTGTTTATAAAAGAATGCGATCAACACGCTCAACGCTTTCTATGGCGAAACTGTGAAAGTGGTAAGGAACCGGATGTTTTTGTGATGAACGTCATGATATTTGGAGCAGCCTGCGCTCCAAGCATATCGCAGTATATAAAAAATTTTAATGCAGAAAAATTTAGAAGTCATTATCCCGCTGCGGTTCAATCTATTGTATGTGATCATTATGTAGACGACCTTTTAACTTCAGTTGATACTGAACAGGACGCTATCCAGCTAGCTCAAGAAGTTAAATATATCCATACACAAGGCGGTTTCTATATAAGAAACTGGTGCTCCAAAAGTTTGAAGGTTTTGAATGAACTGAATGAAACCGCTGGAATTGTAGAAAAAAGTCTTTCTATCGATGAAAGCAAAATTGAAAAGGTTCTTGGTGTTTTTTGGGTTGCCACTAAAGACAGAATAATTTTTAAAATTTCCGAAATCATTTTGCAGAGTGATATATTTAATGGATTACAAATTCCAACGAAAATTTATGATCCACTCGGCCTTATTGGAAATTTTATAATGTACGCTAAAATACTTTTACAACACATATGGCGCAGTAAAGTTGATTGGGATGAGCCAATTAAGGCAAATGAACATGACAAATGGAAAAAATGGATTTCGCAGATCCCTGAGTTAAGAAAATTGTCTTTACCTAGATGCTATTTGCAAACGTACGATGACTATAATAACTTGCAGGTTCATTTACACACCTTTGTCGATGCAAGCTTAGATGGGTACGCCGCTGTTTCTTACTTCAGAATATCTGATGGCACTAACGTAACTTGTACGCTTGTGGGCTCAAAAACGCGCGTAGCACCGCTAAAAATAACATCAATACCCCGCCTAGAGTTAATGTCTGCGCTAATAGGCGCTCGATATGCAAAAACTATAATAGATAACCACACAATAAAGATCTCAAAGAAATACTTTTGGACAGATTCAAAAAATGTGCTCGGCTGGTTAAGATCTGATCACCGTAGATACTGCCAATTCGTTGCCTTCCGCGTGAGCGAAATACTTGACAACACTGAGCTAGCTGAGTGGAACTGGTTGTCTTCGAAACTCAATGTTGCTGACGATGCGACCAAATGGGCTAAGTCGCCTGATTTCACAAAACAAAGCCGTTGGTTTTACGGTCCCAAATTCCTCCACCAGTCCGAAAGTGAGTGGCCAAAAGAGATTGAATTTACATATACAACAAACGAAGAAGTAAAAGCGCATGTATTGTTAACTACCAACGTGGATACTACATTCGATGTATCTCGATTCTCAAAGTGGAAGCGTTTATTACGAACTGCAGCATATGTTGAACGCTTTAAAAATAAACTTATGTGTAGACAAAATATTTGTGCGGACAAATCATTAAAATCTATTACAGAAGTGCCAGCTTTGACTTCTGAAGAGCTAAAAGCAGGTGAATTTTTTTTGTATAAACAGGCACAAAAGGAGTTTTATTCAGTTGAATACAACTGCTGCAAAAGAAAAGGTGCCTTCCAAAATCAAGTCAATTGTATAAATTGTCAGCTTTCCTTGACGCAAGAAATATTCTACGTATCGACGGGAGAATAGACCTGGCAGACGTTCCCGATGAACAAAAAAAAAACCTGTAATTTTGCCTAGAAAATCTGCGATAACAAAACTAATTATTCATCAATATAATTGTAAACTGCATCACGTGAACCATAAAATCGTAATAAATGAATTACGCCAAAAATTCTTTATAGGTCGACTACGTGCTACTTTAAAAACTATAATTAAAGACTGTCAAAACTGGCCGCACCAGTTTATCCTAGAATGGCCCAATTGCCTAGAGCTAGATTAGCTGCCTTTACGCATCCTTTTAGGTTCACAGGCCTTGACTTTTTCGGTCCAATAATTATAACTGTCAACCGGCATACCGAAAAGTGATATGGCGCATTATTCACTTGCTTAACAGTACGGGCTATTCATATTGAAATCGTTCACTCTTTAACAACATCGTCTTGTATAATGGCGATTCGGAATTTTATGTGTAGACGTGGTTCTCCGCTCGAATTTTTCAGCGATAACGGCACTAATTTTATTGGGGCCGAACGTGAATTGCGCGAAGCTATAAAAGAAGTCAATCAAGACGAATTTGTGCGTGAGTTTACTTCGGCAACATGCACATGGAACTTTAATCCCCCTAAAGCCTCTCATATGGGGGGTGCATGGGAGCGTATGGTTCGCTCAATAAAAACCGTCTTATATAAAATAATGCCAACTCAATTACCAAGTGAAGATCTTCTCCGTACTATGATGTCAGAAGTTGAGAACATCGTAAACTCGCGACCACTTACATATGTACCGCTCGATGATGAGAATTCCAACGTCCTTACACCGAACCATTTTTTATTTGGATGTTCGAATGGAATGAAACCGTTATCAACATACGACGACAATCCTATACTATTACGGCATAACTGGCGACGTTCTCAGCAATATGCTGAAAGATTTTGGAGGCAATGGGTTTCTGATTATTTACCTACATTGACATGCAGAAAAAAGTGGCATGACTTAGCTAGACCATTACGAGTTGGGGATCTAGTGGTAATTGTTGATTATAAACTGCCTCGCAATGTGTGGCCTAAGGGTAAGGTGTTAGAGGTAAGACTGGCAACTGACGGACAAACTCGGAGTGCAAAAATTATGACCGCCAATGGTATACTTGAGAGACCAAGTACAAAGTTAGCTGTGTTAGAAGTGGCTAGAAAAGAGGAGTAGGACTACGATGCATCTTGTCATACTGTGGGGGAGTGTTACCGCCACTGCTCAACTCTACACTTTTTGCATTGACATGTCTGTCTTTATTTTTTGTATTATGTCATAATATTGGAAGCTCAGTTTGATATCTTAAAACGTATGTTAAAAAAAGATGAAAGATATGTAAAAAAAGCTTTTTGTAAACGTGTAAAAGCTAATGAATATTGCGTAAAATTTCTGGAAGGTCATTCCTGAAAGTCAACTGGATAAGAAACGAGACTAAATTTACTTAACGAATATTCTTGGCTATTGCACTAAAATGTAAGCTGTACTTTAAACTTTAAATTTATAATTTGTTGAATTGTACTAATTAATTTTAGGAAATTTAATGCAGTCTAATGAAATAAAGTTGCAATTAAAGTTTTGCGTTTCAATTCTAAGGGCTCATTCAAATTTAAGCAATAACCCGGATTAAAACAGGAGTAAACGCTTTCCTCGTTTACATAGATTTTGTACCGAAAATGTAAATTATTTATGGTGGTTCTTCCACACTTTGAGCCGTTATTCTTTTCCTATTGTTGTTATGGATTTTCTCTTGAGAGAAAAATATGCAAAAACTTACTGTTTCAAGCAAAAGGTTTTAAATAAACTTGCCCTTGTTAAACCGATGAACTCATCCTTAAATGTAGTACATTTTTTTGAATCCATTTAAAATTTGGTTAGCGGTTAATTTCACCAAGTTCAGATAAAACTTATTATTACTAAATTTCGTGAAATTGGCCGTAAATCAGAAAATGTTCCCAATTATTAATTATATGAATATAAATAAAAAGGAAACAACAAAAGTTTTTTTATCATTTTATCACATTGACCTTTTTTTCTCAATTAATTTTATTCCAAAGATAAATTTATATTATTTTGTATTATAATTGTTGCTGTTATTTTTGTTTATTGATAATCAGCATGAAATAATTTGATTTGTAAATTAATCCCTTTTAAATCCCCATTAAATAGTCAATGACAGTATAATGACACTTTTGTTATTAATTCTCATTTTCATTAATTTGATCACTTTTCGTTGTTGGTCGTTTTTCAATGGATTTGCGCAAAAAAGGCGATAATGGCAATAAATACCGCAAAAGAGGGTGGGGGTGGGAGAAATAAAAAGGGTATTGCTAAATATTTTTAGCATTTGTTAAAATCTTTTGTATAGTAGCTGTCTTATAGTTAACAAAATTGTAAGCAATGAAATTGTCTAGATGTTTTAGATCAAGAAATTTTAATGAATTATTTAACGCTAAGAACTTTGTAAACGTTCGTTTTAAAGCTTTGCTAATTCTCTATGCAATTTTTTAAAATGTTTAGTTACAAAACCATTTGACATTTCGATTTTATTTCGTTGGACAGCATTTTGGATTAAATTTCTGCAACACCCTTTAATTGGGTGTTAATAAAAATATACCAATAACTATTGAATTGAAAAACAAATCTACTTTTTCGGGTAAAAATGATTAATATTAATTATTGTTATTATTATTAATATTTTAATGCTTTTGCTATTAAAATTATTAAAAACGAAAAGAAGAACTAAACAATTAAATAAAAGCTGGGTTCATATTGGAATTAATATTTTTATCGGGGGTTTACGATACAAGGTGGCTCATAAGTAACGTTATAATTTATTAAATTAATAACTTTTTTATTTTTGATTTTATTCATTATTTTTATTTATTAAAGTTAAGACTAAAGCTTGGTAATATGTTCACATTATCAGTGGGTGTGATGGATATTTTAAACTTAAACCCAGGAGTTTGGAAGTCGTTTTTAATACACTTTCATTCTTTTTTTTTATAATTTTTGTTATAAAATTCTGTTTAATCGAGATATATTTGTATAATACTCTTTTGGCCTCACCCATGATCAAATTGACCAGATTTTGAAAATTTAGCTTAAAAAAAATATGGGTATCTCTGAGTTTTTCTAGATTAATTAATTTCGCTTTTCTACGCGCAATTCAGTTTTAAATGGGAATCCACCTGTCTATCACTTGGGCAAGTTGCGATTACACCCACACCAGTTGATCGAGATGCCAGATTTGTTGATTAAATAGTTCGTACTGTTCTCACATGTAAAGTTTAAAAATGGAGCAAAATCCTTCCACGGATTCAAAGATTATGATGACGTTTATTAAGTTTTGAAACAATTTCATATACATATTGTTGATTTATTTTGCTTCAAATTCATACAAACAGTAATGTAGAGCAATTCACAACTTTCAGAGGTTGCCAAAACACAAAGGTGTTACCCTTGTAAACTTATGCGACAACCTTTTCCAGAGTTGCCTTAGTGAAGTTACCATATATTTTTGTGGTGGCTTTAAACATTTTAAGTTGATTTTTTCTGATAAGTAGAAGTATGTGAAGAGGTTTCAAAATAATTTTTTTTATATTTATGTTCAATTATTTCGTAAAAAGTTTAAAACGCGAAATGTATTGATCCAGAAAAACTAAGAGATTCGCTATATTTTCTGGTCAGTTTGATCATGGGTGAAAAATTCTGTCGTAAATCATAAAATTCTTTATTATAAAATTCCTATTAAAAAATAACTTTTAAAATTTTTGCGCTTTACGTACTCGATTTTCAGCACACACATGTATGTTTTGAAGACAATATTTTTCAAATGGTGTCGTAAGTTTTATTGGACTTTTCAAAACACCTTTTACATTATATCTTCATTTAGGTATTACAAATCAATTCCGGAGAGACATTTGTATTTATGCTATTTTAAAATTTCGGACCAAGGCCTTGCATTAGGATCAATAAGACCTTATGTATCCAAAAATTCATTTAAATATCTTCATATTAAATCTAACAGTGATTCTAAGTCGATCGGAAAGGTAAAAGGCTGGTTCTATAATATTAGCCATTACAAACGTTCAATACAAAAAATTAATAATACCCTCCGTGCTTATGGCAGCTTAGGGTATATTAAACGATTAAACAAGAGCAAAACTAAAATTAAAAGTGCAAAATTATTACAAAAGTTGTCATATGACTTAATTTAAAAACTTAAAATACACTCAATAATGATTAAATCTTTGAGTTAAAAAAAAGGTTATAAAAATAATCTTTTCAAACATTATTTTTAAAATATAAATTACTAATAGCACAAAGAGTTACTTTACCTCAAGGATAATGTGTCCCATAAAGGTTTTAGATAATTGTTTGTAAAATATTGTCTTTTTAGATTAGAATAGGAAATCTCAAATGTTTTATGTTTAAAATAAGCCCTTTTTTCCTACCAAACAAAAAAAAAACAAGGGGAAATCAAAAAATATATATGACCAAAAAAAAGCTAAATAAACACAATTAAAACTTAAGTAGCATAATAACCCTTCTTTACTCCAACCCCAATAAAGACTACTTAAAAAAACAAACAGCTAAATAGGCCTGAGTACCATTAAAAGGATTGCTCTAAAACCAATTTCTCCCTCCACATGAGAATTAAAATAGTTGAGAGTATGAATATATTTTTCCAGCTACATATTTTTTTTGGAAATTAATGTTTCGTTATGTTTTCCACTCTGTAGCAAAAGAACTGCAAAAAATT
Organism: Pollenia labialis; assembly: GCA_949318255.1. NCBI lineage: Eukaryota > Metazoa > Arthropoda > Insecta > Diptera > Polleniidae > Pollenia > Pollenia labialis. Next base: position 147,786,970 of record OX439141.1, read on the forward strand.
TTAACTTTATTTTTGTATTTTGCTTAAAGGCTTAAATGAAAAAAAAACCAATAAAAATTCTCATTGTATTCCCTACTTGTCTCATTTAACCATTAAATTAGAAACACAAACGTATTAGGAAAACAAAAGCGAAAAAACAAAAAACCACAAAAAAAATAATAATTATTTTTTAAGACCCCAAACTATTAACACAAACAATAACATTAAATCTCACAAAAAAAAAGGATGTGAAGGAAAAGTGGCAAAAAACCCGTACATAAATAAACCCACTTATTTTCAAATAAAATGTAATTTTTATCAAATTATTTAAAAATAAAAGAAGTAAGAGTGCTTTATTCGTCCATGCCGAATCGTTGATACCCTCCACTAACAGTTTGAATATTTCAAAAGTGGTCGTTATGACGGAACTATTAATTATAAGTCAACCTTTAACTCGTGGTGGTCTTACCCGTGTTTTTCTAGAGTAGGCTTTATATGGCCCCTATGGTAAATTTTTAATGGAATAAATAATAATGTAAAAAAAATAAGTAATCGACCAATCCTTTCGAAATTGGGCAGTATCATTTATGTGTCAGTTTCATCAAAAGTAAGCTTTAAAATACACCTTTGATTAAAAAAATTAACTTGTTAACTTCAAAATCGTTTTTCTCCAAAACTCATTTTTTTCCCATAGGTCGGTCCCTTTTAACTGAAACTGCCACATATATAAAAATGAAAAATGTTTGTCTGTGCACGCAGAGAAAAAACATATTTAAATATGGTCACCTCCAACAAAACTATTTTTAAAGAAAATTGTAAACATATTATGGTGAACATAACCATATTATTGTCAGCTACAATCATATAATGGTAGAATTAGTCCTCCATCAAGAAGCCACAACCATATTATTGTTTCCACTTTTCCAAGAGCAACATGCTACGGCTGAAAACCTGCCATGCTATAATAAGTGTTAAACATGTTTTAGTTATTTTTGACCATAACATGTTCCATTACCATAATAAGGTTTTGGCTTCTTGATGGAGACCTAATTCAAAAATAATATGGTTATCGGTAAAAAAATAATATTGTTATATGTTTGAAATTTTGCATTAAATCTAGTTTTGTTGGAGGTGACAAGATTTTTCTCTGGTTGTGTGTCTGTTTGTTTGTTGGCTTAAAGACTTATAAACTACTGCACCGCTTTTCCTGAAATTTTTACAATAGCATCAAGTGAACCTCAAAAATAAAATAGGGTGCTTATTTTTTCGAAAGGGGCAGGGAAAGTGGTAGCCCAATAGGACGTCAATGTTAAATATCGCATATGTTAAGAACTGTTATAGTGAGAATGTTCAAATTTGTTAGGAGTCACTCTAATGGAAAACTATACCTTTGAAAATAAAGAAAAAGGCGGTAGGGGCAGGATGATTAATACTAACCATAGGGTGCATACATTAAATATCGCGTAACTGAAGTACGATTATAGCCAGAGCCACTGTTATGGTAACCTATAAAATTTATAAATAAAAATGGGCGGGGTAGACGGAGGAGGAGGAGCTGTACCTCTTATATTTAGAACAAAAATATTAAATTAGGCATATCTAAAGACAAAAGCCTTCAAGCTTTGTAAGATTCACTCTTATAGTAAACTAGACCCTTTTCAACAAAAATAAAGGGCGCAGGTGCAGGGGAAGCAATACATTTTTACAGATTCATCCTGTGAGCCAAACAAATAAAATTGACTACTTTTTTTTGCCGATATGAGTAGCAGTACCCTCATAGGATTGTTGAATAAAATTTATGACTTAGTCAAGTGACAGCGCAGTCCAAACGGCTTAAGTTAGAGACATGAAATTTGGACAGTGAATAAGTTCTCTAACGAATAGATCCACGGAGAAGAGATTTTTGGAAATTAAAATAATTAGAGGACAAAATGGGTTAAATTACTTCACACACACAATAAATATTTGTAAAACTCCATGTGAGCGTATCAGCTCCAAAACAAAGAAAATAACTCCATTCTGGGAAACGGTTACAGAACAGTTTTTCAATATAAAACAAAAAACTATTTAATCAACACACAAAATTGGCCAAGAAGTGGACTGGATTGGAGAAGTGGAAGTGGCTCCTCCATTAAAAAAAGATTGTGTAAATAACGTTTAAAGGAAAAAGTTAAGATTTTGTACAAATATTAAGCTTGGTTATCAATAAACAACATTTATCAAAAAGTGACCAAGATTGGAGAAGTGAGCGTGGTACCTCCCATACAAAGACAATTTAGATTTCTTTATATCTGGGGTATGGTCAGAGTATGTAAAAGTTTTTAAATTTCCAATAAATAGCTAGGTATGCTTAACAAAATATGTATCAAAAAATTGGCTGGATTAGAGAAATGGTCATGACACCTTCAACATAAGTAGTGGTTTCTGTATATCAGTAGAACGGAAATAGTAAAAGTATATAAATTTGGTACTATTTGACAAATTTAATTTCTTTTATAATTTTGGGCTCGTCATTCAGCAAATTCCAAATTAAATTGAGAAAATTTTAGGTTTTAATTCAGAAAATGTATTAAAAAAAAAATGAAATTATGAAAATAAATACAAATCTTTCTGTAATGATCAATATTATGGTCAAACAGGCAGTTTGATAAAAGTCGGTTAGTATGGTGAATCTTAAGTAGCTATAAGTTAATAAGTTACCAATTTGACCTGGACGGATCATGTTAATTTACTGGTTGGTCAAACTTATGTAAAGTTACGAGCTCTCTGGTCCACACAATATTTCACACCCTTAAGAATAAGAGCCTTACTTGTTAAATCACACTTGATTCCTTGCTTGATCTATGGGTGTGAATTATTTGGAAGCTGTGACTCAGTTAGTAGGAAAAAATTGAATTTCTTGTTTAATAACATAATAAGATATGTGTATTAGGGGTATAACTTTTGAACAATTTTTTAAATTATCAAAAAATACCTATCCATGCCATATAGACCATGAAAATCTATGATAAAAATTGGGGTCACTTTTTCGCGGGCGTTAAAAAAGTTCCCCCCAAATCACTTTGAAGTTTAGTATTTGTATTTTTTTTTTGTTAATTAAAAATACAATATCTCTATTGTAAAAACAAAAAAACATTCAGTTCTATTTTACTATTTCACAAATAAGCCTTATACCACCAATTATACTACATCCAAACAGTTAAAATTATGTTAAAATAACACGGAAACTCTTTTTTTGAACAAAATGGAAAAATGGTTTGGGGGGGAGGTTTTTTATCCAAATTGATCTCAAAAAACTGTTTTCTTGATATATACATCAGTGGCCACCCCGTCGTGATAGGTATTTTTTTTGGTTATACCCCTAATGTGTATGGATTAAGACAGTTTGAACATGTTTTCCTCTGTTGCCAATAATCTTTATGGAGTATCCTTTGAAAGTCTGCTAAAAATTCGCACTCTTACTTTTTTACATAAAATAATCAACACTCAAACACCTAAATATATATTCGATAAAATACGTTTTTTTCAATTGCCACGAAATCGAAATATTGTAATACCTCGGCATCATTTACTTGTATCTGAATGGCAGTTTTATGTACATGCCGCTCGTCTTTGGAACAATCTTCCACAAAGTCAACAACTAAACAGCAATGCTAATAGTTTCAAAAAATTTTTATTAAATTTTTTTAAATAATTTTTACTTTTTTAATTTTAATTTATAATTTTTGAACTTTGTTTTTTTATATTAATATTTTTATATATACTTGTATCAAGTTTGTTTTGTAACGTAATACGTTCCTGTGCTATAAATATAAGACTCAGTACTGTTGTACAGGAAATGGAATAATTAATAAATAAATAAATAATTAAGAAATTAATCAAATTTGCGCCAGTAAACAAATTAATAGAATCCATTAATTTTTTTTTGATATTAACAATATTTTCTGTAAGTAAACGTTAAATTCACTTGATTAAATTTTTAACTAAAACTGATTTAGTTTTTGATTAAATGTTCTGTAAAAAAAATTGGCGATTATTTTCCTGTGTGCCTTAAATCCTTTTACTATCGCTTTCAGCCCATTATACTCCAACACTACACTTGAGCCGATAGAAATATTTATTTGGGTAATGTTTAAACTAAATGAGAATTGAGGAGATTTAGTTTGACATAAGCGGCTCCTAGGGTTTTAAGGGGTCATATTAATATATATTACCTTTTGTTTATACATCTTCCGGGGAAATCCCGGGCTGCCAATACCTAAAATTGATCGATTTACAGCGATCTTTATGATATGTTGCGATCGTGGCTGAATCAGAGTTCCTTTCTGTTAAAACGGGAGTCAGTAGCCGCCGCACACTGGGGTATGTACCAAAACTGTGGATTAATTCCGAGGCCTCTCAAACTGATCATTTTTGTTTAGAACACCTCAAAATAAGCCGAAAAAATTTTATAAAAATTATCGTTAACTCGTTTTGTTATCGAGATATTTGAAGTTGAAGTTTAAAAAAATCGATAACTTTTAACCGTTAAATTTTTCTTAGAGAAAACCTCAAAATAAACCGAAAAACTTAAGTAAGAATTATCGATAACTCACTTTGTTATCGAGATATCTGACTTTGAAGTTTTAAACAAATCGATAACTTTTCAGCGTTTTACTAGACAAGATAATTTTGTTTTGTCGAACTTCTTAAATTAGGCGGAATACTAAAATGAAGTTATCGATAACGCGCTTAGTTAGCGAGATATCGATGATACAGGTTTATCTGTAAAACATGCAGAAAAAATTTAATATGCCGATGATTCGACTATTTATTATATTAAATATAAAAAAACATTTCATTATAAATGTCAGTACAATCAATTAATTATGCATCATCATTACTATCATCGTCGCCACTGCCATGAGCACTATTATTGTCTCTGGCATAAGCTTTTGCCAAATTTAAGGATGGAGATTGTAACATTTCCACAGCCAATTTTGGTAGGCTGTGTAATTTTTTTTCAGGCAATTTTCTCCTGCTTGATAGATCAGAAGTAATCAGCATCATGTTAAAAACTTTTTGTAAATTTTCTAGAATAACACTCTCTATATTATTTGAAATTTAGCTTCTTGCGCTTCTTCCGATAATTGGCCATCCGGTAACAATACGTATGCTATTATTTCAGGTCCGTGAATGAAAGTAAATTCGAAAACACAATGCAGCTAGACTATACAACTTAGAGCCATTATTTTTTCGGTTAGTGACGCAGTGTTATTTCAAAATTAATTTTTTAATAACTCCACAGTTTTGATACCCAATAACCCAGTGTGCGCCAGTGACACGTGACCATTTTTCGTTTCACTGCCACTCAAGGCCTGATTTTTACCAGTTGCGGGAGAGTTCTGCCTTAAGGAGGATCATCTTTAAGTGCTGTTGCAAATCAGCAGATGCGGCCAGTATTTTTTCAAAAGCAGTGGAGGTTCGGTAGCTCGAGCTCCTTAACAAGGGCCAAGTGTATAATTTGAAAAACTATGTTCTTAAATTGCTAAATGTTTGTGCTTTCACACTCGGGGGCTTTTGGTATACGCATTGTTTGTCACCCAATGGCTAAGATCCACCATGGAGTAGGCCCTAGGGCAATTATGGATGTAAAGCTGTAAAATCTAAGTTGTCGCGATTGGGGCCACTTTTCAGATTTCGTTGATAAAACCATCAAAGATATAGTTTTAAATTAATAAAAAAAAAAACGTTATCATTTATAAGATAAGGAAATTCAATACATTTTCGTAATTTTATTTTTTTAATTTTTAAGCCCCTGTGCATGATATGCTCCAAAGAATTTAAAATTATCACAAACTGCTGAAGTCAAGCTCTCAAATTTTAACTACAACTAAATTCGAAAACCCAAAAAACTCTGGCTGTTACAAGCATGTTTAAAAATATAACCCCCTATTTTTTTTCAAAATGAATATAAAAAAAAACAAACAAATAAAAATTTTAAGTGAAAAAAAAGAAAAAGAAACAAAAACAAACCCCAGAATCCGTAAAATAAATAAATGTTAAACAGGAAGATTAGTACAAAAGCTTTTGACTAAATCCTCACTGTATTTTATTACACAAAAGTCGCTTAATGCCTGTTCAGTTTTTAACCTTTTTTAATGCCATTTAAATGTTTTCTGTTGCTGAGATTGTGCTTGATTCCCAAAAAAAAAAACATGCTTCGATGACCCCACCAAAAGAATCTTTTATTTGAAGCAGTAGCAGGCAGAAAGAGAATTAAATTGTCATGCGATTAAATAAAAATGTTTGAAAAAATTTTTTTCAGAAATTTTTTTCTTCCTACTAAAAACTTTGCCTACAAAATAATATGTTGAGTAATCAGAAATACATAAAAGCACTACTTACAATTTTACTGAAAGAACCAATGAATTTCACAAGGGATATCCTAAAATAAACGCATTCAAAAGTAAGTCATAATTTTTTTTATATAAATACATTCAGAAAAAGGTAGTTATAGAAGTTGTTATAGAAGCAGTTATAGAAGAAAACTACTAAATAATGAGTGAAAGAAGCTCTTTATTTTGAAAAAGTAAGCAAGTTTTTGCTGGGACAGAACAAAAAAGCAAACATTGATTTCAATTAAAATATTTGTGATAATAATTAAAAAATTTATTAAATTTGCACCACTAAACAAATTAATAGTATCAATTTAATATATTTTGATACTTAAATTGACTTTTTTTCGACCTTTACAAAAATAATAATAATAATAATAATAATATATTTTAATATTTACAACCTTTTCTGCAGTTATGTTGTTGATTAAGGTAAATGTTTAAAAAACTTGATTAAATTTTAAATTAAAACTGATTTTATTTTTGATTAATGGTTTAGTTGAAAAAAAAATTTGCGAGAATTTTTTCAAGCCGACCACTGTTTAAAAACAATTGTTTGATGCTGGTTTTTAATAGGTTTGTTTTGCCCCAATTTCTGGGCTTGTTCGTTATTATCTAATGCTTTTTTCTTGTTTTTATTCTTATATTTTTTTTGTAATTTGGTCAATAAATTGTTTATTTATTATTCCTTTTTTTTTGTAAATGTTACAAATTAAGAATTGATAAATATTTGTAAGTTTCTCAAAGGAAAATTTAATACAATAAAAAAAACCCTAAATTACTTTTAATGAGAAAATCTTGTTTTTCTAACTGGTTTTTTGTTAATTGTTATTTTTTTTTTTAATTAAAAAATATTTGCAAGAATTACAATTGTGAAGTCAGGATATTGCAGTAAATAAACATTTTGATGAGATTCTAATTGAAGTAAACAAATTGCTTTTATTTGAAAAAAAAATTTTTTAAAAAGTAAAGTAGTTAACTAAGGGAGGTTTGTTTCTAAGGCCCCATTAAGACACTTGAATGGACGTTGGTTTTGAAATGATTTAAAAAAAAACTGTTTGTTGAATATTTGAAAAACGTATTTACCCCAAATATATCTCACGATGTAGGTCAATTTACCAACTGTTGATGTTATAGCAGCCATTCACCTAAGAGAATAAGAGATAAGAGAAACCGAAAAGACTATTTCTAATTTAAATCTCACGAAATCCCCTGGTGTTCGCACTCTTTGTCGATGTTTTTCCAGCTTTTGATAAAGTCCGGCATAAAGGCTTTTTACATAAATTGAAGCTTAATTTACCAGTAAACAAACGCAAGCTATTAGAAAGCTTCTTGGTCGGTCGAATATGTATTATTTAAGAAGGAAATTTTGTAAGTTCTCCTTGGCAAATTGAGGCTGGAGTCTCAACTGCAAGCATTTTGGGTCCTCTAGTATACTTAAAATATACTTGAGACTAACAATCAACAGCTACATCCAAACATTAACCAAACCGCTACGAAGTTTCTCGATACCAACAGGACCATATTCACAAGCAAGCATAAATATAAAGTTCTTTTTATCAAAAACTATTTCGACTTAGGCAGTTATCGTTTGTGGTTACAGATATTTCAATCGGAAAAATTATTATAACAATTAAAATTTAAAGACATGAAGCAAAAATTTGTTCATATATACTTTGCGTAGAGAATCATGCCTTTCCATTAAAATTAGTAATAAAATAATACCACATTAATCGCATGTAAGATATCTTTGTATACATCTAGAACGGCGCTTAACGTTGAAAAGGCAAAATTAACTCAACTAAGCCTGAAAGTAATTCAAATATATTGGCTTATTGGCAGAAAGTCTATTCTTAGTTTCAATAAAAACCTTCTACTTAACAACTCTTTCTTAAAGCCAATCTGTTGCAACGGTATTCAGTTATGAGGCACTGCCTTAGCTGCTTAGATCCAAAAAATATAAAGGCGCTAAAATAAACTTGGAATATTTATAGCCGCCTACTGTTGTGTTCGATCGATCTTAATGTGTTATTAGTTAAAGCTATGATCACGAAATATTCGGTAAAATATTTAAAATGTCTTGAATTCCACCCACATCCTATAGCTCGAAATATGGGGGCCACGCCCGCCTGAGCAGTACAGATACAGAAGAGCACTAAAGAGCTACATACATCTGTGAACAGAAACCGTTATGTGAAAAATTTTCGAACGGCACTGGCAGGACGTAAGATAAACAATTACAGTAATATTTGATTAATTACAATCGTGCACCAGTAGAGCTAATTTGAGTATGCTGAATTCCATGATGCCAATCATTTTTCGCTCGCGATATTCGTGATTGAAATCTTAAATACTATAATTTTTACAACTTAAAGATCATTATTCAATTTAAATCTGTTAAATATATTTTTTTGTTAGTTTTTTTACACGGAAACTTTTTTCCGGATTTTATTTTAATAAATTTTATGTTCTCTATTGAACACACTGTGTTAGTAGTAAATTAAAGCAAGCTGGAAATCCTACAGGGAAAACTAATTTGAGTACCCTGAATTCAAAGGAATAGCAAAATTTTGTTTGTTTTGACTGTGTAATTAATAAAAACAATTACAAAAACTTTTTTCGACAAATAAAACCTACAATGTTATAGTATCTTGTAAAGGGTGTCTCATTAAGAGTGCACTTCCTAAGTTTAGTATAATTTTTTTGTGCAAGTGGTAACTCTGAAATACGGCAGCTGTCTCATAAATTTGTTCCAATTGTTTAAATTCGAGCGCTTAATGAAAGAATAAAATTGCGAACACATTATTGCTTTTTATTAAATTAAAAAGTGCGTTCTTACTGGGACACCCTTTTTATAAACAATAGGGTTTAGAAAAACATTCAATAGAGTTAAGAAAAAAAATTTAAAAAATCGCAAATAAAAAAGAACACAATTAATAAGTAAAAACATGTTTTAAAACATCCAGAATAAAATTAAGATAACCAAAGCCTTTCATACACGATATGTTATTTTACACCTTGGTTGGTTGGTTAACGTGGTAGCACGCACAGAACTAGGCATGCTGCAAGTAGAGTCGACAGTGACTCGGTTTTGACACCACACAACTCGTCAAGAACTAGAACCGCCAATCAAACTTGACCCAGGGGCAATACTGAGGTGGCTAGAGCCAGCCCATTGCATTGAGATATTTCAGCAAGTTGCTGAGTTCCACCCGCGATATCTCCGAGAGTACCTGTAGGAGGTTATTCCCAAATAATCCATGTCGTGTTATATTAAACGCTGGCAAATCGCAAAGAAGATGAAATACTGTCTCCTCAGTTCCAGGTTCCCTGCAGCTGTGGCAGCAATCATTAAAGGTAGGCCGAGTTTCATAGCGTGTTTACCGACCGTCCAATGACCAGTTAGAACGTATATCAGATTCGACCCGTCTCTCCAACTGAAGTTGAGAAGTCGCTCAGATCGAGAATGAACGTTGTTTTATGTGATGACAATGCCACTTTTGCCGCTGATGTTCGTACTAAATAGTTTTCTCCATGCATCTCTTATCGCTAGTATTTTAGCCTAAAATACGCTGGCACAATCTGGCAGACGGAAAGAGATATTCACGTGCAGTTCCTCCGGAAAAACCTGTGTAAACCCTCGTGCAGTATTCCTCGGCCAGGATTCCCCTGCTCCATTCCCGCCTTGACAGAAATATGACCTTGAAATTCCTATCAAAGTCTGTACGGGGTATCATATAGTCCGTTGGTCGTTTCAGAGATGTGGGCTGCTTCTGTAAGATCCCTGCATGACGGTACGTCCTCGCCTTCCAACATCCCGATGCAGAGAGCCTAACCGCGCTGTTGGCGGATATGGCTATAAGGTGTATTTCTATTGGAACAAGGTGCAGTATTGTATTCAGAGCTGCTGAAGGACTAGTGCGTAGAGCGCCTGTTATTCCAATACAGGCTGATCCTTTAACTCTGCCCAGCTGGTGCACGATGTATTTCCTGCCCGTCGCAGCCCATCATACCAGAGATCCATATGTAAAAATGGGCCGTACTATTGTCGTGTATAGGATTTTTACCAGACTAGGATTAAGGCCCCACCTGGCGCCAAACATTCTACGGCTGGCATAGTAAGCCACCGTAGCCTTCCTGACACTGTGTTGAGTATTCAACGTCCATGTTAATTTTGAGTCCAGGATAATACCCAGATATTTCGAATGATCCGACAGGGTAATTTCATAACCCCCAGCCGTGGTAGCCTGAAAGCCGGAATTTTCGTCCTTCTGGTGAACAGTACCAGTGCCGTTTGGTTCGGTTTTACTCCCAGTATGCCTTTTGTTACATCTTACTTGTCAACTTTTCAATTATTATATCGTTTTGCAGAAGGTTTGTAAAATTGAGTTACAAGCGTACATGTTAATTGCTCTTGAAATAGTCTTGGTTTTTTTCGCACAGTTTTTGCAGACACCTGCACGACCTGCTGCTTCGACCATCATAACGATTTTTTTTTTAAATCCGATGATACTAATTGATATTACAATAAAACTTTATTTAAGTAAATAATTGCTTAATTAAATGCTTAAAAGAACATATGTATATATATCGGTGTTTTTAATTATCAATTTAAGCTGATGATTCCGTCAATAGTGTACCGCCTGCCTGATGCCTGTTTCCTCACTGCAAAAATGATTGTTAACATATTTTTAAAAAAAGAAAAAGCTGATGTCATATTTCTTGTCAAAAGAAAATAGAGCACGATCTTTTTGAAACCTTTTCAGTTAACTTTGCGTCAACATTTTCAGCGGGAAATATGACAAGGCAGATTAAAAAAAAACATCTCGTGTACGGAAAGCTTAACCATCTTACCTATAAAAATAAACGTTTGTTTTGTTACAATAATAGCAATAAAAACTATAATAATTTATTTTTTTTATTTAAAACCGAAAAAGTATTCACCTTTTGAAACTATCCAAATAATTTATGTTGTAAAACACTAACTTTAATACTACAACTAATTTAATCCCTTATTAAGGTATCTTAACTACAACTATGTCCCTTTATTATCCCTTTCACTAACACACTTATCTTTAAGGCAATTATTTTCACTATTTCATATAATTTATGCACATGATTAACCAAAAACCAAATAAGTAAAGGAACCTTTAGGGATTTGCTTAACATTTTTTAAGATAAACAAACAAATATTTTTAAAAATTAAAAAAAAAGGATAATAGAACAATATTTATGTTTTAATGACTAAAAGAACAAACTTTTAAAAAATACATATCCAAAGATAACAATTTTAAATTACACTTACGTAGAAAAAAAAAGAACTATTTAAACGCAAAGATAAAATTTTATTAAATAAGTTTAACCGAAACATGTGTTTTAAGAACTTTAGATAACACGGGACAAAAAGGACAGTTAAACACACGCACACACACACAATGAAGGAATTACTACAAGCACCACTAACCAATATAAAAACAAGTCTTAAACAAACTAACACACATATCTAAACAAAAGTTAAGCAATTTAACAATGAAAACATTGTTAGAGACATGCACACTCACACACGCAAAATATAATTAAAGCTTATCTACACAAAAGAATACATACATATGTACACATGTATGACTTGGTATAGCAAGTCATTCGTTTTAAAGCCTTTAGCTAAAAACTAAAATAAAGTTTAATATTAAGAACCTGCAACGAGTTTTTCATTTAACTAATTTACTAAAAATATAAAGCGGAACAAAATATCAAACAATTTTATAATCAAAAATTATATTTTATAAACTAAAACTCATATTCAACTTAATACTTTTATTCATCATTAAGATAATGATTCGTTCAAACTTTCAGTTTAAAGTTAAAAGAAAGTACACATTCAGCTCTAATAGCAATTACAAAATATTATAATCTAATTAGGGATGCCAAATGGGACCAGGTTTTTTAAAACCCGGGATTCGGGATTTGTTATTCAATAAAACGGGATCCTGGGACGGATCGGGATTTTTCGGGATTTTATATATAAAGGCCAATTTTTTAAATTCATATACATTTTTATAATAAAATGTTTATTTATAAGTATTAAAACAAATAAATTTATGAAGAATATTAAACTCATTACAAAATAAAACAGTTTAATGTATTCTTTCAAAGTAATATGGAAAAATTATGTATTAAAACTTATATTTTAATAAGTTTCTAAAACAAAAATAATGGCGTCTGATAATCGATACCTTATTTTACTGCCGACGAAACTAATATTCGCATTAAACACTTCTGGGTGGTTTCGTAAAGAAATAGCTACATATATTCTATCTAACAATAATTTATTTATTTTATCTCAAATATATATGAAAGTATGTATAAATTTAATAATATAAACTTGAACAAATATGTGTCAAAAGACCTTTGGTAGAATCCCCTGCACAACTTGCATTGTACGTACACAGTTCAATTATCATTTCACTTAGAAAAAAGACCACACCGAACTTTATCTTCTGATTTTATTTTCTGTGGTACAAAATGCATTCCATGTAACATTTATTCACTTGTGACTTCTTTTTATAACCAGGTAAAAATTAGATTCATTTCCAGTGTGATTTAATATTAAATTTTTAATGTTACGTTGATTTAAATATAGTTGCATTGAATAAAAAAAATACCACATACATATTTACTAAATAAAAAATCTCGGGGTTCGAGACTTTAATTTTTAGAATAATCCCAAGATTTCGGGATTGGCATCCCTAAATCTAATACAGGGTAGCGCAGAATAAGCTATATTTTTTAAATTGTTAATAATTTTTTTTTTTTTTGGTTTTTATTTATTTGACCTGTAAATGCCCGTTTACACCATGCGGAGATGCATATGATAATTTTTGTACATTTTATGCGTTTCTAAATTCAAGTTACATGAAATGCGTTTTATGTGCCATAATATTATTTTTGGATCAGCTGCTGTGTTAAAATTGTTAACAAATTAAAACAATTTTGGCAAAATGGGAGGTGAAATTGAGATTTAAAAAGAATTTATGGAATTTAGACATAAGTACATTTGTAAGGATTACGCTTTGTATAAATATTCGTTATTTTTCACAGCATAAGCTTCTCTTCCATATCACTTGTTTTTTTTTTTAAATAACAACAATCACAACAGAGATGGCACTCAGAACTAAAAGTAATCGATAAATAGAATACAAATCGATAAAGAGAATAATTTGTATGTATTTTTTTTCGTGAAAGTTATTGGAACCTTTTTAACGAAAGCTTTTTCTTTAATAAAAAACTTTTTTTTTATACTAAAAAAAAAAATGTAAAAAGGAATTCACCACACAAACATATTTATCGATAACATTGAAAATAAAATATTATGTCTCATCCATGGCTACACGCAAAGAGAAAACATGGTTGTGGTAAACATATTCGAAGAGCAACATATTATGATAAGATTCATGATTGTAGTCACCATATTACGATTGTTATTAAATCATATTATGACCAAATATGTTCGTAATATTACATCATAATATTTTTCCCTTAATCATATTGTTATCCTGTTAATCATAAAACGTTAAGAAGTTATAATATAACTGTCATGGCTATCATAATAAGTTAAGAAGTAATCATATTACTGTCATGGTAATCATAATAAGATAAGAAGTAATCATATTGTTGTCATGGTAACCATAATAAGTTTAGAAGTAATCATAATACTGTTATTGAAATAATTATAAGCTTAGAAGTAATCATATTATTGTCATGGCAATCATAATTAGTTTAGAAGTAATCATATTATTGTCATGGCAATCATAATAAGTTAAGAAGTAATCATATTATTGTCATGACAACCATAATAAGTTTAGAAGTAATCATATTATTGTCATGGCAATCATAATAAGTTTAGAAGTAATCATATTATGATGCAAAGTGATATGAACTGTTATACATCAATTTTTTACATCATAATATGATACAACTTTAAACATAATATTTTTATTGGAAAAAAATACTTATGATAAAATAAAAAACATAATATAGTTACTGTAATCTTTTTGTCGTAGGACGCAATTATTTATAAATTATTTTATGGAGTTTTCATTATTTTTTTCTTAAAATAACACAAAACTTACCAGTAATGGTTAATTTTTTGCACCAATATTTCACAAATTTTTCCACCACTTTAAGATTATTAAATTTTTTTAGAAAAGATATTTTATTTTGTGACACTACAACCCTTTTTTAATGTTTTTTCTTTATTTTTCTTTAATTTCTTGTTTATTTTATTGGTTATTTTGTTATTTCTTTTTTAATATTTTTCTTTATTTTTTTTTAATTTCTTGTTTATTTTAATTATTTTTATTTTATTTTTTTATTATTTAGCCACTCACTAACAAATAATTCGATATGTTTATGTAAAACACGACACAACTGATACAAAATTATTTTACAAATGGCGATACCAAAATATTATTAGAGTAACGATATTTTGATTGCATCTTAAACTTATTATGATAAATGTATATAAAGTTATCATGTTATGGCTATTAAATATCATGTTATGGCTGTGAGTAATATAATATGTTTTGAAAGTTATCATAATTTAGTTGTTAGAAAAATAATTATTTTTCGGTCAACAATACTCAAATTTATAATTGCGATAAACATTAATATGTTTACAGTAACTATAATATTGCTGATATTTAATAAAAATAACAATTATTTGTTTACAACAACAATATATTGTTACAATAAACACAGTGTGGTTGCCGTAACCATGCCCAACCATATTTTTTCTCTGCGTGTATCAGCTGACAGCTGACATTTTTTTCATCACTCATGCGACGGATGCAAAAGTAGAAAGTAAACTTACTTTGAGGCGTTGATATGTGTATGCATTCTATGCGTTTTGCTGTGTAACTTGTCACATACCATTACGCTGATTCTACTTTTTTGCCAGATGCATAAAAAGGACAGACGCATAACCGCATGGTGTGAACCTTCAGCTTTAGATTTTTGTCGCTGCAACTCTGACTTTGTGGCTGGGAAGAGAGAGAGAGAGAGGGGAATAAAACTGGGTACATCAGTACATATGCTCTAGCAGTTAGTTTTGCCAAGCGCTGCCAGAAGTATGATTTTACCTTATTTTTTAAGATTTTTTAACCGAAAAAAGATTTTAAGATTTTTTCCCCAAAAACAAGATTTTTTTTTGTCTAGACGAAGGTTAGGTTCAATTAAAAAAAAAGCTTTTTTGTTCCCATTAAAAAATGTTTAAACTAATTTAAATAATACAATTTAGTATAAGAAATTAAATTTGATGTTATGTTTTTTTTTTGTTTATTTTATGTATTAAATAAAATATGAATTGTTTTTATTATTTATAATAAAAAAAACTACTTTTTTCCAAAAATGAGATTTTTTATTCAAAAATAAGATTTTTTTTTTTTGGTGAAATTAAGATTTTTTGCTGAAAATTTCTGGCAGTCCTGGTTTTGCCCCCCCTTTTTAGATCTCTCATTGTTCTTGAATTTGACAAGCAAATTATTTAATATCATTCGCAAATCTTTATTTTCGTTAGCTGAAATGCAAAACTACGTAACTTACAAAAAATGCGAAATCGGTTTTTATAAACGAAAGTAATTAAAATAATTTTCCTACAAAACTTAAAAAGCTATACTCAATCACTTTTTTCTTATTGCAAACGAAATATGAACGAAATTTTTTTACGTATACGTAACAAATAATTCAACAAATATACGCTCAGCTGCACACAACTTTTATGCGTGTACCTGATAAAATTTATTTGCTTTTTTCCTTAATTTAGTTTTTACAATTTGACCTTATTTTGTTTTAAAATCGAGGTAAAAGAGGAGAAAATTGTTTTTTCTTTTTATTTATCGATTCAATTGTTATAAATCACAGCATGTTAAACGCATTTTATAAAAACAATAAATTTAATTTCTTTCGCAAAATGTGTAATAAAATTAAGTGGAAAAATGGAAAAAGTTTTAACAAAAAAGGAGGAAAAAAAGAATGAACAAAATAAAAAAATCAAATGTATTTATTATCAGCAATAGTGTAAATCTTCCATACCTTACACTTAACTCTAGCAACGATCACAAATTAAACTTTTCTTTTCAATTAAAATTAGTTATTTGGAAATTTTTAATTAAGTCTATTTTTTCTAAATTTTTCGCAATTTTAGACGTTTTTTGAATTTTTCATAAAAAAAATTCGGAAAATTGTATGCAAACTAAGTTAATTATTTTATTTGTACGTTTTTAAATTACTGTAAGCGATTTAATTTAAAATTTTGGTTCGCTTTTCCCTTAAAACTGTTTGGCGAAAACCAAAAATTTCTGGGGAAAACCCCATTCCTGTTGTCTTTACGTAGGCGCGAATATTTTATGACGATTTCATGTTTTTGGATTTTAAAACACGAAAAAAGGTAACCTCAAGTGCAAAACCGATGTAATTCCAAAATATATATGGGCAAGGCCAACGTCAGTAACCCTACGCTCGTATACATATTTTGGTCAATATCTTAACAAAATACAATTATTTCTCCCAACTTGAGAGCGGCATATGATAGTTTTCGTCATAACTGCTTCATACGCAGAAAATTTTGCTGTATCTCGTTTTGTTGTGACGTTATGACCTTTTTAAGCCTTCAGTAACGTCACCGGATCTTGGAAGTGTGTTAGAAGGTCACTGAACGTTTGTGTAAAATTGAGCGAATTGAAAAGAGTTCATATTTATTATTGCCCAGTATGTTAAAAAAGAAGGATGAAGGATGATTTTTATCCAAAAGGTGGGCTTAATATTTTATGTTTTAATCACGTAAATGACATAAAAGCTATGCCCGTAACGTGACGCACAATGTCCGTAACATCACACGTACGAATTTCGTTAGGATTTTTGAGTTATTTTTTTCTTGGGTTAAATATTAAACTATTATGCAAAAAAGTAGAAAAAAAAATAAAAAAGAACCATCTGTAACGTCACGCAATCTTTTTTTGCAAAAAAAAAAAATAATGATTCATTTCACGTCAGCAGTCGTCGATGGCTGCGAGTGTAAGACGGCAAATCCATCTGAGGAGATCGAGTGGTTGCGATCGAAACATGTCATGGTAACCAGCCGCCTGGGTTCGAATCTCAGGTCAGTCAAGAATGAATGATTATCAATAACAATTTTAATTAATTTTCATGTTGTAAAATTCCTTTCTTCATAAAAATAATTTAATGAAAATTAAATTTGATGAACTTAAGCCTGATTAAAAATATTAAAAATTTGGATTAAAAACCATAAATAGTTCAACAAAAAAACCACAATTCTAATCATTTTATAAAAATTTTGCAGTGACGTCACCATTTATTTACGGCTGATAACTTAACCTTTATGTCAACAGCTGAAAAATTATACTTACATCAACAGCAAACATACCCGGGTATACAAGTACATATTGTTGTTAGTGTTTTTTTCGTTATATCTGTATTTTATTAGCGCTTTTTCCCCATTTTAAATTGTTTTTATGCATGAATACTTAAAATAACGGGTGTTTAAGCAAAGACTTGTGCATTTTTCTTTGCTTTCATGTGGGAATATTTACAATAAGTGACTTTTTAGCAAAAACTTGTTAGTTGCTCGTCGTTACTTGAACTGCAGTTGACGTAAGAGGTAAGAATGAAAAAATTACCACATCTATGATCTGATTTGTCCAATTTTATTCAAACTTTAGAATATGTTAGAAAACACTTCTGGTGAGGATATCATGAAATTTCAGAGCGCTATGATAACCACTTTCATAAATACAGAGTTTTTCAAATTCAAATCATACCCGGGTATGTTACTGTTGACATAAAGGTTAAAGCCCTAATTGGTTCAAATGCCAAGCTTTGTACAAAAATTTGCTTGCTAATCAATAGCTTGATTTATATTCTATCCAAAAAAAGTAATCATCTGCCTAAAGTACAATAAAATTTATATTTTTTAACTACGCCTTGCACGTGCCTGTTATGAAAAGAATGTTAAATGTCTAAGCAGGCACAAATTTTGCACTGGCATATAGTGCTGCCATTTGACATTTCAAATGAAAAAAAAAAATTTGGCTTTGAGACACAAAAAAAAATCTAAGTAGTTTCATTTATTGTGCCCATGCCCATATGTATTTATAATTCTTTTGGCTTTTTAGGAATTACTTTAGATTTATAAGTGATTTGTAAGATATTTTATGGTTATCGTACAAAAACTAAATAACATAAGTGGTCGCAAAATTGGTTTTATTCTTCATTCAGCCAGTTACACATGAAGCTAGATAAGAATCTTACTGCTGCTTTCGGTGTCGTTATTCCATCAATTTTTTTATCCCTACACTTTTTTCGATTTCAAGGCGTTCAATTCGCGTGATATCGGTAGGTAAGGTAAGGCGAGGGAGAATCTCATTGATCATTATTTTGACAGCCATAAATTTTAAATTTTTTTTAGCGTTGATCAAGCTTAAATGTATTCATAATGATTTGCTACGGTTTGACTCTTTTGTTCGTTCAAAAACGAAGGCATTTATAAATTCCCATTTATGTTCAAGGGCTATACAACAATAATTAATCTTATATCTGGAGAAAAGGAAAGTATTATCGGTAAGGTAATTTTGGTCGGCAAATTTTAATATACATATGAAAACAACACTAACTATAGATTATATTGTTTCTTCCTTTTACTCCTCTGGGGAGCACAGGGCCGCAATTATATATTGTTTATTCACAACCATTTTCGTACAGCGGAAGGATAAAACTAATTATCTGTCAAATCAGACATGAGCTAAGTGGTACCATTCACGAAATAAGCACTACTTGAAAAAAAACGTTAGATCAATCCCGGAATTTCTTAAAATAAGTTCAATAAAAACAATTGTGATCTTTAGTTGAACTGGAAATTTAAATTTTGATATTTTTAGTAAGGCTTTATAATTAAATTAGTTTTACGGAAGAAAGGAATTTTACAACTTAGAATTTTATTAAAATTTATTGAAAATTTTATTGGCTGAACTGGTGCTCAAGCTTAAACCTGCTTTGAATTTACACCACTGCGGCGCCAGCCAGTCAACATTTAAACATCAATTTTTAACCAGTCGTTCTGGTGGTTATTATTACTTTCAATTTTATATTTCATGTTGCTTTCTTTCCTCTTTCTGTCAAGACTTTGTCTTGAAAACCTGAATACATTTATTTATTGTGTTTTTTGTCCACTTTCGTCGACATTTTATTTTTACAACTTGAAGTACAAATGTAAACATTAAAGCCTGTGCCATAGCTATTTTTAAGAATAATTTTGATCTTTAGTTGAACTGTTAATTTAAATTTTGATATTTTAGGTTCATCAAATTCAATTTTAATTACGATTGCTTGTTGTATGAAGAAACAACAGAACAATACGACAACACATTATTTTCATGTTTAAAAAGTAAAATTGAGAACTCTTGCTTCTCCTTTAGTTTATTTTTTCAGTTATATATGTACATAATTTTTTAAAGTGAAAACCATATCGGTAAGTACGCTGGTGTTTTATAATTGAAATTCTTAAAAGTGTAAGTAAATCAATCATAATGATCAATCGCGGTTTTCTGGAAAACTATAAGAGGTAGAGAAAAAATAACTAAAATCTGGGATCACTTCTAAAAATTGGATTTTCTTAGGATTCTTATATAAAAAGCTTAAAATGTGTTTTTCTGGAAAACTATAAGAGCTAGAGCAAAAATAATGAATATCTGTGATCACTTTAAGTACGAATTCGGGATTGAGTCAACTTTATAAAACTTGAATCAAGCGTATTTTGAGATTGATTCAATCTTAGTTTTACCTAAATCAATCTCATTTTCGGGTTACTTCAAGTACGAACTCGGGATTGAATATGGATAAGTTAATCTGAAAATCCCTAATTGAATCAGTCTTTCTGTTCTTGATTCAACAAAATCCGTACTCAATGTACTATTAATATTGCTACTGATAAATTTAAATACGGAAAGATTAATTTGTTTTTTTTTACTCAAGAGGTATATTTGTAAATGGCCTTTTAAGCTCTTCAATATTGAGCAGTTTTAAGCTTGAACTTTTTGATGTACCAATCCCAATCTCACGTATGTATTCTAGAATAATACAAAGTTTTTGCAATTCTTATGCTGATGTTAACGTAACTTCTTGCAGTTTAAGTTAAGCTCTTAACACTGGATTTAGACAACTCGTCCATCTTAAATTATCACAATCTCTTTTAGCTATTAAAAGTAAAATATTGGCAAAAAAAATATCCTTTATTACAATTTGAACACTTTTTAAAATATGCCTCCTTAATGTTCAATTTTTTATTCATTTTATTAAAAATCCAAATTTTAAATGATTTTGTTTTTATTTTTGATAAAAACAATGAAATTTATTTTTGATGGGATAAGCTATTCCTATGCGCATTTCAATGGTTGCTTAGGCCAGATATTAAAAACAAAATTTTATTGATCATAAAATAAGCTTATTTCTATTTAAGAGTTTAATGTGATTTTAAATGATCATAAAATAAACCAAGTTCTATTTTATACTTTAAGGGATTTATAAGTCATTTTTAGATTTTAATACAAAATAAAAAACATTAATGATCAAAATAAATTTTTTTTTGGAATTCTATAATTTAAAAGTTCAAACTCCAAAAAATCAGTTGTAGATAAAAAAAAAAATATGTGGCCTCAAAGATAAATGTTTCTCCCCTTTAGACATTTATATAGTTTCTTAATTTCTCGTTTGTGCTGACAAATCGAATGACAAACTTATGGGCTTATTCCCCTTTTACAAAATACAACTACAAATATTATAAAAAAATTTAAAATAAATATATCAATATCCTTTTTCCATTATAAATAAAAAATGACCATATTGCTTTCATTTTATAATTTTTTATACGTTTCGTTAAATGTAACATTCGAATGTATTTAAGCCAACCTTTATTGTTTTAATGAACAAAAAATAGAAGAAAAAATATCAATTACACTTTTCTTTAACAAAAAAATATATGAACACATTAAAAAAAAGAGGAGGGCAGAGTGAGAAGATCTTAAAGGTGCAATGTTAGAATGTCCTCTATGGTATAACAAACCCAGGCTTCGTTAACTTAATTTTCCAAATTAGGGATTTAATATCGAGATTTTTAAATTAAGAATTTTAAAATTCGGCATTTTAAAATGAGGGATTTAAAGTTTCAAAATGCTGAAATTGGGTGCATTGATACTATTTAAAATTTTTAATTTTTATTCTGTTAAACCTTTCGTCTCCGAGCTTGACAATATGTAGTAGATAACTATTTGATTATAACAAACCAAAAAGTGTCATTATGTCCATGGACATGGACTGTTTTTTATGGTCTCTTTGGACATTCACAAAGGCTTTAATAATGCCATCAGTAAAAACTATGATCACAAAATATTCAATGAAATATTTTAAAAGGCCCAAGAAACCCAGAAATACCAGAGCCCTGTTTCTCAAAACTTCAACTTACCAATCTACATTTTACTTTAAAAAATCAACAATTTTTGATTTTGTTTAAAAAAATTTTTTTGTTGTTGATTTGTAACGTGTAGGTTTAAGAAACAGGGCCCAGCTCGTAATATTTAGAATCATATAATACACTTTATTTAGAAATACAGACACAGCAGTTCATATCCAATCAGAAGAGCACTTAACCCTTTCGACCCGGCTTTCGAATAGCAATGGTAAAATAAAATGTTTGATTGGAGCAGATAATTTATGTTATATATAACTTATCGGTGAAAGAAAACCGAAAAAACAATACTAGGGGGGCTGAGGGGGTTGTGGTATACCGTTGTACCATTCGGGATGTTATGTGGTACAAATAAGTACAAAAAAAAAATGTCCAACGGAAATCGAAATATTGAATAAAAACATTTTAATTAATTTTTTAAAAAAGTGACCTTAAGCTTAAATAATTTATTAAAGTATAAAATTTAATAAATAAGGTCGAAGAAAAAGGATTATCATTTATTTATGTGTAATTCATAAAGGCTAGACAGTTGATCAACCATGTAGGATCCTCCGTGATCACGGGACAAAATTTTTTTTTATTTTGACATGTGAGTGTAATTTTTACGCTGTTTTCAATATTTTTGTGACAGTCGTAACTGTTGGGGTGGTGACAAAGACTTAGTAAGTTTACTTAGTGCCATTTTGTACATAGCAGTCCAGATAAAGAGCATTTAAACTCCGCTTGCCCTCTTTCGAGCTTGTTATCAGTAAGTTTAGGAATATTTTTCAGTTTGTTATAGTGGTGCCAACGGCTGGGAATGATATAGTGTCAAATAAGTGCACAGAAGTAAAAATTAACTCACTGTTAGCTGACTCACTTGCAACTACAACTACTTGCTGGGCACCCTTATACACCTCATGTACTATGTCACTTGCTATATCTTCGTTATCGTTATGAACAACACCTGATACAGGTTTTTCAGAGCTTCCGTCGCACACTGGGGTATTTTGTATCAAAACTGTGGATTAATTCCGAGGCCTCTCAAACTGATAATTTTTGTTTAGAACACCTCAAAATAAGCCGAAAAAATTTAATAAAAATTATCGATAACTCGTTTAGTTATCGAGATATCTGGAGTTGAAGTTTAAAAAAAATCGATAACTTTTTACCGTTTTATTTTCTTAGAGAATACCTCAAAATTAACCGAAAAAATTAAGTAAGAATTATCGATAACTCGTTTTGTTATCGAGATATCTGAAGTTGAAGTTTAAAAAAAATCGATAACTTTTTACCGTTTTATTTTCATAGAGAATACCTCAAAATAAACTGAAAAAATTAAGTAAGAATTATCGATAACTCGTTTTGTTATCGAGATATCTGGAGTTGAAGTTTAAAAAAAATCGATAACTTTTTACCGTTTTATTTTCTTAGAGAATGCCTTAAAATTAACCGAAAAAATTAAGTAAGAATTATCGATGACTCGTTTTGTTATCGAGATATCTGGAGTTGAAGTTTAAAAAAAATCGATAACTTTTTACCGTTTTATTTTCTTAGAGAATACCTCAAAATAAACCGAAAAACTTAAGTAAGAATTATCGATAACTCGCTTTGTTATCGAGATATCTGGCTTTGAAGTTTTTAACAATATGATAACTTTTCAGCGTTTTACTAGAAATTTATCATTTTTGACCACTGACATAATGAACAAAAAGTAGAATTAATCAAATATGCCACAAAAGCGCAGCTCAACTTTTTGCAGAAATATCGTCTCCAATCCGCAAAATCAAAAAAAAAATCAGAGCCCGATCTAGTCCGATAATTAACTATATGTCCAAATATATACCCAAATATGCACATTTTGGGGACTTTGAACAAAAAAAAATTTAAAATATTAAATCACTTTTTTTCCTGTAATACTTGTATCTGAAAAATAGTTCAATACCTCAAGTTGAAGGCTCAGATTTAAATTTCACTTGAAGTTTTTTTATCGAAGAAACACTTTTTTAAACTTAAAATATCAATTTTACAGCGAGCGCAAGCGAACAAAGAATAAAAGTGTAAATTCAAAAACATAATGCAGCTTCACTATACTACTTTGAGCCGTTATTTTTTCGGTTAGTGACGCAGAATTATTTGTAATTTCTATGGTTATTAAGTATTCGAGTGTTATTTCAAAATTAATTTTTTAATTAATCCACAGTTTTGATACCCAATAACCCAGTGTGCGTCGTCTGCTAAATCTTCAGTATCTATGAAACCAGAGACCCACTTGGGACAAATAGTCTCTAGCACTATCAGCTTCATCTTCCAATATGGATCGAAGGGCTTTGGGATGAGACTGGTACATGTGTGTACCACTATACATACCATGGTACATGTGTGTACCACTATACATACCATGGTACATGTGTGTACCACTATACATACCATGGTACATATAGGTACCATTTTCTAAAAAAAAAGCATAAAATTAATGTTTGCATATTTCTACCTGCTGCGGTTAAAAATACTTGTTGCAACTTTAATTCTCTTTTTTTTTAATGGATTATGAACTTTCGCATTTAAAATCATACAAAAATCCATGCTATGCACATCAATTTGGTAGTGTTGTAACTTACGAAAAGCGATGACGTTAATGCAAACAACAACAAAATATAACGGAACTTCTCAGGAGACCTTAAAGACTATAAGGTTCATTTCACAACCCAGCAACATTAAATTTAAAGCTGTTAGGGATGTTTAAACTTATAGTGGTACACATATGTACCGTCCAGGTTGAAAGGGTTAACATATCTGTGAATACGGACCCTGATTAGGATGTAACCTTAAGAAAAAAATTGATTTAATTATTGATTCAATAAAAAATTATGAATAAATAAGCTTGAATACTTTGTTTGTAACTATTCTCTACACGAAGAAAAATAATATGGTTGGAGGTAACCATATTCTAAGAGCAACATACTGTGGTTGGATTTTGACAAAGTTTATGTTTGCAGGTTATATTTTACCATAATATGGTTTAAATCAAATAAAATTTTACCGAAATGAACCATAATTTGTTCAAAATTAACCATAATTTGGTCAATATTAACCACAATAATGGTCAAAATTAAGCATATTACGTTCAAAATTAAACATAATGTAGTCAATGATTTCCAGAATTTGGACAAACTAAACCATATTATGGTCAAAAAAAACAATTATATGGTGAATGTTAACCTTAATGTGATTATTTATTTCATACATTTTTCAATTTGCTTGCTAAGTGTCAAGTTATAATCTAATTCACTTTAATAAGCAATCCCATTAAATAATTGCACTGCCTTTGAAGATCTTCATAAACAGTGCTTCTGTTCAGGGTTATCAGATTTGTTGAGTTTCCATCGCAAACAATATTTCAGTCAAAAATTGCCAAAAACTAAGAAAAATTGCAAAAAAGACGCCAAACGTAAATTTTGTTTAGTTTCTGGTTTTTTTTTTTTAATAACACAAAAACTAAAATTAATTTCACTAGTCTATAAGACCGTACACTTCAGCCTCATCGATTTCGTTACTTCTATTTTGACCTGCATACAAACTATTAGAATTAAATAGTGAGTGAATATAAAATTCACGTTAAAACAAACAAAAATCATGTGAAAATAGTTGGCAGGTTTTTTTTAAATTAGTAATGATAACAAAAAATAGCCAAATAAATCGCATTTATATCAAAAATCGCAAAAAAAAATAAAAAAATCACTAGTCACCAAATGGAAAATCCCACCGCAAAACACCCCTTCAAACATTTTTGATATTTTTTTTGGCGATGGTTTGTTTGGCGATGATAACGC
This sequence comes from Pollenia labialis, assembly GCA_949318255.1. Lineage (NCBI taxonomy): Eukaryota > Metazoa > Arthropoda > Insecta > Diptera > Polleniidae > Pollenia > Pollenia labialis. The sequence goes on from OX439141.1 coordinate 147,812,670, forward strand.
GATCCTTCTCAGGGAATACGAATCGCTCACCATCACCTACGCCTTACAACTAGGCGATGAATACGCGAGCGCACACAAGTAGCGGCAATCATCAGTTTTTTTTAAAACTTTCGATAGAATTTTTTTCTTTCTTGTGGTTTTGTTAAGGTAACGAGAAAATAAATTTTTGGTTTTAAGGGCAATTAGCAAAATTGTCATTCCAGTTGAGCAAGTGATTTGCGAAAGTTGTTTTATTGAAATAAATATTTGTGAATAATATTAAATAATTAAATAACAGAGGTATGCGTTTTAAAAGGTTTTATAATTTAACATACTAAAATTTAAATTTTGCATTGCATTATGTAGAAACAAATAAATAAATGTAAAACAACTTTATGACTAATAAATAAAAGTTAATACAAAAATTAATTAAAAAATAAATGAAAATATAAATAAAATAGTAATTAAATATAGTAAAAATAGTAATAGTAGCGCAGAATAGCGAGCGAATCGCCATCCGCGGATCGCTCACAATTCGCGGTACGCGATGATCACGCGAATCGCGGTACACGATTCGCGTGGTTGACGCATGCGAACGTTTTCGCGATTCGCCAGAGGATCGCATTTAGCTTCCACGCGATGCATCGCGGAGATGTTAGACAACTTTCCGGCGATTCGCGGGCGATGATTCGGCGATGGAAATTGTTTGCAGGGACGTTTCAAATCGCCACGTTTGGCGAGAAATCGCCATATCTGATAGCCCTGCTACTGTTTTACATTAATACTATTTACTACGTTAATGAATGTATTGTTAACAATAAATAAAATAAAATTAATGTAATTGAAAAGCATTCAACTATTGTAGAGAGCGGAACAACCATAATTTTATTGCTTTTGAACATATTATGTTAAATTTTAAGTTAAACATACAATGTTTTAAAATGTTATAATTTCAAACATATTATTGTTACTATTGGCCATAACATGTTTGGAGACAACCATTATATGGTTATGACTTATGGCTGCCGATGACAATAATATGGGTAAAGTGTATGATTGTAGCTTAATTTTATTAAAACATTGTTGAATTCATCCCTATTTAAAGTTTCAAGGGAGGTAAACACCATAATATTTTTTTAACCATAATTTAACCATGTTTTTTTCTGCATGTATATATAAAGAAATTAATATTGTACTTGTATAGCAAGTACCACGCCAACTTTTCTAATCCAGAGCTCTATTTGACAAATTTTATGTATTAAAAACTAACCAATTTGTTTCAAATACCTTCCCACTTTATGACAGATGTTTTGTATGGATAACAAAACTATTTGTTTTATAGTTGGAAATATTTACTGTAACCGTTTTCTGTATATTTATAGTTTAATAAATATTGTCTTTATGTGGGAGGTGCCACGCCCACTTGAAAATTCATATGAAATATAGAATACGGCCTATTCACATACCTACCAAATATGCAAAACAAAATCATATTAATCGGTCGAACCGTTTTGGAGTGGTAAAACTACAAACACCGTGATGCGGAATATTTTTATAAATATTCAGATGTCTCAAAGGAAAAAAATCTTTCTTAAATTTAAATTCATAAGTCTAAATGTTTTCGTAGTTGAAAAGTGTGTTTGTTTTTTAAAAAGAAACCTTTTACTTCACACCCTCTTACAATTCGCTCTTAATTTTTTTGTATTCCAATAAATACTTTTACTGTAAGAGGGTTTGGCCATTAAAGAAAAAAACGTACAACCCCAAATAAATATTCACATTTCAATTATTCACATTTTTTGAGGTACATATGTATATTGTTGCAACAAGTGCATTGTGGCAGTTGTTATTGTTTGCATAATTGCTTCTCGATTTATGAAAAAATCACCTTTTTTCGTATTGTCACGATGTGTATTGTTAAAGTATGTACGTACAAACAGACACGCACTTGCAAATTAACTGAACCGTACTGTAATTGATGCTGGTTCATGATACCCTGTAGTTTTGAAAGTGTTAATGTCTCATTATTCAATAGCAGTTAATTTTCCATTAAAAAAAAAATCATTTATGTCTTAATTTTTATACAAACAAGAAACAGCTGTGGCTTCCACAGATTGTCAGGTAAGCATTAAAGTATTCCAGTAAATTATTTTTATTATAACTATACTAGAATTGATTATCAGTACACGTAGAGAAAAAACATGTTTAAATATAGTCACCTCCAACAAAACTATTTTAAAAGATAATTTAAAACATATTATGTTTAATTTAACCATATTTTTGTCACCGACAACCACATTGTTGCAGAAAATATAAAATTCTTCAATCGGGGTTTGTTTTTAAGAATTAAGGTTAAAGACTGTAATTATTACTGTCCATACTTCTACAAAATTTTATTCAGTTTTTTATTAAATATTACTAACATTAAATAACTAATAATATTGCTTCTTAAACACACAACATTAACCATCAGATATAGTGTTCCGAGCTGCCCTTGTAGGGTTAATACTTTTTAGTCGTTTTTGTTTTGATATATCTTTCCTAATTGAGAGTAATTAAAAAAAAGTTTTATCTGAGCTGTTTTTTATTATTGCAGTAGGTTGCTACTAACACTTAACTAGTGTATATTCAAGTAGTGAGATATAAAGTATAAACCAGTAATAATTCTCAATTTGTTAAGATCTTGTTATATTCTTTATTATACCCTTCACCACAGGTGGTGAATAGGGTATATATAAGTTTGTCATTCCGTTTGTAATTTCTATAATATCGATGTTAGACCCTATAAAGTATATATATTCTGGGTCGTTATGAAAAGCGAAGTTGATTTAACGATGTCCGCCTGTCCGTCTGTCTGTTGAAATGGGTTTTCCGAAGACCCCATATATGGTGGGGGTAAGGTTATTGTTCATTTATGTCACATATGGTCCGGAATTGTTTGCTATTGAAATTCAAAAAGATCGGTCCACAAATGGCTGAGATATGAGTAAAAAACCATGACTACCTCAATTTTCAAAGATCCAATTAGAAGCGACATAACCTTATCAACGCTGCATTACCATAACCACTGTATTACCAAAATGACATAAACATACCATACAATTTGGTTTCTACGGCGATGATAATACAGTGTTGGTAATGTGGTTTTTTGCTGTTTTTTATACCCTTTATATGAGTGGTGGAGTTTATTTTAATGTGTTTAATCAAGGCGAATTCAAATGGTTCAAACCTTGGTTTTTCAAAGGGAATTTTTTTTTAATTTTTATGTTCTAAAAACGATTGTAAAAAAATATTTACCAGTTTAAGATTTTTAAATTTAATTTTTAATGAAGTTTTTAGAATTGTGAACATGTATGTATGTACATATATGTAAAAATTATTTAGTTTTTGTCTAGTTGCTCTGTATTCTACTCGCACAATGGTGAAGGGTATATAAGATTCGGCACAGCCGAATATAGCACTCTTACCTGTTTTTTATTGTGCATTTTCTTTTTCTTGTAAGTAATATTTTAGTTACTTAGCTTATTGAAATATTTGGTATCATTCACTTCTTTTGGAACCAGAGATAAGTAAAGATCGAACATTGTATTTGTAAAGAATTTGAAATAAAATATATTTTTACTGTGAATTACAACCTTCTACACTAGATGACTTTTAATTGAGTAAATGAGGAACCTTTTATTTTTGGTAATATCTAACACTTATAGAAACATTTCGTAAACACACATTCTGGTTAAATTAGTCATCCATCAACAAACCCCAGCCATATTATGGTTGTCTCTAAAAATGTTATAGTTAAATATGACAATAATTAGTTTTAAAATTAACAAGAGTATCTTCCTTCTTTCTCAGAGCAACATGCTATGGTTGAAAGCCATCGTAAAACATAAAACATAAAAAAAAAGTTATTATTAACCATAACATGTTCGGAGGCAACCATAATATGGTTGTTTATTCTTGATAGAGGACTAACTTAACCATAATATGGTTGTCGGTAACAATTATATGGTTAAATTGAACACATTGGCCCATAATCATAGTCAAACGCTAAAGTCGGTTCTATTTAAAAACAACTTTAAAACAAAAACCTACTTTAAATTATTTTGCTACCATAGTCAAAATTAAAGTATGTTTTAAATTAAACCGACTTTAACTGGGTGCCACCTCAAATGTAGAAAATGTTTTCATACAACATATAACAAAATATAAGCAAGTGGCAACTCTAAGTGCCGACATTGAAAATATAATTATAAATAAAACACTGCATATCTTGTAGCGTTGAAAATTTTTAACACGCAAAATGAATTATGTAGAAAGCAACAACAAAATTAAAAAATATTTTGGCTTTGTTTTTACTTTAAATGTAATTAGGGCCTATACATATGTATTTTGTGTTTCTTTCCCTAAATGTTTTCCTCCAAATCATTAATAATTGCAAAATATCGGCCAATATCTTGTAACATAAACATTTTTAACCTTTTGCAAGTATCTTTGTATATGGCAAAAAACAGCTGATGCTGTTGTTAAATGAATTAAAAACAGCTTGATCTAGTTTAATATATAAAGTCAACTTTAACGTCAAAAGTATACTTTAACTTGTTTATGAAAGACCTAAAGTCGGCTCTTAAGTAAAGTCGAGTTTAGTTTTCTTAAAGTATACTTTATTTTTGACTATGATTATGGGCCAATGTGTTTAAAATTTTCTTTAAAAATAGTCTTGAAACATGTTTTTTCTCTGGGTATAGATTTATAGTTTCAATGAAAAATATTGTTAAGACTTAATAGTTTTAAATTTATTTGGGCAATCTGTTAACCGTTATGGTTTTAATCTTTTGATTTGCAGGGTATTTCTGACCCATTTTCAATTCTGAAACAAGTTAAAGACAGCAGTCGACAACACAAAATAATGAAACATTACTGGTCAACTCACAGAGCATTTCAATTAAAAAAAGTTCATTTACAAAAATACTTTTGGAGTTCCCATGCTTTAAATTCAAGTCTTTTTTTAAACATTTTCAATAGTGGGCAGATAAAAATATAAAAAAATTGTATTATTATAGAATGAAATAAATTATAAAGCAAATAGTTCCACCTAATTAACTTTAATATCGCTCTATAACGTTGTTAAAATAAGTAAATTGGGGATGGCATTAAGGTCCTATTTTTTAAATCAAATATCGGCTGCCCTCAAACACCTTCGAATTTCAAGACAGCTATTTGCCGGCTACTTTCCTGGTGTGTCACAAGTTTTCAGAGAACTATCTTATCATTTTTTATTATAATGTGTGTGAAGCAAAATATCGGTCAAATGGCCGCCACGGCTTCGTTGGCATACTTTTATCCGATGGTCCATATATTCAATGGCTCTGAGACATAATTGAGGCTCAATGTCGTCAAAGAAAGAAGTCTAACCATTGACATCGCCAAGACTTGAAATAGCACGTCCATTGAATTTCTCGCGCAAAAGAGTCATTCTTTCGTTGGATGTGTGGCACACGCAGAGGAAAAACATGGTTGGAGTATGGTTAAAAAACATATTATGGTCCCTGCAATGGCAACAAACAAACTCTTGTTGTTTTAAACAAAACTTTTTTCACGAATGATAATATTTTGTTTCTACTAACAATAAAGTGTTTACCTCCCTTGAAACTTCAAATATGGTTGAATTCAACAAAACATTGTTTTAATAAAATAAAGCTACAACCATACACTTAAACATATTATGGTAACCTTAACCATATTATTATCACGGCAACCATATTATGGCTACATTCATCCATCGAAAAGCTATAAGCATATTATGGTTGCTTCCAAACATGTAATGGTTAATTTTTAATAACAATAATATGTTTGAAATTATAATATTTTAAAACATTGTATGTTTAACTTTAAATTTTAAATAATATGTTTAAAAAGCAACAACATTCTGGTCGTTTGCATTTTACTTGGTTTGCTTAAAATTCTCATTCATTTTATTTTATTTATTGATTAAAATACATAAATTTACGTAAAATAAAATATTAGAAAAGAAAAACTGGTAATGCCGGTCATCACAGGCTGGAATATGAATCAAAGGGGATTTTTTATAAAAGTGGAGCATAACTCTTATCAGGAATAAAAAATTTAATAAAATTATAATTTGACACTACAAACAAATAAAAAAAATGGATGAAATAAATAACCATAATTAGATTAACATTGACCATATTATTGTTAATTTTGACCATATTATGGTAAATTTTAAACAAAATATGCTTAGTTTTGATCATTATTATTGTTGATATTAACCAAAATATGATTAATTAAGACCATATTATGGTTGATTTTGGGAAAATATTTGTTGATTTTAATCATACTATGGTCATTGTTAAACATAATATGGTAAACTGCAAACATAAACATTTTTAAAATCCAACCATAGCATGTTGCTCTTAGAATATGGTTACCTCCAACCATATTTTTTTCTACGTGCAAGTGGCACTATTCTGTTGAAAACTCATATCATACAGGTCCATATCCTCAATTTCTGGCCACCAGAAGTCCGTTATCATCTCGCGATAGTAATTCGATTCCGCTATTTAATCACTTTAAATCAACTTAACTGAATATTATAAGTGCTATTTTTATATACTATTCTTCAAATTAAGAAAGCAGGATTGCACATACATACGTTCATATGTAATTTCAAACGAATTTGACAAGAGTATGAATATATTTAAACAAAACCGTAATAATTAATTCGCAGTTGTAATTCGATGTTTAAAAAAAATCACGAAACTCCCTTGTTACTCACTATTTTGTTTGTCAGTTTTGTATATGGGCATTTCCATTTTGACGTGTCGTGATATTTGTAGCACAAAATGTAAAAAAATTAAATGACGAAGTCAAATTTGTAAAAAGGGTTTTTATATATACAAAGAAATGAAGTAGCTCTACATTCAGAAAAAAAATTACAGTAATCGACGCTAAGGATTTGCAGTTATAAGCAAAAATCTGTCCTGGCGTGACGATAAAAAAACGGAAGTGGGTTTTGATTGCATTACAAAACTGAAAAATACTGCGAATTGAGCAAGAAGTTTTGTACAAAACCTTTTTTAGTAAACTAAGAACTTATATAGATTTATTTTTCAAGCTATCAAATTAAAAAATCTTTGCTCGTTTTAAGGTAAATATGGGAATTTTCAGCTAAAAGTCTACTTTTTTTAATGTAACGCCAGATTGCAAATAAGGTTGTATTTTCGGACCATGTTGTTCAATCGTTATCCCTTTTGTTACTTAATGTAGAGCTTGTTGCGCTTTATACTAAAATATAAAAAAGTAAACGATACATATAAAATTTTTTGAGAAACAATTTAAAATACTTCTGGCGTTACGTGACAAAAAGTAGACTTTTCGCTGGAAATGCCCATATATAATCATTTTCCCCATATTTTACGGCCCCTCACTGTTTAAAAAATATTCATATTTAATTTATGTTTGCTATTGCATCGGGGCAATTTTATTTACAACTTATTTTTCATATTTTTTCAACCACACTCCGCGTTCGTTAATAAATATCTCAAAAACAACAATAAAAGCTACAAATTTAAGTGTTAAAGAAAATATTTTGAAATGCATTCAAAACACGTTTAAATGGTTTTTTATAACGCCATCTTCAATTCGCTTTTGCACTCTTCCTTCCTTTCACCATATTTGGTGCGTTTGAACATGTATGTGTTAAGCACTTTATTTCCTGTATTTTCTTAAAATGTGTGTGAGAAAGTTTGTATTTATTATTATTTTCCATTAACACCTTAAGTTATGTTTTCCTTTTTCCAATCATTTATGAGGAAGAGCCAGATGCTATCCACCGGAAATGTTTAAATTAACAGCAGACGCAACTACAAAATCTCTTATTTATTACAAAGAAAATAAAAAATACATAAACATAAAAGAAAAATATCCTTTTTGAATATTTTCTTTAGTCAGCAATAAAAGATTGATTTTAATTAGCGTTCAAAGAAATTTAAAAGTGAACAACTGGACATATGATTTATATTAGAAAATAAATATTTTTTATTTCTCATACGCCAGAGTATCAACTAAACAAGATATTATTTTATAATATGGCAAATAATAGTAAGGCATTTTTGCAATATAATTTTCGTATAAAATATTTAAAGTGAAATTTATTATTGTTTACTTTTGGATAAATAGTATTAAAGTGATTTATAGGTCAATGTTATAAGGATATATATTTCAAAACGAGTGGATAATGTTAAGAAACGACCCAAAAAAATGTCCGCCAAAGTTCGAGAAAATATTTATTTTTAAGATTTTTTGTTCAAAAATAGACAACTTGTTTATACAATTTTATACAAATCCATATTAAATTTTCAGCAAAATATCCAAGAAATTACAATTTTTTAAATTTCCTATAAAAGCTAATTTTGCCAAAATTCCTATAAAAGCTAATTTTAACAAAACTTCCTATGAAAAGAAAATTTTAAAAAATTTCCTATTAAAAGCAAATTTTTAAAAAATTTCCTATTAAAAGCAAACTTTAACAAAATTTCCAATTCAAAACAAACTTTGACAAAATATCCTAATAAAAGGCAAGTTTTGTCAAAATATCCTGTAAAAATCAAATATTGACAAAATATCCTTTTTAAAGATGATTTTTCAAAATGTTCCTATAAAAAGCAAATTTTGATAAAATATCCTATAAAAACAAATTTTGATAAAATTTCCTATAAAAAACAAATTTTGATAAAAAATTTCCTATAAAAATAGTTGATAAAATTTCCTATCAAAAATGTTGATAAAATTTCCTATGACAAACTGATTTTGATAAAATTTCCTATAGAAACAATCTTTGATAAAATTTCCTACAAAAATCAAATTTTGATAAAATTTCGTATAAAAATAAAATTTCCTTTGAAAAGCAAATTTTTAAAAAATTTCCTATTAAAAGCAAACTTTAAAAAAATTTCGAATTAAAAACAAACTTTGACAAAATTTCCTAATAAAATTAAATTTTGATTAAATATCCTATAAACGGCAAATTTTGTCAAAACATCCTGTAAAAATCAAATATTGACAAAATATCCTTTTTAAAGATGATTTTTCAAAATGTTGCTATAAAAAGCAAATTTTGATAAAATGACCTATAAAAACAAATTTTGATAAAATTTCCTATAAAAAACAAATTTTGATAAAAAATTTCCTATAAAAAATGTTGATAAAATTTCATATGACAAACTAATTTTGATACAATTTCCTATAAAAACAAACTTTGATAAAATTTCCTATAAAAATCAAATTTTGATAAAATTTCGTATAAAAATCATGATAAAGTTTTCTATGAAAAAAAAATTTTGATAAAATTTCCAATACAAGTAAATTTTTAGAAAATTTCCTATAAAAGACAAAATTTGAAAAATCTTCCTATAAAAGACAATCTTTGATAAAATTTCTAATAAAAAAAAAATTTTTGATAAAATTTTCTATAAAAAGCAATTTTTGACAAAATTTCCTGTATAGACAAAGGTTTAAATGATAAGCAAGATTTGACAATATTTAAAAAAAAAAAAGTCTCCTACATGAATTAAACATTTTTGTTGTTTGTTAAGGTTGATTTTTGGAGCATCGTTATGATCATTTATACTAAAGTAGACAAACTACATCTTAAATACATATTCAGAGAATTTGTTAAGACAACATTCTTAAGATTGATCTAATTCCCTTTTATGATTTCTTTTAACTTTGGGTATTAAAGAATCCAGCAGATACTTTAATTACTTTGTAGTGTGTACAATAATGCAACTGCCTTGTATTAATTGTCGAGTAATGCTAGGTGAATTTATACATATATTATACTTCTATAGATCGTGGAAGATTTTCCTTTTTTCACCACGTTAGAAATAGCTCGATGACTGAGGAACATAGAGCAACTATCATTGTACCTGACTTTATAAGGGTAATGCGCATTATTATTCATTACAAACTACAAAGTTTTGTTTAAAATTTCGTTTACAATGTTATTTGCAAATTAATGCATAGACAACTGATGGCTATAGACTACAATCTGTAAAACATAAAAAGCAAAAGTCCATTGACTATATAACACACTATTTTAGCGTTATTCGTTACAGTTTAAGGCATACTAAACTGTTCTCCGAGTGCAGGCTTTATATGGTGCCTACCGATGATCACGAAATCAAGTAGAATAATATCTATTCCTATAAAACATTTTGTACCATTCATAGATTTCGCCACAAATTTTGCTGGAATTCAATACTTAACTGCTCAGGAGAACTAAAAACAATTTGAAAACTATAGTCTTATTTTCTTTCTTTTGTGTCGTTTGAAAAAAGGCGTGATTTCAACAGACGGACAGACATAAGGATTGGCTAAATCGACTTAGAATTATTCAAGGACCCAGAATATATATATATATGTATACCTAATGGGGCTTTGATGAATATTAAAAAAATGTCCAACAGTATGATTAACTTTGTATACCAACATTCACCATAAGTGGTGGAGGGTATAAAAATTGTATAGTTTGCTTGTATTGTGTGTGTCACAAGATTCGTTTACGCAGCGCCATACTTGAGCACTGTACTTTTTAGTGTATGGCCGGCAACAGGATTATTTTTATTTTTGTTAGCTACAACAGAAGAACAGTGTTGCCAATATATTAAAATATGTAAATCAAATAAGTGCTAAGAAAATATTTTATTTTGTAAAAAAAAAGAACGTAGGCAATAACTATTAAAGAGTAAAAACGAAGCTGAACAACAAGTTGATATTTTAATAACGATAAAGCATGCAGATTTATTAACCCATTTAAAGGCAATTTCAAAAATTTATATTTCTTGGCTGACTTCTTTTACAAAATTACCTTTATCTTAAAAATATGTCGATATCAATTATTAATTTAAACATTAATTGTTATAGAGAACATCTTCAGACTTAAGATTATATAACTATTGGGACAGAAGACCATAAAATACTTTAGTTGCTAGGGCTTCGCTTAATGCGGAACATAATTTATAAAAAGTAGATTTAAAAATAATTTCTTATAAATTGTATGCTTTAACTAAGTTTTCTAAATATTTTACAATATTTTTGAGAAAATTTCCTATAAAAAGAAAATTTGGAGAAAAATTTCCTACAAATAGCTAATTTTTACAAAATTTCCTATAAATAGCAATTCTTAACAAATCTTCCTATAAAAACTAAATGTTTACAAACATTTCTTATTAATATTAAATTCTGTCAAGATTTGGTATCGGCAACATATTTTCACCTTAAAGTTCATACGAAAAATAAATTTCTCTTTCCATATTTGTGTCTTAATTCTCTATTCTTTCTCCAATATACCTTATTATTCTTGCGTTAATAATAATCTTATTTTATTGTATCAATATAAAACACCTTTCTGCAAAACAAACGCACATCAATTGTAATTGAATACATCATCATCCACATCCAGTTACATTATAATGATGTAGATGTTCGTAATAATGAGAATATCGTGTATAACACAAATTGATTTATAATCCAAAATAAGGTTATAAATTTAATAAATGTTCTTACTTTTTTACATTGTTTAGTTTTATATGTAATCTGATGGATAAATTCAACATACACACACAAATAGAAGTATATTTGTTTACATTTATATGTATTCGCATTTGTCAACATCCCAGCGGGAAAACTAAGAATACCGTCTTACTTCAGGCCCTATTAAAGACATACTTATATATTTTTTTATTAATATTCATATCTAACTGTATGCTCATTGAAGGCCTCGGCTCTTTTTTGTAAAAGATAATATACACATTCCCTTTTATGCGAAGCGAGAATTTTTTGTTTTGTTTTTTTGCGCAAGCAAAAGAAATATTTTCTTTTATCCCGTTACCAGTTTTATAGAACTGCGAAAGAAGCGAGAACGAAAGACTTACTCCGTAAAGACAACGTGTGTAAAAATATATGAGAATGGAATGGATCGAGCAGGTCTTGTACATCCAATAGAAGGAGTACAGAGGCCATCTAGCAGGCATCCGCACTCATTCTGTTTCCTGCTGGGATCTTGTTGTTACACTCAAAAAATTATGTAGTTAAATTCAAACGAAAATCCATTTGAAACAACTTAAAATTCATTTAAAAAACGGATCATTTACATTTTATTTAAAACAAATGATTATTACATTAATTTTTAATTTTTTTATTTATTAAAAAGCATATTCCGTAAAATTGAAGAGTTTTTACTTTTAAAAAATATATTTTAACAGAAAAAAAATCAAACTACATAACAAAATAAATACGGAAAAACATTATTTTTTGGTAGTTTGTTTTTTTGAATAACAAACACAAATGTTGAAAAATAAAATTATTCGTAAAATAACTACGGCTCAAATAGCACAATATGTGACGATTTTTATCGTGCTATATCGGCGCACATTTAAAAACATTGCACAATTTATTCTTAGGTAGTCCCATTATCGTCGCACATTGTGACAATTTTTTTCGGTTCATATCGGCCAGAACTCAATTGTGATCATAATCGGTACAATGCGGTCACACTATCGTTCTATTTGGGCAAATGAAATCATATGTTTGCTTGTTGGCAGACATACTTACTTTAGAAATACGCAAAATTCTCCGTCTGAATATTCCATTATGTTTCCTAACAATCTTAAATAATACATTAATCTATAATAAAAAATGTATCAAATTTTATTCAAACTTACTGCACTTCTTCTTTTTTTTTTGTAATTGTTGTTTTGTAAATAGATGTTTGTTTACAAAACAGGGATGGAAACATCGATACAACTGCAATGTTTTGGTTAAAGCGAATTGTTTTCTTTCGTTTAACAGTGCAAATGTTCTATTAAACGTTTTAATACATAAATAATAAATAAAACAAATGTCATTTTGGTACAATATAAAGATCAAAAAGTAAAATTTTAGTAGCCAGTTGGTGCAATTTAAAAATTTCGTTTTGCCATCTCTTGTATCGGCGCTGATTGGCGACTGTGATCGGCGCACAAGTGGCCGATAAAAATCGGTGCATATTAAACAATTTGATTGCTCCACATTGTGCAAAAGAGTGTTCACATTATCGGCTCATTAAGGTTAATTTTGATTGTCAACATTCAGCAAAATTTCGGCACAGATTGTCGCATATTAAAAAATGTTGGCCGTTCACTTTATCGGTACATCAAATACGACAAAAATTGGTACATTGCGCCGATAGTGGGATCTAAGCTTAACAGTACGGAAAACGAATTTAATAACCCACAATCAGTTACTGTAATAATTTTATAAGTGTATATATTTTGTGCTTATGTGTAAATCCTTGGATTATTTGATACTTATTTTATGCATACTCGTATTATCAACGACAACGACAACGACAAATTGAAGAAAAACAAGAAAGAAAATAGTAGATTTTAGTTACTTTAAAATGTGCGTTAATAGCTGCAGTCATATAAGAAGTATGTATATAACAATAAACATAAATATATACAGAAGCAGTTTGGATATGGACGTTAAATAGAATTATTACCGGTGTTTGAAGTCTGGTTATGAAAATAATTGTTTCTAATTGACTGATTGAATTGAATTAGGAATAAGCTTAATTTTTGGATTTTTTTATTTATTAACCGTTTTAAGAATTTGAATATTTTGGTTTTTTATGTTTTTTTGCACCCTTATGCAACGCAACTTGCATGCGGGACTTTAGCAACTCGGTAGCGTTTTTTTTTTTTTTTTTTTTTTTTTTTTGTGCGACTATGACACTCCTTTTTACAAACTAGGTCGGATGGTCCAACCAAAGCGCACGATGTTAATTGTAAATAAAACAAAAAAGTTTCAGAGAATTCTCTTAATATTTGTTATAATGATAGTAGGATCTATGAACATTATTTGTGAAACAAAATATCAACCAAATGTTCGCCACGGCTTCGGAAGCATGCCTCTATCCGATGGTCCATATCACTTTGAGACGTAATGGTGTTCAAGTTCGTTAATGTGCCGAGTTATCTCAGCGTTTAGCTCTTGAATTGTTCTTGGCTTATTGAAGTACACTTTTTTTTTTAAATATCCCCAAAAAAAGAAGGGTTGTGTGGTTATAATAAAAAAAACATAACCTTATTTGTGCCCCCACCCTATATACATATGCTATGACGAGAGATATCGTGCATACATTTCTAATGCCATGACATGTCTTATGCAACTTTTAAGTATATAATAAACAAATACATCTGTGTATTACTTTAGATCAGAGGTGGGCAATACAAATACATATAGACGATTTAATGTGTAAGACAACAAACATTTGCTGAAATTAAAAGCCCAGCAACAGTATAGCAAACACGATTTTATTTCGATAATATATGAAGACAACATTTTTAGTGTTCTAATGTATGTCGACGTCGCGCAAGCCGAATTTAGCTATCTAAGCATTCCTGTCAATGAATGTGCCCATCTCTGCTATAAAAACTACAATACATTTATTCATTTAGGTTTGCTTATGTATCTATCTATGTTCACACCTATTAAATATTTGACGTCCTAGACGTAACCACTAGCGTTATTAAAAAATTAGTTGCGTTTGGCTAAATCAAACAACAGTTTTTATTTACATTATAAAATTATTTTCTTACAAATAAAGTTTAGTTAATCAATAGAAATTGTTAAAAATAAAGCTCAAGTTTAATTATTTTACTTGTCACGCTCTTTTGGATTTGTTCGTCAAATATTTGTTAGGTCTGAACATACCTTAACATATAAAACATTCTTGCACGTACATAAATGTTTGTAAATATTACATTTTTATAAATGCAGTTGTAGATTCGAACACATTTTTACATTCATTCAACATACTCATACATGTGTATTTTACATTGACATGCATAAAATATAAACTAACTAAAATGCAAAATACAATTCTTACAACTTTAATATGACAAATATTTTAAGGCCAATTTTTTTATTTGCATTTTAAGATGGGTCTCTGTTGAAGGGTATAACCGTTATATGTCGTACGTATAAAGCATTTACTGATTTTATTTTCCGCGGAATTAAAAAGTGATGTACGATGTTGTTTTTTGTTTTATTTTAAACGTTTTTATTTCACTTTAAACGTTTATAAATACTGTAAATAAAAAATTGCCTCTGATGGAAATTTTTAATGGCATATTTATGTACATATAAAAAGAAAAAATTGTTATACAGGGACGTTTACGGTTTAAAATGCTTAAAACTTTTTTATATACAGGATATTAACTATTGGGGAATTTTTTTTTATTATCTTTAAAAAATTATATCCTTTAAGAGATGTGCTTTTGTGCATCGCACATACGTGCTCTTTTAAACGTATATTCCATAACTTTTTGGAAAATTGAGACCATGATTTCAGTTCGAATATTGGTTTTAATTGGCTTAATTTATGTTACTCTTAGATGCCAATTAAAATCGCTTGTTCGTGGTATAATGCGTTCGCCGAAAATGTCCCTTACCAAAGCCATTGAGAAACAAACAAGAAATGGAGTGGTTCTCAAAAATTTTTCAACATCGTCCGATAGGCATCAACCTTGACAGAGACTAATATGGGCGGATTATCCATACCCAGAAATTAATTTGTCATTGGTCAAAAGTCCAATTTTTTGTTACCTTAGCTACTTAAGTTGGCTCTATGGCCTATTGGTGGTCTTGGCCTATTTAATGAATGATTTCTAAGCACTTCGGTCTCGTGCGTGTTTTCTCTAGTTCGTTATACTACATAGGATTTGCTTGTCTTCTTCGACTTTGTCTTTCTACCGCATTTATTTTAATGTCATTGAAAAGTAAACATATTCAAACTGTGATTGCAAAAAAATTTGGTCAAAATATTGTTAATTATGGGCATGGCATGCTGTTCACAAAGAAATATTTTATGTTATTTTAGAAAAAAATTAGATTTTTGTATATTTGATCAGCAGGACGTTATTATTCCTTGCAAACTATTAGCGATAATGGGCTGCAATTTTTTTTCTATATTTGTAGGACAGTTGCCCTTAATAAATCGTATTCTGTGTATGTAACTGTACCGTATATTACTGGTGTGTAGTTAAATGTTTTCAAAGTCAAATTAGAAATTTAAAGGAATATAATTTTGGAGAGTCTAAAATGTTCAAACAAACTAAACTATCAGCAGATAGGCAAAGTATCTTTATCATTAATACCGTATATACTTTTGTACCAGCCTGTAGATCTTATCTTATTGAGACGTTAAAAGACTCACCAAATTTGATTTTAAATCGATCCTTATTTGACCATAGCTTTCATACAATACAACGTAAGGGCAAATTTGGCAACGATCACTTTTATAATAACAACCATATGTTTCATCAAACATAGATCCCATATAAACCATCTCCAGTGATGTCAGATGTAGGGAAAATTCCCTACTTGTAGGGAATTTTTCTCCAAAAATCAGACTGTAGGGAAAAAAAGAAAGATATTTTATTTTCGTAAAAATGTAGGGAATTTTTCCCTTGCATCTAAATTAAAATATAATCTAACTGACTTATAAGAAAACCTCTGTGGTATTACAGAAGAATGACTAAATTTTTCAAGTAGTAGTAATAAAAAAATTTACAAATTCAAAATGTTGTGAAAAGTTTAATGTTGATGCTAATCTTCTTACTAAAGAATGGCTAACCCTAGAATATAGTTTTTCAGAAGAAGAAATGAATTCTCTTTCAAAGATAAATTTGGAACCATTTTGGTTATACATATATATCAAAGTCCAAGAACTTAAAAAACTGAGTCACGATGCTTAAAATTCCATATGTATTCTTAGATCATACTTACAATCAAAAATGTTAAATTGTACAAGCTTCCGTTGTACAGAAAGTCATTTTAAGAACATGATATCGTAAGTGCTTTACAACTGATTTTTTATACGTACATATACCAATATATGTGACAGCGCATAGAGAAAGGGACCTAAGGGTAAAAAAAATCGATTTTTTTTGATGTGGACAACATCTGAGCATCGAATGAGACCGATCTCATGCCCCCCAAAAAAAACCGGGGTTTACCCTTAGGTCCCTTTCTATTTTGCACGTCACATACATATGTAGATTTTTATTTTATTTTTTATTTTTTGCTAACACTAATTGAAATTTATTTAATGTATGTTATTGTTTTTTGATTATAGTAATTAAAATTTACTTTATTGAATTAGTAATAATATTTGAGTTTTACTAATACCTAATATAAGGTAGGGAAAATTGTAGGGAAACATATTGCTGTTGTAGGGAAATGTGGGGATTTTTTTATGTAAACGTAGGGAGCTATTTAAATTTCATCTGACATCACTGACCATCTCTCCAAGTCCGCTTTAAGACAAGGAAATCTCATTTGGATGTTGATATCTAAATAATGTTTGACACAAAGGATTCAAAATAAAATTCTTAACTTTATAACATAAATATGTTTTACCGGGACCATGATAGGCCATGGGTAACTACACTGTAGTGTAGGGTATCATATGGTCGGACTTGACGAACTATACTTTTTAGCACTCTACTTTCTTAAGACCTTACTTTCGTATGAATAACAGATTTAATAGAAAGCAATTCCAGAAAAATATAATGAAATTTTACAAATGAATATTTGTTTACAGCCGTATTCATAACAAAGAGTTAGCCACAAGTTGTACACTACGTACAACGAGCAGCTAACTAGAATGTCGATTAAGCTTAGCAGCATGTTGGCACAGAGTTAATTCGTAACGAACTTTTCTCCATCTGCCAACTTTTAATAAATCAACTCTGAATTTTTATGATGCCACATTGTATTGCTCAAAAGTGTAACAAGTTTTGCATTAATCGTCGCTGAAATTTTAATATTTTCCTTATATTAGTTTTACCTTCAAAAATAAAAATTTTAAAATGTTCTTAAAATTAAAATAAATTAAATAAGAGACAGTAAATTAAAAAAAAAAACAGTTAATTAAGAAAAAAAACAACGGCTGTTTTTCACAAGTTGGCATACGTTTGGCATTTCGTTAACAAGAGTTTAGCAAATCGTTAGCCAGAGTTTGGTTAGTGTATTATGACTAAACTTTTTGCTAACTTTATGCCAAATTTTCATTATGAATACTGCTGTTAATATACATATTAAACTACGTGACAGTTTTTTGGCCAAATGTATGTGACACCTAATCGATATGTAAAATTGTCCGCAGAATCCGAATATCAAAAATTTCAAAAAATCATAAAATTTTTCATGATGTTTGAACTTTTGTCCACAGTAACTCTGACATTTCGTTATTAATCGTCACAACCGACCCATGGTTGTTTCATTAAATAATAAAAAAAAATACTTGTTTAATATTTTTGAAGATATTTGCATTTAGTGACAACATCTTTTTAAAATCGCAAATAAAGGAAATGCAATATCTAGAAAACTGTTCTACTTTTGACAATTCTGACTTCATGTTTGGATTCAGCAGATAATTTTACTTAAAGTGTCAGATTTATTTGGTCACGACTTTGTTGATAATCGGGGCTTAGATGAAGGAAATGTGCTGTGCAATTTTCTAACCGATTGAATACTAAATACACTGTTAGACAAATTTCAACTATTGGCCTCACCCATAATCAATCAAATCGACCAAATTTTGAAAATATAATTCGTGTCGTACAGTGTTATAATTTGCTATTTTTGAGATTTAAGTAAAAATTAAAAAAAAACAATGTATAAACATTTTTTCCTTATTGTTATTGAAACAAAATAAACGTTAAAAAACGTCTACCATTGATTCTTCCACTAGAATTCCACTGTGGTAGAATTCATAAAGTGGAAAATAATTATTTTATTCATAAAACAAAACCCGCATTTACATACTAAACGCTAAGACGTAGGGAATGGTAAATCGATTTTTTTTACATAAAAATTTACGTAAGAAATTTTATACTGAAATCGATTATTAGGCTGTTAAAATCGATTTTTTTAATTTTTATCAAAATTTTGGCATTTTTTAATTTTAATCTTAATTAAATCGATAATATGTTTTTGCAGTTTTCTAAGTTAAAAGTTGTAGTTTTATGTACGTATTTACCCATTAGTACCCTTGGTATACTTTCAACTTTAATAAAGGTGCTCTTGTTCTTCTTGTTCTTCAGTCATCAATGGACAGTGAACGAAAAAGTCTAAACATATCGTACCAAACCTAACACTGAAAGTGAGTTTTGTAAAAATCAACATATTATAGAAACACAACAGGTGAATTAAACCATGGCATTCCTGTGGAAATACGCTTATATTCAAAAAGACAAGTGTGTGAGCGATATTAAAATCTAGTTATAAGCAGAGTTAAAAACAATTAGTATGTAATTTATCCTAACAAATACGAAATTACAAGGAAATAAATCTGCATCTTTCCGACATCAATGATATGCAAGCGTTTGTTTTCTAAGTCTTACTTAATAGTAACTTGGCAAAGAAAGAGTCGCCACCGATCAGGAACTATTGCCATAATCCTTTGCAATACTATCCATACATTCAGAATTGACACAGAAATCAATTCCGATCAAAAGTGATTTCGTTTAATGTGAAGCAAGATACTACACAATAACAATATTTTAATGTGAAATGTACATACATACATATCGCACTTGCTCCTCTAAACGCCATCTCAAATTTACACATTTTCACTTTTTTGCAGGAGAATTATAAACAGTAGTCATATCTGCCCACTGTAAAAATCTTAGTTCAATTTCTCCAGTAGTTTCCAAAAAAAATGATGTAAGGAATAAGTTTTCATATTAATCTTAAGCGATTTTGGAATCAATTTTAAAATCGTTTTTGAGGTTCGATTAATCGATTTGAAAAACCGAAATAAGAAAAGTCGAAAATAGATTTTGGAATCCATTTACCATTCCCTACTAAAAAGCATCAAAAGTTCACAGTGGACCTTCAATTTCTAACAACTTTATTAATGCTAGATCATATGCTAATTTATTGTTACTTGCTACTCTGTACTTTTTATAGACTATTACTATAAATACAGCTTCTTATATTGTAAATATAACGGCAGCATACTATTGATAAACTGAATTTGATTGTTAATAAAACTGAACTGGGAAAATAAAATAAAGTAATTTGTTTTGTCTATACCCTCTTAAAACTACATTTAGAGTTGACAAAAAATTAGTCCAAAGTCGGGACTGTAAGAAAAGATAAACTCACTGTTTATTGTTGTTGTTTTTGAATAAATTAAGTCATAATCAGGATCGAAGTCTGTGTTATAATCTTTTATTTTGTTTATTTATTTTTCAATATTTCGCCTACCATCGGTAAGCATCATCAGGAAAATCTATACACAAAACAGAAATAATACAAATAAATTTTTTTTTATTACAAGTATTTAACCCGCTACTTCGTTAGCGTCTCCTTTTCCATTGTGGATATATTTTTATGCCAAAGTTTATTAAAAAAATTCCTAAAAGCCAAAGAAAAATATAAAATTTCCCGTATTTACTTTTGTTGGTACTATTTTTGCCCCCATTAAAGAATCAACAATTTCAGTATTGTAGTGGCAGCCCATAATTTAGTACGAATATGTTAATGAATGGAGAAAAAAGATTTGTAAAAAAACTACCAAAAATATGTTCGAATTTCGAAAAAGTACCAAATCGTATTCGTATAATTTGATAAGTTTCGAATGAAAAATTACCAAACAGTTCCCTCTCATTCACCCAGGACATTGCATATAGAATTTTTTCCAATACTAACGGTAATTCAAAAAGGGCCAATTAAAGAACAAAAAAGTACCAACAAGTTCCGTCATAGATTCTAATCCACTAAGGGCATTGCATTAAAAAAATTACCATTTGAAGAACCAAAAAGCTAAAGTAAAATATCAAATTTCCTGTATTTCCTTTTTTGGGTACTGTTTTTTCAACCATTAAAGTATCAACAATTTCAGTATTGTAATGGCAGCCCATAATTTAGTACGAACATGTCAATGAATGGAGAAAAATGTTTTGTAAAAAAAGTACCAAAAATAGTTACGATTTTCACCCCTTAATTGTTAATATGATTGTGGCTTCTTGATGGAGGACTAATTTAACCAAAACATGATTTGCAGTTACAATACCATGGTTAAATTAAACATAATATGTTTAAAATTTTCTTTGAAAATAGTTTTATTATTTAAGTGACTTTAATCTTTTTACATTCAGCAACAAAAATAGTTATTAAATATCTCAAAACATTTTAATGCTATTGATACTACTGCAGAATAATTCTAGAAGCAGGAACTCGAGGTAAAGTAATTGTAGCATCTTAAGCCAGCATTTGAAAATGAACAAAACATTATTTAGCGTTCGGCTCACACACCCAGGAAAGATTTTTTTTAGTGTTTATGTAGACGAACACAGCCCTAAATTTCGTTCGCCGAGCTATGTTTAGCGTTCTGTTTTTCGTTAAAAACAGAATAATTGTAGTGATATTGTAGACAAAATTTATATATTAAAATGTTCTATAATGTTTCTTTTTTTACATTGATAAAGAAATGAACAAACCAAAAGAGTTAGAAACGACCGCAGCACGAACCAGTGTTCGAAAATAAACAGTACATTATTTAGCGTGCAGCTAACACACCCAAGAACGATATCAATTTCTTTTGTGATTGCATTGACGAACAAAACCCTTAATACCTATCGTAATTATTTTCAAGAAAGAGCCGAACATTAAATATTGTTCTGTTCTTCGTTAAAACACAAATCTACTCAACCGAACACTAAGGAGCGATATTTAGTGCTTATTTTCGAACACTGGCACGAACACAAGCTGTGTTCGTATATGTTTTGTTTGTGTAAAATAATTTTTCTGGCTTTTTGTTTTTTTTCGTATGTGTATTTTGTTTTTGTAAACATTTTTTGGTTTTTTCACCAGCCAAAAGGGCGCTTAGTACAAAAGAAACGAACGCACATAAAATAGCTGAACCGAACACAATGAAGTTTGTGGTTTAAAAAATGGAATTAAATGTTCTAATTTTTTTTTTTTTTTTTTGAGTTGGATAAGAACAGTATTATTTTTGTGTTCGAAAGATGACAAACAGGGAGACGTTATTATTATTTTAATGATTTTCTACCCATACACTATTAGCGTTCGTGTTTTCCACAAATCTACCGAACCGAAGAATAAAGAGCGATATTCAGTGTTTTTTATTTCGAACACTGTTTTAAACGATTCACATGCCGCAAAGATATATTGCTATTTTGAAATATACTGTACAAAATATTTTTTTCGAATTTTAGTTTTTTTTAGAGTTTTGTAACAATCAAAATGCGCTCTTTCTATAAATCTTTATTAAACAATTTCTTTAAATTTTCTCTTACATCCACATTTTTTATTAACTTATTTTTTAACATCAATTTTCTATGATACATCCGTATGATAAAAAACGTGTGTAAAATTATTCTTCTTGCATGTATGTTTAAGTTATTTATATTTTTTCCACACAATATTTATAGAATATTGCATATCAAATGAAATATCCTTGTAGTTGTGCTGCTCATTTTGTTATTGCCATCCTGCACTGTCATGTTGAATTTTTGTCAAGTTGTCAGCTGCTGTTCAAAGCGAGTTTCAATTTTTTTTCTTTAAAAAAACATAGCTTTCTTTTTAGCATTTCCATTCATTCCCACTGCCACCGTTGTCAAATAATGCACGCAAATGTTGGTAGAGAATAAGTGCAACGGAATATTTACAAGAGCATAGTAAATGTTGCTGAAAATATTACTTGAACGTTATGTACAATCAAGTACAGACATATTTACAATTTAATGTATATTTATACAAACATATTACATTAATGACAGTATTTGCTTGTTTACATGAATGTAAATAAATTTAAAATTTGATCATGCAATAGTAAATATACCTACATGGAGGAGCAAAAGAAACAAAACGGTTTGAATAGTCGTATGTGTCGATTATGTATGGCACCCAAACTTCAGTATTGTCGTCAAATGGAAAAATATTATTTTATAGTGTTATCTATGACTTATTCACAAACCTTTTATTTCGAAAATGCCCAAAGAAAATATAGGAGGCGATTACATCCAATAAACGCGTCAACAAAATTAAACTGGTGTGACTTGCAAGAAATCGTTCACCGAAAATGTTCCGTAAAAGCCTCACTACTTTTCATTCTCTATGCACTGTGGCTCCATCTAGGTAAAAGCACATTTGAAAGAGGTTCCCAAAAGCTGCCATTTTTAGCAGAATCGGCGCATTACCGGCTTAAGCGTAAAATGTTTATCACTTCGTATCAGATTGAATATAAAATTAAATTATTGTAGTTGTTTGTCTATTTCGTCTTTTTAACAATATTCTGAAAAAAACCTTCGCTACTTTTGGGTCACCTCCTATAGGGCGTGGATCGAGCTTTCCCGAGAGTATGCCGATTGCGTTTCTGGGTTTATGGAGTATACAGGACGGCTTCAGGATTTAGCACTCAAATATCAACCAAGTATCCAAACAATTAATTTTTCATGTTCATTTGAATTGGAAACGAATTGAAATTCATTTCTGCCTAATTCGTTTGAATTGATTCAAATTTCATTCAATTAATTTTTTGTGTAAAAAGAATTAATTCAAAATTTGCTAATTCACTGCATGGATGATTCACGAATTAATTCAAAAATTAATGATTCATTTACAGCTCTGTTACTTTATAGGGTCTAAGATCAATGTTGTGAAATTACAAACGGAATGACAAAATAACATAAACCCTTTTTCCTTCAGTGAGTATAAAAATAATGGTTATGATCAAAATTAAACAATTCTACATCGACGCAATAAACAATCTAGTAAAAAGTGAGGGATGTCAAAAAATAAGAGTTGCTTATTTTCTATAAAACTTATTAAGTTTATTATAACTGAAATGAAAAGGTCATAGTTCTGAACGTAGTTCATTTTGAAACATAAAATTTCTATTGGGTCCATATCAAAACGGAATCAAAATGGGATCAAACCGGAACAATTCGAAATTTGATTTCTTAATACTTTAAAAACAAACTAACTGGCAGATAAATCAACTTATTAGTAATCTAAGTAGAATACTATTATACTACAGCATGCTAAAATTGGCAATATTGGAATAGTAGCATTATGTTATGGACCTCCTTGACTTATGAAATATACATACAATTTAAAAGAATGTAAACAAAAAATGAAAGAAAAATTTATTAAAGATACTGAAAGCCTGGAAAGCCAGGTATGTTCATAAGGTAAGGTATGTTCATTTGATTTTTGACTCTTGTTTTAATTTTTTTTCCTTATGTTCTTTTGTGTGACGTTATATGGGTTTTAAAATTGAGAACTATGCCTTGAAGTTTTCTACCATGCTGAATACGAAATGTCCATTTTTCAGTCGTATTATTTTAAAAATCGATTTCTATCACATACCTGATTTTCCGAATTTTTTTCTTGATTTAAAAAACTTTTTTTCATAGCTTTTATAATAGGAACCCTGGGCGGTGAACGGAGTAGTGAGAGGGTTCCCGGCCAAAACATATAATATACTTTACGCGAAAGACAAAGCTATGCCAAGAGCATGGCTTGTTGCGAAAAACACATTAATATCTTCTTTTGTACACAGCTTAGCTCAGCAGACCTCTCGGTCGCAAGGGTCGAGATAGCGGATAAGAGAAGCTTTCTGATTGCCTCGTGCTATACGCCAGGTGGGGCCTTGATCATAGTCTGGTCAAATGGGTCTACATGACAATAGTATGGCCCAATTTTACATATGGATCTCTGGTATGGTGGACTGCAACGGGCAGGAAATACGTCGTGGCCCAGCTGGGCGGAGTACAGAGATCAGTCTGTATCGGAATAACAGGCGCTCTGCGCACTAGTCCTTCATAGGATGTGAATGTTATGCTGGACCTTATTCCAATAGAATTACACCTAATGGACATATCCGTCAATTGCGCGGTTAAGCTCTCTACATCGGGATGTTGGAAAGCAAGGACATTCGTTATTGCAAAGGTCTTACAGAAGCAACCTACATCTCTGAAACGACCAACGGATACCCTGATCAGCCTTTGACAGCAAATTCAAGGTCATATTTCCGTCAAGGTGAAAATGGAGCAGAGGAATCCTGGCCGGGGAATACCGCACAAGGGTTTACACAGAGGAGTCAAAGATGGTTTGTGGTGTTTGGCTCTGGGGTTTTCTCAGAGGAACTGCACGTAAATCTCTCTTTCCGCCTCCAGTTGGGCCAGCGTAGGAACCTCAGCGGCAAAATTGGCATTTTCGTCGATAGGCAGGCGGCTCTGATGTCACTAAGGTCTCATAAAACGACGTCCATTCTCGTCAACCAGTGTAAGGAGGAACTATCCAGACTGGGCAGCCTAACTGATATTACCTTCCTGCGCATAGGGACCATTACGGTAATGAACAAGCGGATGGGCTGGCTAAGACTGGAGCTGCTCTTGATTTTTCACAGGGTGTGCCATTCATAACACCCCGCGATATTTCAGACGCAAAATCTTCAGACAATACCTGGATATGGCTGACGATAAATGGAGGAAACTAGATTTCTGCAGGGCTACCAGACTAACGTGGCCCACATATGACATAGGTCGCTCTGATGGACTTCTCAAATTTAGTCGGAGGGACGTGTCGAGCCTTATATACGTACTTACTGGTCACTGGACGACTCGGCCTCCCTTTTAATGAGTACTGCCGCAGCTGCAGGGACCCTGGAACTTAGGAGACAGTATTTCATCTTCTTTGTGATTTCCCAGCGTTTAATTCAATACGGCATGGATTATTTGGGAATTACCTTGAACAAGAACTCTCGGAGATATCGCAGGTGAAACTCAGCAACTTGCTGAAATATCTAAGCGCAACGAGCTGGCTCTAGCCACCTCAGCATTGCCCCTGGGTCATTTCGATTCGGGTTTCAATTCTTGACGAACTGTGTGGTAATAAAACGGAGTAAGTGTCGACTCTACTTGCACAACGCCTAGTTCTGTACGTGCTATCACATTAACCAACCAACCAACTAAAATCACCCCCTTTATTCCTTGACTTTATTTCATTTAGGGCCATTAATACAACTTGCCAATAGTTAAAAGTCGGATTTTGTTGGACCGATAAGTAGCTTTGCATTATTACAACTTCCATTTTTTATTGCTGTTATTTTCAATAATAATAATATTTAATAGATGAAAACATAATAAATTAAGGTTTTATAATGCAAAGCTATTTATCGGTCCGGCAAAATCCGACTTTTAACTATTGGCAAGTTGTAATAATGGCCCAAAAGGTTTATAAAATTATTTCTTTAATGACCTAAAAATTTCAAAAGTAAATT
The DNA here is from genome assembly GCA_949318255.1 of Pollenia labialis. Classification (NCBI taxonomy): domain Eukaryota; kingdom Metazoa; phylum Arthropoda; class Insecta; order Diptera; family Polleniidae; genus Pollenia; species Pollenia labialis. Next base: position 147,839,029 of record OX439141.1, read on the forward strand.
TCAGAAATTCTATGAAAAAAGAGATAATAAACTCTAATTTCTAACAAAACAAAAATTAAATATAATATTTATATCCAAAAAAAAACATAAGCCACCCGAATAGAAAATCTGGTTTTATGTGTTTTTCCTTATAATTTTAACCCTTCCAACATCCCCTTTAACATTTTAAAATAGTATTCAATTACAGCTCAACCCAATTTATAACTTCCGCGCCTACTCTCTTTACTTTTACTAGGAGGTGGAATTTCATATATTTATTATTGGAAAATATGCGCATTAAATATGCTTCAAAGAAATTAAATACATACATGTGTATATATATTTAAGAAAAATTTTATAAATGTATATACTTTTGATTGAGATTGAAAATTATGGTATTTTTTTATTCAAAAAGATTGTTGGTCGATGAAAAACGATTTTCAGCCACTGTGCGGCGTATGAAATAGAATTAGATCGAAGTCGACGCACGACGAATATACGCTTTTGCGTTTGTGCCAGCTATGGTGTGCAATTGTACTGAATATAATACGTTTTAATTTGACAACGTATCTACGTCATACGCTACTACGTTGATACGGTGCAATTGTTTTCCTACGGTTAAGGAAAAAAACTGACAAAGGAATTAATTCACAGCGTTCTGTATTTGAATTTTTAAGACAAAGTAGAATGCAATTCTTCAATAATGATTTTTTTTTTGGGTTTTCCGTACAAAAAATTTGTTACTGAAAGACACGGCGAATGGTCTTTTGGAAAAAAACATACATTTGAAATTTTTTGTAAAGATCTTATTTAAATGGTGCATGCATTTAGTTACTCTTTTAAAAATTTAAGGTAAGAACGTTCTCTTTCATAATTAAACCAAAAACCAGCTTGGGTAGAATTTTCGGATCAAGCCCGTAACCGACTTTTGCGATTGATTTATTTAATCAAAAGAGAGCAAAAAGTATGTGCAAAACGAAATTTGAAACTATTTAAGTATCAGTGTTACCATTAAAATTTTTGGTTTAGATGCAAAATTTTCATTTGGCATTTTACATTTTATTTAGCATTTTTTTACAATGTGTTCAGCTCTTTTAGTTTTATTTTTAAGGTCTGAAGAATAGCTTTATTGATTAGCTGAAATTTTCTTAAAAACTATAACATATAAATTTTGAATGCAAATAGTTGCTCTCAAAAACAAATTTCGTATTTAAAAGGAAAACTTGTATCTTAAGAAACGTCTTACCTGTTTTGTAAAAAAAAAAAAAAAAACTTAAGGAATCTGAGAAATACCATAATTGAGTTGAAAGTAAAAAAAGTTTTCTAGTTATTTATATCGTATAGAAGTATACGGGAATTTTATATTGTAATGTAAAAATTTAATTTATATAACAATTCCATAGTGTGAATGTTTGGACATTTCCTGTTAATCCAACCAAATATCTGAAACAAATTTTTGCTGTAAACTGTTAAAATAATAATTATTTCAAAATGTCAACTTTTTTTAAACTCCCAATAAAAAATGGAGCTTCCAACAAAGAAGGTTTGAAAGGAAGTACCGTAAAGTTTTGCTTACCATATCGCTTAGGGAAGACGTGAATTTAATTTAGCGAGTTCCCACTTTGAGGCAAAACATTTTTGCAACTGAAAGCACTTTGTTCCGCGCTTATAAAAATTGGCAATTGTAACGAGCAGCTGAACGCACTGAATTTTTTGCTACCGTTATTCTTTAATATGTTCCCTTACAAACCTGCTTCGTTGCATTTTAAATGTTATATTTTTTTTATTTTGTTAGAATTCTTTACTGCATCTCTTTTTTAAATATACTATTAGTGCTTCGCAAAACAAGAAAATTGTTTATTGGGCTGTTAATCCTTTAGTATATGGAGTGTAAAAGGCCACATGTGCATGTTGTTCTGACGTAATTTTGACGTCATTAGAAAGCCAAATTAGCTATTGTGTATGTGAGTGTGTGGATCTCAACGGGAGATTTGTTTCACTCCAAAGTAAAATACGCGGCGAATATTGCCGCCGATATTCGCATTCGTATTCGCGAATACTAAAAATTAATATTCGTAAGATCACTATTCTTAACCACTTTGCCATATTTTAATAAACATCAATGCTGTTCTTATTTTTTTTTAAATAATCCCTGTAGTTCATGTGGCTGTCTCCGAGCTGGTTATAATACTAGCCCCTTTATGACACAACTAGTCCGAAAGCTAGCCATATGACTAGCCACTTTAACATGGGGATGTCCTACGAGGGGGTAAATTGCCACCAAGAGGCCACAAAGAGACAGTTCATAAGCCGGTTCTTCTTGGCTAACCCTTAACTGTCTCCTTATACCAACCATAAATCTGTCCCAAGCAGGTTAGTTAATTAGCTGTGTCTACGAAACCATTCCCTTACTCTATAGTTCATGTGGCTGTCTCCGAGCTGGTTATAAAACTAGCCCCTTTGTAACACAACTAGTCCGAAAGCTAGCCATATGACTAGCCACTTTAACAAGGCTATCCTTAACTGTTTCCTTATACTTGCCAAACCACTCCCTTAAAAATCCCCAAATCATTCCCTATTTTTTATGAAATAAAAGGCATTTTATAAAATTTTATAATCTATTTACATAACTTAAAAAAAAAACATTTAGTAAAAAAAACAATACAAATTCATTTATTAAGGGCCATTATTACAACTTGCCAATAGTTAAAAGTCGGATTTTGTCGGACCGATAAATAGCTTTGCATTATAAAACCTTCATTTATTATGTTTTCATCTATTAAATATTATTATTATTGAAAATAACAGCAATAAAAAATGGAAGTTGTAATAATGCAAAGCTATTTATCGGTCCAACAAAATCCGACTTTTAACTATTGGCAAGTTGTAATAATGGCCCTAAATAAAATAAAGCCAAAAATATTTAAATTTTGTTTTCAGCTATTTTTTTAAATATCGCTTTATTTGAAGACGTATTGCTTCACGCAGTTGCTGTTCTAGGCCACCCGTCGCAAGCGTTTGTAATTATGGCTTCTGAAATTAAAATTTATCTATCTGGACAAAGTATAAAATGTTTTATTTACCTATTAAGACATCAGAAAAGGTTTTCATTTTTCTTAGCGACTGTTTACCGTGAATTCCGTCAATATTTATTAAATTTGTTAATTCAGGTGAAAGGACAAATTTCAAGTTTTTTTTTACAACTTGTGGTGTAATCAATGATGTGATTGCATTTGGCTAGTTAAAAAGTAGTTTAAAATATAATACATTCAGGATCAATATCTCAATTTTCGATTAAAGTGCTCTGATTTTGAGATAATGGCCCTAATAATTGTTGTTTTACTTATATGTACTTACATAAAGTTGTCTTTTTTCGTTACATATTTTGCTATTTATAGAAGCAAGCTCTTCTACCGATTTAATGGGGAAATTATTGGCGCCGTATCTTTGAAGTCCATGAGCCTGCGTGGACATATTTGTAAGCAAAACTTTTTGCTCAGCTAGGGCTTCAACTATTATTTTCATTTGGTCTGTAATGTAAATAAGTTGGGGAAAAAAGCTCGCGTTTATAAATCTGTTAACGAAATTGTGATAAATATCGTGATAAAAATGCGTGAACGAAAGCCTACGCACATTTTAATGTAACTTACCTTGCATTTGTCCTAGTTTTAATTCCATAGCATCTGCAAAGAAAAAATTAGAAATAACATAAAGAAAATAAATTAATTAAATTAAAAAAATATATTAATGAAAAGAAAAAGGTGTCAATATAACAAAAACATCTTACCTCTTAACTCATTTTTTTCTTTCTTACATTCGCAACTTTCTTTAGAAGTTGGAGTTTCTGAAATGATAGAAAATGTTAATTTAGCATTTTGAAATATAGTAACCAAAAAATACTCACTTTTACTAAAATGTTTTGCCGAAGGTCCCTTTTAACTCAAACTGACACATATTTCAAAATTGTTGATTTATAAACAAACAAAAAGTTAAAAATAAAATTAATAATATACAAGAGTTATTTCATTTTTCATATTTTATTGGTGTTACGAAAACATTTGCAGAAGCATAATGTTCTTAACTCTTTGTTATTACATTATCTATTTTAAAATTGAAAATCACCTCTCAAAAGCTAAAATTATAAATCCTACATACGTATGTAAATATGTATTGTATATGTATTTTAAAAATCCACATATCTTTAAATTATCGTAAAAGAGGGTAATTACCGTACGGTTAACATTGCTCAATGACATACATTTTTTACTATCCACCATCTGCGACACAAAAAGACAGCTAAGTGCGAGCACAAAGTGACAGTGAAATTTTCCACAGTTTTAGAACCAGTCTTCCGAGTATAGGATCAATGTGGATAGTTTTATAACCAGTCTTCAGAGTATAGGATCAATGTGGATAGTTTTATAACCAGTCTTCAGTGTATAGAACTGCCACTTTTGGGGTCAATTGTCACGTAAAAACTACAGGGATTATACACTTACATATATGCAAGCAAAACCTTATACATGTCCTTTTTAATGTGTAAGTGTGTGTATTCTATTGCAAAAGTGGTTTATGCTTTAATGGTTTTATTTTATGTTTTTTTTTTAATATTGACCCAAGCATAAAAGAACAAAGTCTTAAAAGAAATATTGCAACAAAAAAGAGTACTGGAAAATGCAAAAACAAAAATTAAAAGCAAAAAATTAAAGAAAACCGACCTGTCTATGGCAACAAGAAATCTGAGTTGCAAGAGTTTTTGATACCCTCCACTGCCACGATTGTTATATAAAGTTTGTTATTTTGTCGGAAGCGCCAAGAAAATGATTTAACTAATGGTGTTTTATTTGCAATAAAAATTTTCACATTTTATTTAAAAAAAGCAATTTGGTGTTCGTTTCTTAAAAATGCTTTGCTCTCTAAAAGGCCAGCGTGTTTTATTCTTAAAAAAAATTCACCCTTAAATGTCATAAGGTATTGCACTTTACGCCCCGTGAGTGTTGATAATGCCCTGTAAAAAGATGGCTTCTGTTTTTATATAGGGCTACCAGACGAAGTTGGAAAAAATCGCCAAATTTGGATTTATGTATATTTTTTTCTATTTTGAAGAACGCACTTTATGATTTATCTAAGTATTTTTTAATATATTGAAGAACAAATGGATGATACATTTTCGAAGAAAATCATCTTCAGTGATGAGACACATTTTCAGAATTGCCGCATTTGGGCGAATGAAAATCCAAGAGTGAATGTCGAAAAACCAATGCACCCACAAAGAGTGACTGTTTGTTGCGGTGTATGTTTATGTTTGTTGCATTATCGGTCCGTATTTTTTCCAAAATGAGGCCGGTCAGGCAGTTAGTGTGAATGGTGTTCGCTATCGTGGGCAGACAACGAACTTTTTATCGCCAGAATTGGAAGATATGGATGTGGGCGATATGTGGTTTCAACCGGATGGTGCCACTTGCCACACAGCTAACGAAACAATGGCTCCTTTGCGCGAAGTATTCAATGGCCGTGTTATCTTACGTGGCGGCGATGTCAATTGGCCGCCAAGATCACGTGATTTGGCCCCGTTGAACTTCTTTCTTTGGGGTTGTTTGAAAGAAGAGGCGTACGTCGATAAGACAGCAACAAATCAAGAGCTAAAGGATAAGATAATTCGGCACATTAACGGCATAGAACCTCAATTACGACTCAGCGTCATCGAAAATTCGGACCATCGGATGGAGGTGTTACATACATAATTTAACAATAACAATATTATCAAAATGAAAAGAAATGCCAATAATTTCCTAAATAATTTGTGTTTCAAAATCAACATCGGCCCTTAAAATTTAAAAACCGTTTATATTCTGTGTCTTAAGTAATTTCGCGACCTTAAGACAACAATGTTCTATCTTTATCGTAGTTAATGTTCAAATAGAACCTTGTTATCATTAGGTCGCGATTTAAAGTCGTTTCAACCATGGCCGCTTTTCCGTCCGTCTGTCTGTAAACAACAAGTTCACTTATGAATGTCTCAGAAATGTATATTTCTATTAAGAACTAACATTAAATATTTATTTTGAATAAACTTTTTTAGTTACGGCGGTTTCATTTAACGAGTATTACTTATACAGGAATGACAGACTTATATGCAGGCATGGGCACCACTACATTGAATGCTTTGCATGTGTGGCATTGTATTGGTTTGTAACCAGGGGTGCCAGGTGATTTTGGTAAGAAATCGGCATATTTTCAAAAAAAAATCGGCATTATCGGCACTTTAATTTAAAGAAATCGGCAAAAAATCGGCAAACCAAAAATACCTATTTTAAATACAGTAAAACACTTTTTTTGTGGAAAAAAATATCAAAACAGAACAATTTTGCATTACCTTATGCTAATAGCAAAAAATTCAACAAAAAATAAACGTTTTACAAATAAATTGTAAGTAATTAGAAACAAAAATGTATGCGTATATTCTGTACTTTAGGGTAAATTATTTTAAAGTTTTTTACTTTTTGTTATTTTAGATTCATATGAGCTTGACATTTTTATTAAATCCTTAATTTTAATATCAGCATGAAAATAGTTTAAAATTTTAAATAATTTTTGGAATAATGAATTCTATGCAAAGATTAATTTGCATGGTACATTAAAATTTCGTTTGAATTGCTGATATTTTTTTTTTTGTTTTTGATCAAGATCTTTTATTCTTTACAATTGCAACATGTGTGTGTTGTGTAAACATACATAACAAACACTGCATATAATATAGGACAAATCTAACGTTTTTTTCTTAGCAAAAGCGCTAAATTAATAACAGTTCTCTCTTTTTAATGAAACAAGTATTTCAATGTTACCCAAAATTAATAAATTGTACTAAATCCAACAAAAAGTTACTTTGGTTAAGATGTTTATCAAAAAATCGGCATTTTTTGAGCAAAAATCGGCAAATCGGCACTTTGATAATTTAGAGGCAAAAAATCGGCAAAATGCCGATAAATCGGCAAATATGGCAGGCCTGTTTGTAACGTTTGCATTTGTTGGTTTTATGCTCTTTTGCTCTTTGTTTTTTGTGTATGTATACACATCTTTCGCTCTTTTTGCATTTTGATTTTGCATTAGCCCATAAGTGCTTATATGAAATGGAGGAGGTGTGTGTATATATGTTCGCAGCAATATTAAGTCAATTATAGTTTTTTCATTAAGTAATGAGCGAGAGGCAGAGGGCCTGTTTATTGAAGTGTACCCATGCTCGGGAGTTTGTATTCTGACTGGCGTTTTATATTTGCCGTACGGAAATATAAGAGGTTGTGAGGATATTTTATTAGACTTAACTTCAAGATATGCGCATTTCATACTAGGGGGTGATTTAAATATAAGCCTGTATAATCCTAATAATTCCATGGGACAGTTTTGTTCCACTTCAAACATGTGTTTGATTCACAACAGTATATCCTACACATTATAGCACACAATATATGAGTTATTCTTTGATTGACTACTTTTTAGTATCAAAAATTGAATTAGTTTCAAAAAAGGGTCAATTTCAAAAACCTGCACTGAATTCATATCATGCAGCTATAAATATCTCATATGATATAAAATGTTCAAGGGGACCTGATTTTATAAAAATAAGAGACTTTAATAGTTTTAATGTGGACAGATGTATCGATGATAGAGCGAGAGAAGATTTTAGCCATATATATACCACAATTGACACCAGTCTTCAGGCAAATTTTTTCACCTGCAGAATGTTATTTTCATTTAATCAATATGTACCAATATGTACCAATTAGAACAATTACACAGTACAACATTTTTCAGTTGATTGATTCGGGACTCAATTTTGATAATTGCTTATGAAAGTAGACCCAAAAAGATGAACTTCTGCATCATTAGTTTGGTCATTGTACCTCAATAAATAATTTAAAAATTAATTTGAAGTTAGAAGGTATCGTATAGGGGAATTTGTCACGTTTTATGCTCTTTTGTTTGTCATAACTGGAGAATCACCAGTCCGAATAAGCTGAAACAAATTTAAACAAATTAGGAATTACAATTCCTTTAATCTGTTCATACAAAGTTTCGCTACATAAGCAACAGTTTCGCAGTTATAAATAAATGTATGAAGAAAAAAATATTATTGAAGCTACCTTGATGCAGAAGTTCTTCTTTTTGGGTCTACTTTCATAAACAATTATCAGAATTGTGTCCCGAAATCATGTGTTGTACAAGAAGGGACCTTTCTTTTCGGGCGTATATGGAGCTAAAGTGTGTCGACAGATGGAAAACTTTATGCAAGCACCGCAATAAACTTAAGGCAATTATTAGGAGAGTTCGCGCTAGGTATTGTACTAATTTTTTTTCTGTATGTTATAATAGTCAGATGTGGAAGGAATTCAAAAGAGCTGGTACCAATCAGGATAATGCATATTCAATGTATAATATTGACGTAAATGCATGTAACGATTTTTTAACATTACCTCAACCTTCTAGTGCACCCTCTGTTATGTATATTCAATCATGTGCTATCGGCAACAGGTTTTCGTTTAGGAATGTAAACACATCTGAAGTGATTGAAGCTCTTATGACAATTAAAACCAAATGCACTGGGTCATATCGCTTACATTTTTAAAGGCAGTTTTTCCCGGTGTTTCGACACACATTTGACACACATTTTTAATTCGGTTTTTACCACTTCAATTTATCCAGACAGCTGGAAATGCTCCCGAGTAGCATTAGTCCCTAAAATCCAGCTGCATGTTCAGACTTCCGCCCCATTAGTATTATTTCCGTATGTTCTTTGATACTTATGGCACTAAAAAATATGCAAATTACTGAATTAATTAGTAATATGAAACTTTTGTCTGAGTATCAATCCGGTTTTAGGAAACGACATAGTACTACTGCCTTAGTTTTAGATACACTGGAAGAAATGAGAATTGCGAATGATCATAAGAAGCTGGGGTCGCTAGTAGGCTTAGATTTCAGTAGAGCTTTTGAATCTTTTGTACTTTTGAGCAAGCTTTTTAAAATATATAATTTTTCTACATCTTCCTGTCGCTTAATGGATACTTTTGTTGGAGGAATATCACAATATATACAGCGTGGTAATCAAAAGTCTCTTGTTAAAATTATAAACCGTGAAGTACCTCAAGGGTCTACTTTTCCATTATTATTTTTCTTATACATTTATGATTTCCAAGGCCAATTATCTGGTATAAGAGGTTATTTGTATGCAAACGATTTGCAGTTAGTGACTGATGAATTGGAAGTATCTCTTAATGCAAATTTGCGACACGTGGAGACTTGGTGTTTAAATAATTTTATCAAATTAAATGCCCAAAAGTCCAAAGCAATATTATTTGGTGATGTGGTTTCACAAAATTTACGTAGTATTATTGTGAGTGGGAAGCCTTTGAGCTTTGTTTCATATTTTAAAGTCTTGGGAATTTATGTTGACAACAAATAACGTTTTGATAATCATATTAATTTTATAATTTCTAGGCTGGTATTTAACTTAGGAAGATTTTATTCTGTAAGTTACCATTTTCCTATAAAAGTTCGAAAGAGAATTGCTTATGCATTGCTCATGCCTTTAATTCTTTATTGAATTGAAGTATATTCTTTAACAAATGATAACAAATTTAATAGAATATGGAAATGCTTTAATAAAATAATTAGATATCTGTATCATCTTGGTTTTCGCGATCATGTTACATCGTATGCTGTCGATTTTTTAAGCTGCACCTTCCAGGACTTTGTAAATGTTAAGCTGCTAACATTTTTCTATAGGACAGTCAAATATGGCTCACCATCTTATCTTCCTTCTAGATTTGAATTTTTAAACTCAGCAAGAACATGCTCGCTTAGAATACCTGCTTTTAATGTTTTAATCATGAAAAGATCTTTCACTTAAAGGTTGCTCGGCTATGGAATTATATTATCGCATACAATGAAAGAGATGTTTCAAAGTCCGTTGCGCAGTTAACTAGTGGTTGTTATCGCTCATATTAAAATACTTAATTTCATTATTAAGCCAAAAATCTTCAAAAATGTATACCCATATTCGTGTAAAAAGGAGAAATTAGGTTAACATACTAAATTGTAATACATTATATATCTGTTAAAAATAAAAAATGTGCTTGAATTTAAATGTATGTTGTAATCTATTTTTGGCCTACAAAGGCTTTTTAATTACGTTCAGTTGAAAAAATAAATAAATAACTTTTCAATCGATTTTAATCGGTCTGCGATTCACCACATAAGTTTTCTGTACACCCTCCCTCCTAACACCTCTTAAATATAGTAAAATTCTCAAACATTATGATATTTTTTAGTTTTATCAAATTTTGTTTATCTGCGAATGCCAGATATTTCAAGAATACACTCCCGAAAACTTCCAATTCTTAATAAAGTTTAGCAAAGATCTTGCACAGTCGAATAAACCATTAAACCTTTTTTGTAATCGTAGCTCCTTAAAACATTTATTGAATCGAAAGGAAAAAAAACCAACCGGCCAATATGTAAGATTTTTTTGTTCATGCTACAAGTATTTTGCAAGCACTTTCTTTTTGCTCTTATTTTGTTATGCACTCATTCCATAAAGGCAAAAACTTTTTCTTTATTTGTTTTCCCTCAGGAAAATAAAGCAAAATGAAATCGTAGGAAGTCGAAGAAAAGAAGCATAAGAAAAGCAATGATTCTGTATGCGTTTATGTGTAATTGTAGCTTATCTTCTTGGCCTGACCCATTTGAAATGCTTGAATACATATGGAAACTATGGGAATCCATTGCATATGCATTTGGCAATTAAATTTAAAGGGCTTATAAAGGAAAATAGTTATTTAGAATGCTTTTAGAGTAAACGAGTCTTATCTCTCTCCATTTAACTAAAAATACACCTTTTTACGAAATACTCATTTTCCATCTGTCCAATATATTAATGTTGTTGTATTTTACAATCATTTCATTCACTTTGTCATTCATTAACTCACTCACTCATTCATTCATTTACTTATTCATTCATATATGTCTATTTCCATTCAACCATACAATTGCCAAAGTGGTGTAAGTGTATCTATCAAACACACATGCACTTCTTTATTATGAAGCCGATCTATCCCCGCAAGCATTTGATATGGCTAAAGTTCGAACAAATAATCGTCTATTTTTCTTATATTCCGTCGAGAAGGCTTGCTCAGTGTGGAAGCCGCGTTTTTGGGATAAAAATGAAACTATTTTAGGAGACACTCAGAAGACACTTCCTGAAGGTTCTTTAAAGTATCTCTGGAAAATACATAAATAAAAGTATTAAGTCAGAAGTGGTGAAAATGTGTTTTCTGCTAATCTTCAATATTTCTAAAACTGTTTCTATATTTTTTTTTTTCATTTCCAATTAAAACAATTTCGTTCTTTTAACTAAAACAAATAGAAACTGGGAATTATTTCCTTTCATAGGTTACTTTATTATATTCAATTTAGCTTATAGAATAAATTCGAAAAAATAAAAAAAAATGTTGAAAATAAAAACAAATTTTAAAATTTTGTTTTAAATGTAAGCAGGGCGAACGGAATTTTCGTGCAAAATAGTCAGTAAATTCTACTAATATATAAAAAGACCGAAATGCAACAACACTTCAAATATAACAAGGTGATCAAAAAAGTGATTCAGGAAAAGGGGATTAAAATGAAATGCACGTGTATCGCCATTTTGGGTACAATAGACCTAACCTGGTCGCGGTACCTGTCACTGTGGGGAAACCTCCCCGCTCCATCGTACGGAAAAATCGCCATTTTGTAGGGTTGACTAATCCGGTTAGAAAACAATATAAGCCTTTCATAATAAAAGTAAGATGTCTTTAGAATATTGATAATAAATCTCACGGAAAACATTCCATTGAACATTTTAGCCCTCTAATTGTACAACGCATGGGTCTTTTCCCCATCAATGAAAAGGAGCAAAAAAGTACCTTTGAATCAGTTACGTTAAGCTCATATGCACAATGTGCAAGTTTTTTGTCTTTGTTAAATGTATAAAACCTTTATTCGATTCTCCGGAAATGTAAAAGAAGTAACACCCAACCACTTTTATATTCCAAAAATCTTCTAAATATTCGCGATGATATTCCCTGCAAATATTATTTGACCACCTGATCCAATTTGATTAAATGGACTAATCCATGGACTGGTCTGATGTAATGCAAGTATGGACCATGTCATTGTTAAAAAGTGTTTGTAGTGAGACGACATGTCTTCGTTTTTAACGACATGTTTTCGTTTTTAAACTAAGTTAAAACTAATCCCCTTGCATATACAATGGAGTAGTTTTAAAACTACTCCTTTGTAGTCTAAAACTGGGTTATATGGTCCTTCCCTAAGACATCGTAATGTTAAATAAACCATGTTTTTTCCATACGTTTGGGTTACTTTTGGACTAGTCCTAGTCCCTTGTGGACTACTCTTTACACGCGTGTTTAGACTGGTCCTATTATTTGCAGGGTAGTACAAACTCAACCCAACAGACCAAAACAAAGCAAATATGTAAATGAGTTGTAGAATAAGCTTATCATAAGGGATTTCCTACAGCATAACAGCCAAGATGATTGCAAATGACTTATTCTCCCAATAGTTTTGTAAGTGTTTTTGAGAATGATGTCCCGTTTTTCGAATTTTGTATTATTAGTTTCTGTATTTGCGTTTTGTTCGAAGAGTGAAGTGTTTTAAACAGTGCACAATTTAATAAAGTGAAAAAATATTATATAAGTAAAAAAGTTTTTGTAAATAGCTATGCCTTATAAAAAAACAGTTCGCAAAGATTATAAATTAGAAAGGAATTTTCTGTAAGCTTATTCTATAATAAGACTTCTAAGCTTACATTATATTATAGGCAACTAATATTATCGCAAGGAATCAGTTTTCATTATTAAACAATTAAAATAAACCTTTTATAATAGTAATCACAACAATTTCCTTTACTTAAGGCTTATGTTAGTAAGCTTGTTGCAAGTTCTTTCTAAATCGTTTTGGTTTGTTGGGGTGTGCCTGTATTATAGTTACCCTGCAAATATATTACTAGTCCAAACACGCGTGTCAAATGTAGCCCACAAGGGACTAGTACTAGTCCAAAAGTAACCCAAACGTATGGAAAAAACATGGTCTATTTAACATTGCGATGTTCTAGGGCAGGACCATATAACCCAGCTTTGGATTACAAAGGAGTAGTCTTAAAACTACTCCATTGCATACACTAATAAAGGATAAGTTTTAACTTCGTTTAAAAACGAAAACATGTCGTTAAAAAACAAAGACATGTCGTCTCATTACAAACACTTTTTAACAATGACATGGTCCATGCTTGCATTACATCAGACCAGTCCAAGGAGTAGTCCATTTGATCAAAATGGATCAGGTAGTCCAATTTAATTTGCAGGGTATTTAAACATGAGTTTGTGTATGTTTCTTGTATTTATTTCAGTCCATGGTTGATAATGTTTAACATCAGTTAACTCTCCCATATCCTTCTTGTTGCTATCAAATATAAAAGACATTTTGATATTGAAGATTCTTCAATAAGTAATTTACAATAAATTGAGAGTAGTACGTACAACAACAAGAACGACATTAAATGAAATAAAAAAAAATTAAACTGAATGCAAAAAACAAACAAACAAACAAACCATAGCAAAAAGTACATGTAATAAACAAGATAATTTTCTTCTTGTTTATTTTATTTACATCCTTATTAAATGGTTTTATATCGAAATTGTATAAAGAAGAGTGTGTCCTGAATTGTGTGCTTTTATTTGTCAGTCTCAATAAACTATTAAAAATGGATTCTTTTTTCTCAACATTTTCTCAACAGCATAGAAAATTAGTTTTATTTTATCAAATGTGGTTTGTTTTTCTTGAGTGAATACGGAGATGTTTAATTTAAAGTATAAAATACACAAAAGAACACAATATTATGAACATAGTAATTTATGTAAAAGCGACAATTTAAAAAAATCGGTGAATGATTTATACCTGTAGAATATTTGTAGAAGCGACACTTTCTTTATTTATTTTAAAGAAAAGTCGTCGCTTTCAATAGAATAAAATTAGAATTAAATGTAAAGACTGCATTCACGCTATAAAACAATTGTTAGAGCGCAGTTTTTTCGAAAGAAAAATTATTAAACCGACATTTTGCAGTACGAAAAATCGTAAATATGAGATTTTGTAAATTTTCATACAGGCTATATTTTTCTAAAAAATTTAAAACCGACAATTTTTCTATAGAAAAAATTCAAATACGACAATTTTTTTATAGAAAACGTTAACCCACAATTTTACTAAAGAAAAAATTTAAGACCGAAAATTTTTCTATAAAAAAAATTTTAAACCGACAATTTTTCTATAGAAAAAATTTAAAACCGAAAATTTGTCTACAGAAAAAATTTAAAACCGAAAACTTTTCTCTAGAAAAATTTAAAACCGAAAACTTTTCTATAGAAAAAATTTAAAACCGACAATTTTTCTATAGAAAAAATTTAAAACCGAAAATTTTTATGTAAAAAATGTAAAAAATGTTTCTAAAGAACACTTTTGAAACCGACAATTTTTCTATAGAAAACCTTTAAAGTCGACAATTTTTCTATGGATAACTTTTAAAACCGACAATTTTCCCATAGAAAACTTAATAAACCGACAATTTTTCTATAGAAAACTTTTAAAACCGACAATGTTTCTATAAAAAAAAAACTTTGAAAACCGACAATTTTTCTATAGAAAACTTTTAAAACCGACAATTTTTCTAAAGAACAATTTGAAACCGACAATTTTTCTATAGAATACTTTTAAAGCCGACAATTTTTCTATGGAAAACTTTTAAAACCGACAATTTTCCCATAGACAACTTTTAAAACCGACAATTTTTCTATAGACAAATTATGAAACTTATTTTATAGAAAAACATGACTTCGGGAATATGTCTATAGAAAAATCGTGAATTCGATCATTTCTCAATAGAAAAAAATCGTGAATCCAATAATTATCTAGAGAAAAATCGACAATTTTGCTATTAAAATATTTTAATACCATAATGATTTTATAGAAATTTTAAAACCGACCATTTTTCTTCAGAATAAAGAGCAACCGACATCTTTAAAGAAAACTCGTGAAACAGTCTGTTTGAAAGAAAAATTGTGAAGCCGACAATTCTTCATATATAAATATTTAAATTAAATTATTCTATAGAAAACTGTGCGACAATTTTTCTATCGTAAAAGCGGTTATCTGTCTATCGTCAATTCGACTTTTCTTTGGAAGAATTGGTAATCGACCATATTTCTCTGGAAGAATCGTAAAATCGTCATTTTTCTTTTGGAAAGATTATAAAATCGATAACATTTTATAAATATGCTCCACATGGCTTTCTAAAAAACATATTGTTGGTATTTAATAATATCTTTCTTTGGGAGAAAATTCCATCTATTTTTAAGCAATCTATCTTGATACCATTATTTAAAAAGGGCGACCAAAACGTAGCAACAAATTATAGAGGGCTATCGTTAATAGATACAATCTGCAAAATTTTTAATAACATTTTACTAAATCGCATATCGGATTGGCTTACAAAAAATAGTATTTTAAACGAGTTTCAAGCTGGGTTCAGAAAAGATTACTCTACGGTTGACAATATATTTAACCTTGTTAACATTGTTGGTTTAAACAAATTAAAAAATAAATATCCCTAGAAATAGTCTGTTCTATAAATTATCATGCATTGGCATATCATCCAAAATTATAAGAATACTTCAATCTTTATATGATAATACTGAGAGCAGAGTTTGGGATGGATCTACTTTTTCTGAATATTTTGAAGTGGAATCTGGTGTAAAGCAAGGTTGCATTATAAGTCCAGTACTGTTTTCATTATACATTAATGATCTTCCTGATGTTCTACCTGGTGGTTTAAATGTGGCGAGCGTAAATGTTAAAGTTTTACTATATGCAGACGATATTGTCATCCTATCAGATACACCTAGTGGTCTACAAGAAATGATTGATGCTCTTCATAGATATTGCTTAATGTGGAGCTTAAAAGTTAATTTATCTAAGTCAAAAATTGTTGTATTGTAACAGCCCAAGAATTTCTGCTGACCTATTGTGGCAATATGGAAATAATAATATAGAAATCGTCAACAGCTATACCTACCTAGGGGTTGATACAACATATAATCTTTCTTTTAAAAAGCATCTACAAAACAAACTATCTGCATCTAAAATTGCCATAGCATCTACCTGGTCTAAGTATATCAATCATCCAAATATATCAAAAAAGAACAAGTTAAAAATATTTGAGGCTGGTTCTAAATCCATTATGTTTTATGCTGCTCAAGTTTGGGGCTATGAGAAATACGATGATGTCGAAAAGCTTTTCCGATTTTTTATTAAAAAAATGTTGTACCTTCCTGCCACTACTCCTAACTACATGTTGTACTTAGAAACCGATTTTAACTCCTTATTTATTTCAACCATAAAAATGCATTTTTGTTATATAAAGAAAGTACTTTCTTTAAGTTCGGAAAGATTACCACGAATATTGGCCGAGAAAGTTATAGAACTGAACCTGCTCTGAGCAAAAGAGTGGTCTAATCTGCGTAACGTGCTGCAATACTCATCTCCAAACAACAGTAATCCCTTATGCTTTTATTGGAAAGATATAATTTGCCTATTGAAATTAAAAGACAAAAATGACTT
This sequence comes from Pollenia labialis, assembly GCA_949318255.1. Lineage (NCBI taxonomy): Eukaryota > Metazoa > Arthropoda > Insecta > Diptera > Polleniidae > Pollenia > Pollenia labialis. The sequence goes on from OX439141.1 coordinate 147,855,739, forward strand.
TATCTCCGCTGCTTCAAATTCACAATTTCACGATCTGTATTCACAACTTATGTATGACATAACTCCTGTACTTACTGCAGGATTTTCTTCAAGAGCTACAAGTTTAATTATAAGGGCTAGAGGCGGTCTTTTAGATCTTAATGCTAGATGCTTCAAAAATAATACTGATGGTATATGTACAGTTTGTAACATGCATGAATCAGAAAATACGTTCCATTTTATAGGCATTTGTCCAGTATACAGAGAATTTAGAAATATATATTTTAGTCAAAACTCTCTAAGTTATAATGAAGTATTAAATATAATAAATGGCTCCAATTTTAACTCACTCTATAAATATCTTGAAACATGTATTAAATATAGATATCTTAAATTAAATGAATTTGATGTTTAATCTTCTTTTTATAATAAATAAACATTATGAACTTTTTCTTTGCCAATCTGGCTTACAGCAATATTGCTACGCCAAATATAGATTGTAATTTATAAATATTTGTAAAAAACATTTTATATTTAAATTATACAAATCTATTAATAAATAATAATAAAATAATAACATTTCTATAGAAAAATTATAAAGTCGACAACATTCTATAGAAAAATCATAAAATAAAAATATTTGAAAACCAAAAAATTTTCTTAAAGAAAATTATGAATCTGACAATTTTTCTATAGAAAAATTTTAAAACCGACCCATTTTTTTATAGAAAAACAGTGAAACCGACTTTTTTAAGGAACATATTGTGAATCTAACAAGTGTTCTTTTTAAAAATCTTTAATCGGATAATTTTTCTATCGTAAAATCATGAACCCGAAATGTTTATTTGCAGAAAAATGGTAAAACCGACAAAATCATTATGTACAAAAAAAAAAAAAAAATAATGAAACATTTTTAAAACGAAAACTTTTTCATTACAAAAACCGTAACTGACTGGCCCACAATTTCAAGATTTCGTATATTTTTATTGAAAACAATAATAAAAAACTTACACTATTTCATGTTTTCATTGTAATTATACGAAAAAAATAAAGATTTTTACAAATTAAATTGATATAAATATATAAAATTAATTTAATTGCAATAATTTTAATAAAAATATTTTTTCAAGCTTAAATTAGATGTGGCATAACAAAATCCATAGAAACAACTGTGTGAGCCACAGAAAAAATTGTTCAAAATTGTTCACCAATTAAAACATTAATCGAAAACAAAATTACTTTTAATTAAAATTTTAATCAAGTACATAATTCGCTTAATTAAGTGAACTTAACGTTTAATCGAGTGAATTTAACGTTTAATTGATACTATTAATCTGTTTACTGGTGCAAATTTAATTAATTTTTTATTTTAATATCACAAATGTTTTAAAAACAAGCAACAGTGTATTTGATAATTGCCATAATAATACAAATCAATAGAACTTTGATTTCTATGATCATGGTTACAGCATTGGCATTATGGTTATTTTTTGTCTAATTGGACCTTAAGTAAATTTAATTTTTTTGCAAAATAATTTTATAGATTCAATTCAAATTTGTTTAATTTTAACCCTAAATTTTTTTATTCTTTCAACTGGAAACAACTGCTTTATTACACTTACAGTATAAACTAATTGTTTTTTATATGAATTTTTTAACAATAACCAGCTTATAAAAAGCGATTGCTATTCTGTTTTTTTTTATTAAAATTTACCAACTCCAAATGAAAGGAAAGGCAATTTGAGTAACAAAAAGTAATCATGCCCTCTAGCTAGGATACAATTCTTTCTCTTTAGTTTTGTTTTCTTTTTTGTTTTATGCTGCTGCAGTTGCTGCATTTTACTTCAACATTTTTAACTTCATCACCATCATCATGATAATGACCATCGCCATCATTGACAGTAATTTCCGCACTTGTTTTAACTTTTTCTTTGTGCGAGTGTTCATTTTTTAAAGAACAAATTACTAAAGTTCCTATTTCATAAATTGTATATTTTTTATGCATGAGTATAAGCTTTAGAAGGATGCTACTGGGTTGTAAGACAAATCTTTAGGAATATAATATTCATACCTTTTTGATCAAGTCAGAAGATATAATATAGCAATCTCGAGACACTAAAAAAGAATATCAAATAAATTAAGTTTTATAAAAGTCTTACATGAATCTATTCGTCCTATAAGTTAAGATCTACTCGCTGTATTAAATTTGATTAAAATTCAAAATATTCGATTCTTCTTGAAAATTCCTACTCGATTAGAGAGTGTGGAATATCTCATAAAGGCATACTTATGCTATAAATTAGTTATGTTCGGAATATTCGCTAAATAATTGCCTTTTTTACGACATTCGTATTCGTATTCGCCAAATTCAAGAGAATATTTCGAGAAAATTTTCTTAACACATTCCAAAAAAACTAAGCGTAAAAATATACATAAAATGAAACAAAAAATATTAATTTTTAATAATTTTACCTAAAAAAACACAAAATAAAATCTTCCACAAAAAGTGCAGATATTCGTTTTCTTATTCGCGAGTATTAAAATTGATATTCATTACATCACTACTCTACTAAAAATGTAAAAGAAAAGCAACACAACAGCAATGAGCCATTCTTCATCTTAAAAAAACACCTACAAAATAAACGAAAAAGCGAAAAGAAAAAATGTGTGAAAAAGTTTATAATTGCAAAAATTTAAGAACTTAATTTGTCTTAAATTACTTTGTATTTTACGTGTTATTTCGCTTTTTTATCGCTCATGTGTTTGACTCAAATGAAATAAAGTTTTTCGTTTCAGTTTTATTTTTTACATGAGAACAGAAATTTCCACACGCTTACACTCCTCCAACACTTTTGTTAAGAGAGTGTTAGTTCTTAACTGTGCATGTGTTGGTGCAAATCTTATATAGAAATTGTGTCGAAGTAAAGAACTTTTAAACTTGTGACCTTTTCAGCTTAAGATTTTTATGTTTTAGTATCAAATTAAATACTTAAAAAATAATTGTAAAAAATGCACAGTTACACTGATCTAAAATACTCAAGAATTCAGAGAAATTGAAAATTTAAACAAAAAAAATCTAGAAGGCAAACATTTTGGAAATAATTAAGCCCTCTCTGCCTAAGATTTTCATGGATAAAAAAATTTAAAAATCTTTAATGTTTTTTATAATAAAGAAGCAAGCGGCAATATTTCTAAAAAAAAAAGTATGCGATAATTTTTTTATACAAAAATCAAGCAACCAATAACTTTTTTCTGTAGAAAATTTAAGGGCATAAAATTTTTTTTATACAAGAATCAAGCGATCAAAATTTTTTCTTAGAAAAATAAAAAAGGCCTATAATAAAAGAACTTAAGAAAGCATGATTTTTCTAACGGCAAATCAAACGGGCGAACATTTTACTTTAGGAAAATCAAGCGAACAACAATTTTTTTATAGAAAAATCTAGCAAGCAAAAATAATTTTTTATAAAAAAAAGAAAAAAAAAAGTCAAGCAAGCGAAAATTATTTTCTATAAAAAACCAAACAAAACAATATTTTGTTGCGAAAAATCATGCAAACGATACTTTTTCTTTTGGAAAATCAAGCGATCGAAAATTTTTCTATGGAAAAATCATGCCAGCAATTATTGAGAACGAAAATTTTTCTATAGAAAAATTGAGTTAGCGACGATTTTTTGTAAGAAAAATTAGGATGGCATCAAGTTTTCTATAAAAAACCCAGAAAAAGAAAAAGAAAAAAAATTTTTAAGAAAAAATGTTTTATAATCAATAGTTTTTCAAAGAAAATATTTCTCTCTGTGTTATGATGTTTTGTACATTTATTTGAAAATGTCCCGCTGCTGTGACGAAAAGAAGGAGGAGAATTACTGAAAATACGCCGGAAGTGCAAAAAAGTATTTCTAACATTCAACTTTTGCTTTCCATAATTTAATGTTCGTCTTCTTCGCTTAAGTTTCTTTTCTGTTTTTGAGCTTTTTGTTTTAGCTTCTTTGCATTGTTGTGGCATTAAAAGTTAAGCACTAAATTATAAGTTTTTTCTTTCATATTTCACTATACTTCTGCGTTTTCCTTATTCTAGTATTTTTGTCCCATTCTTATCCACGTTATTCTGTGTTAATGGAAAACAAAGAGTTTTTTCGCTTTTTCACGTTGACAATGGTTGTAGGCAAAAGGCTGAGCAAACGGCCATAAAGTTACGGAGAATACTTAAAACAGCCACTTCAAGCTTAAAGGACTTTTTTTAAAGTTGACATTTTTGGTTTTTTATTCAGAGGATTTCGTAAAAACCAGCTTGGTATAATTAAATGACAAAATTTAAAAAAAAATTATCCATAATTACTTTATAGTGGACTTCTAAAGTACACAGAACACACAAAGTTTTCTGCGGAACAGGGCAAAACGTTTAAAGTAAAAATAAGCAGCTCATGTGGAAAAAAGTTGGAAAAAATTAATTGTTGTACAAAATAAAAAATAAAAATAGAAACGTTAAAATGAGATGAAAACTGTAAAGAAAAATAATTTAAAATTGTGTTGTTCCAAGAATACTCGTATTATCGCAAAAAGGAACGAAATTATATTTTTATCCTTCCTCATCAATTGGTTATTCTTCCTCTCAATGTTTGCTCTAATGGAACATTATTATGTTACCAATCAATGTTGGTTTCCCCCTTTTGTTATACTTCTAAAAATTTTTCCGGAGTGCTTCAAAATCTAATCTCATCAAATTGTTTTGATAACATAAATATGTTTGTAAAGATTATTATTTTTTTTTTTTTTTTTTTTTGTATCCTTTAAATTCTGTACTTGTAGTTAATGTTGTTGTTCGTGCTGATAATGTTATTATTTTGTTGTTTTTCAACAACATTTTGTTGCTATCGGTTTAAAATTTAGTTTATGGCTTGACCACATCAACAAAAAAAAAACGCAACAAAAAAAATTCAATTCAAGTATTGATAATATGGATTTAATTCGATTGAAGTTGGTAGAAACAAATAAATTGCTGTTGTTAAAAAAATTCACTCAACACAATTGTTTTCTAAGGATGAAGAAAATTGTACTTAAGGATTTTAACACAATAAAATTGTATTAATAATGGAAGTGGAATCTTAAAAGGACAGACAATATTATTTTCAGGATTTTTTTAAGTAAATTGAAAAACAAACAAATTTACAATCTTTTGTTAACTTCATCATATCAAAACAAGTAAAAAAAATATAGTCGCTCAAGCCCGACTATGTGACACTCTGCAGCACAGTTTATAAATAAAATTTTCGAGAGTGTAACATATCTGGGATTCCTGTGCAGTCATAGAACCGGCAAAATTTTGTTGTAAGGTTAAGATATTTTTCCAAAATGCATTTATCTTAGACATTTTTATAATTTAAGTTATAAGTTATCTTGTAAATCATTTGTATTAGTTTAAAATTGTTATTTTCTCCTCTGTAATTGTGGACTTTAGATTTTGTTGTATAACAGAAAATTCACATGGAGGCTTTCGACAAAGCGGCGTTTCTTTTGGTTTGTAGGCGAGCGGTGTAGAGAAGAAAGAGGGGTAAACAAATCGACTAGTTTTGTGTTTTTCATGTCGTTTCTTATATTTCTATTTTAACTTTTTCTTTTCTAGTTTTATTATTTTTCTTACTTTGAAGTGTGTGGTTGAAAATACAGTGAGACCTCGATTATCGATAGCAGACGGGATCGGCAGCATTCTTGATTATATATTTTTTTTTTTTTTTGGTGTGTTTCTTATTTTATGTAAATATGTAAATGTATTATTATGTAAACGTGAGGAAAAAAGTAATTTTGGCAAAACATGCTTCCAGAAAGTTGGGAAATTTTCTTTCTTCGTTTAGTTAAATTTATTTTGATTGTTCAAAAGTAAACGAAAAAAAGATAATTTGTTTATAATTTCGGATAACAGAGGTAATACCGGATAATAGAGGTAATTTAAATCAATGCAAAAAAGTTTGTATTTTCCAGTTAATTGATGCTTCCGGTTAATCGAATGACTGATAATCAACGCCATACTGTAAGTAAAAAAAAGCCATGCAACCAAAAATCATCGTATGAACGCAAAGAGATTTTGGAAGTTGCTTTGATAGGGAATCAAGATAAAACGACGCACAGTTGAAAATTTTAGTCCTTATCGGATTAAAAATCTGTAACTTTTTTGTTCTTCGAGATAGAGTTCTGAAAATTTGCATTAATAATCTTAAATGTATTTGCTATTTGTACAATTTACATTGTACACATTTGTATTTTTAAATGAAATTTTCTAAATTTATATATTTTATATATTTCTTAAAATTTAATTAATTTGAATTTTATTAATTATTTTGAACTTCTGTTATTTAATCTTATTATTAGTGAATTGTATATTAAAACTGCATTTTTGAATTACTGAATTGAATTGTATAACACTTATATTAGCAATCTAATAACTTTGAATTTTCCATCCCTGATAATAAGTAGTACTCGCTACAAATAGCAAATGTCAGTTTTATCCAAACTTCGTTTTCGAAGTTTCACATAAATTAAATTAAAATAAAATGATCACTTGCTATTCGTACTTCAGTGCATACGCTTATGCTTTAACATTCACGCCATAACTTTGCGGTTATACTCTCAAGCAACCATTATCCTTATACATACCTTATGTATTTATTTACAATTGTGAAACCGGTGGAAATAAAATAACTGAACGTAAAAGTACATACCTATGTGCATAAATAAATAACTACTGGTGTTCTAATTTCGAAGTGTAAAACAGGTAAGAATCAGCATCTCAACTCACAAATAAAAGAAAGTTTAATAACTCAATTTTCTTTCTTTTATCCCAACCTACCCCGTGATTATAACTGCCTGAGGGTAATTATAAACAACATCTTCTCTCTAGCTTGGCCAAGTGCTTAAATTCAACCCTCACCCCCCACGAAGCTAGAAGAAGATTTATAGAAGATTGAATGAGCCAAAATTCAAATCCTTTTGCACTATTATTCTATAAAATATGAGCCAAATTAAGCCAGTACGAATTTCACAATAAAAGTAAGAATTTTATTATTTGTATATAGAGATGACTTCTATCTATTTGGTACAAAATAGTTACTTTAACTTGAAATAAATTTTTTTATTATATTAACATTTGTAATGTTTTTAATTTATGTGATGTAACTTTAACCCACACCAAACTTAATTGTGACAATTCTTAAACTTTCCATCAATAGCAAGGCGAATTCATAAAGGTGACCGCATCATGAGATAGAGCTATGCTAGCTATCCCTTTTTTGAAAAATACTATGTATTTTGTTTTTGCAAAAAGTTAGAGTGAATGTCAAAATTATTTGTTTATAAAATATACACAATTGCTGTATACGGTAAATTTTTTTCCTGTATTGCAATTTTATTGTGGCCCCACTTATTCCTTCACCGTTTAAAATCCTTGGCCCATATTCATAGTCAAAAATAAAGTCGACTTTAAATAAAAACCGGTTTTAAATGCATGTGAACACCATTGTTTTAAAATATACTTTAAAAAAAGTCGACTTTATTTTTGACTATGAATATGGGCCCTTGTGTTTAAATTTTAGGTTCACTTTTTGGTTTTATAACATTAAAATAGGTTTTTTTCAAGAATTTATATTTTTATTGAATTTTAACAAATTTTTTCATAAAATGTAAACAACGCTTGACATTCAGTATACACACAAGAAAATAAACATTAAACAGATGACTCGAAAATGTCACCTTTATGAATTCGCCTTGATCAATAGCCTACTAGTCAACTTTTTTATGTAACGGGATTTTTATTTTTTGCTCAATTTTTTAATTTTATTTTAATCTAGCAAAAAAAATGACATAACAATGCAAAGCTACTTTAACAAAAATCATTTGTTCAATTATCTAATAATTTTATAGTATTTTACTGATATATTAAGCTTTACAATTTTTTACATATGAGCCCAGAGCTAAGCAGAGCTCCTAATTAAAAGCCTTACCGAAGTTTTTACATGCAGCCAAAACAACATTACATTATTCATAAGCTAAATTTCAAACGTTTTCACTAAAACCTGATCCGCTATTTATAAAATCGGAATCTACATTAAATCACCTTTCCAATAAGGTATATAACTCCTTAATTGTAATGTGAATTATATTAAAAATATGCTCTGAAATACGTTTTATTTTTATAGTTATAAATCATTGTCGTAAATAGATGTGAATACGGTCTTTATTTCCGAGTATTGCCATTGACCAAACATCAAATATTTTCCTCAAATTATTAAGTTCGACATCTTAGCTTTTCGAAAAAAAAAAATTTTGGTGTATTTCGAACCTTTTTAAAAATGAATTATGGGCTGGTTTTACTCTACGATTTTCCACTGTGCGACGTCGTAAAAGCCCTCATGTTAATTGAGTGTAAGAGTTAGTTTGAAATAATGCGAAGAAAAAGTTTTGGAATCTACTAGATGGTTCTTGAACCTACTAAGAGAGGTTGTAAACTATAAATACAGGCTTACTCATAACAGGAAAACCAGAAACCAACTCTAAAACACGTTTTATGTTCAATAAAGATGCAGTAAAAACTTGAAAATATGGCCTTAAAATATGCCCCAAAAGTTCAAAAATTGCTAATTTGCTAATTTAATAACAGTTCCATTTAATAAAAACAATCCTAAAATTATAATCGGTACAGCCTAAGCTCCATAGTAGTTACAGATGAATTTCGGTACTAACAATATTGGATAAATTTTGTATAATAAGACAATTTTGCACAATATTTTTTTACATATTAACACACTAAAAAAAGTGTTCAATTATTAAAACTTTACTTTAACCTAAAGTGAGCGATAAAGTAAGTTAAGGTTAATCTTACCTGGTAGGTAAAAGTTAAATTGTAATAATGGAACACTTTTTTTACGGCCGATAAAATTTTGATTTTTGTAAAAAAAAACTAATATAAATTATTGGCAGAATGCACCGATTGCCAGTTAATTTAACACAAATTCGTTTTAATTGATTAGAAGTTATACAACTGAGTTTCGTGAAGATTGCTTACTATAGACCATATCCCACTATAGGAAAACACCAGAATATACCTAAAACCGCAACAAAAATAATATTGTAGTAGAACTAAGGATGCTAAAGTTTCATAAGGCTAAAAATAATACCACCAAGTTTAATGACGATTAGCTAGTCCGTAATTTACCATAAGCCTTATATAAAGCCACCAATTTCGAAAAACACGTTAATATGAGAAAAGCCGTACCGAATAATGGTATAAAGATCTATTTCTTCTTTTTCTGTGCGAAAAATTTTAAATATACAAATTACTTGCAACAACAATTAAAATTTTTATTTTCCAGCGTTTATTGTTTTAGTTTTCCCATTTGATTTTAAATTTTTAAGTAGCTTTGCAATTGTTAATATTTTTTAATTGCTTCTGTAATTTTTTTATTGTTAGTTTTCAATATTCCCAATTGCGATAGGAAAAAAATTATTAAGAATAAGAACAATAATTGTTTATGCAGTTGCTACAGCATGTGGCAAGTGTGGCAAAGAAAACAAAACAACAGGCTTAAACCTAAACTTTGTTGCATTTATTATTATTTCTTTTTTTGTTGCCTTGAGTAAGCAGCAGTTTGTGTTGCTCTTCAGAGTTTTCTTTTCTACTTTTCACTTTACTTGTGTTTGTATTAGTGTTACTGCTATTGTTGTGCTTGTATGATTTATGGAAACACTTAGTGGGTAGCAATGTTAACACCCCATTAATCATTTAACCTCTAAGCCCCAAAGTAAACAAAACACTTTGCTGTTCTTACTTTTTAAACTCGCATGAAAACAATTCTTCTATATTTTCTATTTTGTTTTTCTATGCATTTTTTAACCTCTTTTTTAAAGACTCTCCTCGTTTGCTTACTTGCATTACGAATGCGGTTAAAAAAAAAGCAACATAAAAATTAAAAATAATAATATATGGTAAAATTATGCATGCCAGTGTAGCAAAGTGTGGAGCGAAAATAACTATAAAACAGGAAAATACTTAATGAAGCGGATCACAAGAGCTACTTGAGTAGTCTGCAAAAGGTCTGTAGAAAATACAAATTAAAGGGAAGGCAAGCAAATCTTTTTTATGCTGTCCAAAAAAAAAACAGATGACCATGCTGGCTCAAAGCGATCTAAAAATTACTTAACTACAGCTTAAAAAAATATATATTTTAATTCTTCAGTTACATAAATCAAGTTTTCATTCCATTTTACTTTACAAAATCAGAAGAAATTCCTGATTTTTTTCATAAAAACGTGTAGCACTAGTTAGTTCTTTCAATCTTTCAATTGATTTGCTTAATATGTCGATGCAAATACAAATTAATTAAATCAAACCAAGTTTTCTTGAGCATTTTTTGAAAAATTTAAAACAATCTCTGGCATTTTGAGCCCTTCTTGCGATTATATCGTAAGCGACAATTTATCGAAATTTAGATTTTTTTCTTGCAAACAGGGTAAAAGTACTCGTTACAATGACAAACAAATTTATAGACTTTCAATTTGTACCGTTGTGTAGAATACGCCCTTCTTTATCCAAATTAAGCATTGCAGTGCTAAAAAAAAAATAAAAATTCTTCTGCTGTGTAATTTACTTTTAGTCGCTTACGATATAATCGCAAATAGGGCTCGATTTGTGTGTTGATGCAAGAAATTCGATCAGACGAATATAAATTAAATGCTGCTTGATTTCATAAATATCTTTCTTGTTTTTAATAAAAATACGCTACTTTTGTATTTCTTGCTTTATGACATTTTTGATCATATACCAAAAACATGAATGTTTTGATCATGGGAAAATGTTTCTTTATTTAAGAAAGCTTTACTTAATACGAAGAAAACAAGTTAAAAGCAGGAAATTATTTATGGATTTTCTTGTTTTAAGAAACGAAATGGACTACTTTAGAAAATAAACTTCTTTCCGTGTAAAGTATGCATTTCAGAGTACTATAAAACAAAAGTATTTAAAAAACGGCAACAAATTTTGGTTTAATGTGACTTGTTTCAATGTAAATAAAAGAACAAAAATTGTTGATATCTATAAAAGCGCGTTTATAGCGCTCTTTTAAAAAAAAAAGCGTGAAAGAAAAAATATGCGCCTTTTCGACAGTTGAAAAGTGCTAAATTGGCAATTCTGCTATTAAGCTGTGATGTGCCACACCAGTTAAAGAGAATTAAAAAACTTGTTTTGCTTTTTTTTTGCGTTATAGTTTCTATTATGCATTGCAATTTTTACAGGCACTTTGCAGTAGTTACAAAAACAAGAAGCTCTTAAACAACTGCAGTATCAGAAGCAAAAAAGAAGAATATTTCTGTAGTAGCAAATAAAAAGTAAATCAAAGCAAATGAGAAAAACAACAGTGCATCATAAAATCACAAAACAGAAAACTACAGCAATCGAAAGATTTTTTTGTCAGTGTTTCATTAGAAAAATAATGCAGGCTACCATTTTTTTTTTTTTTTATAAAAAACTAAAAAAGGTAACAATTTTGTATGAATAGATTATAAAGGCGACAGTTAAAAAAAATTATTAAGCCGACAATTTTTTTTATTAAAAATTAAATTTTTAATGTAATTAATTTAACTAGTGTTCGGCTAATGGTCAAAATTTGACCATAAATTTTTTGTAAACATGTATGAAGAAAACAAAGTTCATCTAAGTATATAGGCACTTCCAAGATTGTAAACGGGACATTCGCACACGTTTATATTGACAAAACTGTAAAAAACAACCTGATTTTCATTTTTTAAATTAATGATTCTTTTAACTCTCAATTAGCTCTTTAATTTCCGCAAATGAAATTTTTCGCTTACAGTCTTGGTTTCCGAGATAATTGCAAAAAACCAGTGATTGTAAACGGGACAAAAAACGGAAGTGGGTTTTAAGGGGTAACCGTTTAAACAGTGATTTCTGCGAAACCTCACACATTATTTTATTGGGATTATTTTAAAATTTTGCGTACTAATGTTCCCTAAAAATGGTTTCGATTTCAAAATAAAATATGAATTACATTTTTTTAAATAAATTGTTAAAGAAATTGTAAACGGGACAATTTTTCCACCATGATTTAAAATTTTTTTATGTTGCTATTTATAATCCTTTATATAAGAAACTTAATAAAAAATGTTTTTCAGTTCATAAATGTGCCTTAGATTAGAGTATTGTTGTTCCAAATGCATATTTTCTAATATACACAAGTATGTGCTAAAAGTTGTAGTACTTCGTTTATCATTTATCCTTTTTTTTCGAATCTATTAATTTAATTAAAAAAATATAAGTAATTCTCTAAATAAATCTTGAATAGAAAATTTTTTTTTCCATTTTTTGTGGTTGACGTTTTTTTGGAAATAGCCATATATGAATTTACATATTTCGAGTATTTATTTTTTTTTGGCGAGAGACTAACCTCCGTTTCATATTTTATCTTCTACATGAGTTAATTTAATTTATGCAGTTGACACAACAAAAAAGTATCAAAAAGTCTTCTCTATAGATTGTAATCCACTCAGGACATTGCATGTTTAATTTTATGTTTCTACTGCCAATATTAGCTAATCTAATAAATTTAAATAAATTAAAATACCAAATGTAGAACGAAAAAGTTCCAAAAAGCTCCCTCTTATACATTCGTATTCACTCAGGACCATGCATGTTTATTTTTATCTTTGCAGGTCGAATATTAGCAGAAATTCAAAAAGTACCAGATGAAAAACAAAAAGTACCAAAATTTTTCATCTCATAGGTTCTCATTTACTCAGTAACCTGCACCGACATTATGTTTCAAAGTTCAATATTATAGAAAATTTAAAAATAATCACATGAAGCACAGAAAAGTAAAAGAAAGAAATATTTCCCCTTTTTTAAACTTATTCCTCTCCATTGAGTTTCGGTTGACAAACAAAGAAAGAAAGAATTTTTAACGGTTTTGTCTGTGCCGATTTATACATAAGATTTATATAGTCGAAATATTTGAAAACCGATTTCTGGAAATTTTCGAATAATTGACCACCCTATTTTTTATTATTTGATAATTGAAAAAAACAAATTTGTTATTTATGTACATTTGGGGTATAACCAAATTTTGGCACTAGCACTACGCGATAGCGAATATTGTGTTATTTACGAAAACAATTTGTTTGGTTCGTTTAAAAACAAAAACCTCACCCACAAAAGCGATTTTCTAAAATACCTAAAAAAATTTATAAAAAAATTTTTAAAATTTCTTAATAATTAAAGGATATAAATTTCAAATTTAATGTGGGTGTTGTGCGATTTTAGCTAAATGTATAAGTAGAAATAAAAATAAAAACAAATAATTTTCCAAATTTACCGCGTTTTGTAAGTGACCTTTTTTGAAAACCGCGAAAAATTAATATCATTTTTGCTAATAGTTTTCAATGGAATAAGTTATGCACCTAATGCACATATGTATTTTGCATTTGTGCTAGTAGCAAATTTGAACGCTTATAACTCTGAAATTATTGAACAGATTTTAACAAAATATATATATATATTGTGAACTTCTCTGAGTAAATACCTTTCAAATGGTGTATATTTTTTCAAATCAGTTGACATACAGAGGAGGAAAGTGTACTTAACTGTTTTGCTTTTGCCGATTAATATAAAATTGTTTTCTTTAAAAAAATTAAGAAGCGACAATTTTTATATTGCAAAACTTAGAAAGCGATAATTTTTATTAAAAAAGCAAAAATTATTCTAAAGAAAAAAGCTACTACGGAAATTTTTTGACGTAAAGTCGAGAGTTTTTTGTAGAAAAATCGAAAAGTTAAAATTTGACATAGAAAATACAATAATGTTTCTATAAAAACATAAAACGATAAATGTTCTATAAAAAAAATCGTAAGAACTAGAATTTTTCCTAAAAGCGACAGTTTACAAAAATCTTAAAGTTGACAATTTTTCTTAAGAAAATTCGTAAAAGCAAAAATATTTTTTGAAAAATAGCGACCATTATTGTCTATAAAAAAAACCGTAAAAGCTGGGTTTTTCGTACAAAAATCGTAAAATTTACAAATTTTCTATACAAAAATCTTATAAGCGACATTTTTCTTATAAAGGGTGGCTAAATTTTAAGGAAGGATCTTAAATGTGAACCATTTGAACCGCTTACCGCTAAAATATAATTTTCCCCGCGATTGACTTAAAAAAAAGCCTGATTTAGCGGGAAAATCTCTAAATTGGCAGCAGTGATTATAACAGAATTTTGTTCTGGCTGGTCCATCATTGCAAATGGGTACCAAATAGTGCATACTATCGAAAAAGTGTCTTTATAAATTGTGGTGTAGGGTATCGAATGGCTTAAATTGACCGACTATACTTTCTTACTTTGTATTGTTTATTTTAGCACCACTGTACCAATTTTTATACGCAGTGCGAATCACAACAACCATCACCAGCCATTTTTATTAAATGCAAATGAATTAACAATTTTTCTCTCGTTTTCTACTTTTTATTTGAATTTTTTCCCCGTTTTTTTCGTTTGTGCTTTTTGCAAATATGCTAAATTTTCTCAGAGGTATTAATTTTTCATTTTTTAGTTAGTAGGAGGAGTATTATTAAAATTCCTTTTTTTTGCCTTTTTTCTTTTTACAATTTTCAGTTTTTATTTAAAGTTGGGGTAAAAATTGAATTTGCTGCAGTTGTTGTTGCCTGGTTTTTTATATTTTTTTTGTTTTTTTGTTATTATAAAGTAGTAAAATGTTTAGCATTAATATTCAGTTTAAATACAGTTTCATTTTAACTTTTTGTGAATATAAATTTTAAATTTAAAACAATTATAAATAATTAGAATTGTGGTTATTTTGTTGAACTATTTATGGTTTTTAATCCAAATTTTTAATATTTTTAATCCGGCTTAAGTTCATCAAATTTAATTTTCATTAAATTATTTTTATGAAGAAAGGAATTTTACAACATGAAAATTATTTAAAATTGTTATTGATAATCATTCATTCTTGACTGACTTAAGGATTGATGTTTGACTATTGACGTCAGCAGTCGTCGATGGCTGCGAGTGTAAGACGGCAAATCCATCTGAGGAGATCGAGTGGTTGCGATCGAAACATGTCATGGTAACCAGCCGCCTGGGTTCGAATCTCGGGTCAGTCAAGAATGAATGATTATCAATAACAATTTTAATTAATTTTCATGTTGTAAAATTCCTTTCTTCATAAAAATAATTTAATGAAAATTAAATTTGATGAACTTAAGCCTGATTAAAAATATTAAAAATTTGGATTAAAAACAATTATAAGTTTTAATGCAGTTGCCCAATATTCGAATAACAAACACGTTGTGAATTCTTTTTCTTTTTTTAATTTAGTTTTTTAAATCAGAGTATTTTTTTTGAATAAAATTTATTACAGAATAATGAAACATTGACGAATTAATTTTGTAATGTTTTTCATCAACTTTTATATCATTACTTTTTTAAATAAAAATTTTATAAATACGTAAATAAAACAATTGAAGCAAATGAGTAAATTTAATTTACAAATTATGCATGTATCTTTATTTACTAAAATAATTTTTAACTTTTATTAAAAAAAACTATGGGCGACATTTCAATTCTACACTGAAAATAAAAATCAATACATCAGTACTTTAATCAAGCCAAAGCGGTGTCAATAGTACGGTAACTTTCCTTAAATCAAGTACAGAATTCTTGATTCAAGTACGGATTATTAAATTGCCACGTAATTAAAAAAATCCTAACACGGGATTGATTTAAATAAAAATTAGATAAAATCAAAATAATTTTCGTGGCAATACAAAATTTAATATAAATTTTTTTGTTATTCGTGCTTAATTCCCAATTTTTATTATTTGATAAAAAAAAAAACACTGACATTTATTGTTGATGTGATAAGCTGTTCCTATGCGCATTTCACTGGTTGCTTAGGTCAGATCATCAGGAAACTTCATCCAAAAAGATTTTAGAAAAACTAAAGTTATTAAACCAAATAAAACCGTTAAGCGTTTTAGAATTATAAGCAACAGTTCTACTTGTAACAATATCAAAGTTTAAACAAAATCATCAACAATAAACAGTGAGTTTATCTCTCCTTACATTTCGCACTACAATTGATTGGAATTCTTCCAACATTCATTGTAGTTGTAAGTAGGTTAAGCAGCCCGCTTTATATTTTGTTTGCGAAAACAATAAAGCGAGTTGTTTTTATTTTTATTTTGTTTTTTCTTAACCTACTTACAATTCAACCATAATATGGTTGTCGGTGTCAATAATATGGTTAAATTTATTTAGATTATGTTTAATCTGTTAAAGATTTGTATTCAAAATGGTTTTGTTGGAGGTGACCATATCAAAACATGTTTTTTCTCTGCGTGTAGAGAGAATATTATTATTAACTTACCCCCACTTCACATATTTGTTTCCCTTTTATTGTATTCCGCCCTTGGTTTTTCGAAAGTTATGCTGTTTTGTATTGTTTTAAGTACTTTTTAGTATTATTCGTGCTTAAATTTTTAAGTGCGACTCGTACTAAAAGTGAGTAGAAAAAACTACGAGTGCTTTATTGCTGTGTAACGATAAACTATAGAAAGCTTTTAATTTCCGTACCGAATGGATAAAGAAAAGTCGAGGCGGGAATAAAAAAACTATATTGCATAAATCTTTTCCAAAAATGTTTGGGTGTATACTTGAATTTCTCGGTCAAGTAATAATTGGCATATTAAGTGGTCTGGGGCTTTATTTATTTTAACTGTGTCCACATTTCGATCCTTTTATTATCTACAATAAAAACTTTGGCAACATTTAAAAAAGTTACAAGAAATAAACACGGGACTTTTTCGCTTTGTATCCACTATTCTTATTTTCAATCGATATATTTACTAGTCTGTAATTAAGTTATCGATAACTTAACTTAGCAATAGAAAAGTCATTGAGCATATTTCCAATCAATAATAGAAATTTAATGTTCAATCGAAAATAAATCGATAAATTTACCCTTTTCTTTAATAATTATCGATAACTTAACTCACCTATAGAACAAATAATGATAACATTTTTAGACTTAAGCAAAGTTTCCGATAACTTTACTAATCTATAAAACAAATTATCGATAATTTAACCAAGATTTTTAATTACTACCAATTAATTTACTAATTATTGATAACTTTACTAAGGTATCCATAACTCTCCTAAGTCCTTAGAAAAATTATTGAAAAACTTACTAGCGATAGCTTTACTAATCAAAGAAAAAATATCGATAACCTTAGTGATCTTTAGAAAAATATCAATGATATTTTTTATTTCAATAAAAAGTAATGAAAACCTGTACTAGTAAAACCTTATCGATAACTTAACTATTTTATAGAAAAACATTTTAACACATTAGAAAACGTATTGATAACTTAATTAAATAAAAAATAGAAAAGTTATCGATAATTGTAATAATTTGTTATATACTTTTTGATACAACATATTTAGCAATCTTTAGAAAAGTAATCGATAAATTTACCGATCTTAAGAATGGTTATTGATAACTTTCCAATCATTAGAAAAGTTATAGATAATTTAACGAATCTATAGAAAAGTAATTTATCTACCTATAGGCAAGATATCGATAATTTTACTAGTCTATAAAAAAGATCTACAACTTTACTAATCCGTAGAAACGTGCTCAGTGACTTTTCTTAATTTATTTTATTTATTTATTTATTTCATTGACTGTCCTATGCTACAAGATTAAATCTTATAATTACAGCATAGGATTTTATAAAGCTAAACAGGTTAATTTGTTTATAAGAATTAACTTAAAGAATTATAATAAATAATCATATCTAATTTAAACATTTAACATTTTAACAACAATTAAAAAAAAATTATCGATAACTTATTTATCAAAAAGTTATCAATGAATTTTCTAACTTATATAAAAATTATTGAGAACTTTTGAAACCATAGATACATTGTAGATAGCCTAACTAATTAAAAAAAAATATATGGATAATGTTACTAAGCTATAGAAAAGATAACGATAATTTTATAATTCTATGGAAAATTGCTTGTGCATGTGAACAATATTGTTCATTAACTAGTAACTAGTACTTTTTGGTTTTTATAGATTTTTGTTGGGTTTTTATACCTTCTGCAAATCAAAATGGAGCTTCTTAAAAGTTTCTTAAATAAACATAGCTGCTCCTTTTGTAATTTCATTTCTGCTGTGCAAACTCCTCCATTTCGAAATAACAGAATACAGTGGAATCTCCCATGAGCGGACACCGAAGGGACCGTTGAAATGTGTCCGCTCAAGGGGGCTGTCCGGCCAAGAGAAAACTACAAATTTAAATCAACAAAACTTTGCCTTATATTGTTTGTTTTTATTTAAAGATACATACTTTTATTAAAAAAAATATTAAAAATAAACAATTCAATTGGGTTTAATAACAAAAAATCTTTAAATGTAGTTCTATATGTAATAAAAGTTTAAAATGTTTTATGAGTACTATACATATTTAACATACCCACATTTAACTATGTTATGTGATGTAGTAAATATGAAAAACCGTGCCCTGTTGTTAAAGCGAACAAATTAAAAGAGTCTTGGCAGGCTTATTTGCAAATTATGACATGAAAAATTCGGAAAAAAATAAGCTAAGTGTCCGTTCAAGAGAATTTTTTTATCTAGCGGATGTCCGCGTCCGCTCATGAGAAGCGTCCGTTCAAGGGAAAGCGACTGCAATGCTTTTCTTATGGAGCGCTGCCGGGACCTAGCAACAATGTCCGTTTAATGGGGGTGTCCGCTTATGGGAAGTGTCCGTTAAGGGAGATTGCACTGTATCTGGAAAACAAGTGCTATCCAAAAACGGATAGCACCACAGGATTCAGCGCAACCGCAAAAAAATTGTCAACTTCTAGCACAGTGTAATCAATCGAAAAGAAACCGATAACTTGACTAACATTTAGAAAAATTTCCGACAACTTTACTTTTCTTTAAAAAAAATTATATATTTACTAACCTGTAGAACAAATACTGATTACATGTTTACACCATAGCTAAGCTTCCGATAACTTTACTAATCTGTTGAAAAATTATCGGTTATTTAACTAGGCTTAAAAAATTTTACCGATAAATTTCCTAATCTTTTAGAAAAATTATTTATAACTGTACTGAGTTATCGAAAACTTTATAAGTTCTTTATTAATGAACGAAAAAATATCGATAGCTTTAGTAATCTTTAGAAAAAATATTACTTAGTTTTCTATTTTAATAAAAAGTAGTGAGAAACTGTACTATTAAAAAGTTAACGACAACTTTACTATTCTATAAAAAAAATATTGATAACATTTTTACACAATAGCATAATATATAGAAAATTTATTGAGAAGTGTTATAGTCTGAAAAAAAACTATTTGACACATTTACCCATCTCTAGAAAATTAATCGATAACTTTACCTATCATTAAAAAAGAATATAGAAAACTAATCTATCACTCCTTTTATGAAAAAGTATAAAAATAAACTTTAAAAAAATATGAGTTTAATGTAAAAAAAGAGCAATTTTATCAAACAAAATATTTTTGTGAAAAAGGGGCTTTTTAAGAAATCCATCCATGATTATTTTAAAGCTTTATTTTTTATTACATCGACATAAAGTAAAAATTTTTAGAAAAATTTATTAAGAATGTATGTATCTCCCTTTACATTGTTTAAGTTTTTTATTGTTATTTTATGTAGAAACTTTAAAAACACAAAATATTCGAAGTACAATTTTTTATTTATTTACTTGAAACAAAAATGTTTATCTTAAATTTAGCAATCTTTGTTTTGCATATTAGAGAACATTTAATGATTTTTATTGCTCACTTCAAAACCATAATAAATTTTTATTTCACAATACTTTGTATTTCAGTTTACATTTGATGTTTAGTTTTACTCGTTTCGTTTTTAATTTAATTTCTTAACAAACTTTAAGCAACAAAACAAAAATATCTTAATCAAGTTAATGACTTTAGTTATCGGCTGTGCCGAATCTTTGATACCCTTCACCGACAGTTTGAATTTTTCAGGAGTGACATCTATATGATGTCTATTTATTTTTAATTTATCTTTATAAAAACAGACATCAGCATTAAAATTGGTTGCGATTTAGATCTAAATTAAATTATTGACCGACAAACTTGAGTAAAACATCTTGATTCGTAACAGTTTAAGCCGAATTTAAATGATTTTCAGGAGGGTGATTTATATTGGAGCCATGGTAAGCTATGAACCAATTATTCCAGAATTCCGCAGAGTGATTTCTGGTATTTAAGAACATTAATTTCAATAAATTTCAATACAGTGGTGAAATTAGTTTTAAAGTTTACTGAAAATTTCAGAATGCTGCTAATTATGGGATATGGACCGTCTATCACAAAATTGCATAAAATTGTTTGGCCATATGAAGCTAAGTTGTAAGAAATTTTACCGTAAAATCTATATCTGCTACGGTTTTAGGCGTTTTTATTTGATTTATCAGTCCGAACACCACGAAATTTATTAGTGTGATTTCTGGTCATATAAATCTGTGAAGTATTAAATTTGATTCTGATAGCATTATTTATAACGGTTGAAGGCATAATAAACTGTTTTACGGCAGTAGGGTTTATATGGGGCATAGGGTTAATTATGGACGGATCTTCACGAAATTTTTCAGCGTGATTTCCAGTCGAATAAAACGAATTTTATATAGTTCGGTGCATTGTTCCACCATTTATGCTAGTTTTGTAACAAGATTATTTATTTTTTAAGTTGGTGGTTCCACATTTTATTTCATAGCTCTGAACCTACTGAGCCGATTTTGTTGGATTTCAATCCCAAACTGCTTAAGATAACTACAGGCAATTTGACACCAAGATTGTTCATTTATTTTGAGTTCTTCGATAGAGAGCGTGTTTTCATCAGACGGACAGACAGACGGACATGGCTTAATCGACTTATGGCTTATAAATCACTGATGGTATAAACGCTGGTTTAGTTAAACTAAACTTGAATTTATATGTAATTTAAACTCAACAACTAGAAATCAGTGTACCATGTATTATATATTGTTAAAAAATAGCATGTGGCAGCACTACGATAAATCTTATCAAATTCGTATGGTCTGTATTGGTAGTTTAAAAGCCCAATTTTGTTTGTTGATTTATAGATTTGTTGGTTTAAACACATTTTAAACCAAAAATAGTGTTTAACTTGCTCTGATTTGTTAGCCCTTAGAATTACGCAAGGAGCCAGAATATATAAACTTTATAAAATAGTTTCACACGGAATTACAAACTTAGTATACCCTTCTCACAACTAATTGTGGTGGAGCGTATAAAAACAGAAAAAATACTTAAAACTAAGGAATAAACACATGAATATAATAACTACTGCTATTTTAAAGATATAGAAAAGGGGGAAAAGTTTATTTATATTAACGCACACACATACAGTTACATAAAAAAATGCGTACTACATGGATTTTTAAGATAAATAAGTTGCAAAAGAAACTTGTTTACAGGTTATTTGGCATGATAAGTTTCTTAAACATTTTTACCTTTTTCTTATTTTGCAAAAGAGAAAGTTAAAAAAAAGGATAGAAAGTAAGAAATGAAAAACTAACAAGTTAAAAATAAACAAAACTGCTGTATAAAAAGAAGCCACATTTAAAAGGACAACAAACAACAAAAAGGTGGAAACTTCGCAAACAAAACGCACTTCCAACCACATTTAACAAACAAACATAATCACAAACATACACACACATCTACACCCTTTTAGTAATTTACAAGTACAAGATGAATCCTTGTGATACGTTTGCTGCTGATACACAGATTTATAGCAGCAAATAAAAATAAAAAAGGAAATATTTAACAAAAACTTAAGCTGTAAACGGCAATGAAGATGGCAACGTAAAATGTATCTGTGAGTAAATGCGAGGGTCTGAAAAAAAATTAAAAAATTTATTTTATACAATGAAAACAATCGGGCATGTTCTACAAATCGAAATGAAGTGGAATTGAAATCGAACGAGATTTTGATCTTAATTATTTATAAAATGGCTGTAGTTAACCCGGTTTTCAACCGTGGTTCTTGAAAAGTTAATGAGTACTCAAAGTATGAAGTATATAAAAAGGTATATTTTCATGAATCTTCTTAACAGGATCGTTCTCAAAATGTGTGCGATTTTAAATCCACTTCATTTCGATTTACAGAACATGCCCGAATATATTTGTTTTAATGAGTTTCATGAAAAAAATTATATACACGGAAAGAATTTTTTACTAAATATGGGTTGAACCAAGAAAATTTTGCCTGATTCTCGTCCAGGCCAAAAATTACTTTTTTTAAATAAATGTGTGGGTTAGTTTAAGCAAATTGTTTCTTTATTTCAGAAAATGTTACTACAAACGAAGAAAATAATTTAAAATCAAGAAATTATTTTTATATTTTGGATTTTCTTATTTAGAGAAAATAAAATTGATAGCTTTAGCAAATAAACTTCGTTCCGTGTATGTTAATGTAAAAAACATTTTATGGAAACAAGGTTATTTTATAAAAAACAAGATTTTTTTTTCAAAAAATTAGACCTTTTTAAAACAAAAATTTTTTTTTTTTAAACTCAGCCGACAATTTTCAAATTCTGCATTTTTCGCTAAAAACAAATTCTTTTGTTAAAACCTGGATTTGAAAAACGGGGCATTTTGTAAAAACTTGATCAAAGTGACCATAATGCAGGCTGGGCAAAAGTCACCATGGGGTTTCATCAGAATGGAGTCACTGCCCGGATATACAATAGACCTTTTAGATCAAATTTTTGGAGAGCAAATAATTTCCAGAAATTCGGAAATAAATTTTTCTTTAGGGTTATTGGAAGAGACAATCCTTGAACTCAAGGCCAACACTGTTGCAGAAATTCGAGCGCTGCAGTTACAAATTTAAAAAGATGTTATGATAAATGTTCTAAAACGAGTCTGTAATTGCAAAGCTAAAACCGGGGGTCATTTAAGTGACACTAGTTTCCATACTTAGTAGAAAGAAACATTTTGTACATTATATAATCTAAAAAAAAGTTCGCTCTTCTAAATGTATTGTACAAAACAACCATGTACATTTTTACAAAGTTATCTATCTCAATGGGGACCAAAAATCATCGTGTCAACCATAATTAATTGTGCATCGTTAAACTTGCTGATACATTTGAATGAATTATTTGTGAAAAGCCTCTTGTCACCATAAGTTAACTTTTGGAAAATAAAAATAAACAGTTTATTTTCTCTTATGAATTTTTTGTGATAATGTTATGGCCTCCGGAGCTTAAAACACTGAAAACATGGGTCCTTTCATAACCAAATGACGTATAATCATACGAAATACCGATTTTCATAATAAAAGTTCCTTGCTGAAAAAAAGAAAAAAGGCCCTTTTTAAAACAAACGATTTATTTTTTAATAAGCCCATTTTTTCAATTTATGCATTTTTGGAAGATCTTTGTCTATCGTGGGTGCAGAAGACTAGAAATCACACCACAAACTTTTGTAAAGATCGGTAAATAATCCACTACTGACAAACTTCACTCCTAAAGTATTCAAACTCTCGGCTTGGGGTATTAAAGATTTTCGAAAGCAGAATATAGCACATTTACTTTTTTGAAAAACAAATTGTTTCTGTGTTAAAATATTGCTCATATCAGTTTTACAGATATAACATTTGTTATCTCTTAATTTAATATTAGGTTCGGTTCCGTGGGCAGTCATTGAGAAGGCCACACACTTGGATGCTTCAGTGATCCCTTTATGGTACACATTTCGATGGCCATCCTACAGAGCAGTTTCTTAGTCCCAATCCATATTATGTAACATTAGCTGCGATACATTTGAGTTGGTTGATGAAAGGGAAAAGACGAATGGAAAAGTGTTATTTGTTTCATGTACAAGCAGTTTTTGTAAAATTACTTTTGAATGAAAAAGAAGGCATAGAAAATTACTCAATGCTGTAAAACAAAATGTTTATTCTATGGACACGAATGCAGTTTCAAAAGAGAATTCAATAAAATTTTTCCAACAAATGTTTCAAATATGGATGAGGACTTAATAGGTGTCACGCAGATTTCAACAATTTCATTTTCATAACGACCTTAGTTCTATATTAGATAGATCATCTAACCAGACAAACAATTATATCCTCAGATATCTCTCCCTAATGTCCTGAACTCGTGGGCATTAACGCAGAATATTACAAGCACTTTTCTCTTCCTCCTCGCCGTGGCAACTTCTTTAGGAGCCACTGAATTTGAGACTCATTCTATTCGCAAGAGTCCCTACCGGCAAGTGCCCAGTTATCACTGAGATCACTATACTGCCAATTTGCAAGTCTACCCCAACTGTGCAAGTCTTTAAGTGACTTATATAGAGCCGCAGTGACGACTGTTTTTTTAGAGACATAAAATTAAAAAAAAACACAACACATTTCACAGCATTCAAAATAACCCTCCGGGAAATTTGAGTCAATTGTTCTTAAAGCACTTATACAGTGACTACACGCAGAGAAAAAAAATGGTTGAAGTATGGTTAAATGAAGGTCGCCAAAGGCTGGAAATTATATTAATGGGACTACTTATAAAAGAAGAACCAAACATGTAACAGGAAAAATAACTTAACTTGAGACTTTATAAACAAATTAAAACAAATGGATGAAATAAATAACCATAATATGGTTACCTTTGACCATAGTATTGTTAATACTGACCATAATATAGTTACTTTTGAACAAATTCCGGAAATTTTGGGCCACATTATGGTTGGTTTTGACCATTATTATGGTTAATATTGACCAAAATATGGTTGGTTGGTTGGTTAACGTGGTAGCACGCACAGTTCCCGGCGCGCAACAAGTAGAGCCGACGGTGGCTCCGTTTTGACACCACACAACTCGTCAAGAAATCGGAGCCCCCCGATCAAAACTTGACCCAGGGGCAATGCTGAGGTGGCTAGAGCCAGCCCGTTGCGTTGAGATATTTCAGCAGGCTGTTGAGTCCCACCCGCGATATCTCCGAGAGTCCTTGTAGAAGGTAATTCCCGAACAGTCCATGTCGTATAGAGTTAAACGCCGGGCAATCACATAGAAGATGAAATACTGCCTCCTCAGTTCCAGGTTCCCTGCAGCTGCGGCAGCATTCATTGAAAGGGAGGCCGAGTCTCATAGCGTGCTTGCCGATCGTCCAATGACCAGTGAGCACGTACGTAAGTCTTGACACGTCCTTCCGACTGAAATTGAGAAGTCGCTCAGAGCGACCTATGTCATATGTGGGCCACGTTTCCTTGGTAGCCTTACAGCCATCCAGTTTCCTCCATTTGTCGTCAGCCATATCCAGATAGTGCCTGAAGATTTCGCTCCTGATAGTTCCCAGGGGTGTTGCGACTGGCACAGCCTGTGAAATATCAAGAGCGGCTCCAGATTTGGCCAGCCCATCCGCTTGTTCATTGCCATAATGGTCCCTATGCGCAGGGATCCAAATTAAGGTAATGTCAGATAGACTGCCCAGTCTGGACAGTTCTTCCCTACACTGGTTGACGAGTATGGATGTTGTTTTATATGACTCCAGTGACATCAAAGCTGCCTGGCTATCGACGAAGATGCCAATTTTGCCGCTGATGTTCCTATCGTATAGCGTTCTGCATGCCTCCCTGATCGCCAATATTTCAGCCTGAAATACGCTAGCCCAATCCGGCAGACGAAAAGAGAGATTCACATGTAGTTCCTCCGAGAAGACCCCAGAGCCGACACCACAAGTCATCTTTGACCCATCTGTGTAAACCCTCGTGCGGTATTCCTCGTCCAGAATACCCCTGCTCCATTCCCGTCTTGACGGGAATATGACCTTGAATTTCCTATCAAAGTCCATGCGGGGTATCATGTAGTCCGTTGGTCGTTTCAGAGATGTGGGTTGCTTCCGTAAGATCCCTGCATGACCGTACGTCCTCGCCCTCCAACATCCCGATGAAGAGAGCCTGACCGCGCTATTGACGGATATGGCCATAAGGTGTATTTCAATTGGAACAAGGTGCAGCATAGTGTTCAGAGCCTCTGAAGGACTAGTGCGTAGAGCGCCTGTTGCTCCAATGCAGGCTGATCTTTGTACTCTGCCCAGCTGAACCACGATGTATTTCTTGCTCGTCGCGGTCCACCATACCAGAGATCCATATGTAAGAATGGGCCGTACTATTGCCGTGTATAGCCATTTGACCAGTCTAGGATTAAGGCCCCACCTGGTGCCAAACATTCTACAGCAGGCGTAGTAAGCCACCGTAGCCTTCCTAACCCTGTGTTGAGTATTCAATCTCCATGATAGTTTCGAGTCCAGGATGATTCCCAGGTATTTCGCGTGATTCGACAGGGGAAGTTCGCAACCCCCCAGCCGCGGTAGTTTGAAAGCCGGAATTTTTGTCCTTCTGGTGAATAGTACCAGTTCCGTTTTGTTTGGGTTCACTCCCAGTCCGCACTCAGCGGCCCAGTTACTGAGCGCCCCCAACGCACTGGACATAATGTCACTCATCACATCCAGAAACGCACCAGATACTAGTAACACCACATCATCCGCATAGGCCACCGTCTTGATGCCCCTGTTATCCAGGCCAGTAAGAATCGAGTTAACAACGATGAGCCAGAGCAGAGGAGAGATCACCCCACCTTGGGGTGTACCCCTGCTAACATTCTTTGACCTCACACTGTTGCCAAGACATGATGTAACGATCCTTGACCTCAGCATGCTCACCAACCATCTAATGATGTACTCCTGGACATCCAGATCAGTTAGAGCCTGTTCGATCGCAGTGATCGTGACGTTGTTAAAAGCGCCCTCAATATCCAGGAAGGCGGCCATGGTAAATTGTTTATATTCCAGTGATCGTTCTATGGCCCCTACTACTTCGTGTAGCGCCGTCTCCGTAGACCGACCCTTGAGGTAGGCATGTTGACTGCGTGAGAGTTGTGATGTACCCTCCAGTCGATGTCTTATATGTGAGTCCAGAAGTCTCTCCAGAGTTTTGAGCAGAAAAGATGATAGACTGATTGGACGAAAGTCCCCCGCAATCTCATGACTACTCTTTCCGATTTTGGGTATAAAAACCACCTTTACCCTCCTCCAATTAGCCGGCACATAATTGAGGGATAGGCAGAGTCTATACATTAACCTCAACCAGGGAGTGACATACTTCCGTGCGCTCTGCAGCATCCTAGGGAAAATGCCATCAGGTCCCGGGGATTTATATGGGGCAAAACTTTCGATCGCCCATTGGATTCTTTCCTCCGAAATGATATATTCGTCAATCTCAAAGAACGAATCATCGTATACTGGTTCCCCATCAGTAGCGTCCAAGCAACCGGGGAAATGAGTGTTAAGTAGAATGTCAAGTGTTTCCTCCGATGATTCCGACCAGGTATCATCCGTTCTCTTGACAAACGTTGGGTTCAAGTGGCCCTTGGCCAGAACTCTGCTAAGTCTGGCAGATTCTTTGGTGCTATCTATTGATTCGCAGAAGTTCCTCCATGATCTTCTCTTTGCGACTGCTATTGCCTTTTTATATGCCCTCTGTTTTTCGCGGTATTCCTGCCACGATTTACTGGCATAACCCGTGTTGAAAGCCCTACGGGCTTCTCTTCTTAGAGCCGAGAGTTCCGAGTTCCACCAGGGAGGGAAGCTCCTCCTGGCCCTCGTGATGGGGCATGAGATTTCAAACGCCCCAGTCAAGGCGCCACTGAAGGTCTCCTCCACCCCCTCGAGTGCAGAGATTGAATTCCGAATCTTCGGTATTCTACTGAGTCTACGTTCAAGAATTCCGTTAAACTTAGCCCAGTCCGTACGTCTCGGATTTCTAAAGCTAAGTTTCCCGGTATTAACCACGTGTCCAATGTCGAAGAGTATCCAGTTATGGTCCGAGAAGGACCTGCTGCTTGATACCCCCCACCTATCAACTGATAAATTAGACCTATCGTTCATAAGTGTTAAATCTAGAACCTCCTCCCAACCATTGAATTTACCTGAACTAGGAAATCTAAATGTTGGCCTTGAGCCGGAGTTACAGATAGTAATTTTGTTAGTATTTATGAAATCTAATAGACACTCACCTCTATTGTTGATTTCACTGCTGCCCCAGATGGTGTGCCTGGCGTTGGCGTCACATCCAAGGATGAAGTCCTCTTTGGCGCCTAAAGAGGATAGGAGCGACCGTACCTCGTCCGGAGGGGCGTCCCCGTCATGTGCCATATAGCATGAGGCAATCACAAAGCTTCTCTTCTCCGCCATCTCGACCCTTGCGACTGAAAGGTCTGCTGAGCTAAGCTGTGAACAGAAGAAAATATTAATGTGTTTTTTCGCAACAAGACATGCTCTTGGCCTACCCTTGTCCTTCGCGTATAGTATATTATATGTTTTGGCCGGGAACCCTTTCACCATTCCGTTTACCGTCCAGGGTTCCTGAACCAGCGCTATGTCGAGGTCCTTCTCGGCTAGGAGGACCCCGAGGTTGTCAGAAGCACATCTTGAGTGCTGCAGGTTAATCTGCACTGCTCTCAGTGCCATCGGGTGGCTTCTTCTCCGACTCGGAGAGCTTCATACCGGTGAGCAGGTTGTGGGCGACCTCGACCTCATCCTTTTCACCACTCGCTGAGCTTGTTGGGCGGAATACCTTTACTTTTGCGTCCCGCACACCAAAGAAAAGCTTAAGGCCTGCCTTCTCGAGCGCCGTTGAGCCCTCCTCCGTGATGGCAAGCGTGAGGCAAGTGCTGTTATCCCCGTGATCCTCGGCTCGGATAACATTCCACTCCTCCATCGGGATACTGGGGTTCTGTCTTTTCAGACATCCCAGTATTTTCTGACCGTCAGAGCCTACCTTCGGTAACCAAATCTTTGCCCGAGGTCTCATTGGAATTTCCTCGGCGGGGATTAGCTTAAGACTTAAGCCATCCCATGCATCGCTTATCTTAGCGATACATTTGCCTAAGAAATCCTTTGAGAAGACGTCCAGACATTTGATTACCCTGTAGCCCCGGTGAATCTCACCGGAGTCAAAACGAGGCGCAGGGCTATCCAAATTGGTGAGGACGTGCTCCATGACGAGCTCAGCCAATTTGGACTCAATCGCGCCCCATTCTGTTACCACAGGGGTAAGATGACCACTCCTGTCGTTTGCCAAGGCCATCAGTAGGTGATCCTTTACAACCTCATTAAAGGGTCTCCTGGTGGTTGCGGAGCTCGATGGTCCCGGAGTGATCGGGTTATCCCGAATCTTCCTCCGTTTTGGCGGCTTTTCACTCTCTGCCTGAGAGCGATTCCGCTTGGACCCTTCTTGAGCGACATTAGACGTGCTGGGCATGTTGTCCCTTAACTTAAGGTACTCTTCTACCACAGCTGCGAACGGTACCCCACACGAACGCGATGAGGAAGATCGTGTCAAAAAATATGGTTAATTTGGAACAAAATATGGTTAATTTGGAACAAAATATGGTTAATTTTGACTAAATGATGGTTGATTTCGGGAAAATTGGTGTTTATTATAACCATATTATGATCGTATTTAACCATAATATAGTAACCTGTAAAAATAAACATTGTAAAAATCCAACCATAGTTTGTTGCTCTTAGAATATGGTTACCTCCAACCATAGTTTGTTCTCTGTGTAGTAAACACAATTTTATAATAAAAGGGATCGAATTGTACTAAGTGAAAAAAGACATATTACTTTAATACTACACCATAAAGTAAATAGTGAAGTTACTCCAGAGCAAAGGTTATTGACACAAAACTAGTCATGTGACTATATTTTGTGCTGGTAGTGCCTAATTCTATCTTATTCTATGAATTTCTATAAAGGTGATCTATCATATTAAAATGGTTCACTCGGGACAATATCTGCGGCAGGCACTATATTCATCGCAATTGCATGTATCCATTTAGGTTTTCTAGTAACCTGTTGTGAAGTTTCTTTCCTTTCCCCTACGGAATTTCTGGCATGTGACCACCGCCACTACTCCTTATGGACCCCATCCTGTCGGTGCCATTTTGCACCAGTCTAGTCTAACTCCGTCAAAAGTTCGTCGAATGTTGCGTACTTTTTAATTAGCATAGATCAGAGATTTGACGTATCCTTACAAATAAGTATTAATCCAAAGGTTTCAGATCAAACAAACAAACGAGGTGGCCAATTTACAGGTCAATTTCTTGCGATAATTCGGTGATGGTTTCCTCTGCTGTATGGCATGTTGCGACGACCTGTTGAATCTGCTTCAGCTCCAAATGATTTGCAATAAGATGATGAATACAAAAATCACGAATCTTTTGTGTGTAGTGTTCGCCATTCTCGGTAATGTTGTAACCGGTTTTGGTTAAACCAGAAATAAGCCTCACCGACGAAGATAATTTGACGATAAAAATCTGGTTCAACACACGCCGCAATAGATAGCCCGCTTAATCTACCTTTTGAACAAGTTGTATATTATATGGATGTAGGTCAAGATCTTTCCTCAAAATTTTCCAATAAGACCGAGTTGCTGAAAACGGTGTCTTATAGATAAATTCAAGTCCTCTGTCACACTAATGTCTACAGCGGCGGTGGCTTTTTCTATACGCACGATTCGAACTTGATTTGAATGATTTTTATCCAAATAGTTCTCCACATTGGCTGCTCAGACAGATGGCTATGCGCACCCAAAACCTGAGTTTGGTGAACAGAGCTCAAATGGAAATTAATTTTCACGACTTGTAAACGTTGTTTCCGTGTAAGTCTTTGCAATGTGATTTGCATAAGTATATTAAAAAAAAATCAAACACACTTCATAAGGATGACAGCTTGTTTAAAATTTTTTTTACTATCGGAAAACTAAAAAAACACCCTTTGTAAATCTGTCATTTCATGTAAAGTTATTAAAGATTTACAATTTTAATAAATTAAAATGACAACCCTAATTCATAAGTATAAGAGACGCGATAAAAATTTTCTGTATAAATAATTAAATAGCAATTTTTGTTTCTTATAAGAAAAAAATAACGACAAATCAATTGTCATATTGAATACCATATTCGTTAATACAATTAACTTTTTTAATTGAAAAGGCACCAACAACCGAATTTGTATATAAAATTTCAACAAATATTTTTAACAATATGTTTGTTTTTTTGAATAACATATTTGTTACAATTAAACACACATTTTTATTAGAAGTTTGCCGTATTAAAAAAATATTTTTTTGTTAATTAATTTAAATAAGAAATTGCATTTAAGATTTGTTGTTTTTTTATTAATTTTTAGTAAAAAATATTAAAGGTCGCATTACAAATTACGTTTTCAGCAACAGACTTATCCCTCGATGCCACAGTGGGCTCAGTGACCAGCTTTTGAGGCAATTAATCACTGGAAACAGTTAGACGTTTGAAATTTAGTGGAATTGAGTATAAGGCCCATTACAGACCTCAGTAAAAATTTCAAGTCAATTGGGCGATGCCACGCCCACTTCTTCGTGGATAAATGAATTGTGTGTCTGAGGAAAAATTGTAACTTCAAATTGTGTTTGGTTTAATTATTAATTTGACATTAAAGTTTCAGATAAAAATTTAATGTCGATGTTATTACCAAGCCCAATTTAAAAATCTAAAAGTTGTCTGCAATTTTCAATATAATGCTTGCGACCAGAGCTGTAAAAGTATGATGAATTTTTAAAATAATTTGTACATAAAGTAAAAAAATAAATTTGTGATATTTTGAATTCATTTATTAAAATTATGCCACATATTTTTATAAATCATTACTGAGCCCGGTCCGCTTCGCTGGCACAAAATACATATATATTTTTTTACTATGAAATACTCATATTTTTTAAATAAAATGAATTAAAACTAAGGAAAATTGTTTTCTGTGTAGGTATTTAATTAAATTACTTTCTATTTATTCAACAAAAAGCTAAAAAAAATTATGTACAGTACAGCAAAATTAAAATGCATCATAGTCTGCCGATGTTTCATCAACTTCTAATTCCAAATTAATTTCAATGGAGATTTCCTCTTCTTCAGAATCAGAATCATGATCATTTTCGATGGCAACCATAAACGGATTTTTATTATCAGAAGTGAGCTCTTTTCTAATTTTAGTTGGCCTTCCTGGGGAAGAAGATGCTTTTTTTAAAACAAAATTTAAATCTTTTTCTTTATTTGAATGAGCTGCAATTGAAGCAGCATGAAGCAACAACTTGGTGTCATTTCCCCGTTCCGCCGAAACTACGGATGCAAGTTTTCGTTTTTGACGCTCACTTCCAACATTAGGACGATCTTTTTTAGTTGGGACATTATTATTTATTAATTTAAGCTCAGTTTCACATGATAACCATTGGCTGTCTTTTTTCCAATTTAGACCAGTTTCTGAAGTTTGCGGCTTATTTCTGGTTGGCATATGCACATAAATTATTAATTTTCTTTTTAATTGGTATGATACAGTTCTCATTACCATCTCTCTGAAATTTACTGCAGATCCAGTTGACAACAGCGGTCACACTTCGATTATTTTCTAACCAAAATTTAACAATATCAGCATTTTTTATTTTTAGGCAATCTAAAAAGTTTAATATCTTAGAAGGTTGCAGACAGCCGCAGTCAATTTTTTAAACACATAAACTAGACATGAATACCTTTCTTTCGATACCAATGGTTTTCACAATACGTTCCAATAAACAAACTTCTACTCCAAAAAACGTAAAAACTTTTACCAAAAATTCACAAAAAAGACGTCACAAATTAACAGCACAAATTAAGTAACACAACAATATTTTTGTACAAATTTTAAATTTAAATCTAAATTCTCATACCTTTACTAATATTTTCCATTTTATAATAGTTTATCAAGTTTGATAAATATTGCTTATTTATTACTTTTCTTTGTTTACTTCTAAGTGAAAAATATATGAAAACAAACTAAACAAAAAAATCTGACTTTGGCAGCTTCCCGTTAAATGAAGGGTTGCCACATGGTTCAAATTTTTTGCATTTAAGTTTCCCAATGTATTAGCTATAAAATCCAATCGTTACTTTTTTAAAATTGTTATGTACAAAAAAGGACTTTTTGCCTTAAAAACTAGTCGGGGAGCCCATAGTGGATGCACTGGAAAGGTCTGACATCACCACAAAACGAATTTTTGGCCGCATTGTCGGTAATAGTTGAAATATTAGAACATTAAAAGACCCGTTAAAATTTCTTTATCAAGCATTAAATAATAACTTTACTTACCCTGTAGATTGATACAGCTTCTCAGTAATCTAATATCATTTGTTCCTTTAAAGATTTTGACCCACAGGTATATTTTTTGTATTTTGTATTTTAAGCTTTTCGACAGTAAATCATTTTAAACTATGATATACAAATTTATAAACATACATATCGAGCCCTTAGAGCAAAAATGATGTAACCAAGGTTTTTTTAAAATATTTTTGCTTCAACTATAAGTATTCGTTTGAAATTTTTTTTGCTCTTATTTCGTATTGGTACTTCCCAGAGATATGAGATTTTTAGAGATGATGCAAATGGTAAAAAATTATAGATTTTCATTACAAATCAAAAATCTAAAATGTTGTTGGTTACGTCATTTTTGCTATTAGGGCTCGATATTAATTAAGAAAATTGTTAAAAATATAAGAAAAGTTAAATCTTATTATTTTTTCGACCTTTTTTTATTTAAAATAAAAAGTTTTTTCGAGCTCGAGGCCAATTATTTTTAAAATAAATATATTATTAGTATTGTGGTTATTTTATTGAACTATTTATGGTTTTTAATCCAAATTTTTAATATTTTTAATTAGGCTTAAGTTCATTAAATTTAATTTTCATTAAATTATTTTTATGAAGAAAGGAATTTTACAACATGAAAATTAATTAAAATTTTTTATTGATAATTTTTCATTCTTGACTCAATCTGGGCTCGAACCCAGGTGTTTACGGACAGGTTACCCTGACATGTTTCGATTGCAACCACTCAATCTCTTCAGAGGGCTTGCCGTTTAACACTCGCAGCCATCGACGACTGCTGACGTCATTAGTCAAACATCAATCCTTAAACCAAATTGTATTCAACCTTTTGGTAGATCGAAATTTGCTTTTGAATGATTATCTATTTTAATTTATTTTAACATGTTATTCCTTTACTTCTTTCTCTTTTTTCGTACTTTTGTCAAGAATTCTTCTTGAAGTTCAAAGTACATATATTTTTTGTTTTTTTTTTTTTCATTTTTTTGTCTTTCTTTTTCTTGTTGACCTTTTCAGCACAACTTGAAGGACAAATGCAAACATAGAGCTCGTGCCTTAGCTTTAACAATTATTAGTATTGTGGTTATTTTATTGAACTATTTATGGTTTTTAATCCAAATTTTTAATATTTTTAATTAGGCTTAAGTTCATTAAATTTAATTTTCATTAAATTATTTTTATGAAGAAAGGAATTTTACAACATGAAAATTAATTAAAATTTTTTTTTATTGATAATTTTTCATTCTTGACTCAATCTGGGCTCGAACCCAGGTGTTTACGGACAGGTTACCCTGACATGTTTCGATTGCAACCACTCAATCTCTTCAGAGGGCTTGCCGTTTAACACTCGCAGCCATCGACGACTGCTGACGTCATTAGTCAAACATCAATCCTTAAACCAAATTGTATTCAACCTTTTGGTAGATCGAAATTTGCTTTTGAATGATTATCTATTTTAATTTATTTTTAGTTGTTCTAAGGTCCTTTCTATTGCACTTATCTTTATAATTCCAAAAAGGTCGTCAACATATTTCGGAATTATAAAGATAAGTGCAATAGAAAGGACCTTAGAACAACTAAACACATTTCACAAAAACATTAAATTTACAATGGAAGAGGAGGTTAACGGAAAACTTCCATACTTGGATACCCTGGTCATAAGAAGCGAAAACAGAATTAAAATAGACTGGTACCAAAAACCGACGGCTTCAGGGAGAATTATTAATTTCAATTCTTGTCAACCAAAAAGATAATAATGAATACGGCCAGCAATCTTATCAACAGGGTCCTTTCCATTAGCGATGAGTCGTTCCATTCATACAATAAAGAAAAAATTAAATGTATTCTTACAAGAAACTCTTTCCCTAAAAATATAATAGAAACTTTAATTAAAAACTATGGAAAAAACCCACCTAGAGAACATAAAGAGAATACGAAAATATATAAATCAATGACGTATGTACCATGCATCGCAGAAAGAATAAAGAATGCTGAAATTTATAATAAGGACAAATTTATGATTGCTCACACATCGACGAATACATTAAAACAACTTTTCTCAAACACCAAATGTAAACTTGACAAATTGGATAACACTAACGTAATATATAAGATTAGTTGTACAGGAAATGACCAAGACATATGCGATCAAGTTTATGTCGGTACTACAAAAAATAAGCTAAAAACACGTATAGCTGGACATAAATCAGATTTTAAAAACATTAATAAAATATCAACACAAAAAACTGCACTCGCATCCCACTGTGCAGAGAGACTACATACGCCAAACTTAGAAAATGTGGAGATATTACAAAGAGAGGCGAAATATAATAAACGGTTTACTTTAGAGATGCTCCATATAGTTAACATACCAAAGGAGAGGAGAATTAATTTTAAAACAGACACGGAAAACTGCGCCAATAGCTATAGACATATAATAAAAAAGAAAATTAAATAATTTAGTTAGTTCAATAATAAATGTAGAGACAGTAATAAGTCTCTTACAAATATACTTGTAACTCATTGTAAGTGTTTTGTTTTCTTTTTGTTGTTATTATGTATTGTATTTTTATTTAAGAATAATCTTTGTTTATATTATTCGTAAATTGTTGTTTTCTCTTATATTGTTACAGCCTTGATAATGATATCCGAGGGATATCGAAATATTGGAACTAATAATTTAATAAATAATATATTTATTTTAAAAATAATTGGCCTCGAGCTCGAAAAAACTTTTTATTTTTTTTATATAAGAAAAGTTTAAACAAATTTTTTTACAATTACTAAATAACTTTTGTTATTTTTTTCTGTTTTACAATTGGTAAAATATTTTTCCTTTATTTTGTTTAATTTTAACTTAAATTGAAAATATAGAATAACTCTTTCTATTTCAACACTCTTTCTTATACTTATGAATATCCTTAACCATTTACTAACGCATATTTACGAAGATAAAGTTACAAGAATTGGGTTTCGCTGCTTGATAATCTGAAATGACGACAAATACTAAGCAAATTATAAAAGGGCGTTTACACGTTTATTGTTTTTATAAAAAAAAAGGAAAGAATATGAAAAATAAATTAACAATATTATTAATTTAAGGAAAATACTCTACAAACACTCTGCTATTATTAGTTTTTGGAGAATGTGTATTGATATCAGAAAAAATTTTGATATTATATATTTATATCAAAGTATATAATAAAAAATTTGCGCGAAATTATCGTATGTTACAAATAAAAATTTTACAGGACAGCCATTTTTCTACTTTTCTCTGCTTTCGCTTGCAATATCAAAATAAAAATATAAATGTGCTTAGATAAGATATCACAGGACGAAGTGGAATTCGCCCACAATATTTTGTCAGGTGACGTCTCTTTGAATGTAGAACAAGATTGCATCAAAACCTCAATTTCAAAAAAATGGCATATACGATAATTACGCGCAAAGGGGTCGATATAGCGAAATGTATCAGTTACCGAACACCATAAAATAACTGCCTATTTCACTTAACGCGAAAGAACTTTTTCTTTCAAATAACCCCAAAGAAAGAAGTCCAGCGGTGTCAAACCACAAGATCTTGGCGGCCAATTGACATCGCCATCACGGCTATTAAATTTGTCGCGCAAAAGAGCCATTGTTTCGTTAGCTGTGTGGCAAGTGGCATCGTCCTGTTGAAACCACATATCGTCCACATCCATATCTTCCAATTCGGGCCATAAAAAGTTCGTTATCATCTCACGATAGCGAATCCACTCAGGTCAAAATGTGCCTCATCACTGAAGATAATTTTCTTCGAAAATTTTTCATCCACTGTTGCCACCATTCTGACCATTGACGACGTTAGGAATGGTCAAGAGGCTTTAGTTCTTGAGTCAATTGCAGCTTGTAAGCGTGTCAATTGCAAGTCTTTATGCATAATGTCCATCAACGACGAGCGTGAGAGCGGTGCAAATGTTTGGCACGATGCTGAGTTGAGGTTGATGGTTCTTTAGCCACACTATTGCGAACAGCAGCAATATTTTCAGCAGTAAGAGCTGAACGAGCATGCACTGGTGTTTTCACATCTTCTACAGAACCTGTTTGCTCAAATTTTTGCACGATTTTTCCGATTGAAATACGATTAAAATCACGAAGTGCATGATATGCATTTTGATTTGAACGCCCATTTTCATAATAAGCCTGAATAACTTTAACGCGTTGTTCGATTGTGTGTCTTTCCGTGGTTTAAATTGAGTTAGTCTGGAATTGAGAAATGTCACATGAAATGCAGAAACAAACTCGAAGTTAAGGTGTGGTTCACATTAAACATCGGCCCTTATGCGCCGTGTATGTGCTCCTAAAACTCAAGAGCTGCTGGATCGATTGGGACCAACCTTGGACAGTAAATTATTTTAGTCGGGAGAAATGTTTCTCTTAGATTTAACCCCGATAGGCGTAGCTGTTGTCGTGATATTTTATTTATGGTACGATTTCACAACCTATATTTAAGTAATAAGTTTCCTGATAAAATCTTGACCAGGTAGATAGCGCTAGGGTCAAGTTCTTAACAAAATTCTCCAGTATTTAATTTTTAACTTTTACTTAGTAAATCCAGAGCAGCGCCGGGACTAAACAGCTAGTGTACATATAAAAACGTATTTGAAACATAAAGATAGAAAGGTAAAACCACGCTTAAAAAAAATTTAATATGTTTTGTCTTGCTTTTTACGGTTAATAGGATTTGACATAAAGTTTATTTTTAAAGGTGGAAGTACAAAACACGCGTTAGTGCGCGCGCGTTCTGTAGACTTCTGTCAAAAAAAAGTTAAACTAGTGTATTTTAAAAGAACAAGCTACATGCAAAATATTTTGGCGCGTTAGTGCCAGAAAGTTGGTTAACTTTGAACTTTTTAACGCGTTGTGTATTTTTGACCAGTAATCAGATGACAATAAAAAAAAATTTAACAAATTTGCGAATCGTGAAAGAAAAAATTATTGAAGAGCTTCTAAAACATACAATATTTATATAAAAAGAATAAATTCAATAAAATAAATAAATCTTGATATACTTTCGAATCCGTTTTCAATGCACAAATAAGTAAACAAATCAAAAACAGCTGACAGGAACGGCTTTTGTAACGCGTGTTGTGTAACTTGCAATTTTTCATGCGCTAAAGTTCTTAAACGCACGACAAACGTCGACGAATGAACGCGTGTTATGTACCTGTTAAGAACGTAGTCTTTATGTACATATGTACATATATAAAATTACAGAAAACTTATTTAAGACGATAATTTTCTTATGCTCTAGCATTTGTTTTTTTTTAACTAAGAGTCCATAAAATACTTAGAAATATACACATGCTTAAGCATATTTTTTGTCTTTTAAATTGCCTATATCTCAAGGTATATAATATTATTTATGGCCAACATCATAAATATTCTATTCTCATAAATATTTATTGCAATTGACTAGAAAGATATCCCTAACAAACAAAACAATACAAAAATCCTAATGAAAATTTGCAGCCAACTTTGTTGCAATTGCAGTCAGGCCACAATGCAAATGAATCATAACACTTATTTAACACCACAAAATGTTGACTAAAAAAATCTTTTCATAAACCGATCTTTTTCACAATTTTTTTTTTGTCTTAGAAAAAGGACATAATTTGAAAAAGTGGCTTCTTAATACGTACGTTTTGTTGTAAAACATTTTTGGGAAAAAACGAGACATTTGTTAGAAATTTTGCCAGCAATAAAAACTAGAGTTTACACTTGTATTGAATTGTGTATGGAATTTTATTCTAATTGTAAAGGGTGGCGCATAAGTAGCGCCATGATTTCATTAGTGTATACATTTTTTGTTTTTGGTTTTTTTTTCAGAATAAACTCAGCACTGAAAAAATAACCAAAATTGTTAAATGTTATTTTTGAGTGTCAGCATTCGATTTTTCAGTCACAGAGATCATAGCGTCGGCTTAGAGTGTAAACCTGCTTCATCAATTTTTAACAGTAGATGACAGTTTGATACCGTTCGATGCCGTATCGATTAAGAAAAACATTTACTTCAATTAAGGACTAAATTCTGCATTAGAAAATAAACCAAATATATATTGGTTTGCTTCTTGAGATAGAATTAGGAAACATTCGAGGTTTCTTTGTCTGCCATGTAAAATGTTCTAAAAGTCAGTTAAAAGGTTTATCGAATAATGAGTAATAAGGCCCAATTTTACCCAGTGGTCATGTAAATAAACACAATTGCGTAAGGCACCCAAAATCCAAAAATATTTGTTGAACAAGATGCACACATTTTTTTTTTTTTTTTGTTTTTTACTATTTTTTTTCAAAAACAATAAATGAAATAATTGAACAATTTTTAAGGCCCGATGATTTTGCACCACTCTGTATATGTACACAGAGATAGAGAGAGAGAGAGGGAGAAATGACACCTTTGTAGACCAGGTGTCCAAGCCCAAATGTTTATTTATGTTTGCAAATATGGAAAAATATAAAACTACCCAACGGTTCTGAAGACCAGGTCATCAATGGGTATACAACTAAATAAAAAACTAATATATATTACTTTGTTTATAATCAAGTAATCTAAAGGAGAAGGGAGAAACTTCTGGAGGCGGAACTTTCTAACTTCCACTGCCTTTTATGCCAGCACTTTCTGTTGAATAGAAACAACACCCAAATTGTGATGAAATTAATGAATTTCTTTCCAATTTTTATTTAGTTCACTGTGGTAAATATCCACTTTAATTAAAATAATAAAAAACTTTGATAAGTTTACAAAAAAAAAAAAACCTGGACTTGTTAAAAACATTAATGTTTTTTACTTTTCTGACAATAATATTCCAAGTATGCTACCAGTTGCGAGGGTTTTTGTTCTTTTCTAAAAATATATGCAAAAATGTAAAAAGTTGTCGTTTTAATTTCTGAATATGTTGCAAAAGTAAATGGCAAATTTGTTTCATTTCTTACCCCCAGTTATAATTTTTTATTAAAGCAATTATTTTTTTTATTATATAAAAACTTTTTGTTTTTCGTTTGTTTTACTTATATTAAATAATTATTTTTTTTGGCGCAAAATTTCTAACAACATCTGACTTTAATTATTGAAAATCAGTGTTGTAAACGCTTATTGGAATTCAAAGAAAATTAAAAGTTGAAAATTGCTACAACCGTAGTGAATATCGCTTATTAGTATAAACATTGCATTAAATATTTAACACGCTAAATACACATTAGTGTTGAGTGTAAAACGTAGCTATTATTTTGTTCCATTGTAATTTTGAAAAATTTATCACTTTGTACGGGTGCGTGTAACCTGATAAATATATTACACAATTATAATGCATTATTATTTTTTAGAAAAGTAAACACCATAAGTAAACTATGACAGAAGACTTGAATAAGAAATCGTCATTTGGCGTATAAATGCCACCACTTTACTTCATCATGAATCTGGGGAAAACAGCTAACTAATGTGAACAACAGAGATATCAAGATTCATGTCAATTATATCTATATTTAGCATTACGAGGTAACCGAATGAAAATGGTCTTTTGCTAACGTATTCCCTGGTTAATTATGGTTGAACAAATTATACCTCCTTCGCATGACAAAGTAAATAGAAATCCAATAAAAAATTGAGCTTCAACGAAGCAGGTTTGTGAGGGAAAACATAAAAGTTTTGCTTACCATATCGCTTACGGAAGACATAAAATTTATATGGCG
The DNA here is from genome assembly GCA_949318255.1 of Pollenia labialis. Taxonomy (NCBI): domain Eukaryota; kingdom Metazoa; phylum Arthropoda; class Insecta; order Diptera; family Polleniidae; genus Pollenia; species Pollenia labialis. The sequence goes on from OX439141.1 coordinate 147,896,779, forward strand.
AGTTCCCACTTTGAAGCAATACGTTTTTGAGACACAGAAGGCGCTTTATACAGCGCGTATAAAAATTGTAATGAGCAGCTTGACACACTGAACGTTTTGTTACAGTTATTTTTTAGTATTCTCCCTTACAAACCTGCTTCATAGTAAGGGAATACAGAGGCACTTGAAATTTTAATTTTTTTTTAACTTGTTAAGTGTTCGTTTACTTACTGTACTGCATCTCTGTATGTCTAATTGCGACGCGCATAATTGAGCGTTTAATTTTATTAAGGCCCAAATATTGTAAAACAAATTTTGTAAAACACAACGCAACGACAAAGAATTACGTTGAAAGCAAAAACAAATTCATAAATATTTTGTAATTTTGTTGTTGCTTTGTACAGAAATTTATTTAGGGCCTATATGTACCATTCGTGGTTTGCAAATTGATATTTTTTATTCGGAGTATAAGCGATTGAAACTAAATAAATGCAATAAGTTAAGTATTCATGAATTTGAGGAGATGGCCTGAGAAAGGGGCAATTGACTGCTCCTCAATTCTCCTGAGACCATTTAAAATAAGTAAGGAATAGACTTAATTGAACCAAATAAAAGACATGTAATTATTTATAAATGACTTTCCACTAGGTCATATAAAAAGTGCACTCAATAAATCATTACTTTGCGAAAAGTCCTCAGAGCCGTAGGATACTTTTTAACATGTACCTTCATACGTATTCGATAAAGTCCTTATGTTAATGTTTGTTTAAATGACATTTCTTTTTCAAAGTTCTATTGTTCAAATGCATGTGTTTACTTATACAATGTAACTTCTTAATTAAAGTTGATTTCTTTTTATTGTCATGAGAACAAAAGGCCATTGAAAATAGACAAAATACCCAGAATATTTGCAATAAACTTTAAACATTGCATGTTTATGCTCTGGTTAAAGGAGTACCTAGCAAACATGTTGATTCGATTTTGAATTGGAATTATGTTGAATTAAACAAAATATAGACTTGATTGACAAGAGATCTTAATTATTTAGAAAAAAATCAACAAATCTCAAAACAAAAATGTTTTACCGTTGGTGCCACTAAAGTAGCAATTTGCCACTTTTTCGGCTGCTTGGATACTATTTGGCCACTTTTACAAAATGCACCCAAATGTGATACTTTTTGTAATTCTTGCCACTTTTTTGATACTTTTTACGTTAGGAAAATATACTTTTTTTCATTCTGTTTTGTTATAACTCCCATACTAGCCTTGAAAATTGGGTTCCAAGTGAAGACATTCTACGAAAGTATAGAAGTCGTTTTAAGAACAACTAATTGTAAAAAAATATGTATGTAACTGACCAATTGAAAAAGTTTGTTTAACCATTCTAACTGATTCTTATATTTTTTGGAATGCTTAAGACAAAATGAGCACAGTTTTCTCCCATCACGTCACATTTATCAGATACACAAATTATTGTAATTTCGGAAGATGTTTTGTACCACAATTAATAACAAAATCGAGTGGTATAGTTTTGTTCTATTTGTAAAGCTGATTACAATAATTTGAAACAATAATAGACGAATTTGGATAAAAACTAAATATCCTATACTAAAGAAATTAAAACACTTGCACTTAAATTTAGTAGCATGTATGAATGCCGTGTATTTATTTGTATTGAAGTGCGAAACTGATTAAATATAACGAATTTTAAAAAGTGATATTTTCGTTTTTTTGTTTAGGATTTCTGATAAATGTGACGTGATGGGAGAAAACTGTACTCATATTTGGCCATAGCATTCTAAAAAACATAAGGATCTGGTGGAATAGGCAAATAAACTTCTAAAAAAAATTTTAAAACCTGTGCAATACAATGTCTTAAATAAATCAAAGAAAATTTATTCAAAAAGAAAAGTACAAGAAATATATTACTTAATGTATATATAAAACAAATTACATAAATATCTTCTAATTGCTGCAACAATGTCAGAATTCAAAAAACATGTTTGGCAGAAAACGAGTTTAACGTTTTTGAATTACCAAAACATTAAAGAAAATATTCAATATTTTTTATTTTTCGAATTTATTCTATGAGTTAAATTTCAGTTATGTATTTTTATAAAGCTTTTTTGTAATAGTCATATTCCTTCAATTTTTCAGAAATGACTTTATACACTACCAGACTATTATATTGTATTTTCTTGTTACATTTTACCTTAGCTTTTCTTTGGAAAGCAATGAGGTATATTGTATGTAAAGAAAAATTTACAATTATTAGACACCAGCAGAATGTAATGCATTTTTTGGCCCGCTACGGCCTTCGTCAGCATTCTTTGTGTCACACTGGATAGTGATACTTTATAAATTGAATGTATTTAACTCAACAATTTTAACAAATAGAAACTGGGAATTATTTCCTTCCGAAGGTTACTTTATATTATATTCACAAAAAATGCTGACGAAGGCCGTAGCGGGCCAGAAAATGCATTACATTCTGCTGGTGTCTAATAATTCGAAAAATAAAAAATATTGAATATAATATAAAGTAACCTTCGGAAGGAAATAATTCCCAGTTTCTATTTATTAAAGAAAATATTTTATAAAAATAACTTCTCGAGAGAAATATTTAATTTAATTTTTGCAACAAATGAGCCATAAGTATGTATGTCTATTGTAATACGATCAATTGTTTTTAGTGCATATAATTACTACATATCTATATGTTTTTTTTGTTATGTTTTTATACCATTTATAAAATGTTATTTAAAATTATAATAAATAGAAAAAAAAACGTAAAAAATACATAATGTGGTGTACTTATTTTAATTTGAAAAGTTGTGCCACTTTTTTTATAAAAATCCCCTTTTCGGTGCCACTTTTTTTTTAGATATCCCCTTTTTTTGGTACTTATTGAAAATATCCGACGGTAACACTGCATGTAAATAATAATTGAGGCTCAAATGATAAGAGATTAAAGTATAAGAGATTTAAATTTAAGAGATTTGAACTCAAACTGGATATAAGCTGATCTTCGAATTAAAGATAATTATAACTCAAATCAATAACAATTATATCTCAAATTAAAAAGTATTAATCCCAAATTTTAAATTTGAAAAATGTTCGTGGACCCTCTAGAAACCAATGTCCCGTCCCCTTGCTTTAGCCGAAGATCAAGTAAAAAAAGAATTAATCTCAAACTGAGAATAAGTTATTAATTTATTGAAAAAAAGGAGAGAAGGGAAAAGAGAATGCCATTTCTTTTCCCCTCTCTCCTAAAAACTCAAGACTTGACGAGTCAAACTTGACTTGTGTGAACCGGCACTAAGCATTTTCTAAAAATTTATTGCGTTGTTTATGTTTTGGATATGACTTGGGAGTTGATTCAAGAGATGTATGCTAGAAACAAAAAATTGGCATTCAGATGCATGACTTCGATGCCTAAATTGAATAATACATCTTGTTCTACGCGATTTGGCAAATCGTATTGGGTTAAAAAGGTATTCTGGTTCTTACGTCATTATGATTTTATGGAGAAAAATGAGACATTTAATTTTTATTTGGCTATTGAAAGATAAATCCCTCAGATAGCAAATATTTCAGAAACGTATAAAAGAGTAGGCATAAGATAAGTTTTTGCTAACAAATTTCTTATATTTATAGGGGTAAAATGGTGCGTGGCCCACAAATTACGTAACATACCGTATATTTTACTACATACCTGATAAGACTATTAAAGTATAAAAGCTTTTGACGATTGTAATTTGACTTAGAATACACATTCAAATATTATGAAAAATTTATATTTTTAATTTATTTATTGATTTAAGAAAATACGATATTTTTGAGGTTTGAGAAAATTTTGAGAAAAAAACGATATAAAAAATTAAAAAAAAAAACTTTTGTAAAGAATGCAAATATAAGAAATGTATCTATGTAAATATTTTAATTAAAACGATTGATTACACTGCTATACAGTCATTTTGCGGCAGGCATACTTGAAGTCGATTTTGTATAAGACGAGTGTGCTGATAACGGGAAAAATACCAGAATTGTCAAATTGACTCCAGTTTTTGAGATAAACGCTTCTAACATTTTCCATAAAATGCTTCAATAAATGGGCCAAAAGATTTATTTAAAATTTATTTTTATTGTTTATCCAACATTTTTTATTTTTCGAATTTATTCTGAAAAATTGAAGGAATATGACTATTACAAAAAAGCTTTATAAAATACATAACTGAAATTTAGCTCATAGAATAAATTCGAAAAATAAAAAATGTTGAATATAATATAAAGTAACCTCCAGAAGGAAATAATTCCCAGTTTCTATTTATTGTTTATCTTTACAAAAATACACAAAAATAATAGTTTGGGGTACATTTAACTAGAATAAATAAATGAAGATCATAAAAAACTTTTTCTTTTTTAAATAAGAAATAAACGTAAGTGAAAACAAATCAATGAACCACAATGTTTATAGGGTATTTCAATTATTTCTTAGTTGCGTTTATCTCAATAACCAGAGTGAATCAAAAATAAATAAGCATGCAGCGTGAAGGTCTAATATGAGTATTAACAAAAACCATTAACAAAATCCCTGCCGCAGATTTTTTTTTTTTTTTGTATAGCAGTGTTATTAATTTAAATTTTTAAGCTTAATAATGCTTTTAGAATAGCAGTTGACAACAACGAGTTTCTTAAATCAACATTAAATTTTATAAAAACAAGTATGAATCTCAAAATGAGAAAAACAAACTTAAAATTTGTTGGGTTATTTCCTTTTGCCACTATTTATTAGCATGAACACTTCAAGATCATAATCTTCAATGCAAAGTTTATGTTGCAATTTGAAACATGAAAATGCTGTTATGCTTCAAGGTATTGCATAATTTGTTTGTAACATAAACATTTCTTTTTTTCCTTTTAGCAGGATACTTCTAATTAAGTTGGAATTATCATAGTTTTTTGTCAATCCCTATCTTTCTTTCATAGTAACACATTTCTTTTCTGCAAAGATTTCTCCAATAGTTTTTTTTTTGTCTATGCGAAGCTAAATTAGAAAAGGATTTACTTATTGTACATTTTTCTCTCTTTGAATATTCATGTCATTTAAGTTTTTTTTTATTATACGTTAGTGCAGTAACACTTATTTTATTACTCCATTCGATTTTGTCATGTTAAGGACCTCTTAAACTGAATCATGTTTGTGCATAAATTTGTTAAAAAAAAATAATTATTGTATGTAATTTTCCTTGTTTACGTACATGATACAACCATATTACATCATCGGTCAATAAAGTGAATATCATTAACCAAAAAAAGCCTGTGGTATTGAAACTGATTGTTTGCTTAAGCAGAAAATGTTGGAGAAACAAATACAAACTGAATTTTATTCAATACTGACAGATTCCAAATGCGAAAAATTGATTGTTTATAGGATAATTTATTCGATAAAAAAATAAAAATTTTTTACTTCAATAAGAATAATTATTAAACAATTAAAAAAGTTATGGATTACAATATTGTACTGCTGGGTCAAATTATATTATTGAGTTTTTATTTTGTATTGCCTCTTTTAGTCCAATAAAATAAAAACCCATAATTGTATTTTGTTATAAATTAGACAATATATTTCGAACATCTTCAGTTTATCTTCAGGATCTGAATTGATTGAAAAATATAATACAAATGAAAAAAGAGGCAATACAAAATAAAAACTCAATTAAAAAAGTGTTATAAATTTCGATTTAAATATATTTTTTTAATACCTTTGGCAAAGGACTAGACGCTTATACAGAGGGTATTCTACACGCAGAGAAAAAGCATGGTTAAAGTATGGTTAAAAAAAAAACACACTCTGGCCCCTGCAATGGCAACAAACAAACTTTTGTTGTTTTTAACAAAACTTTTTTCACGATTGATAATATTTTGTTTTTATTTAACAATAACGTGTCTACCTCCCTTTAAACTTCAAATATGGTTGAATTAAACAATATAATGTTTTTAAACAAAATAAAGCAACAACTATACACTTAAACATATTACGGTTACCTTATCCACATTATTATCATGGCAACCATATTATGGATAAATTCATCCATCCAAAACCTATAAACATATTATGGTTGCCTCCGAACATGTAATGGTTAATATAAAATAGCGATAAATGTTCGAAATTATAATCTTTTAAAACATTGTATGTTTAATTTTAAATTTCGTTTGCATTTTGCAAAAGTTGCTTGTTGTTGCTTAAAATGCTCATTAATTTGATTTTAATTCTTGATTAAAATACTTAAATTTACGTAGAAAAAACTAGTAGAACAGAAAAAATGTTAATGAAGGTCGTCACAGGCTGGAATATGAATCAAAGGGGATATTTTATAAAAGTCGAAAAAACACCCATCAGGAATTAAAAATTAAATAAAGATATAATTTGACACTTAACAAACATATTGAAAAAATTGATGAAATAATTGAAAATAATATAGTTTAATTGAACATTATATTTTTAATTCTGAACAAAATATGGTTACTTTTGTCAAAATTCTGGGAAATTTTGACCATATTATAGTTAATTTTGAACATAATGTGGTTAGACCAAAATATGGTTAATTTTGACCATATTATGGTTAATTTCGAGAAATTTTTTTGTTGATTTTAACCATAATATGGTCAAATTTAAGCATAATGTGGTAATATGCAACAATAAACATTGTTAAAATCCAACCATAGTATGTTTTTCTTAGAATATGGTTACCTCCAACCATATTTTTTCCACGTGTAAGTTATTTTATAACTACTTACTATTCTGATGCATACATGCAATGAAAATAATGACTTATTTTTTAATCACCACCCAGTAAAAACTTCGCCTACAAAATAATGTGTTAAGTAATCAAAAAATCTTAAAATCACTACTTACACTTCTACTGAAAGAACCAATGAATTTTACAAGGCATGTACCAAAATGAACGCATTCAAAGGTAAGTAATTTTTTTTACCCACATACATCCAGAAATAAGTAGTTATAGAAGTTGTTTTAGAAGCAGTTATAGAAGAACGCTACCAAATAATAAGTGAGAGAATCTATTCATTTTGTAAAAGTAAGCGAAGTTTTTACTGGGCAATTAATGCCTTAATTTTGGGATATCTCTTGCAAAATTCTTTGGTTCATTCAGTTGAATTGTAAGTTGTATTTAGTTTATTTCTGATAACTTTTGTTTGTTATTTTTGCTTACGAAACTGTGACAGTAATAATAATTATGTTGTTAATATGTTGAGTAATCAGAAAACCATAAAAGCACTACATTTAAAAGAATCAATAAATTTTACAAGAGATGATCCCAAATGAACGCATTCAAAAGTAAGTCATTATTTTTTTACTTAAATACTTGCAGTAGTTATAGAAGTTTTTATTAAAGAAAGCTACTAAAGAATCACCCTTATTGTGTTTGGCGTATTTAAAATACGCCTACGACTGTTTTGTAATAGATTAAAGAAAACAAGTTCACGTTCTGTAGTGGGCAAATGTTATAAAAAAGCATCAATTATTTAGCACTTTGGTTTTCTCTAATTGTGAAAAAAAACTGTTATTTTAAAAAAACTCATTTCCCGACTTTTATTTATATTTTTCAGTTTTTTATCTCCAACTAACGACAATGTTTGCTCACTGCCATACCCAATAAAAAATGGAGCTTCCAACGAAGCAGGTTTGTAAGGGAGAAACATAAACGTGTCGCTTACCATTGCGCAGACGGAAGACATGAATTTTATATGGCGAGTTCCCACTTTGAAGCAATATATTTTTGACACATAAAGCGCATTATTCAGCGCATATAAAAATTGTTGTATGTAACGATCGGCCTTACACACTGAATGTTTTAAAACAGGTTTTTTTATCAATCTCCCTTACAAACCTTCTTCGCAGTAAGGGAATGCCGTAGCACTTGAAATGTTATGTATTTTTATAAAAGTTTTTGAGAGTTCTTTCACTTACTTTACTGCATATCTGTATGTCTTATTGCGTAGCGCATAATTGTGCGCTTATTTTTTTAAATGTACCATTAGTGCTTCGCAAAATGATCAAATTTTTTATTGGGTAGTCGATCATTAACTTTGATTTTTCTTTCTTCGATTTCCTGATAATTGACATATTTTATTATTTGTCATGCACGTATCAACATTTGAAACAAAAGAATGTATTAAATGCCAGTAGGTCAGTTATTTCAAACACACTAACCAACTCAATGTACTAAGAGTAAATCAAGCAACATATTTAAATAACAACAGGCCTCAAATTCAATAGAAATTTCTGTTAAGGTACAGAATTATTGAGCTCCAATTGTCCAACAATGTGACAGAGTTTATAGGGAATAAAAGACAGTACGATTTTCTTTAAGATAAATCAAAAAGGATAAACATTATTGAATTACCGACATAATAATGTAGATTTTTAACATAAATAAATGTTTTTTTTAGATAAATATATAAAAATCTTAAACTAATGGTGTTTTCTTTTCTACAAAAAAATGTGACATTTTATTTAAAAAAATGCAATTTGGTGTTCGTTTCCTAAAAATGCTTTGCTCTATAAAAGGGTGGCTTGTTTTATTCTAAAAAACTCACCCTTACTAATGGCATAAGATATTTGACTTTACGCCACGTACAAATCAACAGTGTTGATAATGCCCTGTAAAGAGGTTACTCTGTTTATATATAGGGCTGCCAGACGAAGTTGGGAAAAAATTTTTTAATTTAAATAGTTGTTTTTCTATTATTTTATAGTAAAAAACATAAAAAATTGTTAATGGTAGGTTGTCAGTGATATAAAATTAAAGAGAATTCGGTGTTATAAAATTGATTTTTAAAAGATCGTCAAAACAAAAAATCTTAAGAACTTGATTTCAATAAATCGGCAATCTGGCAAAGGTATTTTCTTGTTTACATTTTTTATGGAAAACAAACAAAAGAAATTGTAATTTCGTCATTAATTTTGTTATTTGATTTATTTTTTTAAATATCAATCAATAAACAAATTTTTATTTATGTATGTTGGGAATTTCATGTCAAGTGACCTAACTTTTGACACAAGTTTGCAACAAGATCGGTCAAAAAGTTTCTGAGTTAGAAGGGTTCAAAATTTGACATTTCGGCTTTGGCCTTACTTTTTGGTGTTAGCCAAATTTGACCCAAGCAAATTCGACAGCTTTTTTTAAATTTTTGTTTTCCCCATATTTTTATTTATGTATATTTTTTTATATCTGTGGCATTTTGAAAAAAACCTCTTAAGTCGAGATAAGATAGCAAAAAAGTTTAAAAAAAATCGATGAAAAAATCCTTTTTTTTTAAATAATAAAATAAACCAAAATTAGAGAAAAATGTCGCTTACAATACAAAATTGTAAAAACGTAAACAAAATTGTTTTTTGAATGAAAATTCGTATGATTACCAACATTTTTTCAACTTTTTAAATTTGATTTAAAGTGCCACAGATTTAATTTACATTTTTCCGAAATTTTCTATAAATATCACAAATTTCACAAAATTTTATTTAAATTTCAAAAGAAAAAAGCTAGAAATCAAAATGAAGTGAAAATTAAATCGAACGTTATTTTAAATGCAGTTACGACCATAGTTTTTCGTGGTTTTAAGTTATGTTCGCGTAAAAATAATAGACACTCAAAGTATGAAGTAGATAAAATGGAATATTCTTATAAACTTTCATAACAGGATCGATTTTAAAATTGGCTCGATTTAAAATCCACTTCATTTCGATGTCTAGAACATGCCCGAAAGACTAATTTTTCATTAAATCATATCGTTACCTTCAGCCGTAAAGAAGCTAAGTTCACATTTTTTTTAATTTCAGCTGTGTCGAATCTTTGATACCCTTCACCGAGAGGTCGAATATTTCAGGAGTGGGCCTGTCATGGGATCTATAAGTTATAAACCAACCTTTATTCAAATTGATTTTATATTGGACTTATTGTAAATTCGTAAAATTCGGTATTAATAAAAATTTTTAAGCATTATTTACGGCTAAAAATATGCTTTTAAAATGACTGATTTAAATTTTTTTTTTGCAGAAACAATTGTTATTGGCAGAACTAATTTTTATTTTCTAAATTGATTTTTGTTTTTCTTTAAACTCAATTTTACAAAGTAGGAATTCTTTAACAATTTCACTGTTTAGCAATGTTCTCATCTAGTCCTTACCGCAAAAATAGCTTAAGCGACGTAATTTTAAATTTTCGTTTTTTTTAATAAATGAATTTATTGGCAACAATGCATCATCTCCTAAAATGTCATGGTCATATGAGGAACCATTACGATTTTATATCAAAAAAAAATTTTTACTTAACCGCCAACCTTTATACAAAATTGTAATTAAAAGAACTGTCTCCTGTAAAACTGAGTTTTTGTCGCTTAAGATTTATATTATTTTTAAGATTTATAATTTTCTTATGCTACACACTCATTTCCCCAACATTTGATGAGACCTAGGTCACCTTTGCCCTTGTCAAAAGTTTGCGATTCTTGTGCATTAAAAGAAAGTTTATTATCAAGTATTACACCTAGATCGAGCTATACATCCACTCTTTAAGTTGATGCTTATTTACTGTATATCTATAAAGTAGTGGACTTTTTCTGTATAATCACATATGTTTACATTTTCCATCAAGTTTATGTAACAGCTAAAGACCTACACGAGTGTACCAGTAAGTATTGTTGAAACAGATACACCAGATATGTATCTGTTACTACTGATATAAATGAGAGAATGAGTGTAACTGATATTGTATGGTTTTGCTTTTGCCCACTCCACCACATCTTAAAAACAAAAACAGTTGCTTATGGTTTTGGATTGAGTATGTCATAAATTTTTTTTTTTATTACAAATATCTGTTGTAACCATAAGTATTTCTGCAATATCTGTGGTTATCTGTTGTATATTAAAATATTGTTGGCGAGTTGATGAAAAAAAGAAAGTTTATAAAAACTTGTAAAAGATCTCAACCAGGGGTGCCAGATGGTTTTGGTTAGAAATCGGCATATTTTCAAAACCAAATCGGAACTTGATTAAAAAAAAATCGGCAAACTAAAATTAAAAAAAAATCGGCAAACTAAAATTAAAAATATTATTTATATCATTACAATATACATACCTTAATAAAATTTTCGTAATTCTTTTTTATTTAAGTTTTAATTCAAAAATGCCGATTATTCGTGCATGCCGAACTTAGGGCCTTTCGCCCTAATAAGTAAAAAGTAATGTTGTTGTTGCAATTTGTACGACCACAGAACGAGAAGCCTGCGTGTTTTGTTTTTTTTTGTTTTTTTGTTTGGCTTTTTTTTCGCTCAAAATACATTCACGCTCTTTTTCGTTGAAAAATAATTGAAAATAACGGCATCGTACAATAACCCTGCAAATAATAGGACTAGTCCAAACACACGTGTAAAATGTAGCCCACAAAGGACTAGGACTAGTCCAAAAGTAACCCAAACGTATGGAAAAAACATGATCTATTTAACATTACGATATCCTAGGGCAGGACCATAAAACCCAGCTTTGGATTACAAAGGAGTAGTCTTAAAAAATTGTCGTTAAAAAACGAAGACATGTCGTCTCACTACAAATACTTTTTAACAATGACATGGTCTATGCTTGCATTACGTCGGACCAGTCCATGGAGTAGTCCATTTAATCAAATTGGACCAGGTGGTCCAATATTATTTGCAGGGTTATTGTATTCTATCAGTATCCACTAGTATCTGCTTTTGCGAAACAGATATTAACAGATATGATACTCTCTTCCGCTTTTTTATCAACTTACATCCACTCTTTTACAATTCATATCAATATCAACTCATATCTGAAGCACAAGACCACTCATCCATACGCATCCACTTAAGAAAACACACATAAACTTGTACAAACAGATAAATCTGTGCAGGTCTTTAGCAACAGCAGCATTTGTTAAAACTGTCTAGATAATCTTGAAGTGAAAAATTTTATGGCGAATAAAAATTACTTTTGCCAAAAAAATATATAAAAATTATTTTTATTACTTCAAAAGAAAAACAAAAATAATAATAATTATATTGTTACGAAATTAGATTTACCTTGGAATTATTAAAAGTTTTAGTTAAAAGTTAATTTGTAAACTAAAATTTATGTCGTATTAGCTTAAATTTGTTATTTGCTCTACTGTAATTGTAGAAATATTTTTTTGATTTAGATGTAAAACAGTTAGTTAAAGTAATTCGAACAGAAACTTCTAGAATCGACTAGAAGATTCTTGAATCTACTGCTCTACTTTTGGTTGTGAGCTATAAATACAGGCTGACTCGTATATGTTTAGTTTAGTTTGTTTCGAGACATTAAACGGTTCAGTTCGTTACTAAAAAATATTGGATAAATTTTGTGAACGTTATAATTTATTTCAATAATGTTTAATAAGTTAAAAATGAGTGTTTATTTATTTTGATTTGCATTAAAAAAAAACTCAAAGGTTTATAAAGGGAATAAACCGAAACGCGTTTATTAAATTTTTAACAATATGCATTCCGATTTTCAGATGAGTTCCAAGTAAAGTGTTCCCCTAAAAACTAACTGTCTATAGAAAATCGTCCACCTTTTTTTTTAAATATTCTTGCACCTTCATTAAATTCTACTTTATCTACAGCTGTTTAAATCTATTTATTGGTGTTTCACAAGTAATAGTTACTATTTTTCTTTTTAGGCCTTTTTTAAAGTTTTTGCTAAACATTTTTATTTATTATTTGCTGTTAAAAAGTGGTGGCTGTGGCAAAAGCTCTTGTGCATCTGTTTTTTAGCTGCTTTAGCAAACCTGCCAAACACACTCTATTTTTCATACACGTGGTATGAGGTTAAACAATATTTCACATTTTTTTTAAATGGTTTTTTAAGTGAAAATCTTATATTTCATACCCCATTTCTCTTTTTAAGTATCTATTGCTATTGTTTTTTTTTTTATTATGCCACATCGAACGCTTCTGAAAAAAATTAAACAACATGAAGTGGTAAAAGAAAAAAATAAAACGAGAAATGTTTATACATCGTGCATCGTGTAATATTTTGCCCCCGGGAAATAGTTAGTATATGTTTTCCTGTTTTCTTGTTAAGTTGTTTGGAAAAAAAATCAAAATTTAATTTTTCATATACATATAGATACTCTTTTCCTTTGTTTTAGTAAATTGCAACACAAATACCGACAGTTTTATACAATCATAAAAAACATGCAGCAGCTGCTCACCTTCACTTATTATTTTAACTACTCTCACACACACACACACAAACGCACACTAGCTCACATTATCACACATCATAAAAAATAACCCATTTTGAATGCGGATACTAGACCATTCTCACTGTTTAATTTCTCTCTGATGTTTTGTTATTGCAATTTATTTTCTTTTCTTCTATTTTGTATACTTATTTATGCTCTCAGTGCTGCTATATGATGGGATGTTAACCGCACGAGAAAATTTATGCAGCAGCACAACATATTCTCCTACTCATAATGGCAATGATGCGTTAAATATACAAACCAATTTAATACATCCATATAAACTTTATAGCAATAGCAGGAACAACAACAAAACATGAGTGTAGGTTGAAATACGTTTAGGTATATTAATTTGTATGGGGTTTTACTGGTGATTTTGATAAAGAACATTTTAAAAATAATATGATTGCAGTGCCCATGCTCTGGAACAGCTGCGGCGATTAACTTTTCATTTCTTTTAAATAACAGTGCTATTTAATTGTAAGCACTGTTAAATTCTTCTTTGCATATCGAATTTAACTCGACATCTATTTGACAATACGGCAGGGCAGGACTTCCTTAATCTTTATTTTATTCAAAACTCGAAATATATATGTACATTAGTGTGTTCCAAAATCGGGTGTGCTGGCCTTTTTTTAAGTTTTCTTCATAACTTTGTCAAAACCACGATTTTCTTCACTTTTAACTTGTACAAAGTTTATAAGTCTTTGCAATGCATTTGCTCATTTAGAAATAATTTAATAAACATAACAATTTTTTGTGTACGACAACAATATATTGTTACAATAAACATAGTGTAGTTGCCGTAACCATGCCCAACCATATTTTTTCACTGCGTGTATGGAAGATATCTGTTAACTGGCAACTTTTCTTTTGTTTTTCTCTCTTATTTCATTTTTGTATACTTTTATTTCTCTTACATTGTTTTTGTGATTTTTAAGAATTCTTCCCCTTTTTTTAGGATCACTTTGATGTCATAGAAAATTAAAAATAAACAAAAATGGCATAACTTTTTTTGTATTTAATTTTTGCCAAATTCCTAACACGAAAGTATTTGGAGAAGTGGTCGTAATATTAAAATTGTTCACTAATAAAGTAAAATTGCAGTAGTTTTTTTTATTTCAAAGCAAACCCTATCCCCATATAGTTATTCCCAATGTCATAAATCATGTAAACCCCCATACGCTAAATATAATTTTTTTTCTCACTTTACTTTCGCTCATACTGGCACACTCCCACGTATATAGACCAGTATAAACACACACTTTGTTTTTGTTGTTGATTCCTGGCTATAAACAGGAAATGCCCTCAGGATTACGTGCAAAAAATATTTAACGGAAGTGCACAGTTGCGTTTTCCGTAAATGGATGCCAGTTTGTGTGATTCTGTGCATGCGCGTGTGTGTTTCTGTACATGTGTAGGTGTAAGTAAGCGAAAATGAAGTGTCTACATAAAGAGGTGGAATTATATGTAGACAATGTGCTCATACTGTATTCGAATTCCAAGCAATACCAACAGTTACAACCAGGGTTGTGGAGTCGGAGTTGATGTTTTTGTGCCGGAGTCGGAGTCGGAGTCGTAGTACTCACAAAAACTCGCGACTCGGCATAAAAAATTTAAAAAAAAATTTTCAAAATAAAAATTATCTTCTTTAAACACATTTAAAATTTAAATAAATGGTTTATGAATACTGCTCTTATGTGCTGTTTCCAAATGACAGGCGATGGACTGAGTGCTTTTCATATACAGGGGTGTGCTGGAAATTGCCAAAGTAAAACGCAGGAATTTTAAAAGTCGTTTTTAAATAAGATTTTTGTAATAAAAGAATTTTTTGACAAATATTTAACAAATATTTTCCTATTAAACAGGATTTTAAACCAAAAATTATAAGAATTAGGTTTAAAGTTTATTAAAAACAACTTCCAAATTCTTGCGTTTTGCGATTTCCAGCACACCCCTGATAAATTTTGCTACATAATCAATCGCCTGTCATTTGGAAACAGCACATTAATGTTTGCGTACGGTAATTGCTTCTCAAAAACTATAATTTTTAGAAGGCCGTACGGTAATGAAAAAATAAAATTAACATCACTGAGTCTTATATACATTTAGCATCAAGACTATAGTAGGAGTCGGAGTCGGAGTCGCACTTAAAAAATTTCAGCATTTGGAGTCGGAGTTAGTACTTTTTTCGGACGACTCCATAGCCCTGGTTACAACAGTAGCAATAACAGAAGCAGCAACAGTACGTGTTTATTTGCCAATACATTATAAATGCAATTGTGTGTAACTTAGTACAACAACTTACATTCATCCCAACAGCTAACCGATTGAAAAACAAAAAAAAAGATCTTCCAATTTACTCTGCGCTCCAGATAATGTGTGTGTGTGTGTGTGTGTGTGTGTGTAATAATTTAACTTGTCCATTGGTGTTATTTTCCCTGTAGGCTAAACTTATGCATGATTTCTTTTCATTATAAAAATAGTTTTATTTTATAACTTATCTTTTCGAAGAGGGCTGATACGAGAGCGATTTCGAATATTTTTCTTTATTTATTTCAGTTTTACTTTTTTAAATTTGTTGTTCTTCTTAAGTTGTTGTATTATTGTACTCTTAACCGATAGTCCCAATCCATATTATGAAACATTTGCTGCGAAACATTTGAGTTTGTTGATGAAAATGGGAAAGACGAATGGAAAAGTGTGATTTGTTTCATGTACAAGCAGTTTTTGTAAGTTTGTTATTGAAAGAAAGATAAGGCATACAAAATGACTCAATGCTGTAAAACAAAAATGTTTATTCTATGGACACGAATGCAGTTTCAAGAGAATTGAAGAAAGTTTTTTTCATAATATGGAGGAGGACATGGTGAAATAAATTTGTCATTACGTTTTTAATTTCCTTGATATTGATCTTAGACCCAATAATGTATTAATATTTGGGTAGACCGATATTGATATTGTGCCATCGATCTTATGACAACTTTTGGCGGAGGAAAAAAGTTTCAGTACGACATATCAAAAAAATCATTTTTGAGGCGCCCAATTTTTTTTTTTTTTTTTATTAGGTAATAAAAAAAGATCAGCTGATTTAATTTATTTTTTTGTAACCTTTTCAAGGTGAAACTGTACGCTTAACACGATGGTAATAGTTGTTTTTCCAAAATAAATGTCTTTCTTGAGGTTTTGGATGAGTTTTTGTCAAAAAATCTATATTTTTTAAGCGTTAATTTTTAAGGTTTTTTTTAAGAAGATTTGTTAAAAAAAAAAATTCATCGATTAAAATTTTTTAAATATATCCTATCCAAGGTAAAATTGTACGTTTAAAATGATGGAGATGTATTATATATTCTGATTTTGAACGAGAAGCGAAGTTGATTTAACGATGTCCGTCCATCCTTCCGTATGTTCGTTTACATGGGTTTCCGGAAGACCTCAGATATGTATAATGGGGACTTGGGAGTCTAAATCTAATCATTTTAGAATGTGATAGTTACAAATTTAATTCTTCTGAATGATTAATATAATATATCTTTGATTAATTTCAATTAATTTTTTAATCTGTTTTAATTAAAATTGCTTTAAAATTAATATTTATTACCATTTTATCTCAAATCAAAGCTCCAACACCTGGTTTAATTTCATGGTATCAGCCAATGTTAATGGTAAATTTTATTAAAAAAAGAAGAAAAAATAAATAAAACCAAAAGTGAAGTAAAAAATTATAATTTTTCTTAAGTTTTATTTTTATTCGACCTTTAAAATTCAATATTAAGTTAAAATGCTTGTGTCGATGTTTGTGTCGATCAACATTGCATTGTTTTTATGTTAATTGTATTCTTAGTGTATTTATGTATTTATGTATTGTTGTTTTATTGTTAAATTTTAGTACTCATTCCCCGATGATGATATTCAAAGAATATTGAAATATCGGAAATAAATAAAGAAGAATCTTACATACAACAGACCTCGAGTTTAAGTATTTTAACTCAATAGTAAAAAATTATAACTAAAATTAAATAATTTTCTTTTTCACATTTTTCAAATTTTTCACATTTTTTATTATTTGGTAATAAGAATTTTATTAATCTTCTTAAATAGTTTCTTCAAAGTGAATTGGTACTGTATAAAAGTTTCACAAATTGTGGTGGATGGTATAAAAATCTTAAATTTGGAAACGATTAGCCATACGAAAGATCTTTTGTATTGGAAAAATTTAAATTTTTCTAATTTCCTATTTTTCAACAACAAATCTAAAAAAAGTTATAATATTAAAATAAAATTTTGATTAAAAATGCATTTATTTTTTTTAAAGTCCAGCAGGATTTAAAAAAAAGAAACAAGACCAACAACAAAGTGATTACATTGTGTATTAAAAAATGACACCTTTGGGAAATTAAATCTAAATTTTCTACTTCTGCTTGTAGCTGTGGCTTCTTAGCCACAGACCACTTGCTCTGGCACATGGAAATAAAACAATAAAACAATACATTAAACACAACAGTTTGTTTTCACTTTGAGTTTTTGCATATTTTGTTTTTCTTTTTCAATTTCTTAAAATTAATATAATTTTTGAAATTATTTTCCACTTAGTATTCGTTTAATTTTTTTAATAACAACTTTAATTAGAGCCTAACACATTTCCTATGTAGGAAGGGGAGTCATTTGGCTGCATGTCAGATTGTTCATTTGGCTGGCACTTACTTTATGTTGTGTTCTGCAATGCGAGTTGTAAGGCAAAGTAAGTGCTCGCAATTGTCAACGTTAAATAGCAACAAACAAATAGCAAAAAAAAAACAGCTACAAAAGTGAAATCTTCTTGTCATATGGAATGGTGATTTTCCACTTGAAATACAATTTTATTAAGTCCCACAGCGCTTTGGTAAAACATTCAGACTTACACAAACTGTTTTTTAGTCTCGGTCGTTTTAAGGAAAAAAAACCGCAACAATAATGACGATGATGGTGATGAAAACAATGTTGCTGGCATTTCTTAAAAACAACTTTGGAAACACCGTTAAGAAGAAAACTCTAGTCTGATATCAAACTTAACAATAACAAAATAATCAACATAATAAAACGGTCGGTATCTTAAATTCAATTGTTTTTTCTTTCTACTGTATTGTTTCCTTTTAAATAAAAATTGAGTTAAAGTTATCTCGTAGAGTTTTTTCCTTTTCTTTGCTTTCTTGTTGTTTATAAAGAAGCAACGACAAGTGGTTGATGGAATGACTTTAATGAAATTATGGTTTAAAATTGTTTGTAACGAAAATTATGACACACTTTAACACAAACTATTATTTAAATTTTCACTTAATATTGATGGTGTGAAAATAGTTTTTTAAGATTAGTTTTAATATTTATTAAAAATTAATTGATTGAAGTAAAGAAATTAAAGAAAAAGAGAGAAAAGTCTTGATTTTGCGAAAATTATTACACTTTTACAAGAAATATTTTAATATACACAAAAAAAACTAAAATTGTTTTTAATTATAAAATTTGTAATATTAATTAAAAAATTAATTAAATTTGCACCAGTTAACAAATTAATTTTATCAAATAAATATTTTTTGATATTAACAATATGTTGTGCAGTTCAGAGAAAAAAATAAAAATTGATTTAAATTTTTTTTTTTTTTTAATTCCCTACGCTAATCCCCGCGAACCTTTCGCTTGTCTGCAGGAAAGAAACCAGAGTCGCTGGCGGGAATCGAACCCGCGACCCCGGGGTTGATAGACTAGCTCACTAATAGCTAGCCTACCGGGGCACTCTAAAACTGGATAGATAAAATTTGCTCCAATAAAAAATTAATGGTATCAATTAAACGTTTAATTCACTTGATTAAATTTTTAGTTTAAACTGATTTTGTTTTTGATTTATGGATTAATTGATAAAAAATTTGCGAGAATGTCTTCTGTGTATCTTAAAAGCATTACGTTTTAAATAAAAGTCATAAAAGCTGCCTTTAGGAAGATAAAATGTGCAAAAAAAATGAAACTACAGCATAATTTAAACTGGCAATGCTTTTGCAAAGTTAAAAATGACACTGCATTTGAGCAGTGTGATTTAAACACTGATTTGACGTTACATACAGATATTTAGAACGGCAGCCAGCCACTCATACTGTAAACATTTGATCTTAATCTTATGGCGTCTTCTTTTCTAAAAAAAAAAAGTGTATCATAAGAATTTAAGAAGTGTTGCATATTTCACCTTTGCAAAAGAACACAAGTTTCGGCATAATACCATAATGTCAAATTAGCGTTTAAAATTTTAAGCTCCTCTTTACCGCTTATTTCTTAGTAGAACAAACATTTTCTTTTTAACCACCTTCAACTACAATTCGATTCGGAAAAAAGCCAACCAATTGTAGTGGGAATGTAAGAAAAGATAAAGTCACTGTTTATTGTTGATGTTTTGTTAAAGCTTTGATATCGTTACAAGTGGAATTTAGAGTGTTTATAATTCTTATTCGCTTTACAGTTTTATTTGTATAAAATGTTTAGGTTTGCTTAAACTGATACAAATAAAACCTTAAAGCGAATAAGAATTGCAAACACTTTACATTCCTCTTGTTTGTTTTTTTTATTTAAAAGTGACAATTGCTTATTAAAATATCGAAAAATAACAAAATTTTATTTATACATTTATAATGAAAACAGATAAAAAATCAACAAAAAAAGAAACATTGTGAAAATTAAACAAGTTTTTAGAAGTTTCTTTAAAAATGAACTACAAAAAAGACATGTATTTTAAATCATCGCGGGTGTAACAATATCAAAGCTTAAACAAAACACCAGCAACAAACAGTGAGTTTATCTTTAAATTTAAATTTTTCGTTTTGTGAGGATTGCACATTCTTTCGAAATGAGCAAGGAGCTGGCGTTACGGTGAATGGCGACCGCTATTTTGTTTCCAAAACGAAATTATGTTCCAACAAGACAGCACAACTTGCCATACAGCTCGCTTTACAATCGATTTATTGTAAAATCAATTTGGGGACAACTTTATTTTCAGAAGTGGTCCTACTCACTGGACCTCTGGTTCGTGTGATTTAACACCTCTGGATTAATTTTTATGAGGTTATGTAAAGTCATTGCTTAACGCCGACAAACCAGCAACTCTTGAAGCATAGGACGTCAAGCCGCCATTGACGTCATTAGGTCAGATTTATTGTTAAAATAGTTGAACATTTGACTGATTGAGTGGACCATGAAACTCGTAGCCGCGGCGAACATATGCCGGAAATCATCCAATATAATGATCCACCAGATTAAAACAAACTCAATTTTATTCCAACAATATTACTGTCTTGTATTATCATTTTAAGTTCTCATGCAGCTAAAAAAAATTTGTGGAGAAAAAAAAATATGTTTTGCCCAAAAAATTTAAAGTTTTTATTTTCCATAGTGTACTTTTAGGCAAAAAATATTTTTTTTTTCTCCACAAATTTATTTTTACCGGCAAAACTGTTGATTATAAAGAAAAACGTTATATGAACGGATTAAAGAAATTGTAATTCTTAATTTTTTTCAGTTTGTTTTAGCAAAATCGGACAAGTGGTTCTCGAGTTATGTTAAACAAAAAAACATCAAGATAAGGAAAAAATTAAAATGTCATAAAAAAAAACTGACACATACGAACGCCAAACCCTTTGAGGGTTTTACTATACTGACCTAGTACCACCATCCTGACTTGGAATTTCTCACCCCCCAGACAATAATCCCAAAAATGTTCCATAGTGTAATTTGCCACATTTTATAATGGAGAAATGTTCGTAAACTTGAAATAGGTATATTCATGCTTTATTAATTTTTTTTTTTAATATGAAAAATAATTTTCTCCTGGATTTTCAATATATTCATCAGACATTTCAATATAACATAAAAATTATTAAAATTATGTTTTATATTTGTATGCTCCTGAGTACATCAAAAACTTTTTAATGTGATTAAATATTGTAAGTCTTAATTGTTTATGTGTTACATTATTGTACTTATTTTATTGTTTTATAATTTTTAAATAGACAATCCCTTGAAAAAGTCGACAAACAATCGACGAAACGTCGGGAACAAAATATTGTAATTAGAAATTGAATTTTATTTACATTGAAGAAATGTATGCTCTATTAGCTTGACAAAAATAACATTCATAAATTCATCACTCTGGCCAAAAAAACAACTACAGCAATAACATAATTAAGTTTCATACATAAAAATACTAGAATAAAAATAATATCATTTTTCGTATTGAATTTAACGAGTTTCAAAACAAATGCATGGCTCCCAAAAATAGCCAACAAAATCGCCAACTATTTTAAAATATCGCCATGTCGCCAAATCGAATATTAGGTCGCCAATCATGTTTGAAAATCGCCACGTTTGGCGAGAAATCGCCACAACTGACAACCCTGAGTAGTATTCTTATTGTCAGAGATTCCTGCAAAAACGGTTGAAAAGCTTGTCCTGGTAATGATTTATTTATGTTATTAAAATTAGGTATATAGTAATTTATATTCCAATATGGCCATAAAAATAAACCAATCATGAAAAAATATAAGAAATATCTACACCCAGAGAAAAAACATGTTTAAATATGTTCACCTCTAACCAAACTATTTTTAAAGAAAATTTTCAACATATTATGTTTTATATAACCATATTATTGTCAGCGATAACGATATTTTGGTTACATTTGCCCTCCACCAAAAAGCCCCAACCATATTATTGTTGCCTCCAAACATGTTATGATCCATATTAGCTAAAATTTGTTTAACACTTACAGTAGCATGTTGGTTTTCAACCATAGTATGTTGCTCTTGGAAAAGAGGAAAATACTATTGTAAATTTAAAATCATATTATTATCACATTTAACCATAACATTTTTAGAGGCAACCATAATATGAAAATAGTTTGGTTGGAGGTGACCATATTTAAACATGTTTTTTCTCTACGTGTATGTATAAATGTTCATATTTTAATTATTATTCATATTGAAGGAATAACACCATTAATGTATAAAAGCTTTTAAATGTGTAATTTGACTTAGAAAACACATTCGAATAATATGAAAATTTATATAATAAATGTTACTCACCATGTGAAATAAATTCCCAGATTCTATTTGTTAAAATATCTAAGTGCATTGGCTTAGAATTTACTACTTTATTAACATTTTACCGTTGCAAACGCCAAACTATATCAAACTTACCACCAAATTACTGAAACGCTAAGCAAACACCAACATTTTGCTCAATCTTTAATATGAAATAAAATTGAAAATCAAGATAATGAACTCCCTCTAAACCCCAACATGTTTTGTTGCGGTCTTCTAAGTGCTGTTAGTGGTGGCCGACCAACGAAAGTAACAAGCTCTCAAATAAAATAACAATAAAAAAATATATTAATAAAATAAAAAAACACCAACAATAATAAAACGAAATGTAGAAAACACAAGTTGATTTTTTTTTATTTTTAGATCTTTCCCAAACAGACAAAAGAAATTACATTTTATTGTCAATAAAACTGGAGGATGAATGTTCTTCTCTCGCATTAATACCAACTACAACTTGTACATCAATGTGGCTAAATAAACAAATGAACACAAACTCACTTTGATTGTAGTTGATGGTGATGACGCAGAAAATAAGATTCACATAAAGAATGAAACAAACTACTTGCCCTTAAATGTTGTTCTTTCTTTCTAAACGCGGAAATGGAAGTAGACAAATAAAGATAAACATTAAGAGACTACTTTGTACAAGTTTTGTATGTTTTTGTTACAGATAATACAGTTCATGTTGTTGCTATTATTGTTTAATGATGATAAACATTTCTAACACTCACATGTGTCGTATGTGTTGAAACAAAGTTTTTTGTTTATACCCTGCAAATAATAGGACCAGTCCAAACACGCGTGTAAAGAGTAGTCCACAAGGGACTAGGACTAGTCCAAAAGTAACCCAAACGTATGGAAAAAACATGGTCTATTTAACATTACGATGTCCTAGGGCAGGACCATATAACCCATCTGTGGACTACAAAGGAGTAGTTTTAAAACTACTCCATTGTGTACACAAGAGGATTAGTTTTAACTTCGTTTAAAAACGAAAACATGTCGTTAAAAAACGAAGACATGTCGTCTCACTACAAACACTTTTTAACAATGACATGGTCCATGCTTGCATTACATCGGACCAGTCCATAGAGTAGTCCATTTCATGAAATTGGATCAGGTGGTCCAATAATATTTGCAGGGTAGACTTTGTTTAAGGAATTCGTTAAAAAGAACAAAAATATCTTTATTGGAGGTCAATAGGTAGAAATGGAAAAGTTAGTGTTTAATCTGTTGATTTCAAACCAAAAATTTAAAACAACAGTTTTATGAACTTAATTTAATTAACTGTAAAAAATTTTTAAGCTAAAGCTTCTAATTTTCCAGAGTCTTTCATATGTAGAAATCCATAAAGAGGAAATCGTCGTGTATGGCAGTATTAGCGAAAACGTCTTGTTTGGTGTCGTCCATTAAAATCTATGCGGGACAGTACACAGAGCGAAAAAAGACGTTAAAAAATTGTCAACCAATGGTAATAAATTGATTACAAAGTGATTACATATATGACCAAATAATTGAAAAAATTTATATTAAATCTAATATTTAACGATGAATTTTCTGTACTTTTTAAAATTTTTATTGTACATTTTATTAAAATTAAACAGTTGAATTTTTTTTAATTTTTTTTTTAAAAATTTGAAATAAATAAGAAAAATGCATCATATATTTTGATTAATTGTGTTCAGTATGGTTTATTTATTACTATAATAAGAAATGACAACCGAATGTGGTCAATATACCAACGGTGTGTTGTCAAAAATTACAACAGCATGTTGTCGAAATGACACCATTATGGCTATAATATATTAACATTTTGTTGACAGAATGAGACCAAAAGGTGACAAAATCACAACGTGGTGGTTAAAAAATATTGACACCATCTGTTATAAAATTGAGCACAAACGTAGTTGGCTTACTTTTGACAACGAATGGTGTTAATTTTGGTATTTTTATACCGCATTTTTCCCTCAGTGTATAAGCGACATTGTCTTAGGATTTGTCTTCTATCAAATTATAAGTAACAAAGTACAAAAGACATTGTCTTGCATAAAAAGCCATTGACGACAATATGAAAGACAAAGTCTTCAATAATGTATTCTATAAAATATAAATGATAACTTTCTATGCAATAAATAAAACGCCCAAAAACAATGTAAAGCAAAGTTAAAATATTCCTTGAAGTGAGAGAAGCTAAAAATGCCGGAGTATTTTTACAAGTGATTTTGCGAAGGTTTTATGCTAATAAGATGTAAATTATTATTTTACCTTAAAATTGCAATGAATTAATAATATGAATAACTGTTTATTAACCATAATTTTTGACGATATTGTCTTCCACGCAGCCGGTGAAGACTTAGTAGACATTGACGTTGGAGACGACGATATTGTAGTTTAAGTATGTCATCATCCAGACAATAAATTTTTTTTTTAATTAATTGTTGCAAGTTTCAGTGTCCAGATTATGGAATTTTAGTCTTCCCATTTTTGTATTTCCAATGTCAAACATGCTGTTTATATGATTCATTCTTGTTTCATTTTAAAATTTTTTTTGTGTTGTTTGTGTAATTTTATTTAAAATAGAATAAAAAAAAGTAAGTAAAAATTTAAAATATATTATTTAATACTTTTATTAATATTATTTTTTTATAATTATCACTTTATTTTATTTACGTTAATTTTTATTTGGATTTTTTTTTTGTTTATTTTTTTTTTTTTTTTTAGCTTGTTCATGATCTGACGAAAATTGTTATCAAAATTGGAGATGATAGTAAATTTTTACTGTTTCGCAGCATGTTTCAAAATGAAACGACCTGTTTCGCTCTTGAAATGTTGTATGGCAAAACATGTTGTTTCAATCATGTTTGTCGCGCGAAACAGGAATGGGAGAGCGAAACGTTGATGTCCGTGTGAACGTGGTACTACGGCGTGAACATTTGCCAGTACTGGCAAAACTGTAGCAATACATGCAACCCTTCTAATATATTTCCAATTTTCCATCGGTCTTGTTTACTGTTATGCAAATTTTTGTGACAATACACAGAAAGAAAAACACTCGGGATAAATCAAGTTTTTATGATTACTTTAAGTACGAGTCGTGCTCAAAAATTCAAGTACGAATAACACTAAAACGTACTCAAAACAATCCTAAATGGCATTACTTTCGAAAATCAATCCCGGAATTTCTTGAAATAAGTATAAAATTCTTAAATCAAGTAAAAAAAAATTTAACTTTTCGTTGTGTTTAACCCACCGGCTTACGCATGTGTTGATTTTCTATACACGTTTAATAAAGGTCTGGCCAGACTCATGTGTACCATGAAGGGTTAAAAATTAATTTGAACTCATGCTTTTCATTTAGTTTAGATTTTTGGTTAAATATGTACATAAGAATTTTAAAGTAAAAACCATATCGGGCATGATTTATCATACTGTAAGGTGTAATACGAGTAAGTAAATCAATCATAATTACTTTTCTAATTTCTTTTTTGGTTTTTTTCAAGCACGAATTCAGGATAAAATCAACTTTGCTATAATTGAATCAAGCGCATTTTGAGATTGATTCAATCTTAGTTGTACTTTAATCAATCTTATTTTCGGATTATGCCAAGTACGAAATCGGGATTGAATATGGATAATTTAAGTATTTTGCGATTGAAAATCCATACAAGAATCAATCTTTCTGTACTTCATTCAAGAAGATCCATATTCACCGTACTATTAATACCGCTTCGGATTAATTTGAGTAGGGATGGATTGACATTTCTTTTGAGTGTACAATTGGACAGTGATTTTAAAGAAAAAAATCATACAGTAAAAAAAATAAATATATTCCGCTTTGATTTTTTATATTTTAGTTAAGTGTTATCTATGTTCACACAATATAGTTATTTTAAGCATTTTTTTAATAAGTTTAGTTGAAGTAAAAATGTTTAACTAAAACTTGCACTGCAACATTCAAGTTTAACATTTTTTTGAAAGCGAACTATCTTAATTACTGTCTGGACGCCGACGTCAAAAAGACAGTTAGTAGTGTTTTTGGCAACTAATATATATTTTCTTTATGTCTTGCCAGTACTGTTAAATGAAAAAGCTGTGTTAACGACAAGAAGAGCGACATTGTCTTGCTTTGTATCGTATTGCGCACGAGTTTCATGCCACTTGCTCGAAAATGTCGTTGACGATTTTTTTCTAGCTGTCTTTCACATGCCGTTTAGGAAATAATATTGTTGTCCATCCATCTTCAAGGATGTCTTACAAACGTGAACTGTTGGGACATCAAAACCTTTTCGAAAATAAATGAGTTTTGCTTGGGCCCTTATTGTGTAAAACGCAATGCCAAAAATAATATTAAAAGCAAAAACAAATTCAAAAGTGTTTCATATTAAAATCAACATTGGATTTTCTACTTCAAACGCTGCATATT
Organism: Pollenia labialis; assembly: GCA_949318255.1. Classification (NCBI taxonomy): domain Eukaryota; kingdom Metazoa; phylum Arthropoda; class Insecta; order Diptera; family Polleniidae; genus Pollenia; species Pollenia labialis. The sequence goes on from OX439141.1 coordinate 147,923,604, forward strand.
TTGTGGCGTTGAAAATTCAAAACGTAATATGAATTTCTGTTGAAAGCAACAACAAAATTATAAAATATTTTTGACTTTGTTTTTGCTTAAAATGTATTTTTTGGCTTTGGGTTTTTTTAGAGTTTGCTAAAAGCCGTAAAAATGTAAAACCGGGTTTTTAAAAGATTACAACCGGTCGGTTTCGGTTCGGTTTTTGGCTTTGAAAATATCATAGTTAAACTGCATACATAAACATATATATTTTTTGGAATAAAATACAATTTTTTAATTGTTTCAATTTAGGTACTTTTATTAACCCTTAAGTGTATACCTGGGTTTGGCCAGGCATATTTTAATATATAACGAAACTGTATGTATTCCTCATTCAAAGTGTTTTTTTACAAGAAACTGAGAAAAAGTGGAAATTTAATCACTGTGGGCTTCGCAAATATCCAAATGAAAATGTTGTACATATTGTATCCAACTGTGCCCGGCCAGGCCCTTCCCTATTATATATGTACTGCAGTAAATAAAATCACATAATGAAACGTATCAAAACGCATGCACAAAACATAAAAATTCTTTCTTTACTGTTTTTGTTCTAAGAATTATTCTATTTCCTAACAAAATATTGCTGATATAGCCTTAAAACCCCATACATATAAAATTAGTCCCAGCGTTGCCCAGGGGTTTGTTAGTGAGTTTTTTCTATATTCAGAAAAACTTTATACAAAATACTAGTTGCCCCATCAAGTGGTAGTTTGTGCCACACAAGTTAGGTATCTACTTTAGAGTTAAAAAGGTAACATTTCCTTGTCTTAGCACTTATTTTGAATTTCAAGAATTTTGAAATACCTTGTCATTGTTGCAGGCTGTTATGTATAAAGTTTTTGTATATGAAGTACGAGTATAATGCATAATTTTCAATTTCTTCAAGCAGAACTATATTGTCAAAGTAAAAGCTAAACCCGAGGTTTTTTTTGTCAGTTTTCGGTTTTTAGGTATTTAAAACAGCGGTTTCGATTTCGGTTAAAACCGAACAGCGATCCCTAGTTTTCTTGGATTTGGTTTTTTTAATTAAGATAAATTCGCCCAGGGTTATTTTCTGGTATATGGCTAAAAAAATATGGGCTTTAATATTAAGCTAAGATATCTCAAAAATAGGATGTGATGGAATACAGATTCGGATTAAGTACAACTCAAACCCTTAAAATTCAGTCAACTTATTCCAAAAACAACGATATATTGTAGGGTATCCACTCGATAATCGTTGTTCGATTCATCGAGGAAATCTTTTGCCATTATAAGATCGAATTATTAAAATAGATGATTTCGATTAACGAATAATTCGCACAATTTATGTCAATTAATCGATTAAAATAAATTTTTCATAAAATTCATTCAAAAAGAAGAATATTTTTTTAGGTTTCTAACTGATTACCTGCTTGTTTTTCAAACTGAAATAAAAATTTTCGTTACGAAATGTATATTAAAAACAAAAACAAATTTGAGTTTTTTTTATTGTTTTTTCAATAAAAATTCCCAAGTAATAATTTTTATTTTATACTCGTTTTAATTCAATTGTCAACTGAGTCCTTCAACTAAATTGATGATTGGCCACACACTTCATAAACTGAATTGAAAGATTTTAAATTAATTTTAAAATTTAATGAAATAAAAGAAAATTTTTGAAAAATTATTTTTTTTTTTTAATATTTTGCAAAAGTAAACTACAAACATTAATTTTGAAAGATGATCAAGAGACTCGAGCACACACAGTACAATCGAATTCAAAGACTTGTGGCCGTTTTCTTTTTTCCCAGCGAAAAAGTGCCCATTAAAGAAATTTGTTTTTCTCAATGTCTAATTTGCATTTATTCTCTCGGAAAGCTAACCAGCACTCATCTGCCAATTATTAATTTTCCTTTTATTTGCCGTACAGATGTATTTTGAGAGGTGTTGCCAACTGTAAACAATGTTTTTTGTCGGTATATTGAGAAACCCAAAATCTTTAACGGACAGTTTATCGGTCTCATAAATTTATATTGACATTAGGTAACAGACAGTTTGTCGATATATTGAGAAAATGGCTTGAAAAAAATCAAAATCTTTTGGTTTTTTTCTTCAACCATCTCGACAGCTGCCAAACTAATCAGTTGACAAAGCCATACACGCTTTGACAATTACCGACTCAGTTGACAATTGAATTGAAACGCGTATGGCTGCTTTAAAACGAAATTACCGGCCTGTTCATCGATTTCGAGCGAACACTTCGTTCGCTTTACTTACATGCATGTTAAACAAAAACAATATTTTATTATATGTTTTTGTTCTAAATGTAAGTTAAGCGATCGAAGTCTTCGTTCGCAAATAGATGAACAGACAGTTAATGTATGTAATTACCTTTTGTATTTATGAAGTGGACAAACAGGGAAGTTGTAATAAAAACCGAAAATTTTGATAACTTTGTGAAAGGAAACGGAATAAATTCGGATAAGGAATATGATCTGATATATATTATTATAGATTATTTTTGGTCGAGAACGCAAATGTTGCAAACTTTTTGACAAGTCAAACAAAAAATAGAAAACATCTACAAACATACGTTTTTCCTCAAGAAGATAACCAGAAGTTCGAAGAAAATAAATAATAGTTATTCAAAATTTCCTTCGCATTTATAAATATGCACTGTCAGATTAAGGGTTACCGGTTTTTACAGACAGATAATGTCGACAAATATCTAAAATTTGTTGAATTAACGAAAAGGTTTACTGAATTAAAGAATAAATTTACTAAATTAAGGAATTCTTAACTTAGAGATAATAATATTTATGAACTTTTTTCGTCAAATTTTTCGTTATATTAACGAGCAGTTCATTAAATTATAGAAATAAAATATTTTTAAGAACAGTCATTCATTTTCACAACAAAAAAATTAATTGAACGAAAATTAATAAATATTTCATTTGCTCAACGTTAAATTTTTCAACTTAATAATTTTATACGGGAACCATTTTAAAATTTTATTTTTCTGAAAAATTCAAAAAAAATTATCGAAAATTTTAAGAATATTTCCTGCCGAAAATTCAAAAGTTATTTTCTGAGATTTTCAACGCTTTTCGTTTATTAAAGAAAACACTAGTTATATTCCAGCAAAATGTCCAAAAAAGCTTTACTGGTTTCTGGTTAATTTAAAAAAAATGCATTCTTAACCCAGAAAGTTTAAAATCCATTTGGGTTTTCATTAAAATGTCGACATTGTCACTGTCTGTTTTAACATAAAATTTATAATAGCCGAATTAAATAAAACTCACTATGAACAATGAAAGTCTAAAAATAAATCTTATTGTCACTTTATTTAAATATGAGCTTTTAGAACAAAGGCAATCCCTATCTTATTTCCACAAACCAGTCTCTTTAAACGAATGTGTAGTAGATCTACAACTTAATTAAGTCAATAAATTAAATGATATTAAGCCAAAAGATGCTGGTGGATGTCAGTAGTGTCTGATGTTTTATTTGGCGGCAAAATTTTAAATGCACACCAGGGGAGCCATAACTTTTTGGTCATTTAAACAACATTTTTATTGGTATCTTTAAACAAAATAGATGTACTTACTTTAAAATACTTGAGTATTTATAAACAAACATTTGCACACACTAACCGATATATAAACACCAAAAAAAAAACAACAAGAAACAAAGTGACAAGGAAAACCAAACCAAATAACAACCGACAGCAATTTACAACAAAACAACACATTTACACAACCACCCATTGAATAATATAGACGAACAGACAAACGGATGGCCGGATAGACCGATATACAAAATACTAACCAACCAAATAACCAACCAGTCAACAAACCAACAATAAGAAAAACAAGTTTAAAAGTATGGTCGGTCAAGTTCGTCCATATGATACCCTACACCACAGGTTTTAGAGACAATTTTCGAGATGGCATTTAAATCTATTTTATAAAATCTATGGACGAATTAAAATCAAGTTTGGTATGATGAATTGCATTGCAATAAAACACTTTTGAACAACGAACATAATAATATGGTTCATTGCCACTCTGTTCCGGAATGAAGCTTGTATGGGGGCTATGTGAAATTATGAAACGATTCAAACACTTTTAAATAGGTTTGGTCCTTATGGAAATTAAATTGCACATATAAAATTTCATTAAATCATCTTCGAAATTGCGACCTGTTCTTTGCATGAACAGACAGACAGCCGGACGGACGTCGTTAAATAGACTCAGCAAGTGATTCTGAATCTATTGGTATTCTAAAATGTGGGTTTATGACCGATATTTTCAGTGTTAGTCTGGGTTCACACTATGAAAGTTTTCTTTCAGAAAGTCTGAAATTATGGGTGAGAGAGGAGAGAAGATAAGCATGTTCTCTTCTCTTGTGTTTAACATTGTCATTATCGTAAATTTTAATTTATATCGCCAAAAATTCCAAACGGCTACAAGTTCGACAACGACTCTTAAATTAAGGCCGGGTATCTTTCAATTAGAATTTCAGGTACCAGCGCGCCCTCACTTCTTCACGGATATTAGCATAAATTTTTAATGTTTTCGGCTTATTGGCATACAAACTACTTTTTAAGTGACACCAAGGAAATAAATCAGAAACAGTGAATTCGAGCGATCTATCTATCACCAAAAAAAAAATAGCCATAGTTGCACGAGCTATGGCTCCATCATGTTGGAACCACAATTCTGGATTGTTCTCTACCTCGGGCCTTGGGAAATTTTCAATAATTGCTCGGTATTAAATGCCATGCACATTAAATTAAAATATGTGTATCGAAGTGGGTGCAGTTAATGTTCAACAATTATTCTTGGATATGGGTGTCCCATATTCGGCAATTTTATTTACTCAAGTGACTATTGAAATTGCAAATGGGTCTCATCGCTTATTATTCGACAGGCTCTTTTTGTCTGAATCAGGGCTGTGGAGTTGGAGTTGAAGAGTTGAACTTGAGATTTGTGTACCGAAGTCGATAATCGAATGCTGATTTTCAAAATAAAATTGAACAACTTTGGTTTCTTGTTCTGTGTTAAGTCTTTCCATTATTAAATTCCTAAGTTTTTAAAGATAATTTTGAATAAAAACCGTTATTAAAACTATACGTTGCGCCACCCTATGCATATTTACATAGATTGACTTTTATTTATGCTTACAAAAATGCATATAAGTTAGTCGCTAGTCTATACGGATTATTTTGTATCCAAAAGCTAAAATTAATAATAAATATTTACAATTAAAATTTGTAAAATAATCTTAAATATACCCAGGAGTCTTTGTAACTTCCAAATAGTACTTTAAGTCTCTTCGGCACATCATTTAAAAAGTATAGAGTTCTGCTCTCTTTCCTTTGCTTGTAGTGTTTTTCATAAGGGATTTTCCGGGACAAAAATCCCGGGATCCCGCACATTTGTCGGGAAAAAAATCCCGTGAAATTTGTGCGGGAATTCCCGGGATTTTTTTTAATTTAACTATGCCAACTTTGCAGCTGATATAATTGTAAGTAAGTTAGTTGTCTCTTAAGCAAAAAGGTCCTAAGTCATTGGCTTTAATTAAATTTTTTTTTTTTTATAAAATACCCCAAAAAAATATTTTTCAATTTAACATAGCGAAAAACTACAGTTTCTGACTTAAGACAGTTTTGCCAAACGACTAAAAGATGTCAATCATATCCGGTAAGTAAGGCAATCTTTTATGCTTTGAAATTTCGAAAGAAGACAATTTACAGAATTTTTAATTTGTTTAAGACCCAAATTTATTTTATAAAAACGAAAAAAAGTTGTTCCCACTTGGTTCAATAAATTTAATGATTTTTTATGCAGAGCAGCTGCATAAATGATTCTGTAAGAGATGATGACAAAAGTTATTAATAAAAAAACGATTTTTTTTAAGGAATTACAAGTTTTGAAGGAAAGGAAACGTGTTTTGTCACTGAAATCTTCTTGATAAAAATTAGAAATGGGCTTTCAAACGATTCTGTAAATGATTATTCTGAACTAAAATTCAATTGTAAAAGAAATATTTTGGTTAAATAATTCAACTTTTTTGGTTTTTTATAAATGCTGTTGAATTTGAATTAATTCTGTGGCAATAAGTGCTAAAGTGTATTTGTTTAGTTTTATAGGAGAATAATTTAAAACTTTAAAGGTGGCTTTTTAAAATATACTCCGAATTTAATATAATCATCAGCTCTCTGCGGTTATAGTTTTTAAATTTTTATTACTAAACACCCCTAACACTCACAGATCGGAAGTTTTTTTATTTCAAATGTTATTGCACATTAAAAAAATATTACCAAAAAGTAATTTTGCTATATAACTATATAACTTCATTAAAAATCCTACAAAATAATTGAAATTTTGCCCATATGTACATTCAAACATGAAGATCTTATGGTGCCATTAAGCACTCTTTCCTTTTTACCACAGAAATAAAAAAGTTGAATGCATTTATAAACTTATTAAGTTGACCTCAGGATATGTTATTGTTCAAATAAATTTAATTAACTAATAAATATTTTGAATCGATTTGTGTTGAGCAGGAAATCCCGGGATCCCGGGAAATTTAAAAATAAATCCCGCTTTCCCGGGAAAAGAAAAACTCTATTTGCTTGCAATTTCATATGGTTATGTAGAAAAATCATTTAAATAAGTTAAAAGAACAAAATACGTCAAATGACCAGGACGAATATTAAAAAGAGACAGATTCTTCGGTCAGAAAATAAGTACAAATAGAGTATGTTGAACAAAATTCTTTGGAACATTTTTCTTTTTCTATAACCAAGGCGAATTCATTACAGGTGGTCTTAAAAGCCCTTCTGATAACTGTTTTTTAGCTTTATCATTGTTGGATGTCAAAATTTTGTTTGTTATCATTGTTTCTGTTTTGTTTTATTTCTGTTTTTGACATTGTACACTGATTTTATAAAAACAAATTGCTTGTGGTTTTTGTACGAGTTGTACTTGTTGCAATACCGATGTAATTTTACTTCAAATTTAATGCATACATCAAACAATAATTAAATAATTATTGTCGTCTTTATAGGTTTTGAATTGAATCATAATACAACTGAACACTAGACCGGGCGACCTCCATACAAAAAAAAAAGTTGTACCAGTCAGCTCCTCGAATGAAAGGTATGTAAATGATGTTTTCAAAACAGGAAATATTTTTTTTTACTACGCCCCCAAATCAGTGATGCCAATGTTAGGGATATTTTCCTTTTTGTAGGGATTTTTCGGAAAATTTACAGATTTTTTATTTTTATGCAAATGTAGCGAACTTTCAAAATACATATTATCTCATTTTCAATATGCTGTCTAAAAATATGTAAATATTCATCTTATTTTCATTTAAATTAAATTTTTTTATATAAATTAGCACTTTTTAACAGAAACCCTATAATATGATTCCTATCAGCCTGGCAATCTTCAACAATTGCCAAAACCATGTACCCGAATACTCGTCGCCCACACTAATATATATTTAGGGGCCTACGAATATTCGCATTGGTATTTGCGAACTATCGAAAGATCGAAGATCTTATGAACGAGAATCATACATAGAGATTGACTTGTAAAAAAAACAATCACACCTTCTGCACTAAGAGAAAAAAACAATACAATTTCGAATTTTTAAACAATTTTTAATGAAAACTTTTAAGGATAAGGAAGGATATATTTTTAAAAGAAACTTTTTATATTTAAGTTCAGGGGAACTGAAGAAAACCTTTTTTATAATTTTACAGAGCCTTAAAATTAACTTGAAATTCAATTCAAACCTTAAAACGTTCATGTTTATAACCAATTTTTGTTAATTGAATTTAGTTTTGTCTTTTTAATATTTTAATTCTTTTACATAAAACAAATATACATGCATATAGTAATAATATTTATATTACTTATTTAATTTTAGTTGTGTGTACATAAACATATCTTAATTAAAAATTTAAAAAATGATAATTAGAATTGTGGTTATTTTGTTGAACTATTTATGGTTTTTAATCCAAATTTTTAATATTTTAATCAGGCTTAAGTTCATCAAATTTAATTTTCATTAAATTATATTTATGAAGAAAGGAATTTTTACAACATAAAAATTAATTAAAATTGTTATTGATAATCATTCATACTTGACTGACCTGAGATTCGAACCCAGGCGGCTGGTTACCATGACATGTTTCGATCACAACCACTTGATCTCCTCAGATGGATTTGCCGTCTTACACTCGCAGCCATCGACGACTGCTGACGTCAATAGTCAAACATCAATCCTTAAACCAAATTGTATTTTAACCTTTGGTAGATCGAAATTTGCTTTTTTGAATGATTATATATTTTAATTGATTTTACATGTTCTTCCTAACTTCCGTTTTTTTAAAAAATATTTATATTAATAAATTTAGAAATAGTTTTTAAAATAAACGAATTTTCGTAATATGAGTTCTTAAATCAAAAAATTTTTCCAGGAAAAGTTTAGGATTTTGTAGATGGATAAAGTTAGGGCTGGGGGGGTATTGAGTTTGAGATAATCTACTTTCATCTTATTTCTCTCACTTGAACTTCACTCACCTTGGTTTATTTTATTTGAAATTATAATTTTAGTTCAATTAATTTTGTAATCTATACTCAGCGGGTTTATTGCTACCTAAAATTTAATTTATGGACTTGGCTTAAATATACTTGAAGGAAAACAAGATTCCACCCCAAAGCCCCGAGCACGGTCGGATTTAAGCGTAGCCAGGATTTCCAACAAGTAAAATGTTTGTAATTTGAATATGTTTTGTCTCAAAGAAAACATTTAAATTTGTCACACAGTGTTTTTTGAAATTGAATTCTTATATGTGCGTGTATGGCATTTACATATTTATTTTGGTTTTTTTCGTGTTGTTAATAAATGCTTTTATTATAATACATATATACAATATGTTAACACAATATGTCTTTGTTTGCCTGTTGCTAAAAACAATAAATTTTTAACGTAGGGATCATATTTTTGGTTATAGGGAAAAAATGGATTTTTTTCTTAGACACGAAGGGAATTGTTGAAATTTCTCCTGGCATCACTGCCCCAAATACAGCCCTTTTGGGGAGGTGAGGGATACGAGATTTCATAAATGTCATCTAGAATTTGAAGTTAGATTAAAAAAGCATTAAATACAAAAATCAAGCCATATTCCAGCCATTAACAATGATATACAATACGATGAAATTGGACTTAAAATGGCGATGATTTTTTAAAACAAATAGCGTTGTTTTTCGGAATCATCATAAAAACGCCAAAATTTACTTTGGGTCTAATGTTAATTAAATTAAATTTTTTAAGATAACATAACAGCAGAGAATACAAATGTGATTATAAAAGCGTATATGGTTTCCTCAAATCATTGTATGGTTGTTGATATGACAGCAGTTTAAGGACCAATAGCAACCACAACGTTGTTGCAACGATATCAAGACAGTATGGCTGTGGTAGTTATAATCAGTGTTCCAAAATAAACTCTTAATATCGCTCCTTAGTGTTCGATTCGGTAGATTTGTGGAAAACACAAACGCTTATAGTGTGTGTGTAGTAAATCATTAAAAAAAATAACGTTTCCCTGTTTGTCATCTTTCGAACACAAAAAAAACTGTGTTCTGATCCAAATCAACAAAAAAAGAGAACATTTAATTCCGTTCTGTTTTTTTTTTCAAAAAAACGACAAACTTCATTGTGTTCGGTTCAGCTCATTACTGTTCATTCGTTTTTATTGTGCTTAGCGCCCTTTTGGCTTTTAAAAATACCCGACCATTTTTTACACATACGAAAAAACAAAAAGACAGCAAATAATTTTACACAAACAAAACACATACACAAGCTGCTGCGCGTTTCTAAAATTGTTTGTTTGTTCATGTCTTTATCAATGTAAAACAAGAAATATAATAGAACATAAAAATATAATGTTCGTCTACAGTATCACTACAATTGTTCTGTTTTTAGCGAAGAGCAGAACAATATGTAATGTTCGCCTCTTTCTTGAAAATAACTACGAACAGTATTAAGGGTTGTGTTCGTGTACACAAACACTAAAAAAATATCGTTCCTGGATGTGTGAGTAGAATGCTAAATAATGTTCTGTTTACTTTCGAACACTGGTTATAATATAATAATATGGTTGCCGTAGCCATAATGTGGCATTTTTTTTAAAAAATGCAAATTGGTGTTCGTTTGTTAAAAATGCTTTGCTCTCTAAAATGGTGGCTTGTTCTAAAAACAACTCACCCTTACTAATGGCATAAGGCATTGATTGCACTTAACGCCCCGTATCAATCGACATAAATCAACAGAGGTGACCTCTGTTTATTTATAGGGCTATCAGACAAAGTTGGAAAAAAATCCCCTCTAATCAGGGCAGTAAAAGTCTTATTATTAAAAGTTATTTTTTCTATTATTTTATAGTATAAAACAAAAGAAAGCATTAAATTCTTCGGCATTAAATTGAATTCAGTGTTACAAAATTGTTTTAAAAAAAAATTGTCAAATCAAAAAATCTTAAAAACATGATGTCAATAAATCGGCAATCTTGCAAAGGTTTTTGCTTGTTAACAAATTTTTTGATAAACAAACAAAATAAATTGGCGCTTATGTAGCCGCAAAAGTTAAAAATTTGACAAGAGCAACAACATTGTATCAAAGAGTAAATCGAAATTCCGAACGCTTTGCAAGATATGAGCCTAATGAAATTAACACGTTTTTGCAAAGATGACACCAAGGACCCAAATCTTTGGGGGGGGGGGGCGTAAAAAAAGTGCATGATTTTGGGCAAAACTGGGAGACATGGGTCTTTTTTTATATGGTTGTGGTTATAACTTTTCGTGTTGCACTGTGTTAATTTATCAAAGACTCTTATTTCACATTCGAAATAATTTCAGCCATAGTTTTTTTACAGCTGATAACGCAATAATCCATCGATATAAAGAACATAAATAAACTATTTTTTTAATGCTTTTTTATATTATAAAAATAACCATTAACACAAATACAAAATCAATTATAATTTTTCCATATAAATAAATTTTTAATTATAATTACCTAAAACCTTTTTCATTACAATTATCAAATATTTTATTATGTTGATTTCCTCACATTTCAATACAATTGTCTACATTAACTTTAAACAAATACCAATCAAACCCCTTGTTAAACATTATAAAAAAATAATTACGATTATAAAATATTTACATTGATAAAATACCCTCTATTAGAGAGTGTAGAGCATATCTTCATTAACTAATTGATTGATTTGAAAAAGATTTTAAAAATCACTTATTCCCGTATATTTAATATCAAGGTATCTATAAATACTTATGCGAAAGAGTGTGCGTGTTTATTATTTATCTATGCTCGCATAATTTCATTATACATCATCATCAAAACCATTTTTCTGAGAAAAAAGGGATGGCAAAATCAAAAGATGAGAGTTAAAAAAAACTTTCATGATATGAGGAGTTTTATAAGAAAACGATATTATTTTAATAACTAGATACGAAATATTTCATTCAAAGATAATTATGGAAGCCTACTCTTGGGCGTACTCCATGATGGTTGTTAACCACTTAGTGACAAACAATGCGTTTACCAAACGCCCCTTATTCAGTCGTGGTGTATGGAGGGATACTACTTTTACATTTTAAGTGAATATTTTTTTTATAAAGTATATATGTATGTATATTCTGCGTCTTTAGTTATTCTAAGTCGATTTAGCCGTTAGGGTTTCAAATTGTTTCTAGTTCTTCAAATATGTTTTTATTAGGAAAAGAGTTATGCTCCCAAATGTAAAACTAACTCACTTAAAACTAACATAAATTTGTAGCGTTAATTTCTTGTAAATTTCAACAAAGTCATTTTTATGTCTCCAAATATGGTGAAGGTCGGTCCATAATTTACTTACGGCCCCATGTTAACTCAAAATTTACAAACTTTCAGTAGAAGCAAAACAATTTGTAATCTTATTTTAAAGGTGGTTTATTATAACTGATCTTGCTAAATTAGCAGTTAAATAAATCATATTTAAAAAAACTGGTCGGGTCCAAAGGATTTTGGTTATCAAGTTTTGTCGAGTAGAAAATGCTCAGTGGCAACGCTGATCTGCAACAAATAAAACGAAAAATATTATGAAAAATTACTAAAAGATTAATATTTTAATGTTTTTTTGAATTAAAAATAATAGTTTTTCCACTTTTTCTTCGTTACAAGTCCTTCGGAGGTTAAAAGAAAGTGACGCACAAGTGCATGTCAAAAATAAACGCATTTTTCAAACGTACGCACGACGTGGTCACATACACAATTATTTTTGTTTTTATTTATTTTTTAAAAATAAATCTATTAGCACAACTAAAGATGCACATATAAAAACCAAAAATTATTAATTTTTTTCAAATATTTTAATATTTATGCACAATTTTCATTCAAAAACCGCAAAAGAATTATTTTTTTTTAACGCACAGCAATTGTTTTTCAAGAATGTAAACATAAACAAAAAAAAATGACATCTTTGGGTTTTATAAAATCAAGTTTTAAATATTTTGTGCTGTCAGTTTTGATAACCAAAATTGGTTTGTCTTAATAAAAATATAATAAATATGAAAAACTGGGAATTTAGCACGTCATACGGAAATCGTATTAATAATACTTATAAGTGAAAGATTCTAATTCCTAATCTAATTTCTAAATCAAGTTTGATTTAAACAAAAGAAATAAATCGTTTAAAATAAAAACTGTATACTCTTTTTGAAAGATAATTTTGGAATTTAAGCTTAAATTTTGATGTTAGTTTTTATTTAAAAAGTTTAACTCTTTTATAACATGAAGTACCTTTTGTTAAATTTACTTTTTTAAGAAAATGTGTATGTTGAAAAATATAATATTCGGTCTTATTTTAAAACTTCTAAACTAAACAAAATTTAATTATTCGATTAACAGAATATTATTAAATTGCTTAGTTATTATTCAATTAATACAAAACATCGATTAATTATATACCCTCTACAATACATTTAATAAAAGAATTGTGTTTAAGAAAAATGTTCAACTGTTCAAATGTTTGTTATGGAGCTCCTCAAATATAGTTCATATCATGATATATAAACTTATACAGTACAATATACTGAACGAAGTCCCATTAAATAGTTAATAAACCCAACTGACAGCAATATTTCAACTGATTTATATTTATGTTAAACACACGCATACTTTTACATACATAAACACCTTTGAATTCAAACAAACAGACAGACACACTTTGAAATAGAAACTTTTTCATTTGTTGTTTTACCTTTTTTTTTTTGAAGAAACAAAAAGGAAGACAAAAAAACATTTTCTTTTCCTTTTTGTATAACTTTGATAAGTTAAGTGGCATTTCATGTTTGTGTAAAATCAGCACGTTATAGTGAAACAAAGGCAACTAACTCCTCTTAATGCAGCTCTATTTTCTAAATATAACAGGAGTAAAGTTTAAAGCTGTTGACGCGTTGAAAGCGCAGCTAATTCTTTTAAAGTTTTCATCATAATATTGTTTTTTTTTTTTTTTTTTTGTTTAAGCTGGCATCCTGAGTTGTTCTTTTGAAATATGTTTTCGTTTGACTGGATTTTTTACAATTAACTGATACAACAAAATTTAAAAGAATGAAATGTTTTCTTTGAAAATAGTTCACGCGTAAAAATGAATAAAATTAAATATTTTAATTAATTAATGGGCAGTTGGCTTGCACCAGGTTCTGTCATTGTGCTAAAACACAATATAACTTTAGCAATATACTCAATCGAGCTGACGGCAAAAGGTGTGGCACTGAGTACTCTAAAGATGGAAAAGTCCGTTGCTTTTGCCTTGTTTTTCATTTCTTGAAGCAACGTGTGTAACAGCAGTTTGGTACACAGCTTGTGAGATTTAGTCGATATAAGTTGGTGATAGTTAATTGATCAAAGCAATCGAATCCATCATTGTTTTGCTGCAAAAAAAATCAATGAAAGCTAAGAAAACATAGCGCACTGTGTTGTTTGACTTATAAAAACATGTAGTTTTTATTTTTAACACATAAATAATTTAACTGTACATCGTCAACTCAAAATTGAATTGACCTACCGACCATTTTTAAAAAATCCAGCTGGGTATGGGGTATATATATTCAAATCTTATGCCAGAAGCAAATATGAAAATATGTACAAAAATATTCTATCGGGTATATTTTCAGAAAACTTCATATAAACCTCCATTGTCGTCTTTCTCCATTACGACTCTTCGGCATATGCGCCAATCCAATACTGATATTTCACAGTTATGTCATAAACACTACAATGATGAAATGACTAAAGTTGAAAGTTGAAAATTAAAATGATGAAAAGTAATTAATTTGCGGTCTATATTAACTTGTTAAATATGTCTGCTCTTTATCAAAATAAGATTGTGTAAAATTTAAAAGCCATAGTAAAAATGTGACAAACTAGCCTAAGAAGAAAAATTAGTCGCAGCTAAATTTACTGCAAAGAAAACGTTTTATTTTCTATAATTTATTTTCCGAATTAGTATTTGAAATAATCCGAAAGTCGATTGGATTCTAACCTGAACACTTACCCCAGAGAACCAAAGAGAGAGAGAGAATATTATTGTTCATTTACTTTACTTAACTAATAAAAGTTCCTTACATATCGTCAACTAAAACGCAAAAGGGCGTAACAATACTACATTTTTTACAGGATAAACAAAAAGCTTTACAAAATCAATATCAAAAAGGTATAATTGGCGTAAAGTTGAATAAAAAGTAAAAAAATTTAATCAAAAACTCTATATCCAATTTTTTTTTTTTTTTTGTTGATACGCCCTTTTGCATTTTAGGTGACGATATATTTGTTTTACCTATGTTGTATTCCCCCCTTTGTTTACAGAATTACTCCCAATTATAAGACACCATCAGCATACCTGATATGTTTTTTGTTATCCTTATAACGGGTGGTTACATTTTAAGGGCCCATGTTGAATGTGAACCACACCTAAACGTCAAGTTTCTTTCTACATTTCATTTGACATTTCTCAATTTCAAACTTACTCAATTTGAGCCATGGAAAGATACACAATCGGGCAACGAGTTAAAGTTATGCAGGCTTATTATGAAAATGGGCGTTCAAATCAAAATGCATGATTTTTTCGGTAAATTTAATCGTCCAAATATATGTATTGCTGCTGTTCGCGATAGTGTGGCTAAAGAGCCGTCCACCTGTATCTGTATCTGTATCATAAGCAGAATTGCTGCATTCGGGCGAATGATAATCCTAGAATGATTGTCGAAAAACCAATGCACTCACAAAGAGTCACTGTTTGGTGCGGTTTATCGGCTGGCGGCATCATCGGGCCGTTTTTTTTTTCAAAATGAGGCCGGCTACTGTGAATGGTATCGTGAGATGATAACGAACTTTTATGGCCGGAATTAGAAGATATGGATGTGGACGATATGTGGTTTCAACAGAAGGTGTCACTTGCCACATAGATAGCGAAACAATGGCTCAATTGCGCGACAAATTCAATGGCCGTGTTATCTCACGTGGAGGCGATGTGAATTGGCCGCCAAGATCATGTGATTTGACACCGTGGGACTTCTTTCTTAAGGGTTAATTGAAAGAAAGGGTGTACGTCGATAAACCAGAAGCAATTCAAGAGCTAAAGAAAGAGACAATTCGGCACATTAACGGCATAGAACCACAAGTATGCCTCAGCGTCATCGAAAATTTGGACCATCGGATGGAGGTGTCCCGCGAGGTAGCGGCGGCCATTTGGCCGATATTTAGTTCCATACATAATTACACAATACCAATATTTTCATAAAAAAAGAAATGAAAATAATTTCCTAAATAATTTGTGTTTTATTTAAATTCAACATCGGGCCTTAAAGTTAAACCAGCCTTTACTGGAAATTTTATGTATTTAACTATATATATCTTACCAAATCGAATTCGGGATTTGTGATTTTTATTTTACTTTTTAATAATGTGGGTCTACACAAAACAAGAAAACCGTTTATCTGCTTTTGTTGTGTTGTTGATGTTTCTCCGATCAACTGTTACAAACACATGCATATGCACGCATAAAGAATATAGAGTGGCAAGACCAACGAAAAGTTCAAGCTTTTTTTTCCTTGATTTAAAAATGTTGTAATTATTTTAAGAAATTCCGGGATTGTTTTTCGAAAGTAATCACATTTGGATGACTCGTTCGTAAAATAAGTGGAAAAAACTTAAATTTAGAACGAGTTTTTTTTTCTTTCTGTGTCGTGAAGGTTTCGTTGTTCCCTCCTTTATGGTAGACTTTTGCCGTAGCACTTTCGTTTCAGTGCTGTCCATATTATTCTCCGTCTTAAGGAATCAAAATGTATTTCTTGCAATCTATAAGTAATTAGTAGAGAGAATCGCATTTCGATAAGCAGATCAGCGTTTTATCCTGCTAATGCTGTAATAGAGCCAGTTTACGTACATTCGAGAGAAACAAAATCTGTTGATTTAACTTTATTCTCAAAAGTTCGATTGAAACTTTTCAGGATTTGATTCAGGTTACTTTTAACTTTTTAATGCACTTTTAAAACCATATGGGGGATTCACAAGGTGTGCTATCAAGTCATATCATCATATTGTCCTTAATAATATATTACAATTGTTTTAAAAATATTTTGTTGCGCTTGAAACAATATACCTGTACAATAAAAATTTAAATTATAAGCGGTTGCCTACAACAGTCTTGTAATTAGTTTAAGATATATTTTACAACTTCCTTATGAATCCCCCAATTTTTTTTAATATATGATTTTATTATTTTAAACTTTTCTTGAAACTCACTGATATATTAACTACTACTAAATACAAACACATTATCTTAACTTTAAACTAACGAATATTAATGATGTGAATTTTTATTAAAAAAAAAATGCAGGTAAACAAAATGAAACAAAAACTGAACAAATTATTCTAATGATAATGGGTTTCTTTAATTTTTGTTTGTGTTACTCTCTCAAAGCATAAACGCAATATGTATTCATTAAAAAATTGAAAAGAAATTAGAAAATCATAAATTTCAATCAAAATTTGTTACTAAAAGCAAGCAGCAGACTAGAAATAATATTTTTTTAGACATTTTTTCTTATTATTTTCTACTTTTTTCAACAGGAATATTTGAAATTAAAAATTTCTTTTAACAATGTTTTCATAAAATTTTTATACAAAACAAGTAATTTAATATTATTCTTTAAAGGAAATTTTTATAGGAATTGTGTTTACAACAGTCAGTCATAATGTTGATGTGTGTTATTGTTGTATAATTTGTTTTCTTTATTGTTGTTTTTGGCATAATTTTTACTTTTCTGTAGCATTTTTTTTGGGTTTTTGTTGTTATTAATGTTGTTGGTTCGACAAAAAAACGGCATATGATATTGTTTTAACTACACTACTCTAGTTGAGAGGATAAGATGCGTTTGTGCTTTTGTTTGTAATACAGTAAAATATTGGTTCTTGACCCCCCCCCCCCCCCCTTTAAGTTTACCCATCGACTAAAGATCAGTTTTTAAATAGGTCTAACGATGACGGTTCGTCCGGCTGGCTCCTGGCTGTCCATGCAAATTTCGTGCGAAAAGGTTAGATCGCAATCTTGAAGATAATTAGGTGATATTTGGTAAGAAGGTTCCATTGAAAATGATTATTTTTCACAAAGCCCCCTTCTTTCTGCAACTGAGTCTTGCATTTAAATGCGCTAAAAAGTAAAAAATAAATTTAAAGTAAAAAACTTTTTTAAGAAACAAGCTTTTATTTGAATGCGCTAAAAAGAAAAAAATAATTGCTTGCATTTAAACTTTTACTATCAACTAGGGTGATCGATTATTCGACTTTTTTCAATAACCGGTTTTCGAATATTCCGAATAGTTGCTATTTTAAAAAAACCGGTTTTCGGTTAAGCATTTTAAAAATAACCGGTGTACCGGTTTTAATTCGAATACATAAAATTACAAAAATCAAATTAGTTTTTGCAATAAAAAGTTAATTAGAATAAAAAGAAAACAATTCACGAAGGTAAGGAACCAACAAAATACAGACCTAACAAATATTTGACGATAAAATCCAAAAAAAAAACGTGACCAGTAAATTGATTAAACTTAAGCTTTATTTTTAACAATTTCTATTTATTTACTATGCTTTATTTCTAAGATGATGGTTGTATAATATAATTTAGAAACGGTTAAATAATGTTTTCTCTAGCCAAACGTTTTTCAAATGCAAAAAATTCTTTAAGAAAACGATTGGTTACGTGTAGGACATTCAATATATAATATTGTGTGAACATTAGGGCCAGTACTTTTGCACACTTTTTGCGAATATCAAAAACGGCATAGTATAGTCGCGTAGAACAATAAAACTTATTAAAAAAATACATGATAATTTTTTCGGATTGTTAAAAAAGTTCACGCTTGCTATTTTGGAATTTATCCACTGCTTTAGATATACAACTTTTTCTACGGTTTACAACTCATAGCGGTTCAAAATTTTTTGGAACGTTTTAGAAATTTGCTTCCCTGCATGAGGTTTATTTCGCAAAACGACTGAAGACATGTGTTTTCATTACTAAAACATTCTTGGCCACTCCGTGGTACTATGCCAAATATTTGGTTATATCCCTAGTGAACATACAAAGATAGATTTAGAATTTTAGAAAAACTTTGGTTTTAAAAAATTATAGGAATTCAATAAATTAATTGTTTCAGATATTCTGAAAAATTTATTTTAAATAAATTTTAATTTGTTTGTGGTTAAGAGTGTCTATATGAATCAGTAGACTTCAAACATATTTTTGAAAAGTTGCAAACCAAACCTCTTATCCAGGATTATATGTTTAAATTTTTTTATGAAATATCTGTCCATTAGTCGATCACAAATTAAGCCCTTCCATGAGATTGTTTGATTCCTTCAGTTTTGTTTTGAGTTCTTAGTAATTAAATAAATAAAACTGAAGAATTTTTTCATATCGTTAATTTCGCCGGTATGGAGTAGTTTTAAGCATGAAGATATGTTAGAACTACTTAAGAGTTTTTCATTCATTATTGGCAACATAGTTTAGTAAAGTATTATTTGTGGTCTCTTAAAAACTACTCGGATCAGAGTCAAGTTTTACTTGGCGTATATTTATGTCAAGCTTGTAGACTAATTAAATATGATTAATAAGTCGTGACGTTGAAGAACCTTTGGAACTTATCATTTTAGGGCCGTTTAAGCACCATTGTCTTTTAAATCAGTTCGATATTATCACCAGATATGACATCTTCTTAAAGATATATACAGTATTTTGAATACTGTCAAATTGCTAATTACTTTTTAAGCTGAACTTTTTGTTGTGGTTTTTTGAGTTTTAGTGACAAGAACACACGCTTATAAGTATTTACATTGCTCATAATGTTTTTTGACTTTTGTTACAATTTGTTTTGACATTTTTTTATAAAAAGTTTAAGTTTGCCCAATATTCAATTAGAAAATAACTTAAATTACGGGTACATTTATAACAAAAGTAGGGAAAACGTATATAAATTACACATTAATAAAATAACCAGTTTATTTTACTCGAATAACCGGTTTATTCGATATTCGAAAAATAGACATTTTAAAATATTCGACTTAGGCAAAACTTAAATAACCGGTTAAATACGGTCGAATACTATTCGATCGATCACCCTACTATCAGCTTATAACGTAATTACACAATTTATATGATATAAATGCTTGTTGCGAGATTTACTAGTGCAGAAAAACAAGTAAATTAATAACTTGATTTAAACTATTAAAATTTCCAAGCTAAGTAAATACAAGTACTTAAATCTTTCGACAAGCTCTTATATCATATCAATTGTGTAATGACGTTAAAAGTTGATAGTAAAAGTTTTAAAGCAAAAACTTGTTTTTTTTCTTTTTAGAGCATTCAATTAAACGGCTTTTATTATTGTTCTATTAAACGATTAATCGATATTTGTTATGTTTTACCTATTCGTTTAAACGAATAAAATTTTAAAATTAATCGATTAATCGAACTTTTCTAAATCCTGAAATTTTATAAATTACAAGATTTGTTTTTGAAAATTTAAGAAAAAATTAATACTTCAGTAAATAAACATTCGTTTTTAAATACAACTTTTCCAAACTGTTGCTTCACTTCCGGGCACTTAGATTTTAAAAGAGTCAATATCACTTTGAATTTTTTGAAACTTTTCACGGATATTCCATCCTCTATGCCTCCATCCGCTATGCTTCTTCAAATAATTTCCTCAAGAGAATCTATCGAAGTATCTTGTTAAAAATATTTATTCATTGGACCACTTATTGCCCCCTTTGATTTTGTTGGTGGATCATCTTCTACATTTTTTGATACCTGTTACATTTAGCATTCTTAGATTAATCCTTGGTACAATATTTTTAAACTAAACTTATTCTTAAGTGAAAAACGCATGAACTATTTTGTTAAAAAATACGGGCGTGTTCTAGAAATCGAAATCAAGAATATTTAAAATCGAGCAAATTTTAAAACGACTTTGTAATGAAAGTTCATAAAAATATTCCATTTTATCTACTTAATTTTTTTAAGTATTTTTTTTTTTTTTTTTTTGCAAAAAACAACATTTCCTCAAACGACGAAAAACTACGGTCAGTTTGTCGATTAATCGGCAAAAATTCTTCGATTAATCCTTTTTATCGTCTGAAATTGTTCGATTAATTGAACAATAAGTAGTCGATTGAACCCCCAATTAAACATCACCAATTCATTTAGAAGCATTGTAGTTTAATTTCCACTCTTCTTTAGTATATGGAGCGTATGAGTAATTATATGATGTTTTTGTACAGCAAAATATAACGTATACGTTAATAATTGTGGCGACCGCCACTGCTGCTAACTTTTATTGAACATTTCCAGCCAAATCGAACTACAAAACTGCTAATTATTTAATTCAGCCGGATTTTTTTAATAACGCTTAGCCCTAAAGAATTTGTATTTTTTTAATATAAGTATCAACATTTTTTAGCATCACTGGTACGAGTACATTCGTGTGCCTTTTTGTACAATGCGAATTTATGTACACGGTGGCAGCAATACAACAACAGAGCTTTTAATGTCGTTTTATGGTGTAATTTATTCAAGTTTTCGTCATATTTATTTAATTTAAAGAATTGACGAATTGAACAATTCTCTAGAGGAAATTATTTGTAGAAGCATAGCAGAGGATGGAATGTCCGTGAAAAGTTTCAAAAAATCTAAAGTTATATTGCTTCTTTTTAAATCGAAGTGCCCAAAAGTAAAGCAACAATTTGGAGTTACATTGACAAGTTTTATTAAAAAAATAATGTTTATTTGCTTAGTACTAATATTTTATAAAATTACCAAAAAAAAAAATCTCGTAATTTAAAAAATTTCTGGATTAAGAATTATTCGATTAATCGATTAATTTTAAAATCTTATTCGTTTAATCAAATAAGTTTAAAATTCCAAATATCGATAAATCGTTTAAATGAAAATAAATAAAACCCGATTACATGAACACCCTAATAACAATGGTAATCAATCAATAATAAAAAATAAATGTTTGTATTCGTGGAAACGTGTAAACTGTATGTAAGAGCCACTTTAGCCGACCGTAAATGCAATGAAATACAATGTAACGTACTGTAATCTCGTTTGTGCACTTATAGAACATGTAAGAACGTGTCAGCTGTTTTTCAAAAACATAAACAAAAAAGCATTAGTACACATAAAACCACACACACAGTGATGAGAATTAATATGTTTAAATGGTGACCACTTTGCAGAAAAAGTATGTATAAATACATAAATAATTGAATATTTGATATTAATATGTATTACAGATTTACTATAAACAAATATGTATTAAAGCTTATTCATACACATGTACTTTTAATTATTTTGAAAATGTGCATACACAAAGCAATGTTTTGATACCATTAAAACTTTTTATTGTTTGTATGTATGTATATACAATATACCACATACATTTGTGTAAATGAAGATATGCATGTATTGTTATTTTGCCAAAAGTCCACAATATTATTACTGACAAAAGTACCAAAGAAAAAGAGTGATTTTACCCCCACTACATTTAAAATAATAACAACCCATCACTATCCACAACTGTCACGTAACCTCGTTATGAAATTCTATTTCCTACAGGTTGGCACATTACGGTTAAGTGACATTACAGTCAGTTAAGCATTTGCTTTTCTCTCCATATAACAGAAACGATCAGCTGTTTACATTACATTTACATTTCTACATTTACGGTCGGTTAACAGGGCCTTAACAGTTTTTTAAACAGTTTGTATACATATCGCTCATTTTTTGCAATATAGTCAAATTTCAAAAAATCAAAAAATGTAAGTTACTTAAGCAGAAGTGTTCCTTTATACCTTCTTTATATGTTAAAAAATCAAAATAAATTATATTTCATTAAATCTGTATGAAAAGGTACATTTTGACAACTTTTATAGCATTTTGTTAAGTTCGGTGTTTTTTGAGATATGACTATGTTGCAATAAAGGAGCGATATATGGGTTATTCCATGTCAAATCGACCAAGAGTGTGACATGACCCCACTTTGATAAGGTTACTTTTATCCTATAAGGAACATATATGAACGTTATGAAAGATATTCAAAATGTCATAATTTCGCCAAATTAGCCGAAGGTGTTGAGATTATTTCATCAATATCTCGAAAGCTACTTTACATACGAAGATGATTTTAATGGGATTTTAAAGAGAATACTTGGGGATACAAACCAAATATTGAAAAAAAAGGTTCAGTTTATTGAAATACTAAAAACCCGAAATTCCGCAATAAATAATAAAGTGGAGTTGGTCATATATTTGACCCATCTAGGAGCATCCTACGATAAAAGGAACCTTCTCACCTTATTTCATTAAAATCGATAGAGGTCGTGTCCCACTCTTCGTTGATTTGACATGGAATTACCCATATATTTTTTTTCTAATAAAACATCATGCAACAAAAATCATCAAATCAAACAACATCATCATCGTCATAACAACTGCATGAAAATAATAAATAAATTTAATAGAGCAGAAATAATTGGAGCTGCGTTACAGAATTTGTTTTTTTTATATTTTTTGTAACTCTTTGATGTTCCAGTCGTTGTTTTTGCAGACTTGTAAATTTCAATAATTTTATATATTATTTTTTTCAACTTTTTCTATTTTTGTTTGTATGTTTATGTTTATTGTTATTGTTATTATTTTATTTGTATTGTTAACTAGTTTTTGGTGCAATTTTGATTGTTTTTATTGTAAAATATTAAAATCATCATTGATACGACAATTTAAACACATGAGTATTTCATTTGTAATAAAATCAAAAAAATGCGATATCATATTATTTTCTTTTAAACCTTTTATACCTTTTTGTGAGATGTAAGAGGTACTTCTCAATGAAAAAAACAAACTATAATGACACAAAAGTTTAAGTTACATATAAGCCATTTTATGAGGAACGTTAAACGCATTTAAACCAAAATCTTTCAGATGTACGGTTATATTTAAATTATTAAATATTGCAATAAAATTCTTACCTTTTACAATCTTTTTAATGTTTAATTTAAAAAAAATCTACAAATATGTTTAAGACAAAGACATAAACAGGAAATGTTAAAAGATTTATTTTGAAAACAAGTAAATGTACTGTATTGGGCTTTGCCGAATCTTTTGTTCCCTTCATTAAAAAATTAAAAAACCAATTGTCAAATTTAGCGCATTTTTAATATTTAATACTATTTATATATCAAGGCGAATTCAACTACAGGTGGCGTCGGAACTACAAAAACCCAAAACAACAAAAACACTAAAAATCAAAACAAACAAGCTCGAACTGTCAAAATCGGATAACGTTTCGTTATTAAATATATGTAAGATATTGAAAAAATTAGAGCTAAATTTGTTTCTCCAAGCTCATAAATTTTGGGCGTTACTGTCCTGGTATTTGGTACGCCCGGGGTTCTTTGGGATCATCTAAAGGATATTTCATATTTTTTTGCTACATCCTCGCAAGCAAATCAGGTGTTTGTATACCGGAGATGCGACAAACATCCAAAATAACAAGGATCTTGAGGTATTTGAATTTCTTGAGTCTAGTGCCCATATTTTGTAACTCCCGCGTCGCAAGTCGTTTCGATTGAAATGTAAAAAATTAAAAAAAAATGCCAGAAACTGAAACATAATAACTTTTCTCTCCCTTAACTGCGTCTGTAACATTTATGGCTTGTAGTAGCTGTCACGATATGTGTGATTGACGTTCTCAACGTCTGCAATTTCACATCGGCTTCTAGTAGAATATAATGACATTATATAACGGCATAATCACTTTTGATAGTATTCAACCTGAGTTACAGACACTTTTTGTGTCACTTTTCAAGAAACGTTGGAATATTTTGTTTCACAACATTTCGATGCGAGAGGGAGTCAGTAGACCCCAGTTAATATACTGTACTGACTATGGGCTGAGACCGCCGTAAGTATGGTTTTTGCGAAAGATGCTTCCTGGCTTTTAGGATAATTGTCTTTGCGGAATACTTTCTCTTCTGGAAGAAGGTTGCTTTTCAACAAATTGTTCACTATTTGCTGGGGGAATACCTTTTTCAAGGTATCAACTCAGAAAAGGGTTTAAGGAAGAGCAGCTTTTTTGACGAAGAGATACTTATATGGAAGACTAATTTTTCCCTCTTGTGGGAAAGTTCGGCCTGTGGAGGCTCTTTAGGTTCTGTTGCTTTTCGACAGATGTTGCTGGATTTAAATATACCATTGCACGTTTTTTAGCTATGGCTCCTAAACAAGGTGCGAGTACACTCAAATTGTTACCAACAAAAATTTGTCAAATTTCATCCAATTATCTTAAATATTTCAACCTTAAATTTAAACACATATAGACGAAATACCTAAATTGCCAACATAAATCAAAAACTACTGATAATTATTTCTGTGTACAAAGTCTTATATGCTTAGCCAAACAAAAAGTAAGTCATAACAAAAACTGGGTTGAAGTTATTAGTAGTTTTTTATCAATCAAAAAAATTGTTAAAGAAAATTAATAATATCATTTTGATTTTATTAACATTTTAGTTATTTTGAAATAAACTTTTAATTAAAATGTTAATTAAATAGCAAAAACAACTTAATTGATTTGTTCGTTTAAAATAAAATAATTTAAACTTGTAGAATTGTTGTTGGGAGTTGTCAAAAACTTTTTTTGCTTGATTTTGTGAATTTGAATGAATTTGGTTATTAGAGAAAATATAATAATTTTTTCTGTGTATATTAATGACGATTTTTATCTACCCCACATGTTTTTATACAACCCTTGCTTTCAAAAAAAAACCAACGTAATGCCTGTTCCCTCCAAAAAAATTCATTATGATTATTGAATATTAAACTGGTTATCCCTTCATTAATTAAATTTCCATTCATTATAAAACATTCAACGCCAAAAACAATTTGATTTATTTTCTTTAATTGATTTATTCCTTTTTCTTAAACTATCATAAATAACAGTTAGGTAAAATTTAAGGTTTTTATAGGAAAGTTCTATAACACTTATAAATTTTTATTTATTTCTTTTACTTTTTGATTAAAACATTTTTCATAAAAAATTTTAAGAGCAATATTTCATTTTAAATCGCAGAGTAATAGAAAGTGTGGGTAAAGGTAATGGAAAAGGAAAACAGTAAAAGCAGTCAAATTGAGTACAATAAAAAAAAAACTTTTGAACAAATTTATTGGTCACATTCGACCTTAAGATGATATTGGCACATAAATATTTTCTTAATATCAATTTTATTTTGTTCTTGTGTGGCATATAAAACAAATTACAAGATAATAACATTACAAAATGAGAAACGCCTTTTGATATTCACACACACGCACACACAATGATACCTACCCACATAAAAAAGTACATAGACAAAAAGAACATAAGCTCGTACTTTTTATATGGACATACATTGAGCAAATACTTATATGTATAAATTTATACAAAGAAAATACACACACTC
Source organism: Pollenia labialis (assembly GCA_949318255.1). Lineage (NCBI taxonomy): Eukaryota > Metazoa > Arthropoda > Insecta > Diptera > Polleniidae > Pollenia > Pollenia labialis. The sequence continues at coordinate 147,949,740 of OX439141.1, forward strand.
AAAATTATGCATTTCAATATGTTCTTATGCAAAGAAAACATGCTAAAAGTCGTGGGATGGTATGAAAAGTTGTTTTAAATTTAAAGGCAATCTTGATTAGTCAATATTTTGAAACATTTGCAGCAAAAGTTTTATAACATGGACGAGGACTTACATAGAAAGTTTCCAAATACGATTCTTTTAAATCAAAGATTTCTAAGATAAGTATGTCAATCAGAGAGTGATCAATCACAACTTTTACAAATTACTTCTATTTCTGCTTGATCTAACGGTGGTTTGAACTCTAGGCGAAAACTCTAAGTTTAGCGACTTTTCCTTATAAGGGGAGTAGCTTATAATATCTGGTTCATGGTATCAATCACTTATTTAGAACCGAAACTATGTAATCTGAAGTACAAATGTAAAAAATTTTTGCATGAATACATGTCCATGGGGTACAATAAATGCTAACTCACTGCTGTCTACTTACTCTAGGGTTGCCAGATGGCCTGGAATGGCCTGTATTGTGAAGTTATTTTTTTGGGTCTTGTCCAGGTACCAGCTAAAATACATTTTATCCAGTTAAAAACTTTATTTAATTTAAAAAAATTACTTATTTTATTTATTATATTTTTTTTTTATTAATTAAGTTTTTTATTAATTAAATTAATATTTTGTACAGAACAAAATCGTATACTAACAAAATGTTTATGAAAAAAGTTACTAGTTTGCCTAAAGACATTTCAGTTAACAAAATACGGTGCGTTAAAAGTTCGTAAAAGATCTATATAAATTGACCTGGGGTCTAATCGCCGCTGTCGATATCGAACAAGCTATCGTACAAAACAAAAGTTCGATACATGTCGAGTTGTCTAAGTGCGGCATTCGATTGGTATCGAATCGAGTTTGAGTACTAATTGTAAAAGATTAAATTAAATTTGTAAAAGATTTATACACAAAATGTAAGCAAACTAAAAGAAAAAATCAAGAAATGTAAGTATGCACTCAGAAAATATTTTTTGTTACTAAATTGAACATTTTTAACGCAGTGAATATGAATCAACAACTGTTATTACTAACCGCCTTATCTTAATCGGAATAAGAAGATGGCATATGTCAACTACAGTACCTCCAATGATCCAGTTAGCCGCAACACTATCGCTTTTTGCTACTGGTAGTTTTCAACATGCTGTGGGAAATGATTATTTTACTGGAATGTGTCAGAGCACAGTTAGCAAATTTGTTCAAAATGTTCCGAGAGAAATGGAGGCAAAGCTTTGTCCAAATTTCAGCCAATTTTCTCCTGAGCATTCATTTGAATACATGGAAGCCTTTATGAGAAAATACAAGATTCCTGGTGGTAAGTACAAACCTAAGAAGAACCTTCATTTGAAAGCATTTTCATGTTTTAAATTATTAAGTTATAGGATGTATAGGCGGTACCGGTAAATAATATGAAGTGGTTTAAATGCGATGTATATTTTGTATTTTTAGATTTGTGATCATGAATATAAATTGTTGGCAATTAACCCAAAATATGGTGGAGCGGCACATGATTCCTTTGTGTGGAAACATTCCGATGAAAGGAATTCCTTAGAGGAACTTTACAACACAAACAAGTTAAAAAAACGCTTGGCTTTTGGGTATGTTAAATTAAGTAAATTTGTGGCACATACTATTTAATTGTTTCTTTTATTTCAGAAGAAGAAATATCCTTAAGACGATCCCTACAAACTCCCAGGCTTAGCATTAACGCAGCCAAATACTTAACCGAATTTCACTCTAGAGTTAAAAAAAAAACCTTAACAGCCTACCCTCGTTAAGTTCAACCCACATGAGGGTAGAATGATAAATATAAACATAATTATACTAATGCAAATACATATGTATTCAAAAAGAAAGTAATAAAATAAATCTCACTCTCCCAACACTGCACAGTAGGTAATTTGATCCGAAATCTTGGCCGAAAATATTTTTTGCACTAACAATAATAATGTTTTAGTTAATGACGTTCGATAAAGAAAATTTCAAAGCAAATAACCGTATATGAGGTTTTTGCAAAAAACCGTGCATAGTATGAAGAAGAAAGGGGATAGTAAGTAAAAGGGTATTCATTCGGTTAACCATTAATCGGCTAACCGATTAATTACTACCCGATTAACTGATCGGTTAATTTAAAATTGGCTTTTAACGATTAACGATTAAATCGGTTAATTTCAGTCGATTAACCGATGTAACAAAATTTTTAACCATATTTTTTGTGTTTTTAATTATAGGTGAGTTCCAAAACGTCAGTTGCAAAGAAATCCTCTTTTTTAAATGCGTTCTACAATGCAATGTAGAATTTTAGAATGTTACCTGTACCAAACTTCACCAAAACAGTTGCGTTTAGAAATATTTTTTCATACAATATGTACATTCTTAAAATACTGGACAGACATTAAGGAATTCGGAATAAACTTCTTTGGAGAATGTTTGGTGCGGAGCTTTGTCAGAACGAGTTAGATGATGACCTGTCAACAGAAGAATCTCTCGATAGTAACACAACAACATAATTAACTGAAACAATTAAAAGTGTTAAACATTTAAAATAAATTAAAACAGGACTCTAATGGCATAATGGATGATTTTATATGTTTAGAGGAATCCAGGAAAAAGACTGAGAAATTTAATATTCTGTACTATGGGTTGCTTTCGAGTTCCCTAACATCTTCAATAAGTGAAAGAATTATTTCCAAGTCAAGTTTTATGAAAACTAAAGAAAAGAATCGCTCAAATTCTGAACATTTAATCCAATTTATTTTTATAAGACATTATTTTATAATATCTCTTTAATCTATTGAAGTTATTAATAATATGATCTCACAGATGTATTACATATGCAGTTATTAATTATTTTTTTGTTTGCTCGTTTTAGTTCAAGAATTGTTATGTTATTGTTTTTTTATTAACAAACTCCAAATAATAAATAATTTTAATTTTTATATATTAAAATTATTTATTATTAATACGATTTCCATATGACGTGCTAAATTTCCAGTTTCTCATATTGGATAAATACATAAACAAATAAAACCCTAAAGCGAATAAGAATTATAAACACTCAAAGTCTTACTTATAACAATATCAAAGCTTAAACAAAACACCAACAATAAACAGTGAGTTAATCTTTTCTTACATTTTTAATTTATAAAAAAAAACCAGGGCTGTGGAGTCGTCCGAAAAAAGTACTAACTCCGACTCCGACTCCAAATGCTGAAATTTTTTAAGTGCGACTCCGACTCCTACTCCGACTCCGACTCCAACTATAATCTTAATGCTAAATGTATATGAGACTCAGTGATGTTAACTTTTATTTTTTCATTACCGTACGGCCTTCTAAAAATTAGAGTTTTTGAGAAGCAATTACCGTACGCAAACATGAAGGTGCTGTTTCCAAATGACAGGCGATTGATTATGTAGCAAAATTTATCAGGGTTGTGCTGGAAATTGCAAACGCAAAACGCAAGAATTTGGAAGTTGTTTTTGATAAACTTTAAACCTAATTCTTAAAATTTTTGGTTTAAAATCCTGTTTAATAGGAAAATATTTGCCATAGAATTCTTTATTACAAAAATCTTATTTAAAAACGACTTTTAAAATTCTTGCGTTTTACGTTAGCGATTTCCAGCATACCCCTGATACCTTCAATAAATAACTTTTTCCAAAAATATAAATTTCGCATAAGCTTTTGAAAATGTAGGCCGAGGACTGTCGTGTTTTTCATTGATAACAAGTGTTAATAAAAGATTTCGGATCTTATTTTTTGTTATTTTACGTTTCGGTTTTTGATTTTTATCATTTTCTATCAGACAGACTCTGCTTAAAATATGGCGAGCTTGCACGCAGAAAAAAAACATTTTTTATATGGTCACCTCCGACAAAACTATTTTTAAAGAATATTTTAAACAAACATATAATGTTTAATTTTTGTCACCTACAGCTATATTATGGTTAAAATAGTTCTCCATCAAGAAGCTACAACCATATTATGGTTGTATCTAAACATGTTAGGGTTAAATATGACAATTTTTTGTTTTTAAATTGCCAATTGTATTTTCTCTTTTCCAAGAGCAACATGACATGGTTGAAAAACAAACATGTTATTATAAGTGTTAAATATATTTTAGTTATAACTAACAATTCCATCTTCTGAGGGAGCCATTTTATTGTGTGGTTTCTTGAAGGGGGTCTAATTTAACCTAATATGGTTGTCGGTAAAATAAAATAGTTTAATGAAACATAATCACCCGTATATCCCCAATAATTAGCTTCTTTCACTTATTATTTAGTAGCTTTCTACTTTAGCTACTTCTATAACTACTTTTTCTGGATGTATGTAGGAAAAAAATATAATGACTTACTTTTTAATGCATTCATTTTGGGACATCCCTTGTAACATTCATTGGTTGTTTCAGTAGAATTGTAAGTAGTCCTTTTATGTTTTTCTGATTACTCAACACATTATTTAGTAGGCAAAGTTTTTAGTGGGTATAAACGATTATGAAATTTAACAAACGTTTATTAAGGCAAATTTTCATATAAAATTTGTTTTGCAAACCTTTATAAAATTTAAAAATTTTTTATAAATACGGGCGAATATGTTTAAAATTTTTCTTAAAAATAGTTTTGTTGGAGGTGCCCATATTAAAACATGTTTTTTCTTTGGGTAAGGATTTTTAAAAAAAAAATAAAAAAAAAATGTATGCTGTTAACAATTTCATTATCAGTGAAATTGATTTAAAAAATGTTTCAAAACAAGATTTGGCTTCATTAACGCAAGAAGTACAAACTCTTTGTAAAAATTTATCGTAAAGGTGGCACAAGGCTCACGGTAAAATTTACGACTTCTTCAAGCAAAATTAAACCGATTTTGTCTGCATGGCTTATGCGCCATTTTGTGAGCCCCCTTGCGTTTTTTCATTGTGCCTGATTTCAAAAAATGTATTCGTTAGTTTTCGAGATATTCAGTTTTTTTTTTTTTCATATTTTGGCAACCTTTAAAATTTCAACTTTTACAAAAATCAAAAACCCCCACTTTCAAGTTTCAGCCATGTCGGTCCAAACCTTTAGCTGAAAATTTGAATTTTGCCTAAAAAGTAGCTCAAATTACCCAGTGTGCATAGACACTCTCTAATGAATGTTTTATTATTCTCTTCAGTAATAACAAATGTATGTGTTTTTTTTGTTCTTTTGAGCAATAATTTAAATAAGTTTAATGAAATTAAATCAAATCAAAAACATTAAATTGCATTAAATTAACAAATCTGATTGGTTTTCGTTAATCATATTTTTGAGTATTTTTTAACAAAAATACCATTTCAAGATTTTTTTTTGTCAAATGATGATATTTTTTTAAGTTTGTTTGTACAAAATACACAATTTTATTGAAACAGTAAATTTTTAAAACAATGAAGTTTTATATCAGCTTTTTGTTTATTTGTTTTGGTATTAATATTTCTCGGCATACAAAATATTAAAAAAAGCATCATAGATTAGCGGTTGTTAATTTTGAGAATATTGATGAAAAAAATTATATGTGAAAAGAAAACCCGTATTATTTAAAAGTTTTATTTATTAAAGAACAAAAAAATCAAGTATTTAGTTCAAACAGGAAACACAGAAATACTCAATATGTATTGCCAAACGTATTGCCAGGATGAAAAATATTATTGCGGCAATAATCGATTTCTTATTGCGGAAGATACTTCCTTCGGCAAGAAACGTGTCTCGATAACAATACTCCTAAGAAACACGAAAGCGATTCTTCTAGGTGATAAACTAGCAATATTGCCAGATAACGAAAATATAAAGATATCGCCAAAATATCATTGGGATGATAAAAAGAAGAGTTTGCATTTTAAAAATATTTATTTATGTAAAAATAAAAACAGCTCTTTATTTAAAATTAAATTTTTAATTACATACATAAATATAAATTAAACTTTCAAAAAATATATTTTTTAATTAAATTAAGTAAACTGAAATATTCAACATTTTTTATTTTTCGAATTTATTCTATGAGCTAAATTTCAGTTATGTATTTTATAAAGCTTTTTTGTAATATTCATATTCCTTCAATTTTTCAGAAATTACTTTATACACTATCAGACTATTATATTGTATGAAATATGACTATTACAAAAAAGCTTTATAAAATACATAACTGAAAATTAGCTCATAGAATAAATTCGAAAAATAAAAAATGTTGAAAACAACATAAAGTAACCTTCGGAAGGAAATAATTCCCAGTTCCTATTTGTAAACTGAAATAGTTATGTAGTTTCCAACATATCACCCAGCTCCTTAAAATTGCATCCATTATGAGTGTTGCGTAATATCTTGATTAAGTTAAAAAGGAAAAAGATTAATATTTAACAGATTTATTTAATTTTTATATTTACCTTCTGCAGAATATTTAAGATTTAATAAATTTTATTTTTTTATGATATAATTTTTTCTTTCTGTCTAGAAAATAAAAAATTACTTTGATTATTTTCATTTAGACGACAATTTTGGGATATTGCTAAGCTATTGCATTAGGGGATATCTTCCATTTGCTTGCAGGGTATATATATGCATACATACATAAGTGCTCAAGAATATCTTTTAAAAGCTATCTTAAGAATAAATTTAGAAAAATTCATATTTTTTTAATGAGTTTTTCAAATAGAATTTTCTCAAAATATCTTCTATATTACACCGATATTAAAAAAATAAAATATTAAGCTAAGAACCCTTAAGATTTCATATTGAGTATGAGCTTTATAGCTCCCAAACTAAAATCTTCTTGCCCAAAATTTATAAGTCAATAATATTAGAATTTTATTACTTTCAATGAAACTTCTTAATTTAGATGGACTTTTTTACATTCTTATTTATTAGAAATTAAATGGATTTATAATGTATTTTTAGAAATATTTGGAGTGAAAATAAAACTGAAAACAATTAAAATTAAATGTTTAAATTAAATAAATCGAGCTCAACAATTAAAATAGTCGACCCTTTTAATTGATTTTTTAAAAAAAATTTTGTAAATTTTTCTCTTCAAGATATGGTTTTTTTCGCCAAATTATAATTTGTTTACCAAACTTTCTAGCAACGCTGTATATATTAAGTTGCAACCAACTTCAGGTATAAACTACGAACGAAAAATGAAACGAGTTTGCGAGTACAGCAAAGTATGTACGCCAGACTTTGCAAAGTAATCTTTGCCTGTCTAAAGGGGACTTTGTTTCAGTGTTTGACAAATTCAACACAATTGAGCAGCATGGTAAGATTGTTGAAGCCTGTGACGAAAATGGGCGTTCAAATCGAAATGCATTTCGTGATTTTTTTGGTCAGCATAATCGACCAAATGTGCGCAAAATCGGGAGAATTGTGCATAAATTTCAGCAAACCGGGTCTGTGGAAAATGTGAAAATAACTGGGCATGATAAGGTGGGCCAAGCATTTACCGTGAATCGTATTCCCTTTCACGAGATGATAACGGACTTCTGGTAGCCAAAAATTGACGATATGGACCTGGACGATATGTGGTTCCAACAGGATAGTGCCACTTACTACACATCCATTTAGATTAATATGCATTTAGATTAATATTGTTTTAAATTCAATCATTTTGTTTCTTAGCGTATCCATACATTCGACCATTGTCTTTGGAACAACTGACTGTGTAAATTACAGCCAAATCGACAGATTTAGCTTCAACAAAATTTATCTTTTTGATAAATTTAGTATAAAGTTTGCATATGTCAGGAAAGAAACACCAATATTTTAATGTTTTTACAAAATCAGAGTCGGTAAATAAATTGTTTCTATCGTTTTGACGTAAAGTTGCCGGTCTTGTTAAGGGTTGGCTTTTAGTGATTAAAAAATAAAAATTATTAATTGGTACTTACCAAATCAATGGAAATCAAAGAAAACAGATTTACAGTATGGAAAACCCTGCTTATGCAGGGGTGTAGGTAGCACAGTGTAATAATTTCTCTCCCATTTATAACAATTGTCACAAAAAATGTATAATTAGAAAGAATAATTTAAAAAAAAAATATTAATGACTTTAATACAAACTGTGTTAATTTAAAATAAATTAAGAAATAATTGGTAAACACTAGACTTGAGTATATAATTTATTGCTTAATTTAAATTGTCTTCTTAATTGCTTTTTAGGGTGGATGATGTTTTTATTGTTGGTCTGTATTAGGGATGCCAAATCGGACCAGGGTTTTTGAAACCCGGGATTTGGTATTCAAAAAAAACGGGATCCCGGGACGGATCGGGATTTCATATATATTATATATTATTATATGTATTATATAAAGCCCAATTTTTAGAATTCATATACATATTTATAATAAAATGTTTATGTATAAGTATTAAAACAAATAAATCATGAAGAATATTAAACTCATTACAAAATAAAACAGTTTAATGTATTCTTTTAAAGGAATATGGAAAAATTATGTATTAAAACTTATATTTTAAAAAGCTTCTAAAACACATTAATGACGTCTGATAATCGATACTTTATTTTAGTGCAAACATATGCTGCCGACGAAACCAATGTTCGCATACAACACTTCTGGGTGGTATCGTAAATAAGTAGATTCATATATGCTATATAACAATATTTAATTTATTTTTTATCAAATATATATGCAATAATTAATCTAATAAAATAAACTTAAAGAAATGTGTCATAAGACCTTTGGTAGAATCCCCTAAAGTTTTTAACACCTTTTAGCCATAGATGGGCATTTTGCAGTACCAGTACTTTTTCAGTATTTTCTTTTTTTACTGATTATTGAAAAAAAAAATCAGTATTCAGTAAAAAGTACTGATTACTGAAAAAAAAAATCAGTATTCAGTAAAAAGTACTGATTACTGAAAAAAAATCGGTATTCAGTAAATTTTACTGATTTGTGTAAAAAAATGCAGTAATCAGTAAATGATTGATAGTAGATACCGTCTGCCTTAAAAATAATACATACACATTGTATGAACAGTGGCGTGTTTTCAATTTTTTTAATTATTTAAAAAGGAAATGTGTTATTGTAGAAAAAAAATATTATCATAGTTAAAACAACAAGTTATTTTAATTTACAATGAAAAAATGTTCAAGCCGACCGAGCTGAGAGTCATCAGCGGAGTTTTAAGCGCCAATTTGTTGACTCCATGTATAACAAGGTGGAACTCTCTTTATGATTCCGTAAAAAGGTTGTTGCAGCATAAAGATAATTTGCCGGAACCGGCTTTCTATCCCCACCATTCTTGCAGACGAACTGGAGTACTTGGAGGAATATTAGTAATGAAACCTATAGCAGAGGCAATTGACTACCTTCGGATATTTCGTCCCCACCATAGTTTCGTTAAGGGTAAAATTTTGGCGTTTAGAGCAATCAAATTTAAAATACCTATCTCCATCGATAAAAAAAATGAAAGAGGCTTTATTTCTAAGATTTGAAAAATATTTCAAAGTACAGCCAGACGCATGGGATGCTATCATTGCGGCGGTTACTATACCTGAAATAAAGCTCCGATTTTTAAAACCTCTATTGGAAACGGCTACATCAAAAACAGAGGAAGATGTAAAACAAATGTTAAATACATACCTAATAAAATACGGAACGATACCGGATACTGAAACCCGTATTGTGCCTCAAACGCCGGAAAATTCATTTTTAGATTTTGGAGAAGAAGGTGATGTTAACTTTTGCACATTATTTTCCTTTGATATTTATATTAATATGTATATTTGATTATCCAATTTTCTTAACCAGATGATGATGTACAGTCCAATTTAAGCGATGTGGGAAATTATCTCGAGGAAACAATTTTATATTTGGCCGACCGGGATACAACAACAAATTGCCTGCATAAGCACAATGCAATAAAAAACGTTTTTATAAAATATAATACCCCACTACCCTCATCTACACCTGTAGAACGACTGTTTTCTATTGCTGGGATTGTGCTCTAGAAGACAAAAACTTAGCGACAAAAATGTTGAAATGCTTGTGCTTAGAAAAGCTAACAGCATATAGCACAGCATGTATTCACAAATACATCTAATTTTTTTTTCATTGTTAATTAAAATAACTCGTTGTTTTTACCATGTTAATAAATTTTTTTTACCCAATAACACATTTCCATTTTGAATTATTTAAAAAAGTGAAAACAAGCCACAGTATATACTATCAATCACTTACTGATTACTGCATTTTTTTACACAAATCAGTAAAATTTACTGAATACTGATTTTTTTCAGTAATCAGTACTTTTTACTGAATACTGATTTTTGTTTTCAGTAATCAGTACTTTTTACTGAATACTGATTTTTTCTTTCAGTAATCAGTAAAATTAACTGAATACTGATTTTTGTTTTCAGTAATCAGTACTTTTTACTGATTACTGAAACGTGTAATGCAGTAAAAAAGTAATGCAATATGCCCATGTATGCTTTTAGCACAACTTGCATTGTGCGTTCGCAGTTCTATTATCATTTACTTAGAAAAAAGACCACACCGAACTTCATCTTCTGATTTTATTTTCTGGGTTACAAAATGCATTGCATGTAACATTTATTTACTTACTTATTTACTTTGAAATGCAGAAAAAAACTTTACTTCTTGCTGTGGTTCACATTCAATATAGGCCCATAAAATTTAATTTAATTTATTTAACCTCAGCCAATTGGCGCTGGAGTTCCACAAGGCAGCATCCTGGGCCTTCTATTATACTTAATTTATGGGATATGCCACTACACCCAAACTTCAGCATTTGCAGACAATACAGCTTTTCTAAGCGTCCACGAAAACCAATATGAAGCATCGCGTTACTTTCAGGATCATATATTTCAACTAGAAATATGGCTAAAACAGTGGAGGATAATGGTAAATGAGCAAAAATGCGTACATATAACATTCACCTTGCGTCGGGAATCTTGCCCCCCTATTACAATCAATAATCAAATAATTCCTCAGCATTCGCATGTAAAATATCTCGTTATACGATTAACGTGGAAATGCCATATAGAGGCAAAATTAACACAAATGAAACTAAAAAATTAATTGGCTTATTGGAAGAAATTCTGTCCTTAGTCTCGATTGCAAGCTTCTACTTTACAACTCTGTCTTAAAGCCTGTCTGGTGCTACGGTATTCAACTATGGGGCACCGCCTCGGCCTCTAATATCGAAAAAATTCAAAGGCGTCAAAATAAACTTCTTCGAATAATCACAACCGCTCCCTGGTACGGTCAAAACTCAAACATTCATAAGGATCTCAATGTGCCATTAGTAAAAACTATGATTACAAAATATGCAGTAAAATATTTAAAAAGGCTTGAACAACACCCAAATCCACTAGCTCGAAATATTTTAAATCATGGCGGCCACACTCGCTTAAGAAGAAGAGACAATGCAGCACTTACCCAACTAGAAGAGCGATAAGCACATATATATGTGAACAGAACCCGTGAAGAAGAAAAAATTTTTGTCTGGCACTGGCAGGATATAAATAAAGAATTAGGATAAGATTTGATTTATTATTGTTAGCTCATATTTAATATATGAATATTCAATAAATAGAAAATGAGAAAAAAAATTTATTAGACGAAATATGTGAACAAAATTAAGTTCGCTATCTCATATGGAATGGGCGTTAAAGTACCAAAACCATGCTTTCTGGTAAAATAAGGTAGTTATTTGTCTATAACCAGGTCATTTATAGACCGATTTCGTTATTTTCACTACCAGTATTCTACCAAGTTTATTTTATGTGAAAGTTGAAAAATAAAATTCTTAAATGATAATTAGACTTTAAAAAGTAAAGACTTATGTGTGGAAATAAGAGGTATTCATAATTTATTACAGATATCTCAGCTATTTGTGTACCGATCTGGCCGAATTTCAATTCCGGACTATGCGCGACATAAATATCTTCTTTAGAAAACCCATTTCAACATACACACGTGCAGGCAAACCAACGGACGAATAGACGGACATCGGTTAATCAGCTCTGCGACATATAATAACATCAGTATTTTAATAATAACAAACTGAACAACAATAAAAATTTGTTTGTATACTTAGCCGAATTTTTTATTGTCAAGAAAAATCAAGCTTTTTATTTCGAATGACAAGCTTTTTCAAAATTTCGATCTGGCAAGCCTATTTACCACCACCACAATGAGTTGTGAAGAGGGTATACTAAGTTTGTCATTCCGTGTGAAACTTTTTTATTATTCATCTCAGAGTAATTCTATGTCAATATAGATATAGTCTGGCCGTCTATTTAAAATACGCTCACTTTCGAAAAACTCAACAGAAATGAAAATGTCAAATTGCTGGTTGTTTTCCTAAGCAGTTAGGGATTGAAATACAGTCAAATCGGTTTAGTAGGTTCGGATCCAGAAAGCAAAATGTGGAACCACCATCCTAAAAAATTGATAATTTTGTTGCAAAAACTAATATAAATGGTGGAACAATGCACGGAATGATATTACATTTTGCAAAAACTTGTTTTATTCGGCTGGAAATTACCCTGTAAAATTTCGAAAAGATCGGTCCATAATTTACCATAGGCCCCATATAAACCCTACTCCCGGAAAACAGTTTATTATGCCTTAAATCGTAATAAATAACGCTATCAGAATAAAATTTAATACTTCACAGTTTTATCAGACTAGAAATAACACTAATAAATTTCGTGATGATCGGTGCATAATTAACTATAGGCCTCATATAAAGCCCACTCTAGTAAATCAATTAAATACGCCTAAAACTTTGCAGGTATATTTATGGCGGTAAGATTTCTTCTAACTTAGCTTCATGTGGCCAGAAAAAATGTCATGCAATTTTGTGATATACGGTCCACTAGCCTACCTTTGATCCCATATTTAGCAGCCTTCTGAAATTCACTGTAAACGCTACAACTAATTTTGCCGCTGTATTGAAATTTATGTTTAAAACTTTCTGATTGTCGGCCAATAATTTATTATAAATCGCAACCAATTTTAATGCTGATGTCTGTTTTTATAAAGATTAATTAATAATAAATAAATATCGCACCTGAAATATTCGAACTGTCGGTGAAGGGTATCAAAGAATCGGCCCAGCCGAATGTAGCACACTAAATTGTTGTTAAACATGGCCTTAAAACCACAAGAAAAAACTAATTATATTGCTAGCTATATCTTAACTGTTTTAATTTTTTTTAAGATGTGGCATAAATATTAGAATTGAAGGAAATTATATTTTAGTTTGCTTGTTGACCACGTTTATTTCGTCAAATATTTGCAAAGCTTTAGCAGTTTTACTTTGCACTATAGTTTTAAAGTTATTCCAATATATGAAGTGAATGTGCCTTAATTTTGGGCATAACGGTATATCTCAAAGACTAGAGCTGATAGAGAAAAATTGAGATTAAATTTGAAATCATCGACCTTAAATTAGTAAAAGTTTGCAAATAAATTTCAGGCCACGCAAAAAAAGTTCAAATTTGTCGTGCAGTGTAATCTGTTTAACTCTAATTTTGTATAATAAAGAAATAACTCTACTTGAGTTTTGTTAACTTTAATTCAAATTTAATATACATATCGTCGATTTTTCTTTTTGATTGTCGAGTTCGTATCGGCAACAATGCATATCGTTTCATCCCTGGTTAAAATCAGTGTTTAAAAAACTACATTACCTTATGTGCTGTTTTCAGAACACAAGTGACTGAACGTATAGTAAAATTTATATGGAAAACACTCAAAAAACTGAGTGCTTTTCATAAAAATTTTACTACACGTTCAGTAATTTGTGTTGTGAAAACAGCACATTAACCTTTTTTTAATATTTATTACTAAAACTAGTACTCTAGACAATTATAAGTAGCAGCAAAAGAGCAGTGGTCTTGTTTTGTAGCATTATTTTTTATAAAACTACTGCTACGTGCAAAATATAAAATCAGAAAATGGAGTAGAAGCAATAAAAACAAAAATGACGTAGCAGTTTTATGTGTGGTTTACAGAACACGAGCGCCTTACTCGTCCGTTCAACTTACATTTAAAACAAAAACAAAATTTTGAAATTTGTTTATGTTTTAAATGTAAGTTGAACGGACGAGTAATGCGCTCGTGTTCTATAAAATACACATTAAAAAAACTAATGTGCTGTTTTCACAACACAAGTAACTGAACGTGTAGTAAAATTTATTTGAAAAGCACACAGTTTTTTGAGTGTTTTCAATATAAATTTTACTACACGTTCAGTAACTTGTGTTGTGAAAACAGCACATAAATCATTTTTTATTGTTTGGTTGAGGTTTTCGTTTTGTAACTACTACTACATTTTAGAGTTTTTTTATGGCTAGAAAATGTTTAGGTAGTATGTAGTTAATTAACATTGAAGTAGTAGTAAAATAACATTGAAGTAGTATGTTAATAACATTAGAGTAATTAAAAAATTACATTGGGGTAATCAAAAACTCAAATAATAAGCAAAACTAGAAACCAACAATAAGTACGTATGTGATGTTGTTGTTTGAAAGATTCTAAACAGTGTTGTCAACTTGTCGCTTTTTAAAATGTTCTATGCGGAAAATTTTCGACTGCTTATCTTCGCAGATAATGTTGTGAATGAATCCAAACAATAATTTAGAAGTTATTGTACTCATATCTTCTGATATTTATTTTATTCCGCAATTTATATTTGATATAAAAATTTTCTTTTAAAATACCGTAAATTTACCAATTTTTATCGCACTTTTAAAGTTAATTTAAAAAAAACGTCCATATTCAGAAAATATAGATTTAGAAAAGGAAAATATAAATAAAGCCATAATACTAAAAAATTTAACTTATTAACCTTTTTCGGATTTATTGCTTTGTGAAATTTTAAAGTTTATTAGACCAATTTCGACAACACGATTTTTAAGTGCATTCAACAATGCAACCGTGTAGAATTTAACAATGTTATTTGTCCCGATGTGCACCAGAAAAGTTATCGATGCGTACAGAAAAAGCAAACTGTCCATTATTAAGCTTGATGATACATTTTTGACTTTGACTGCAAAGTGTTATGACGTTTTGGAATTCAGCTATCAATTATATATCGTAGTTATGACGATGTAACAATATGTGTGCGATATGCCCATCAACTAAAAAAGCGTTTAATTTTATTATACAATATTAATTTTTAATTTATTCCTTTACTTAGGCTTAAAACAATATCACTTCAAAATTATTAAAATATTAATTAATTTATATTTTCTTTTCCTTGAAGAAAATTATTGGAATTACGATTTATAAAGCTGTTATAGGTACTTAGTGAAAATTATCTTGAATTGTAGTTGTATACCTGATTTTGCTATTAAAAAAAAGAATCGACAATCTAAATATTTTATATAAAAACAATTCAATTTCAAAAATTATAAATTGATCAATTTAAGTTTACAATTTTTGTTCCATGTTTGTTATAAGCTTAAAAATTGGAGATTTATGTTTTAAAATGGCGATTTCCTGGCAACACTGATTAAAACACACACGTACTTATTTTGCTAAAGACTTTACGTTTTGTTTACTTCTACTGCTGCTAAAATTTTAATTTATGACTGCTTTAATGTTTTTAACATCATAAGTACTTTAATGTTATTCTAAAACTGCTTCAACGTTATTAAACAACTACTGCAATGTTATTCTTCTGCTACTTCAAATACTAGGTTGTCTTCTCCTTCTATAACTACTAAAGTAGGTAGTAGTAAAATTTCAAAAAATAAAACTACTTCAGCAGTAAAAGGTAGCGATAGCAGTAAAAAATTTTGACTATGCTGCTCTTATTATTTTCTTTTTGAGCTACTGCTACAACTACTGCTACTTAAATGTGACGGTAGCGGTAGTGATAGTAAATGAACGACTACAAATTTTTTAAATTTTTTAACTAGACTATTTTTTGTTTTTTAGTTACAACAGCTACTTGGAGTCTAGTTTTTTAACACTGGTTAAAATAGTCAAATATCACAGATTGCTTGAAATAAAAAAAGAAAAATTAACATTCAAAACTTGAAAATGTAAAAAAATTAAAGCAAAATTATTCCTTTGGCCAAAAATTTCATATAAAATATGTTTGCTTCTTTTAAAGATGTCCAAAATGAGTGACTTTCTTTGGTTTAAATGAAAGTCATTGGCCCTTCAGAATGTCAAATAGAAACAAGCCATAAGTGTCTTACGCAAGTGTCATGTAAAATGCAAAGAACAAGTCAAAAAACAGTAAAAAAAAAAGAAAAATAAAACACTTGACAATTATCACTGATATCTTTTATCATATTTTCACTAAAAGAAAAAATGAACGAGAACTAACAATGTTAAACGTATAAATGATGTCCATTCTGAAGCCAAATACTTTCTTATAATTTTGTAATTAGGGTGGCCACAAAACGTTTCAAAATTTTAATTTAGAGCAAAAGTAATACTCCCGTATTCTTAAACGTTTATTCAATTTAACAAACGATTATTGAGTAAAATTTTTATAAAAAATTTGTTTAGTAAACCTTGATTAAAATTAATATATGTTTACGAATTCGGCAGATGATGTTTTATGGTAAATTTTTTTAATAATTCCCGATATTCTTTAATTAGGCTTGACTTCATTAAATTTAATTTTCATTAAATTATTTTCACTGAGGGAAGGAATTTTACAACTTGGAATTTTATTAAAATTTTATTGATAATTTTTCTAATTTTACTACTGGTTAAAGATTGATGTTTGACTGTTGGCTAACGGACACCGCTGTGGTGCAGTGGGTAGAACACAAAGATCTTCTGACGATAGAGAGTGGTGTTTCTTGAAACATGTAAAGATCAACCCGGGTTCAAATCCCAGCTCAGCCAAGAAAAATTATCAATAAAATTTTAATAAAATTCCAAGTTGTAAAATTCCTTCCCTCAGTGAAAATAATTTAATGAAAATTAAATTTGATGAACTCAAGCCTAATTAAAGAATATCGGGAATTAAAAATAAACAGTTCAACTAAAAATCAAAATTTTTAATAATTTAAAATTTAAGTTAGCAAAACTCGTTTATAAGATAAATAGAACAAATATGAGGTATTGGTTAAAAAAAAAATCTCAAAAACACTTTTTGTCTTACAAACTTCCCTTCAGACAAAATAACTTGTATTAAGCTAGAATTATATTGGTTGGTTTTTGCTTTAAACTAGTTGCACTTTTAATTTTTTTCATATTTCAAACTAACTAGCGTTGGGTTGGCATTGGCAATACTTTACACTGTTTTGACTTAACTACCACTGCTTTTGTGAAAAATAAATAGCATTTTACATATGTGACAGCGCATAGAGAAAAGGACCTAAGGGTAAAAAAAATCAATTTTCACTTTTTTTTTTTTGATGTGGACAACATCTGAGCATCGAATGAGACCGATCCCATGCCCCAAAAGTGTTCCTTCCCAGAGATATGCGCGTTTTATGAGTGATGATACACGTATTTTAATCTTTAAAGTGGCTCTCCTGAACAAAACCGGTTTTTACCCTTACATATGTATATTGCACGAATTTTTTGTCTTGGAAGACTCCTAGTGCTGTTTTAGTATACTTCTATGTGAAGGTTTGAAAAAAAGGACAAAAATTACCCCTTAAAATGAGAGTTATAGGATTAATATATTCTAAGAAAAGAATCGTTATACAATTTTACTGACGACATCTGAAATAGTCCTTTTAGATTTTTAACTTAGAAGTACTTTTAATATATATTTATGACTTGTACCAATCGCCTTTTAAAGAAATTCAAAAATTTTAATGCCCGAAATTTCAAAAATCCGTTTTAGATACATTGCACGATTTTTTTGGTCTTAGGAACAGGGCTGTGGAGTCGAAGTCGGAGTTGAAGACTCAGAGTTGAGTTTTTTGTGGCGGAGTTGGAGTCGGAGTCGTAGTACCCACAAAAACACGCGACTCCGACTCCAAAGATTTTCGGCATAAAAAATTAAAAAAAATAATTTCCAAGATAAAAATTATCTTCTTAAAACACATTTAAAATTAAAATAAATGGTTTATGAATACTGCTCTTATGTGCTGTTTCCAAATGACAGACGATGGACTGAGTGCTTTTCATAAAAATTTTAATACATAATCAATCGCCTGTCATTTGAAAACAGCACATTAATGTTTGCGTACGGTAATTTCTTTTCAAAACCTCTAATTTTTAGAAGGCCGTACGGTAATGAAAAAAAAAGTTAACATCACTTATGGCCAATTTTCAGGATTGATATTAAAACACATTTATTTTTAAAACCGTTTTAAATACAAAATTCTCTTCTTCACTAAAAACTTAAGTGAAACTTAAGTCACCGATGTGGTACACTTAATTTCAACTTAAGTTTCCATTGTAATATTTTAGCAAGGTGGCCTCAATATCACAACAATACAACAACAACAGGCAAAGCATTAACAGTCAGCTGCTTTGTAAATAATTACACTTTTTTAAATTTTTTTTTGTATTTAGTAGTGCTACCATACTTTTATCTTAATTAAATAAGACTTTTCAAATAAAACTCAAAAATTAAATTAAATTAAATTTTAAATACGATTTAAGTTTGTTATGAAAATTAACTTAATATAGATTTAAATACTATCCTGAAAATTGGGCATTAGTCTCATATACAATTACCATCAAGATTATTGTAGGAGTCGTGAGTCGGAGTCGCACTTAAAACATTTTAGCGTTTGGAGTCGGAGTTAGTACTTTTTTCGGACAGCCCTGCTTAGAAGACCCCTAGTAAAATTTGATGCGGAAAATATTCGTAGAACATTTAACCATCTAAAGTGCCGTTTTAGTATACTTTTGTGGCAAAGTTAAAAAAAGGACAAAAATTACCCCGTAATTTAAACAAACAGATATCTGGTCGTTTTCGTACCTAACAGTTATATTTGCCTAGGTGTTTTTCCTAGGAATGGGCAAAAAATATCGATATATCAAAATATCGATATTAAAAAAAAATATAATCGATATGTATCGCCGATATTTTAAATACCGATATATCGATGTATCGATATTGAAATACGACTATCGAATTCGATATTTTTTAAAGTCAGTCTTCATTAAGAACTCAAAATTTTAGCCGTTTTTCAAACAATATCTTTTTTAAGAATTGGAATCATTGCATGCATCATATGTTTTTTTTTTAACAAATATGAAGATCTAAAATAATTGGCATTTATAAGAAGCAGTGCCGGATACAGGAAGCAGATTTTCTGGAGTGCACATAAAACAGAGAGTGCTCCTGATGTCCATGGGTCGTTCTTAAAAAACATAACCATTCTGAATTTTGTAATTTTAAAAAATTAAGTTGGCCAAATATGTTTATGGGTAGAGCTGTAACTAAATGTTAACTAACTTAACTAATTTGTTGCTGTTGTGGTTAAATTGAAAAATAAAAAAATTTACTTCACCTGTTCTTACGTTCCGCTGGATTCTGATAGTGCTATTTATTTAAAACATGTTCAAGCCATTAATTCTGTTATGCTAAATGTTTGTTATGATGACTCCATTTTTGTTGTTGGTGATTTCAACTTGCCCTCAATATCTTGGATAAAAACGTCCGATACACCTTATTTAATTTCAGTCAAAAACAAAAACTGTCACGATGACTTCCTGAATGAAATTCTTGGTTTATCTCTTTCTCAAATGAATAACGTATACAATGACTTTGGTAAGCTGCTTGATTTGGTGTTCGTAAATAATATGGATGATTGTATTATTACTCGCTCTGAACCTATAACGTTGCCTGAAGATCGTTATCACCCCACTATTGAAGTGAGTTTTTCAATTCCATCAGAAGTCAAATTAAAGCCATTTAAGGTCGATAAAGTTTTTTGTTTCAAACGGACTAATTACAACTTATTAAACCAATTAATAAGAAATACGTGCTGGAGCAACATCTTACCTTCTCAATTAAACAACAGCTCGGATATTGATGTGATGGTTTCTATATTTTATAAAAAAATTTACGCCTCTTTTGATATTTGTATACCTAAACAATTTGTTTATACTCCAATTGGGCCGCCATGGAACTCTAAACAGCTTACTAGGCTAAAAAATCTCAAGAATAAAAATTATAAAAAATTCAAAAAGTCTGGATCATTTATTGATTACGGAAAATACTCTGTCAGTCGTTCAGAATGTAATCTGCTGAATCATGCTTTATACAATCAATACATAAATAAGGTGAAAAACAATTTCGTTCGTGACCCAAAATCGTTCTATGCATTTGTTAACTCTAAAAGAAAATCTAATGGATACCCATCCGTTATGAAATTTCGTTGCCATGAATCTGGAGATTCTGTGGTCATATGTGATATGTTTGCCGATTTTGTTGCCACAACTTATTCTGATGCTGCATACGACGATAGTAATGGTTATCCCTATATGCTCTCATCAAACCATGCAATCTCTTTCCCTACTTTTAATAGCAATGATATTTTGGTTAACTTAAAAAGGCTAAAGATGTCTTTTAGTCATGGTCCTGATCTTGTTCCAACATGTATTTTAAATCAATGTGCTGAATCATAAGCTACACCATTAACTTTTATGTTCAATGCGTCAATTATATGTGGTTATTTTCCCGTATTATGGAAAGATTCGTATATAAAACCTTTATTTAAATCTGGTAATAAATCCGATATAACAAACTATAGAGTAATTGCCAAATTAAGTGCTATTCCAAAACTTTTTGAAAAACTAGTTACTGACTTCCTCAGCCATCATACCTCGTCGTTACTGGCAGCATGCCAGCATGGTTTTAGAAAAGGCTGTTCAACTACAACTAATGTACTTCATTTAACAACTTTAATTAATTGTGCATTTACACAAAAGAATCAAACTGATGCTGTTTATACTGATTTCAGTAAAGCGTTTGATAAAGTTAACCATCATCTTCTTCTTACTAAATTGGATTTATTAGGTATATCCCGCAGAAGTTTACGCTGGTTAAGTTCTTATTTAATTGGAAGAAAGCAAAAAGTGCAATTCAATAATTGTATATCCAATTACATTTATGTTTCGTCCGGTGTTCCCCAAGGCAGTCATCTTGGCCCACTTTTATATTAGCTGTTTATTTATGATCTGCCCAACGTTATCAACTTCGCCAATATATTGATGTATGCTGACGATGTAAAAATTTTCCATTCCTTTAATTGCTTTGCTGATCATTTTCATCTTCAATCGGATCTTAATAACTTCTTTTTATGGTGTCATCATAATATGATGGAGCTGAATCTTATGAAATGCAAATGCATGCGTTTTTATAGAAATAACTGTATTGCTGTTAATTATGCTTTGGGTGGTCATCAACTGGAGTTGGTTGATTCGTTTCTTGATCTTGGAGTCTAACTGGATCCTAAATTAAACTTTGTTTCTCATATTACATTAATTGTAAATAAATCTCGAGGTGTTCTTGGCTTTATTAAGCGCTGGGCTAAAGAATTCACCGATCCATACATAACGAAGCAACTTTACGTATCACTCGTTAGACCAATCTTAGAATATGGGTCAATCATTTGGGATCCATTTTACAACATTTACAATTCTCGTATTGAATCGGTTCAAAAACAATTTTTATTATTCTGTTTACGTGATCTTCATTGGAGTTACTCGACAAAATTTCCTTCCTATGCTAGTAGACTGGCATTAATAAAATTACCATCGCTCAAAAGTCGTCGTACAATGTTAAATGTTTCTTTTATGGTTAATCTTATTAATGGTAATGTTTGTTGTGATTTTCTGTGAGAGTCTGTTAAATTAAATATACCTTGTCGCAAAACGCGTCATTATAATCTGCTTTTTGTTAAATTTTATAGAGAAAATTACGCTATTGCTGATCCTTTTTCGAGGTTATGTAGACAATTTAATTCTCTTTCACAATTTGTTGATTTTTCTTTATGTTTAAATTCCATTAAACATAAAATTATTGTTTCTCTTAATTCGTAAATTTTAATGTACATATATATATTCTGTAAAGTTGTACTATATTTTAAATTGCATATTGTTATTCAATAATTTTAAGGCAATATTGTTATTAGTCAGTAAGGATAATATCCATTGATTAAATAAATAAATAAATACAAAGAACAGCTGATTGATATTATCATATAATTTAATTGGATAGCAAAACAATTTTGGCGGCCAATTTTTGTCACTCTAAAATACAGAAAACTCTAAATACTCTTACAATTTTGTAAATAATAAACTTGCTTTATTACATTTGCCACTTGCATCCATTTATACTGCGTCCAAAAACATCCATAAAAAATAAACTAAACTAGAGATGTGTTTTTAGTCACCAAATTTTATTGAAATATTATATTTTGACAAGCACCCATTTTAATTGATTTATATCAAAACTATAACCAAAAAATTACTTTTTTAGAATTTTTATGCATGTTTTAAGAACAATAATTGTTCTTTTATTAGCTTAATAAGCTTTTAAATTAGCTACAGTGTTTATCGTTCAAAATATTATCGACATTTTGTTTTCACTACCTGCCAATACGCATGGTTGCATTTCTTCAATCAGCTGAAAGCTGTTGCCAAGCTAGTTATGAATTATGAATAAGATCTATAACTATCTATGAACTATTTTTTAGTTTCTGTTTTATTAGTTACGACTTTAGTTATGAATTCTGAATACGCGCCAATGTAATTTCATATAATTAATTTGTTCATACATATGTTTGTACAAAGGTATACTGAAGTTTTTAATTTGGTAATAGTTTCAGCAAAATTCGTTCGATATATCGATATTTTTGAAATAATAAATATCGATACTCTAAAAAAATATCGATTCGATATATATCGATATATTTTTTCAACTTGTCCATCCCTATTTTTTCCTTTAAATTTTCTTTAAAAATATGGCAACATTTGTATTTTTTTAAATTTTTTAATTAACTGTCAAAAGTCGATGTTGTAAAATACACTACAGTTTAAGATAAGACCCTTAGCCAGATTTTCTCTAGTTTCATTATTGAGGCTGGCGGCGGTGACCCGAATTATGTTGCACTGTGTAATATGATTTTCAAACAACATCATAAATCAAAATAATTTGTCTAGCTAAGTTAGAAATATTTGTAAAATATAGAAATGGTACTCCGCTAATATACAAATATGTTTGTCACTACAGTATTTGAGATTTTGTTTTTTGTAAAGGATAATGTAAGTAACAATACATTATACCGAACTCGATTGTGTCTTTCTATCTGTGCAATGTAATATGTACATACTCATCTTCCAAAGAAATCGCATACAGAGAAAACAGCGACATCCAAAAAGTGACATACGTAGTTAAATGAATATACATTTTGTGCAAAGAACACTTTCGAATGTAACAGGGTGAGCCAACATAAAGTTTCTTTGAAAAAAAATATTTTAAATTATAAGGGAATGTTTATAACTAAAATATCGAGCCATAACTGCAAAACAACTTAAGCGACAAAAACAAATTTTACAGTAGAATGTTTTTTATAATATCTTGTTTAAATCCAGTTAAGTGTTCTCCAATGCTTGAAATGGACCCAACTATTTTCACATACATATAAGCAGGATAAGGGCTGTTTTAGGTGCTTAAGCTTTTTTACTCAAGTATGCCTTAAAACGTAATGAATAATACTAACCCACTTATCCAATAAGACCCACTTTCTTAAGGATTTTGTGTATTGGCAACCCAGCTACATATGAGTATGAAATTTTGACAGCTTTTTCTCCTACCGTTATTCAGATATAAATATATGTATTTTGTGCTAAGCCCACTTCGCCACGCGACTACTCTATCCTGCCCATTTTCTCGGGAGGTTGTGTATTGATGAGCAAGTTATGTGTGCCAAACTTGGACAATATTCCTCTTTTCGTTCTTTAGATATAAAAACTCTATTTTGTGCCTTGCCCACTTATCGAATCCTGCCCATATTTGATGGTATATTGTGTATTGGAAACCAAGATTATTGTACCTTATTTGGAAACTTTAGCTATTGCCGTTCATCAGATATACTGCAATCTATAATTTCATTGTATGAGAAGTTCGACGCTCACTTGGTATTGATAAAAAAAGATGCTTGTACAATATTTTAAAGCCTTGGCTCTCACCATTCTCTCGTTATACAGAAAAATAACATAAAAAAAATGACAACAAGGAACTACTGGGTAAAATTAGAGGCAGTCGTGGATTTTTAATTATATCTCAGCCATTTGTTGACTGCTCCGGCTGAAATTCAATAGCAAACT
Source organism: Pollenia labialis (assembly GCA_949318255.1). Lineage (NCBI taxonomy): Eukaryota > Metazoa > Arthropoda > Insecta > Diptera > Polleniidae > Pollenia > Pollenia labialis. Next base: position 147,974,033 of record OX439141.1, read on the forward strand.
TTAAAGGAGTATATGTGATATAAATATATAGCAGCCTATACCCCATAATTGCTGGGGTCTTCGGAAACCCCATTTCAACATACACACGGACAGAAGGACATCGTTAAATCTTATAAGGACTTAGTATATATGCGCTTTGTAGGGTCTAAGTTATGTATATATTGTATCAAACAACCCTTTTACCTTCGGGGAAGGTTATCATTATGTTTTATATGACTAAATTCATAAAACTTAGCCAATAATCGCACTATTGTTTAACATTTGATCCGTTTCGCTTATAAAGCATTTAAAAATACTTAAACATCCGGTGAAGGATATCAAAGACTTCAGACGGATAAATATAGCCATTTAGAGCCTAAATTGCATCTTGTTTAAATGAGATAAATGTTGCTAATAATTAAGTCATGTAGAATTATTCTAGATTAATATATACAAACGAATCATATAATATAATAAATTTCAAATGAATGATTATATTTAAGAGTTAATTGATGAGAGGCAAAGAGAATATGTTATTATTATTTCCCCTCTCACCAATAAACTCAAACGTTCATAGCGTGAACCCAGACTAAGGCCTGGAACAGAATAAAGAAGTTGTAGTAGTAGTAGTAGCTGAAACTGACGAATGCTTTGTGCGCGACAAAGTTAAAAAATTTGAATTTTGTACTTCAACTTCAACTGCAACGATTACTACAACTACGTATTCTGTTGATAGCACTTTGAAACTTCCGTTTTTAACTTTTGACAGCTTGCAGCGCTATTCGTAACGTTGTACGACAGCGACTATTTTGTTCCCCACTTAAGGTATAAAGAAAATCACCTTTAATTGTCAATTTTTATTTATTTGCTTTATATTTCCCAGTTTTGCCAATAGTTATTCAGATTTAACATGTTCTTAATTCAAGTTGTTTTTATTCGACCTTTTTATATACGTATACATAAAAATGCTTTTGTTTCAAGCTTGAGGCCAGTATTGAAAATAAATTTTTATTTTAGAATAACAGACAATGCAGAGAAAGCAACAGTAAAAATTTTTTTTTTCAAGTCCGTGTTAAATATAAATTGTTATTTATTTACAAGCCCAGAAGATGATACTCAAAGAGTATCGAAATATCGGCAAATATTAAAATAAAAATTTATTTTCAATACTGGCCTCGAGCTTGAAACAAAACTGTCTTAAGTCAAAAACTGTTGAAAAATATTTATTTGATGTATTTCATTCACTTTTTTCTAAGAGCCGATGATAGACTATAGACTATGTGATAGACTATAGTGATTTAAGCCAAACAAAAGAGAATTAAAAAGATTGCATAAAAGCTAATCAAAAACTCAAAATAAGTTTTTTGAACTAAGACCTTTTTGCCTCACGGCTAATAGTTGCCATAATTAAATTTTAAAAAATCCCGGGCATTCCCGCACAAATTCCCCGGGATTTATTTCCCGAAAAATGTGCGGGATTTTTGTCCCGGGAATTCCCGTATGAAAAACACTAACTAACAGACATAGCAAAAATGTGTTTTTTGTAAAATTTGGTATTGTAATCTAAATAAATATTGAAATTGACTGAAATGATTATTATTTAGTTTGCTTGTTGGCCCCTTTTTTTCGTCAAATATTTGATAAGTGTGACCGTAGCTTAATTCCTACAAAAATTAACTTAAATAAGTTCGAGTGTGGGAACTGTAGCTGGTTTAAATGTCCATTTATAATTATATATAGCGTCACTATTTATACTAAGATTTAGGATTGGGTATAATTCGCAATCACACATGCAAAGAAAAAATATGGTTGGGGATCAGAGATCAGCAATGAGTAGTGAAAAAGTGAGTAGAGCTAAAGCATGACTCATAATTTCTTGTACTTGTACGCACTCATACTTATTGCAATGTTATTCAACCTCATATTCACTTAGAAGTTTAATTTGATATTAATTTAATTAAATTCTCTTGTGAGTATGAGTGCATCAGAGTTGTTTAGTTTGAATGATTTCTACGCACTTATTCCTACAATTGCATGAGTCAGTATGAGTAGCGAAAAAACGATTCATTGCTGATCTCTGTTGGGGATGGTAACGGCAACTACACTATGTTTATTGTAACAATATATTGTTGTCGAACACAAAAGATTGTTATATTTATTAAATATAAGCCATATTTTAGTTACTGTAATCATTTCAATGTTTATCGCAATTATAAATTTGAGTAATGTTGACTGAAAAATAATTATTTTTCTAACAACTAAATAATGATAACTTCACACTTTTTCTATAATTTTAACAACTTCATTAACTGAGACATATTTGTCTGCAATCATACATATTTTATTATTTACAACCAATTCATGATATTTAATAGTCATAACCGGGGAAACCATAAATATGCAATTGCATGTTTTTCCTTGTGCCACCAATGATGGCAGAATGATGTTTTTATGAATTTTTGCATATTTTACCGTTTGTAGCTTTTTTATATTATTTAGTTGAAAGAGCCTATGCATATTTTGCCTTTTTGAAGCACATTTTAACACATGTTTAACTTTTTAGATGCCTACAAGAGCTATCGCAGCCAATAAAAAATTCTTGCAATATTTTTATTTGCGAATAAGTGGTGCGTATAAACGTAGTATGTGTTAACTTTAAGTATTGAGTGTAAACATATTTAATTCGTAGCTAGTGATTATACGTGTTACAAATATGTATGTATAAGTATGCACAATGAGGAAACAGTTCAGTAAATACTAATGTAAAATTTGTTGAATGTATTTATTGCCCTTCATTAATCATATTAGGTAGCTCACTAAGTGGATTGATTATTCTCTCTCATATAAAATACTTAATTTGCCAGAGGTAAAAACTGTTAGTTCTATTTGGGCCACCCTTTGCACAGACATTCATTCGCAAACAAATAATTTCGTCTTGTATGTCTATCAGTGCAGTTGAGTATGAGTATGAAATATCAAAATACTGAAGCTGTCGAAAATGTCATTGTGACAAAGAATATGATACGTTAACCAGCCAGCCTTTAGTAAAATGCATTTATATACACTACATAGGAATGTAAAAGGAAAACTGCAGTTAAGGAATTGCGTGATCTTTATTTGTCCAATAGCAGCAATTTTTTAAGTTTGTCAGAATTTGTGTACATAGATGTGGCAGATATAAATAGGGGTCAAATGAAAGGAATTATTCGATTAATTTATAGCAATTTTTTTATCTTCTTTAGAATAATTTTTTTCAGGATATTTTTTGGTAGTGGTGCTCTTTTTGGGATCTATGATTAACCAAAAAAATTTCTGGAAATCGAATCGATTTTGATGGAGATTTTTTTAATAATTATCGCAGTATCTCCTGATTTTAAGAGTACATATTTCTAATATAGATAAGTGGCACTCGTCACCTAAAATAATAACTTAAAAACATTTGTTATTAGTTTACAGGAGAAGCAAAAAACTTCACAAAATCAATAACAACAAGGTATACTTGGCGTTTGAATTTCTCAAATAAAGTCGCCATTTTGTGAACATGTAGTTTAATAAAACGAACAAAAATTAATCGAAAGCCAATTTCAAATTTTTTGGTGTTACGTTGTTATGCATTTTAGGTGTCGCACTGTTAGTAAGAAGTATGTATATTAAAATGAAACAAATCACCAAACCAAAAATTATATAAAACTCCATATATGGAAACCTTTTTTTAAAATAATATTAGTCCCCATTTTAAAAATGACACAAGCAGGTCTGTGGAGTCGGAGTTGAGCTTTTTGTACCGGATTCGGGGTCGAAGTACCAACAAAAACCCCCGACTACAGCTCCAAAATTTTGCAGCCTTAAAAATTTTCAAATACAAATTTTAATATTATTCGAATCCTCAAAAGCTTTTATACTTTAATAGTCTTATTCCTTCAATATTTTCCAGGAATATTTTGTATGCACTTTCAGACTTTTTTGTTTGTGGAATATTTATATATGATCATCTCCTGCCCCAATCTTGTTGCCTACCTGAGCAAATAAAAATAGAAATGATCATATATGGTTTTAATATAATATGTAAACTTATGTGATTATATACATAAGCATATGCATATATATCTTTATACATATAACTTAGACGTGGATCCGACTTGAGCTCCTGTGGGTGGGTGAGGGGGATTGCTTAGGAACCTTCAACTGGAACATTACATTTTGCAAAATTTCTGTTGGAAAGACCATAGTTGGTTGAGGTGGGTTGGGATGAAATGAGTGCCAATTCATTTTTCTTCCTCTGTACTCGCGACTGCATAACTATTAGGGTGATCGATTATTCGACTTTTTTCAATAACCGGTTTTCGAATAGTCCGAATAGTTGCTATTTTAAAAAAACCGGTTTTCGGTTAAGCATTTTAAAAATAACCGGTTAACCGGTTTTAATTCGAATACATAAAAATACAAAAATCAAATAAGTTTTTGTAATAAAAAGTTAATTAGAATAAAAACAAAACAATTCACGAAGGTAAGGAACCAAAAAAATACATATATATGTATATATATATATATATATATGTTCCCGTCGATCCTATAAGGAGCCACAAATATTTGGCGAAAAAATCAAAAAAAAGCGTGACCAGTAAATTGATTAAACTTAAGCATTATTTTTAACAATTTCTTGTTATTTGCTAAACTTTATGTCTAAGATGATAATTGCATTTATGTAGTTAAGAAACCGTTAACTAATGTTTGCTCTTGCCTAACGTTTTGCAAAAGCAAACAATTCTTTAAGAAAACTTGTGGGTACGTGCAAGAGTCAAATATTTAATAGGTGTGAACATAGCTTTAGAATTTTTGAAAAACTTTGGTTTTAAAATTTATTGTAAATGAGTTTTAATATGTTGCTGGTTAAGCATGTCTATATGAAGTAGTAAACTTCAGCCATATTTTTGAAAAGTGGCAAACAAAACCTCTTATCCAGGAATATATAATTTAATTTTTTTTTGTTTCAGCATTATAGAAACAATAGTAATATGAACATGCTTTTTATATGAAATATCTGTCAATTCGTCGATCACACAATTTACACCCTTCTAGGACATATTTGATTCCTACAATTTTATTTTAAGTTCTTGGTGTTTAAATAAATAAAACTGATGAATTTTCCCATATCGTTGATTCCGCCGATATGTTCTTGTTTTAAGCATGAAGATATGCTAGAAATACTTAAGAGTTTTTTATTCATTATTAGCAGCATATTTTTGTAAAGTATTTTTTGCAGTCTTTTTAACACTACTTGGAACAGGGTTAAGTTTTACTTGGCATATATTTATGTCAAGCTTGTAGACTAATTAAAAGTGATTAAAAACACAATTTTCTTTTAAGTCAGTTCGAAATATCACCAGAGATGACATCTTTATATAGATAGAAATATATAGTATTTATAACACTGTCAAATTGCTAATTACTTTTTAAGCTGAACTTTTTTTGTAGTACTTTAAATAGTTTTTGGTTTTTTTTACAAGAACACACGCTTATATAAGCAATTTGTATTTACATTGCTCATAATGTTTTTTGACTTTTGTGTCATTTTGTATTGACATTTTTTTATAAAAAGTTTAGGTCTGCTAAATATTAAATTAGAAAAATACCTCAATTACGGGTACATTTATAACAAAAGTAAGGAAAACGTATATAAAATACACATTAATAAAGTAACCGGTTAATTTTACTAAAATAACCGGTTTATTCGATATTCGAAAAATGGACATTTTAAAATATTCGACTTGGGCAAAACTGAAATAACCGGTTAAAACCGGTCGAATACTATTCGATCGATCACCCTAATAACTATATATAACAAATATCTGGCGTCATATAAAATTATTATTTAATGAACATATTTTATTGGTTTATTTGGTAAATAAGTTATTTATATTTTTATTCGAATTTCCAAAAGGTACCAAAATTTGTATGAGAGCTTTTAAGGAGAAGAGAACACAATTTAAATTTTATTTTTATCTTTATCTTTATTACTCAAGAATATAAATTGTTTACAAGTTCCCAAGCTATATTTTTGCCCTTTTGTATACCCAAAATGTGCAAATTTCAAAAAAATACCAAACACATGGCAATTCACAACTTTAAAAACCTTAAATTTGTAAGAAAAAAATTATCTACTTCGCTCCAGTATTAACAGTAAAATACATAATTTCAAATAAAAATAAATGCATGTTTTTTTCGATAGTGTAAGATTTATGTCGACCAATTATCTTTCCGAATCATTAAAATTTGCGTTAAAATGGCATCGATTTTTTTGGAATTTATTGCATATTATGGTTTTTGCATATTTTAACATTTTTGAGGGACATAATTTTTAAATTTCTACATTATCAAAGTCATTTTTGGGAATACAAAATTTACAAGATTTTGTTAGTCGTGCTTAATTCTTAATTTTTATTATTTGATAAAAACACTGAAATTTATTGTTGAAGGGATTAGCTATTCCTATGCGCATTTCACTGCTTGCTTAGGCCAGATCGTCAGAAACCTTCATCCAAAGATTTTAGAAAAGCTAAAGATATTAAACAAATAAAACTGTTAAGCGAATAAGAATTATCTATAAGCAAAAGTCTTACTTGTAACCATATCACAACTTTAACAAAAACAACAACAATAAACAGTGAATTTATCTTTTCTTACATTCCCCACTACAATTGGTTAGAATTCTTCCAATATTAATTGTAGTTGTAAGTAGGTTAAGAAAAAACAAATTATAAAAAAAATTCTTCAAAAAATTTCGAAATTGTATAAAAACAATTTTCCAAAATAAAAATAAACTGAATTGGCAAAATAAAATAATATAATTGAAACATATAGGGACCTCCTGTCGAAGTCGTTGTGCGCATACCCCACGGAAAATTGTCATCTGTCCAAATGCCACAATTGTCCGAAGATTGACGAGCTAGAGCAATATTTGGCGGCAAAGTTTGAACAGCTGTTAATTCAGGAGGTGCATTTCAAACAGTGGATAATTAGCAGCGGCAGATGTTTCCTTGAGACCGTGGTAAAGCAGATTCCGGAATTCATCGAGGAATTCGGATTCAAGTTGAATGAACTGAAGGCACACCATTTCATATCCGAGATGCAATCGAAATTTCTAAAGGAAAGTAAGGAGAAATTAGCCCAAAATGAATTCATTGTGATAAGCGACTTTGCCGAGAATTACACTTTTCTCGTTCAGGATGAAATTCAAGCTTATCACTGGGCAAACGACTTGTGCACGGTGCATCCTTTTTGCATTTATTTCAAAAACGAAGATAACGAACTACAGACCGTAAGCCTTGTTGTTGTCGCGGAGAGTTTAGCTCATAATTATGTGTCCGTTTATTTATTTCAAATGAAACTGTTTGAATTCTTAAGATCAAAATTCGATGCAATCGACAAAGTAACGTTTTTCTCAGACGGCGCGGCTTCTCAGTACAAGAATAAAAAAAATTTTTACAATCTTTGCATAATTGAAGAAGAACAAAACTGCAAGGTCGAGTGGCACTTTTTCGCGACGTCCCACGGTAAGGGCCCATGCGATGCGTTAGGGGGAACCCTAAAACGCATGGCGACTAAGGCAAGTTTGCAAAGGCCATATACTGACCAGACCTTAAATGTACAACATTTGTGTTCGTGGATTCAAAGCAAGGAAATTGCCATTAACACAGTTTTATGCACTCAAAAAGAACACGATGCCATGGAGCGACGAATTCAAAACAGATATAATAATGTCAAAACTATAACTGGAACGCAAAAGTTTCATTGCTTCATACCAAATATTTCTGATATGTCAATTAATGTAAAGCGGTACTCTTCTTCTGCCGGCGTGCTAAATTTAAAGTTACTTTTATTTTATAATGATGCCAAGACAATTGAAATTTTAAATAAATATTGTAATTAAGTATAAGCAGCAAAATAAGAAAGATTTGTTCTTCATAAATGTATTTTTAACTGTAAAATAATTTTTAAAATGTATTTTTAACAAGGTGGTCTCTTAAATGCTCTTCTCCTGTCCAAACAAGGAGTCGGGGCCCATTTTTTTTGTTGCTGATTCTTAAAGCAAAAATTATGAGGAATCCAAAAAAAAAAATTTGCCGGAAAATTTAGGAGCTTCTGTGGAAAATCGGAAAATTTAATTTTTATGGGAAAATTTAAAGGTAAATTTCTAAGAAAAATTAGGAAAATTTTATTTTTCAATTAAAGCCTAATTCAATACCTTTCCAACTCGTTGCGATCGCTGTAGTAGTTTTTTTTTAAAACAACTTTCAATGAGGTCCCTTATGAAGAATTCTTCAATTTTGTCACATGACAGTGGTGTACACCAAACCAGTCGCTATAACAAAAAAAAAAAATGGAGGTACATTATTTTTTGCTGGGCAATCGATTGAGACTATTTATTTTAAAATCGGAGAGGGGTCGTCCAAAAATTTGCCAATTTTGATCGTTTTCATATGGAATTGCTCAATATTATTTGTTTTTTCTTTACCCACTTACAACTACATTTAGAGTTGACAAAAAATCAACCAATTGTAGTCGGGACTGCAAGAAAAGAGAAACTCACTGTTTATTGTTGTTGTTTTTTTTAAGTTTTGATATTGTTACATTTAGAACTGGGGTTAATAATTCTTATTCGCTTAACAGTTTTATTTGTATAATATCTTTAGTTTTTCTAAAATTGTTTGATGAAGTTTCCTGACGACCTGGCCTAAGCAACCAGTGAAAAGCGCATAGGAATAGCTTATCCCTTCAATAATAAATTTTAGTTTATCAATAGAATGAAATGGGAATTTAGCACATTGAAACGAAACCTTGATAATTAATTTTTGAATCCTAAGAAAAATTTTAATGAAAATTTTTTTTAAATCAATAAATAAATTTTTTTTAAGCTCTGTTTAAAATACAAGATTTCGACAAAAGATGCTTCAGTTTTTAACCGATGCCGCACCTTGAATGGTTAAGGCTGCCAAGTGGCCTAAAACAATTTATCCAAAACTTGTATATGATACTTGCTAGGCACATGGGTTACATCGAGTTGCAGAGGAAATTAGAAGCCAATTCGATAATATTGATTTATTGACTCCATACGGGAAACAATGTGAAAGGAATAATAGCCCGACAAATTAAAAAAAAAGATCTAAAACATTTTGCAAAAAAATATGGAATTTCAGACAACAAAACAAATTTCAACTATTTTTGATTTAGAATCAAATGAGGGATCTGAATTAAAAAATTAATACTCTCCAAATGCATTGGCATCCTTCAAACGTGCTTCATCTTCGGTTGACGTTGAGAGAATTTTATTTTCCATGTACAAAAGCTTTTTAACAGACAAATGTTTATATTTGAATACCTTTCTTTTTGTAATATAAAGGTTTTCGTATTTTCCTTTAAAAATGTTAGTATATAAAGTTACTCAAATCTGTGATTAAAAATATAATTAGCTGTAATATCTATAAATAAAATCTCGAAAATGTAAATATGTAATCAAATAATTTAATAAAGATGGTCTTTAAAAAAAAAGACAAAGGTTTACTTCTGATGATAAAAAAAAGTATTTATTTGATTATGCAAACAAAAATTAAAACTATGTAGTTTAGGGCCGGTCAATTTGTTCGGGTCAGAAAAAACGTGGCAGGCGTATAGCGTATAGGCGTATAGAAAGTATGGGTCTAATATAAAAACCTAGCTCCCGCCGGGAGGTTTGATTATGAAAAATAAAAAAAAATGCAACTTCTTGTATATCACTGCAAAACATAAATATAGTTGCTCTTTTTGGACCTATTTATCACATTTTTTTGGCACATTGCTGTTGCATCGATATTATGTTTTAATTATTATACAAATTACGAAGCTTTAAAAAGAGAATGATTTTGTTAGGCTCCGCTCTTTTAAACAGTATAATTTAGTAATCTGCTGTGAGAGTAAAGAAGATATAGCCCCAGCATGAAACCGGGACAAATTGTTCATTCTCGCTGGTTAACAAAAGCCAGCAGAATATTGCGCCTATATGTTGAACTAGTTTACCTTCAACAAATTTAAAAATATTAAAAGAATAACAAAAATTAAAAATTAACAGTTCAACTAAAAATCAAAATTGTTCTTATAATATTGGCTAACTTTATAAATAACGTTTATGTACCGATGTATTTTAGTATAAAATTTTATAATTCAGTAGTACCTGCCAATGCGTTTTTATATAAATTTATAATTGTCGTTATTGTTAACAAAACGATACAAAACAATGCATTTTTCGCCCATCCGGAAAATATATTGTTAACAATGCTTTTCGGCGTTCTGTTCGTGAAAGGGCCATTAACAAAATTTTGTATTGTCGTGAACAATTGCATGACTCAACTAAACTCAGGGTCCATAAAAAGCATCCCGTTAATTTCAATTGCACAAATGATATGGATTTAATCGACTTAGATAATGACAACTTATTATCAGTGCCTCAATTTACGTAATCATCCCACACGAGCACCTGTTGTAGGTATATTAATTCTGATGATGCACCACTGCCAGATCACGGAGTTCCGTCGCACATCCAGGGAACCGAGCGATGCGTGCAGTTGCTAACGCATGTCTCACCACGAGTAATTGCAAAAACTCGTGACGGTATTATGGCAGTGACTATACAAAGTCGAACCCAAACACACAGAATGGATTGTTAAAAAGACTTAAGCTACGGTCACACTTATTAAATATTTGACCAAAAAAGCGTAACCACTACTTTTGTAAATAGTTAGTTAGATTTAACATGGTCTTAATATCACAAAATAAAACTAGTTATACTACTAGACAAAGAAAAAAACAGTTTTTTGTAAGATGTGGTACTATAATAAAAATAAATATTGAAATAAAAGGAAATGATTATTTAGTTTGAATGCTGGTCCCGTTTTTTTTCGTCAAATATTTGACAAGTGTGACCGTAGCTTTAGGCTCTGTTGTTTGAATTACAAAATAAAACATTAATAAAAAACAAATTGTTCATTCTGATTGTTCAGTAACAGTAAATTTTAGTTCATTTTAGGTAAATTTTCTTAATAAAGGTGTCTAAAATAAGGCTTTGAAAGATGCAGCAGAATTTAGCCCAGCATTATTGAAAAATGTGGAATTTTTTGCATAAAACAGTTTTTTCCTCTCTTAGCCTTTTATTTGAAACCCAACTGAGATCTTCATCTTAGAACTTTTTAAGATTTTACGCATTAATTTTTAATTTTAGTGCATATTTTATGCGCATATTTTCGACTTTTAAGTGCATGAAAATATCATCCCTAGTCATTAGTGAAGCGTCGACATGAAATTATTTTAACGAAATGACTGGAAATTAAAAATTCGTGCGAACTAATCCCGATATCAAATCCCGGATTTAAGAGCTTTTATTTTCAAACCGGTGTTTGTTATACGATAGAGGAGAAAATCCTTTCGCTTGGTCGAAAAACGGCTATGCAGATCAGAAACAGTAAGCGATTCAGTATTTTAGAATTCGGGATTTAGAATTCGAGACTTAAAGTTCAAAAGCTTAAAAATGTCGTCATCACACAAAAAAATTAAATTTATGAAGTTAGTGATGCAGAATTGTTTGCAATGTTTTTTTTACTATTCTGTATAAAATTCATCTTTTCCATTAGAAGAGAATGTGTCGTTATTTCTTCTGAGTGGTGCAAGTAAACTTAAAACATGAAACCCGATTTTTTTGAAAGGTATTTTTTTCAACATAGTCATAGTTGAAGCAAACGAGCGATTTTACAATCTCTTAAATGTTAAATGCAGTAATATATGAAATAAGTCCCTAAAAATATAAGGAGCATAGGGCCTCGACCAATGATCTCCAATTTAATCTGGCCATTGCTATATTCTTAATTTCACCTTCCTCTTTGGCTGCTACCTTGTGGATTTCAATATATTGCTGATCGTACAATTTCGTTATGGGACTTTCGTAACGTACGCGCAATCCAATTGCCTTTGCGTCTTCTGATTTTACTCTTAATAGGTATTTTATTCGTTTGTGCCCCAAGCATACTATTTGAAATTGTGTTGGGCCAGAATTATTTTAAGATTCTACGTAAACGTTTATTAATAAGCCGATGTACAACCTTAAGGCCACGTTCTATGTCTAACAATCATGTAGTGTTGGCTTGACGTTTGAGTTGGAGATCTCCAAACGCTCGTCAAACGTCCAAATGCTTGCTTTCCATACACTACAATGTCCATTGAGTTTGTCAAGATGCTATCTAGTTAGCAAAATTGTCCACGTCCTCTATGGCATTATCGTCCTTTTTGAAGGACCTGCATATGTCGCTGTTTATTATCAGTACTTAAGTTTTTCCTGCATTTACTCTTAACCGTGCCCCGGCTTCGTCTTGTCCAACTCTGTCTAGCTTCTTTGACATGTCCCAAGGTAAAATTTTACACCGATTATCAGCAAGAGTTTGTTCAGTATATGATATTTTACCCCTCCCAGCCACCATTAAAAGAACGCTTCTGTATTTGTAACAAAAAAAAAATATCTACTCTCATTGTTTTATTTAAGAAATAGTCGTGGTACTAGGTTCATTTTACTGCACTTGCTGTAGATGTGCTTGAAATCAGAGACGAGACGATTTATTGGAAATCTGATCATAATTGTAAATTGTACGAGTAGAAATTTGCTAGCCAGCAGAGACGTCATTAACAATTATTTTAAATGCAATAAAGCTTGCCATAAATTTTAAAATACTTCTTAGCCTGGCGAAATTATTTGCAAAAATAATAAATATAAAAAATTAAATCGATTTAAAAGATATATTTGGAAATAAATCCAAAACTACTCCCTTATTGATTCTTACAATTGATTGTATATCAGTTTTTAGTTTTTATATTTTGTTTATACATACTTAGTTGTTTTTGTAACGTAGTATGAAAAGGACATAAAGTGTTTGAAAGCACATGCATTCCTATGAACGTACAGATATGTGTTTGAATGATTGTTATAGTGTAAGTGTTTACAAAAGGAAAGTCTAGGTTACAAGTTATTGTTGAACAAAATGGCCTTATTGACACATGAGCACACATACATTCATATGCATACATAGTGTGCAGGACGTTCAAATTCATAAAGTACAGGACAGGAATGTGTACCTGTGTGTGTGTGAGTGTGTGCAACATGTTTATACTCTTGTACTTGTTTTTGTGATATATGACCGAACTTTGACATCTTTTTAAAATACAACATGACGCAGCAGATTATGTTGCCCTTTCTATGTGTATTCGTTATGTATGAGCTTTATTTTTCTTTTTACCTTAAAACACAAACATACAAACGTATGTGTATACGGCATATTTTAGCCATTGTTGTCTGTTTTGTATTAACAGCATTGTTGAAATATCATGTTTTCTTTCATTCCTTTTCACATTCTTTTGCTCTTTATAAATTTTTTACTTGCTTCATTTTCGATCAGTTTACTCTGAAAATTTAACTTGATTTTGTTTCATTAAAAAAACAATCAAATACACATTTGTATGTGTGTAGAGTTTATATGGATTTATTACTTTATTTACGATTTATTTATTTTTTTTAAAGTAAAATTTTTGCTGTGTATTCAAAATCTATATTATATTTTACATACATACATATTTACTCTATCGTCACACTTAACCAATATTTGTCGCCTCACACGTAACTATTATTTTTATCAAATGTTTTAACATTTATTAAACATTTACTGGATCAAACAGCATTTAACATTAAATAAATAAAGTTTTTTTAAATTTATATTCTTAAAAATAATGTTAATGATATGGCAATTTATTGGTCGCGCATTTTCGGATTTTCTCGTCAATTGTTGCTTAAGTGTGAACATACTTCAAGTGTTCTAAAAAATTGTTTATTCAAAACAACAAGAAAACTTATTTTGTCTACCCAAGCTAAACATGGTGCTTTTTATTTACATTGCAGTAGAGCCGTTTAAAATGTTTCATCAAACATATCAAAAATTAACGTATGTATAGCAAAAACATTGTTTTAACACAAAATATATCGTTTATTCCATGGTAAAATAAGTACAATGTAGTTGTGAAATTTAGTTGTGAAAATTTAGTTGTGAAAACTGCACATAAGACAGGCGCCAAAAATCAAATACATTGCTTTGGCATTGCATCGGAAAATAATGACAACTCTCCCTAATGAACATACCTTGTACTTATTCTACCATGTTTTATTCTAAAAACCCTATAACGACCCTTGCAAAACTGAGATGTCTCCTTGTTAAAACCAGGGGTACCGGAAATATAATCTTAAATTGAACTGGACTAGGACTAGTCCAAAAGTATTCTAAACGTATGAAGCTTTGGATTACAAAGGAGTAGTCTTAAAACTACTCTATGGTATACTTAAGAGGATAAGTTTTGTAGTCGTTTAAAAACGAAAACATGTCGGTAAAAAACAAAGACATGTCGCCTCACTACAAACACTTTTTAACAATGACATGGTCCATGCTTGCAATACATTGGACCAGTCCAGGGAGTAGTCCATTTGATCAAAATGGATCAGGTAGTCCAATATGATTTGCAGGGTATTTAAACATGTATGTGCGTGTGTTTGCAAGCAAATTTAAATCGCTTTTAAACCCTTTAATCCTGAAAATTAAGAAAAATATATATATTTTACTGTGCATATCTACACAAAAATACATTTAAAACGATATATGTTTCATTAAAATCGGTGGACGATAAGATACTTGAAAATCAACGCCAAAGAAATTGTATATAAGATTAGCATTTAAAAACATACCAAAAACTATAAACGTTTAAGCCCACACACCCAGTGTTGGGTTAAATACATGGTTTGCGGTATTTAAAATACAAAATACTTTCAGGTTATGTATTTAAAATACAATATATAAAATACTTACACATCTGTATGCATTTAAAATACAAAATACTTCCACGTCATGTACAAGTACATGTTTGTATTTAAAATACGAAATACACCATTTTTATTCAAACCAAAAAATACATTAGATAAAACTAATTTACAAAAAAATGTTTCCTTTCATAAATATCAGATTTTTGAATGTAGCATTAGACAAACTTTTTCTAGTTGGAGAATAAATGAAACCTGCTAAAGAAAATAATCTTTCTATAGGTCCTGATGAGCAGATAACTTGTATTAAATTCTATGAATACTTTTTTATATTTGGATAGCTGTCAAGAGTGATAATGTCTTTGCTCTTGTCACTGAGGAAACTGACAAATTTCAACTCCAAATTTGATGTCCTAGATTCACCATCATTCCTATCTACAAAAACAACAAAATCATCGTCTTCTTTACTGGTGCTTCTACTTCGGATATTTCCATATTCTGATAGTTACGTTTTTTAGCGATTCTAGTTTTTGTTAGATCAAAATGCAAACAACCATCAATAAACTGACAAAATATATTTTGAAAACTATGTTTTTAAAATACAAAATACTCCAATTTTTTACGTATTTAAAATACAAAATACAAACTACTTCTAAAAATTTTATTGCATCTATTTAAAATACAAAATACTTGCTGGACATGTATATAAAATACAAAATACTTACACCTCATGTATTTAAAATACAAATACAAAAAAAAGCATTAGTATTTTTCATACGTATTTCAAATACTGCCCAGCCCTGCACACACCGTAGTATTTACAATCTAATTTGATCCTAATTGGATCTGTTTGTCTCTCAAAAACAAAGTAATGTTATGAGATTAAAATTCTTATAAAAGGTATTTGGGGCGAATATTCGGCGTTATTATGAGTGTCGTTGTCGTGATCGAAAACCATTCGTTTTTAGAAATTGGCATTAATATTGTCGTAAACGACTTTAATCTTCCTATATGCTTTTTACTGTCGTTGTGGGCAAATTTCAATTATAACAATAAACCTTTCAAACGACTGCAACTACGACTTCGGCAACGACTTTCCTAATAAGGCTGGCTATCTCGATACAGCATATAAATGAGGTTTTTTGTTTTAATGGAATTTTAAGGGCGGTTGCTAAATGTTATATTAATATTACCGTTATAAAGTTAGCTAAAGCTTTTAACGGATGGGAACAATGGTCAAATGTGAACCGATTCCAAAATAATTTGTTTGCAGAAAAATATTTTAAAGCAAATTAAACCTAAATATGAACATAATTAAATATTTTATTAACACAAAGAGTCTATTTCGCAAATAAGTTCGTATTGAACTATGTGAAATTATAAACTGATTCATACCATTTACATATGCTTCGTCGTTAGTACAATTAAAACGTAGTTACCAAATGTTATCCAATTATATACATAATTGCGAATTGTACTTTGCGCACAAGGTGTTATAAAAAAAAACTTGCTTAACCCGGTGCGCTTCGCTACACTGTTAAAAAAAATAAATATGAAAAAATTACAGTATTTTTTTATGATATAATTTATTTATTTACATACGTATTGTATTTTAAATTTTTTTGTAAATTTACTTTTAAAAAAAAATTAATTTTATCTATCTAAATATTAATTTATATTATCAATAGCAACTAACTTAATTAAATAATTCTGAAATTTATAGTTTACCATTGTAGTAGCTTTAACCACGCTTGAAGACTCTCCCTTTAATAGTTCTTCCGTTGAGCGATATTTAATTTATGCATTCTATGGGAGGTATTTCACCCCTTGCGGCTACCCGTTTTATTTTTATTTTAAAAAGAGTGACTTCTACAAAGTTTGAACATTCTCACTATTGCAGTTCTTAAGATATGCGATATTAAAAATTAGCGTCCTATGGGGGATACCACTTCCCCCGCTGCTATTTTATTTCTCTCTAAAGCTCTTATGTTTACATTTGTACTTTAATTTGTACAAATAAAAAAATGTCGACGTAAGTGGACAAAAAAAAATAATAAACGAATGTATTCAGGTTTTCAAGACAAAGTCTTGACAGAAAGAATACGAAAACACGGAGGAGAGGATGCGACATGTAATTTGAAATTTAAAATGATAATAACAGCAAATTTCGAACCACCAGTACTACTGGCTAAAAGATTGATATTTGACTGTTGGCTGGCGGGCACCGCAGTAGTGGAGTGGTTAGAATTCAAAGATTTTCTGAAGATAGAATGTGGTGATTCTTGAAATTGTAAAAATAAACCCGTGTTCAAATCCCAGCTCAGCCAAGAATAATTATCAATAAATTTTAATAAAAATTCCAACTTGTAAAAAATTCCTTCCTCAGTGAAAATAATTTAATGAAAATTAAATTTGATGAACTCAAGAATAATTAAAGAATATCAAGAAATTAAAAAAAATAATTTTATTTTTTGGTTTTAAATATTAAAAACAAATAAAAATACAACAACGAGCCAGCTTTTTTGTTTAGTAGCATGTAGATTAACCTACTCCCAAGATATTTAGCGCTTTTCCATTGAAATTGTTGAACAGCTTATGATTTTATTCACAATTTAGTGACAGAACAAAATTGATAAATCTTAAATTTCCATACAAGAGTAACCACACAAAAACACATTTTTGGATACTTGCGTTACGACAATTTTAAAGAAAATGAGCGATATATTTATTATATTATAATAAAAGTTCATTTCTGGATCAGTTTTAATTAAGTTTTTAAATACATACGATTATTTCAAAAAGTAATAAACGGTGCGCAGGGAAGAGGCGCCGTTGGAATTATCGATTGGGCGGATTTTTCAGTCACGATGTCGCAGTGGTCGAGTGAGCATCGCTCGTTCGCTATGGAGGCATTTTTTAAGAGCAATAATTCTTACGAAATTGCTCGTCGACAATGTTGTTCAAAGTTCATTTTCACTTAACCGGCCACGTCAACAAGCAAAACTGCCGTAACCGGTCTCCAAGAACACGCAACCCTCAATTGAAACATCAAAAACGATTGCATTGCCCAAGGTTAACTGTTTGGTGTGCTTATCCACGCATAAGATAATTGGACCAGTTTTTTCGAAAATTATCGAAAACAAGGCTCCGTTTTGAACAGTGTGTTCAACTCGACGGAAAACATCAGGATGGCATGCTCTTTAAAAAATAAAATCCGCATTTCCATTATATCGTTCAATGCTCTTAATAAAACTTTGTGTCAATTATTACGTTTTTTACTTTAGTTTGAAATAATATAAATCTGCTACCAGACACCCTGTAGAATATTTTAAATTTTATTCGAATCATTTTAGTTTCATTCTAGTTGCGCGAACCGATTTGGTTAAATAAGCAAAAACTTTTTAGCTACTAACGTTTCATCGCGTGCAACATTAGAATTTTCCTTGATACCACATTCTGGGGTAAATACCTGTTGCCATATTTACTTTATATAAATTTAAAATTTTTGTGAACATTAAGTATTTTCTAACTTGTGCGCAAGCTTTTTTTATTGTGTGGGTTGTATTGTGGATTTGCTTACAGGTGTGTATGAACTTCAAAAAGTACTTTGATTTAAATTAGGATGAGAGTAGAAGGTGTAGCAAAAATTAAACTTTTTTAAAATAAAATTTGCGTTTTTTTTTTTTAATAAAAGCCATGTTTCTGCAGAACCAAGCAAAGAAAGATATTTTAAGCTTTTGCTATAATTTCAATATCTCAAATTTATTTTATTATATGATTTAAGAAGTAACTTTTAACTAAATTATTATTTACGATTTAAGTTTGAAAACTTTTTTCTGTGTATAACCTTGAATGATTCTTTAGCCTTATTATTTTTTAAATTGAAATAAAATTATACCTAATGGAAAAATGAATGCAAAAAGTAATAAATATCGAAGTGTATTTAGAAATTAAAAAAAAATATAACGAAAGACTCATAAATTCAACCATCAGCATAAATTTATATTTTCAAAAATAAACTTTTTTTATGTTGTTACTTTTAAAATTACTGTTGTTTTAAAAGAAAAGTATTACAACACACTTATTAAAAATTATGCAAATAAAAAAAAGAAAGTGAAAATAATTTGTACACACATGTGACCTTTTTAACATTTTGCCGATCAATAAAAATAAAATAATGGAAAGCACAATGAAAAAGAAAACTTTAGACGCATCCATCAATTAGAAGAAATTGTAAAAAATCTTATATGTGTTTCAAGTATACAAATAACAAAGAATATACAAGAAGGAAAGACTCCCAAAAAGACCCTTATATACACAGAAAAAATTAAAAACCAACTTCAATTAACTATTAATTAATTCCGTACTGATTTTCCAACTGCAAACAAAGTTATCATATCAACTAACATGAGTTGAGTTTCTTTCAATAGGGTTGATTAAAATTTGAGCTTCAGAAAAAGAGGCTATATGAAAGGTAAGCACAAACCAAAATATTTTTTCCAATCAAGTTAATTGAAACAATTAAAAAATTGTTGGAAACATTAAAATATTTTGAAGCTTTTGTGTACGTTTTCACATTTGCAATTATACACACAAGCACTAAGGCCCTAATTTTGTAAAACACAACGCACGCGAAAGTATTATATTGAAAGCAAAAACAATTTCATAAATATTTTGTAAATTTGTTGTTGCTTTATATAGAAATTTATTTACCGTATTAAAATTTTCAACGCCACAAGCAATGATGCGTATGTAATCTTAAAAACCAATGTGAATTTCTGTTAGAGACAACAACAAAATTACAAAATATTTATGAATTTGTTTTTGCTTTCAATGTAATTCTTTGTGGTTGCGTTGTGTTTTACAAAATTAGGGCCTTCATTTTTTATTTTCAATAAAAGCAAATTAATTAGAACAATTAAAACATATGATACCATACACCACGGTATTTAAAAACAAATTTCCGGGAGTGTATGGTCATATAAAATAGGGATCTATCTAAGCTTTTAATTTCATTAAAATCGGTTTGATAGGTTGTGAGGGGCTAATATTGTCTCCCATCTCCCCTCGTGATTCTTTTTTTAAAAATGCATAGCTTATGTGTTCGTACACATACGGATCTATCTATCAGGGGTGTGCTGGAAATCGCAAACGTAAAACGCACGCTCAAGTCTTTTAAAATATTATGCTGTATATTTCGTAATCATAGTTTTTACCAGCGTGTAAAAAACTGCAGTCAAAGTAGAAAAACTGTAATTTCTTCTACTTCTTCATTTGTCATTGGTCAAAAAAAAATTGCTGCTTTTACTTCTAAATCATTAAATGTAAACATGTAATAAAATTTCCCATTTACATTGGTTAGTACCATAAAAATAAACCAGGAATGGGAGTTTTAATTTAAGATAAAATAAATAAAAATTTTTATATAAATAGTTTAAAAAATAAAATGAAGCGAATCAAACATATTTTAATCATTCAGAAGAATTAAATTTATGGTGATAATTATCACATTCTTAAAATATTTTTGCAAATTCACGAAACTAATCGAATGTTTCCAGGCCTGGCATTAGAACAGCATGTTTCAAACCACATAAACATTAGTCGTATAAGAAGACAATAAAATTATCAACAACAAATAGACAATATTGTATAATAAGACGATCAAATATGATCGAGACACTAAATGCTTGTGAATTGTAAAAGAATTATGTATACATAACTAGCGAACCCCCTGCACACTTTGTAGTGCAAAAAAGATAATAAGAAAATCAATTCGAATTCATTTAAATCACTGATAAATTGTTTTTATTGTAATGCTCTGCATTACTTGGGTAAACAGTATAAATACGTCACAAAGCATCACTTGAATATAAATTTGGATGTCCATTAACACGTTTTCCTTGCTTACGGCTTTGGAACTCCTTTTTTGAGGCACTCCACGTAAAATACAATGGCAAAAGCAATTAAAAAAATTCAGTTAAAGTTGTATGCGGTGGTGAAAGAGCTCTCTGTGCAGCATTTTCGGCAGTTAAATACACATGTTGGACATTTTCAAGATGAACAGCTAAATCAGCAACAGCTGGATATCTCTCGTGAATTTGAAACGAAAAAAATACACCATATAGCCTTATTACTGCTAATGTAACGCCAAATTTGATACTGATATATTTCGTCGTCTCTATTTGAATCAGTAGCCATATCAGTACATTAATTAACATACTTGCAAATATTTAAAATATTTAATGGACTTGACAGAATTGCAGTATTCGACATTAATATGAGCTTTCGACAATAAAGGTGAATATGGCACAACCCAGCGATTATCGACCTTAACGTTTTGATTTCGAACTCTTAAAGTAACAGACCTACCATTATCTTGAGTTGATCGACAACAATATAATGGGTAGCCATAATTTCCAATTATTGTATCCGAAACCAAAGTGCTTGGATAACGTTTAAATAAAATACATGTTGCGGAATGAATGCAGTGTTCACTAAAATGTTTATAACTCCTGAACCAATACACATTTGAAGACCGTTGATACATAAAAACCTTGGTATTGACGTCTTCTTCCACGTGAACTCTGCAGAAACAAAATCGGTTTACAGAGAACATCAATTACTAACACAATGCAATTTTTTTTATATATATAGAAGATATAAAATAATAATTTTTGGTTAAAAGGAAATTTTTTTGAAAAAAAGATTGTAAAAAAAGGAAAAATTGCGTTCTTGTAAAAATCCAAGTAATTCAAAAAACTGCCTTTCTAAAAGAAATTCTAATTTTCAAATTTTTTTTATTTTGGAAAAAGAAACTTTTTCAATAATGGAACTTTTTTGCAAACATAAACCTTTGACTCGATTTTTTACAATCTCGTAACACATTCACCCATATAATTGTTTCTTTTTTTTCGTATGACGCTAATTGCCAACCCTTTCTCGGATACCAATTGTCTAGTGCTACTGAAATAGAACTGGAGATTAAAATGTAGTCAGAAAAGACGTCAGATATGGACTCGTAGTATAGCCTCTCTCATAAACGTGCATGACTCTATAATGCTAAATGCCACAAACGACAACTTTGGCAAAAAATGAGGCCTGCAGCCGCAAGACCTTGACTAAGCGGACGATATCTGTCTCCTCGCACATAGGCATTCTGACATGCAGCACACGAAAAGAATGGTTGACGAAATGTCCGCAAGAATGGGACTGAAAATAAGCGTAAGGAGAACAAAAGAGAGGCACAGCACCACATTTGTTTCTTCAATCCCAACCGATAGAAGATTTCACATCCTTCAGACATCTGGGTTGCAGAATCACCACAATATATGGATCATCTTAAGATATAAGGTGCAGACTAGACAAACTAAGACAGTGATTTGGCTTACTAAACTCCGTGTGGCGTTTCTCCTAACTGTCAGCTAACAGACTTAATATCATAAACTACAACGTCAATCTCTACTACTCTATGGTAGTAAATCATAGAATGCTGCACCAAAAGATACCAATAGCGTTCAAGTCTTTATCCATATTTGCCTTCGTAAAATACTTCATATATTTTGGCTCGTAGGAATAAGAAACGCTGATCTCTAGCATACCATCCATCAAATCCTAATTCATACAGAGAATTGTTGGCGGAAATGGTTTTCGTACATACTCAGGAAATCGCCAGACGTTATTACCAGAGTGGCCATCGATTGGAACCCGAATATACAGAGACTTGTTGGCAGGCCTGCCATAAATGGAGCAAACATGAAATACATAATTACTTTTGCAATTATATGTAAAGGAATCGGAATATGTATGTCTTTATCGCAGTTTCAAAACTCTATTTTCAATTTTTTAAAAAGTTTGTTAAACATATTCAAAAGTTTTTGATCATCACGTTGTGATTTATTGTAGATGAACCTCCCGCTGTTTTTCCGTACTTGGGACTTAAATTTTGCGATTTTCGAGACAAACTCATTGTTTGGCCTCATTTTGGCGAATGAGTCCAATTTTCTTACTGTTTGAATTTTAAGTAAATGTTATTCCGAATATTATAGTCCAGATTATTTTAAATATATTTGGAAGGTATTACTTAAATCGGAAAATATTAACCCTAAAACCAAATTTGGAATTTCTAAAGGAAAGATAGCAAAATATTATATGTTTTTGTGCCGATTTTTATAAAACTGTAAAAAGTATACCCTAAAGTCATACGAAAACAAAACAGTACAAAAGTTGAGATTAACCCTTAATTGCACTTGCGGTCAACAAAACCCAAATTTTTTTTAAAACTTTGAAAAATCCAAATTTGTTTTAAAAATTTGAAAATTCTTTTTACGCAACGTGTTACTACAATTCATTAAATAATTCCAGCAGGGGCGGGGGGACGGTCAAAATTCTAACATACAATATATTTCATATGACATTTATTTTGCACATTATATCTGTTTATTGTTGTTTAAATATTATTTTTTTTTTTAATGATTTTGTTATTCGTGCTTAATTTCCCAATTTTAACCTACTTACAACTACAATTAATGTTGGAAGAATTCCAATCAATTGTAGTGGGGAATGTAAGGACAGATGAACTTACTTTTTATTGTTGATGATTTTGTAACGCAGTTTACTTTTCCAGCTGAGGTATGACTCAGTTTGTCCAGGGTCAATTCGAAGGTCTGCTTCCTTTGAAATGAAACACGTGATGTTTTCGTGTATGTTCGCTTACAATAATTTAACAAAGCTTTATTTACGAAATCTTAATCTACGCTAAATACTTAGAACCACGACGGCTTTCGGCTGATTCGGCGAGGCTGTAGACAGGAACGGGTGCTGAGGCAGCGTAATTTCATGCACGTACCACTGATGACGTTAGGCAACGGCTAGATGTTGTTGGCATTAGGCACGTACGGTGGCAATCCGTGGGTAGCGTTAAGTTACTGAGGATTCGATCTGGCAGAGAAGATGATAATAAACGGGTTTCGGTTAATCTACTTCTACGATCGAAACTATGCCGAGTACAGAGCTTTCGGTGAGCTCCGTAGCTGGCTGTACACACAACTAACTACTTTGACTAGTTGGGCCGAGCGCTTCGAACACGGGAGGATCTCGCAACCTCGGGAGTTCGGCTAACTACTGCCTCGGATAAGTCGGTGGCCGACGGTTGTCCGGCCATGGTGTTAATCAGGTTCGATTAAATACGGTGTTATCTAATCAGGTTCGGTTAAATACGGTTTCGTTTAATCAGGTTTGGTTAAATACGGTTTTATCTAATCAGGTTCGGTTAAATACGGTTTCGGTTAATCAAGTTCGGTTAAATACGGTATCGGTTAATCAAGTTCGGTTAAATGCGGTTTCATTTAATCAGGTTCTGTTAAATACGGTTTGTATTCAGTTGGCTACCGAATGGAATTCGGAGGCACCGGCAGTCGGCTGAATACGACTAACTACTGGTTGAATGCTGGTTCGTATTCACTACTGGTAAAAATACGTTGACTACTGGTTTGCATAGAGTCGTCTACCAACGAAATTCGGAGGCGCTTGCGGTCGGCTTAATACGACTAACTACGGTTACGAATACCAACGAAATGCGGAGGCGCTGGTGTTCGGGCGAAGTACGATAAATACGGTTCGGATCAAGTCGGCTACCAACGAAATTCGGAGGCGCTGGCGGTCGGCTCAATACGACTAACTACGGTTACGAATACCAACGAAATGCGGAGGCGCTGGTGTTCGGGCAAATTACGATAAATACGGTTCGGATCAAGTCGGCTACCAACGAAATTCGGAGGCGCTGGCGGTCGGCTCAATACGACTAACTACGGTTACGAATACCAACGAAATGCAGAGGCGCTGGTGTTCGGGCAAAGTACGATAAATACGGTTCGGATCAAGTCGGCTACCAACGAAATTCGGAGGCGCTGGCGGTCGGCTCAATACGACTAACTACTGGTAAAATACTGGATTGTGTTCAGTCGGCTACCGAATGAAATTCGGAGGCACCGGCAGTCGGCTGAACACGACTAATTACTGGTAAAAATATGGGCTTGTATTTAGTCGGCTACCGAATGAAATTCGGAGGCACCGGCAGTCAGCTAAATACAACTAACTACGGTTACTACTAACTACCGAGAGTAAATACTGTGGTTTAAGGCAATATCTACTCTCCCTGTTTTGAACAAACTTTGACTACTTATTCAAAAATAAAATAAACTAAATGAGACTTCTACAGTAAAAAAGTTATTGAGATAAACAGTAAGGGTATTCACAGTAGTAGGAAAAATAGTAAGGGTATTCAAGGTGTGGGGTAACTTATATTTTATGATGTTAGTATTAAAATATTACGATTATGTATATATGTAGGCTAGGTTTGTAACGTCACGTTACAATTTTGTTTTAACTTTGATATTGTTACAAATAGAACTGTTGCTGTAATTCTTGTACGCTTAACAGTTTTATTTGGTTTAATATCTTTAGTTTTTCTAAAATCTTTATGGATGAAGTTTCCTGATGATCTGGCCTAAGCAAACAGTGAAATGCGCATAGGAATAGCTTATCCCATCAACAATAAATTTCAGTGTTTTTATCAAAAATAAAAATTAAATTTTGTATTCCCACGAAAATTATTTTGATAATAAAAGAAACTTTTAACAAAGAAATCCTTAATGGCAGACAAAAATTCATACACGTGTTCCTGTTTATTATAAATTTTCAGGTTCGTTGTTCTTATTGTTCTTATAAAAATGGAAATTGTTAAAAAAAAAAAAAATTGCCAGAGAGAATGGCATGATGTGAAATAATTTACCACACTCCAACTTTCCTCTCTTTCGCGAACAACAAACACATACCACTACAGAAAGTAA
The DNA here is from genome assembly GCA_949318255.1 of Pollenia labialis. Classification (NCBI taxonomy): domain Eukaryota; kingdom Metazoa; phylum Arthropoda; class Insecta; order Diptera; family Polleniidae; genus Pollenia; species Pollenia labialis. The sequence goes on from OX439141.1 coordinate 147,999,731, forward strand.
TATCTATCTATAATGTGTGGAAAGTGTATTTTACTTCATAATTCATTTTTAAGCCCGTAACGACAGCTTTTATTTTATAAAATGCAACAACATCAACAGCTTGAATAAAAACATTTTAGCAAAGTGTTGAAATGTGTTAAAGCAATTGTTAGAATATGTGTGCATGTTTCTCAGACGAACGCACAGTGGTATTTCTTCATACATCTAACTGCAAAAAATAGAAGGAGTGATCCTACAACGATGAAATTTTGCACACTTGTTCAAATTTAAGTAGAAAAGAACAATTCAAAAAATTTTTAAAATCCGTCGACTCCGTGTTTTTTGTCCTCAATGCAGAGGACTCAATTCTTCATAGAATTTGACGAAATTTGGCCCACGTCTATTAGTTGATCCAAGAAAGAGCTCGACTAATTTTTTAATCCGTCGACTCCTAGGGGTACCTCCCTTTGAACGCCAATTTTTACACTTATTTTTCTTTTGAATGTATAGGCCGTACTTCTCAATATAATCTGATGAAATTTGGCATACAGCTATAAATTTATATAAGAGATAGTGCTGCGAATTTTAGTTGAAATCCGTCTACTATTAGGGTAACCAACCTTGGACCCCCATTTTTTCGCTTATTTTTCTTCTCAACATATCATCGTGCGGGAGTTTATGTGCTCTATCCGCCATTTTACACATTTCGAGTTAATTATGCCACTTTAGGTTTTCGACCCCAAATTTTTCAAATATGCAATCCGTTTTCGGCTATCTCATATAGTTTCTGAGATAAATAGTGTCTGTTTTGTTCTATATCCTTAAAACCAGAATTTTTTTGTGTTTTTTTGCTCTATACGCCATTCAGTGGCATATAGAGCAAAATTTCAATGTAAAAACTTGAAATTGATTTTTGATTGTCATTTTGCTCTACGTGTAAATAATATTGCTGAATATAAATATTTTTCAAAATATTTTTCTCTTATAAAGAATTTATAAGAGTTTTTTCTTTCCAAACAGAATACTGTTGTAAAGTATACTCTCTCTTTCTCATTAAGAGAGGGAAAGAGTACCGTCAAAGAATTTTAAAAAATTATCTCTTAATTACCTTTGGAAATTCAAAGTATTTTGTCCCTCGTTAATTGTTTGAAAAATTTTTAAACAAAAAAAATAAACATTTTTATTTATTTATCGAATTTATTCTATGAGCTAAATTTCAGTTATGTATTTTATAAAGCTTTTTTGTAATAAAGTCAGAAATGACTTTATACACTACCAGGCTATTATATTGTTTTTTCATTTCTGAATAATTGAAGAAATAGGACTATTACAAAAGAGCTTTATAAAATACATAACTGAAATTTAGCTCATAGAATAAATTCGAAAAATAAATAAAAATGTTGAATATAATATAAAGTAACCTTCGGAAGGAAATAATTCCCAGTTTCTATTTGTTCAAAAAAAAATAAAACTTAAAATTATTGAAATGTAATTCTCAGATTTTAAGAATTTTTCCAGGATATCCAACCAATTAAATTTTTCTATTGCTCCATTTACTAAAATAATACTTATTCAATATATCCAAAATAACTTATTTCAAATATCATATAAAAACTCAATCTTGCAGCCCTATTACCAATTAGCAAAAATATTAAAAAAAGGTTGTCGAAACCAATTATCAGCAATGTTAAATATTTTCAAAATAGAGTTAGATATTATTAAAAAGAAAGAAAGAGTTAAAAATAAAAAAATATCCGATCTAAAGTTGTTATTCAATTTTATATCTGAAATAGACAAAAATTATTATCTGAGCCAGATAAATTAATCTTAATTTAGTGCTTTTGTTAACTTTGCTATAATAATTTGAATATATTTAGTATTGACTTTGTGAATAGTTTTCATTTTTGGTTTTATCAAATGAATATATGTATCGTTTTTTTACAAAAATTTCAATTGTGTTTTAATTCTTTGTTAATGTCGTTTTGCTCTACGTGTATGTATTTGCAATGAAATTTGTTTAATATGGCGTATGTAGCAAACAGGATTTTTATTAACTTTAGAAAATATCCCGTTAAAAATGCCGTCGAGAAATAAAAAACATTTCGTCAGAATCATCTTTTCAAAACAAATATATTGTGTAAAAATTTCAAAATTCTATCGTATAGTTTTTTTAAAAAATTATGTTAAAACTTCAAAATCCATTTTCTCAAAATACACTTTTGGCATATAGAGCACATTAACTCCCGCACGACGATATGGGCCGCAATTCGCAACTACAAATTTTGGTTGAAATCCGTTTACTCCTAGGGTACCTCCCTTGGACACCCATTTTTCTACGTATTTTTCTTTTCAATGTATAGGGCGCAGTTCTCAATAGATTGATTAAATTTGGCATACGCCAATTAATTGATAAAAGAAAAAACTAAAAATTTTGGTTGAAATGCGTCGTCTTGTATGTAACCTTAATGGAAAAATTTCGTATAAATATAATTCTCATTGAAAATACTAGTAAAATTTAATTAAAGAAATGCTAAAAATTATTCCCTCCCAGCTCGAATAAAAAATATTCATATATGTAGGTAAATAATATTTTAGCATTTTATTCTTTAACTATCATTTCTTTAACTACATCATCCAATTCTAAAATATGCTTACATATGAGGTTGGCGTCTTAAGCTACTAATGGCACAATTCACTATATGACACAGGAAATAAAATCATTTTTAGAATTATACTTTAAATTTTATTACAATATTTATTAACGTTAACTATTTTCTCGTTGCAAATTTTGTTTTCAATTTGAGCGGTTTTCTTCTATACATATTCTTTTATTAAAACATATGATTTTGTGTTTTTTCACTTTTAAACAGCTGTCAACAATTTATTAACAAATTGTTGTTATAATTAATAACTCAATTTCTTTAAAACGTTTAGCCTAAAGGTATGCAAAACTTTTTTATTACAAATACTAGGGAGCAATATTCGTGACTTTTTTTTTACTAAATTTGGATTTTTTTAAAAGATTAGCAAAAGTTGGTGAATTCTTTTGACTTATTCGAAAGAAGAGCATTTTACCATTCATTTCGTTATACCAAGAGCACGAAGGTAAACCGAGGTAACTGACTTTTTCTCCAACGAAAACAGCCAATGCTGAATTTTTATGGACAATTTTGATGCACTCATATCTCCCAAACTATGTACGTAATGACTTTTTCTTTTCCTTTAAATTAAAAACAAGGTTTCGGATTTAAATAAAATCGACACTCAGATTTTTCCGCTCTAAATATCTTCGATTTATAAATCTCTGAATTTGAACAAAATTACCATATATTTCCCTTTTACATCATTAACCTGATTTCAACCGATCTTTTCTAAGAATATATGAACATATATCTTAAAAGAAATGCAGATTTTTGTTTGCCAGACTCTTCTCTATAAAATAGCATCATTAGATTTTTTAAAAGTAATAGTCAAAATATGCCTTTTTTTGCAGCAGAAATCCCATAGTGGAACGTAAGGCTGTGTGTGAATAAAAAACGGAGTTATTTTGTAAGTATGCATTTTATATTGTTTTTAAAAGACTTGTAGTTATTTATGCGAATCAAAACTAAGTGTGTTTTGTGAAAAGGAGTATATTGACTAAGAATGATTTTATCTTTTTTTATTCGCACTTAAAAAGAAGCTATTTATGTTATTTAACTAGGGCGTATAAGTAATATTTATGGTAAATTTGACTTAATGTTACTTATACGCATGAAAAAATACTTTTTTTGCTTATAAAAAATAAACTTAAAGCTTTTTGTGATTAATAGGAATTTGAAATAAAAACGTAAGTTTTGATTAAATGGCATTTCTATGATAAAGGAATTTTTTGTGGAAAAACGGAAGAAAAGTGATTTTTTTGGAAAATGGACGCTTTTATTCTGCTTTTTGATTCAGATCGAAGTTTTCTCCGTTTAGCAAGTTTGGTATTCTTCGTTCCGTTTTTTTCGTTTAAATTTTTTTTTCTTTCGATTGCATGTATTCTGCATTACGATCCTAGCTACGTTTTAATCAAGTTGTTTATTTACTAACGAAAAGTTCTTAGTTTTTTTTTATTTTATTTGAAAAAGTGCGTCGTTAAAAAACAAGTAAGAAAGTACAGTCCGTCAAGTCCGACTATATGATACCCTACACCACAGTATTTTAAAACACATTTACGAGAGTGCACCCTATTCATGACCCATGGAAAATCTTGCTTATGTGTCCATATACATAAATATGGTTCTATTTATGTTTTAAATTTCATTAAAATCGGTTTGATAGTTTGTGAGAGGCAGAAATTGTCCATATCTCCCCTTGTGGTCCTACGATTCGGATCATTTCCAATAGGCTTAGTCCTTGTGCTAATGCAATGTGCTATAAAAATTACAAGTATTACGAAAGAATATTTGGCATCCCATACGACTTCTTCGTTTTATAAAATAATCTAAAATCATTCACAACAGCAAATTATATTCTGATTTCTATTTCTATTCACTTTTAATTGTCTTTAAATTAATTACAAATTTTGTTTTTTAAGAATTTTACACAAATTATCTGTATACACAAAACTAGTTCAAACTAGAAAACGTTCTAATTGAAAATTTTATACAGCAAATTCGAGCTGTAATTTACACAGCTTTTACATAACATGTATTCATTTTGTAGTGGGAAATCTGACAAACAAACTGCTAAATTCGTGTTGTTTTAAACCACCTTAATTGTGGAAGTAGTATTTTTAAATATTATAGAAATAATTCCCACACAGAAAGAAAAACACTCGGGATAAATCAAGTTTTTTATGAAGACTTTAAGTACGAGTAGTACTCAAAAATTCAAGAACGAATAACACTTAAACGTTCTCAAAACAATCCTCAATGGGATTACTTTCGAAAGTCCAATCCCGGAATTTCTTGGAATAAGTATAAAATAAAATTCTTAAATCAAGTAAAAAAAAATATTTAACTTTTCGTTGTGTTAAAGCCTCCGGCTTACGCATGTTTTGATTTTCTATACACATTGATAAAATGGTCTGACCAGACTCATGTGTACCACGAAGGGTTAAAAAGTAAATTTGAACTCTTGCATTTCATTTAGTTTTTATTTTTGGTTAAATGTGTACACACGATTTCTAAAGTAAAAACCATATCGGGCATGATGTTGGTGTTTTATCATTCTGTAAAGTGTAATACGAGTAAGTAAATCAATCATAAAAGTTTTTTCTTTCTAATTCTAGATAAAATCAACTTTATAATACATGAATCAAACGCTTTTTGAGATTGATTCAATCTTAGTTTAACTTAAATCAATCTCATTTTCGGATTTTTTCAAGTACGAAATCGAGATTGAATATGGACAAGTTAAGTATTTTGCGAATAAAAATCCGTACTTGAATCAATCTTTCTGTACTTGATTCAAGAAAGTCCGTATTATAAATACTGATTCGGATTGATTTGAGTACGGATGGATTGATTTTTCTTTTGAGTGCATTTACCCTAACATTTAATATAATGCCAGTAAACATTTTCTGGTACATACTTATATATTTATTTCTATGGTTCCAAGTTGGAACAATGGACTGTAACGAAATCCTTCCATTTGGATCTGACCTGTTTCATTAGTTTTATTTCAGACATAATTTTTTTCTATTCAGCTTATATCGGATTTTAGTAGCCGTTTCCAGGTGTTTGTGGATCTACATCTTCTTCTGCTGCCTTAAGGGTTATTTACCATCTTTGATATATCAGCATGAGGTCTTCTTAAGCTATGTCCATCCAAGCTTCATTTTCTATTTACAGTTTCTTTGCGGCGTGGTGTTAACAAAATAATGAAAACTTGCAAGTATGTCACTTGCAGTATTGTTGGTTCCGGGATGCACATCCATATAGCAGGGTGCAGCTAACATTGGAGTAGAAAATGCGAAGCTAAGTACCTGTATGTATTTGTGGTGACTTTTATGCTCTTTGTCTTTTTTATGCAATATGCATTGTCATCACGAGAGCCGCGTTAGAAGGCTATGATGCTTCCTAAGTAGCAAAACGATTGAATCTTCTCGAGGTCTATGTTGATGATCCTGAAATAATAAAGATTGGTTTTATTGATACGTCTCCGACAAGATCAGCTCCATATTTCATTCTTGAGACGCTCTACGTTTTAAATTTTTCGAGAAGAAATCATATAAGAGGTTTTTTTGCGAAGATTTTAATTTCCTATAACAATATGTCCATTAAAATTGTACAAAGAAATTTTTTAGTAGTTTTATTTGCAAAATACAAAAAAAAATAATTTTTCATTTGTAATTTAAAAAACTCAACTAAAATTCAGACAACTATACTGGTTACTTGGGAGTAATTCTGATGTATCTCTCACTAACAAACTCTTGGTGTATAACCAAATAATAAAACCAATATGGACGTACGGAATACAGCTCTGGGGCTGTTCGAAGAAAACTAATGTACAAATTATTCAAAAAACACAAAACAAAATACTACGTACTATCGGCAATGCTCCATGGTTCATTCGTAACGACGACCTGCATAGAGATTTGGGGATAAACACCGTAACTGAGGAGACACAACTCCATGCACAAAAGCACGCTACAAAACTTCAGCTTCATACAAATGAAGATCTTAATGAAATCTTCTTCTCTCACAACCCATACAGAAGACTACAGAGGACCCTTCCAATGGATCTGGTCAACTAGATATACATATGTACACAAGAACATAAATTTATTTTGAGGATAATTAATGAATTATCACTCGTCACACCATTTTACCTCCTATTGTAATATTACTAAATGAGTTTCACTCAGTCGTAATTATATTAAAATAAAAAAAAAATTTGTAATTTATAAGGAAATCGTTGAGTGTCGCGTAGAATCAAAATATGGCGCTGATCTTGTGAGAAAGCTTTTTTATGCCTTCTAGAAAGTTTTGAGATGATAGCAAAAAAACTTTTTTTTTTGTGAAGCAACAAAATACCTACCAAAAATAAAAATAATTTACTTAAGCTTTACGTTTTAAAAATAACAACAATAAAATAATCTTTGAAACCCATTTAATTTAAATACTTTGTCTAAAGGTTAAATAAAATCTTATAAACTTTTAATCTTGTAAGAAATCTGCATATTTAACTTGTTTAATGCTCATTCGTTTTTCTCTTTTTCTCATTTTACTTTTTTTTTTTAAATTAAATCAACATTTTATCTAAAACATACAATTAGTTTTTAACCTCTATTAACTTTTTTCTTTTGAATAATTTTGAAAGTGAACTGATTTTTTCATTCTGGATTTGGTTTTTTTCTACTTTCTACTTGCTACTTAATAATCTCCACCATAAACTTTGAGTTGGCTTGTGCTGTGTCAGTTAAAGGTTGTGGTTGATTTTTTTCTTTTTTTTGTGGTGCCTCATTCTACTGGACCTGCTCTTTAGAGTTGAACCCTTTCGAGCTGTAGTCATTATGGTTTTAATTTTTTTTTTCTTTGCTTTATTTTTTTATGGCAAATTACATATTCATAGTCTTTCAGTCTTAGTTTTCTTTTTTTTCTATTATTTTTCTAATTTCTTTTTTTTTTACTTTTTTGTAGAAAATTTCCGTTTTTTTGTTTTGTAAGTTATATAGTTGAACAATTTGTTGTATAGTCAGTCTTCTTTAATGCGTGCATTAAAAAAATCTCATCATCTTCATGACAAAAGGACAACAAAAAAAATCAACACGAAATTGAAGATGTTTCGCATAAAAAAAACCGGTTGAACAAATATCACACTAGATGAAGAGAATAAAAGCAGAAGCGTTATAAACTAAAATCTTAACAATATAAGTACTTAAACTGAACTAGAAGTGAAAGAGCACTGAACTAGAACAAAACTAGAATAGATCAGAACTAGAACTAACCTAAAGCACGCAGAGAAGAAACATGGTTGAAATGTGGTACATTTATAAGGAAGTATTTATATGGGCGCTATGTTCAGACATAGAGCGATTGCAATGCAATTTGTTAAGTTGATTTTGATTGCAATAAAATAAGCTGGAATCAATTTTAATTTAAATACATAAATAACATAATAAGATGCTTTTTGGGCACAAAGACCGTAATCCGGAAAGGAACCGTATGGAAGATATGGGAAATTATGGACCGATTCACCCCATTTTTAATAGGCTTGGTCCTTGTGTCAATTAGAAACTATGTATGTACCAAATTTCATCTCACTATCTCCGCAATTGCAATCAGTACTTTGCGCACAAAGTTTGTTTACATGTACAATCAGCAATACGGACGGACGGATATCGTTAGATCGATTAAGAAGTCGGTAGACTTAAAGGTGGGCCTATGACCAATATTTAAAAGTGTTACAAACATCATCAGGACAATCGCATAATATCTTCTCCACCATTTTGGTGGGGGTATAAAAATGCCTGAATTAATTAACCATTTAATGGTTAATATAGCCCATATTTTTTGTTAATTATAATCCTAATATGGTTACTTTTGGTAAAATCATTCAGAATTTTGATCACATAATGGTTCATTTTGACCGTAATATAGTTAATATTGCCCATATATTTGTTTATTTTAAATCATAATGTGGCTAATTTTGACCAAGTTACGTGTAATTTTAAACATAGTTAGGTTAATGTTAACCATTTTATGGTTAATTATAATAAGTATTATGGTAATTTTATTGAACTGTTTATGGTTTTTAATCCAAATTTTTATATTTTAATCAGGCTAAAATTAATCAAATTTAATTTGCATAAAATTTGTTTATGAAAAATCGAATTTGACAACATGAAATGAATAAAAATTTATCGATATTTTTTCATTCTGGACTGACCATGGGACCGAATATTTCGATAGTAATCTTTGCCGTTTAACACTCACCGCCATTGACGACGGCTGGCAGTCAATAGCCAAATTTGAATTGATTTACCTGTATTTCCTTATATCTGCTTTTTACACTTTTTGTCAGGAATTCTTTTGAAGTCTATATATACATGTCCGTAATTGGGAGTTCGGTCCCACGGTGAGTCAAAAATAAAAAAAACAAAAAATTTGTATTCATTTTATGCTTAATTTTAACCATTTTATGGGCATAGTAATCATAATATGGTTACATACTAACATAAGCATTGTGAAATTCCAAACATAGTATGTTGCTCTTAAAAAATGGTTATCTCCAACCATAAATTATTCTACGTGAAGTTAACTAGAACTGAACTTGGCTAACCAGAAACTGTACAAGAATTGAACTAGAACTGAACTAGAACTGAACTAAAACTGAACTAGAACTGAACTATAACTGAAGAAGAACTGATCTAGAACTGAACTAGTACTAGAACTGAACTAGAACTGAACTAAAACTGAACTAGGACTGAACTAGGACTGAACTAAAACTGAACTAGAACTGAACTAGAACTAGAACTAGATCTGTACTGGAACTTAACTAGAACTGAACTAGAACTGAACTAAAACTGAACTAGAACTGAACTGTAACTGAACAAGAACTGAACTAGAACTGAACTTGAACTGAACTAGAACTGAACTAAAACTGAACTAAAACTGAACGAGAACTGAACAAGAACTGAACTAGTACTAGAACCGAACTAGAACTGAACTAAAACTGAACTAGAACTGAACTATAACTTAACAAGAACTGAACTAGAACTGAACTAAAACTGAACTAGAACAGAACTAGAACTGAACTAGAACTGAATCAGAACTGAACTAGAACTGAACTAGAACTGAACTAGAACTGAACTAGAACTGAACTAGAACTTTAACTAGAACTGAACTAGAACTGAACTAGAACTGAATTAGAACTGAACAAAAACTGAACTAGAACTGAACTAGTACTAGAACCGCACTAGAACAAAACTAGAACTGAACTAAAACTGAACTAAGACTGAACTAAAACTGAACTAGAACTGAACTTGAACTAAACCAGACCTGAAATAGAACTAGACTAAAATAGAATTAATAAGAACAAAACACTCCTTTAAATCGCCATTTATAAATGCACAAAAAATTAAAGAAAATCTATATATTTTTCACATTTTTAAGCATAATCTTTTGGCATGAAGAAAAAAGAATCATGAAAAGAAGTGCAGAAAAAATAATTAAAAACGCAACCTTGATGAAAAGAAAATGAAATGCTTACGAAGCATTAAGAAATTACAAAAGACCCTTCTTACGAGAAATAAATATTAAGCGAAAAAAAAATTAACACAAAGATCAACAGAAAAAAATATAAAACGACATTAAAGGAACGGACAAATATTTAGAAGAAATGGTAATGACTGGGACGACAAAAACGATGTTGGGAAAGTGTAGAGTTAAAGAGAAGAAAACAAAAAAAAATCGTCTGTAAAGAAAGACATGATTTTATATGGATGAATAAATGAGTGGAAATTCAACGATATTTTTTGCGAAGAATAGAAACATTTAGGTTTAGTTTTTCTATTTAAAAAGGGACTTTTTGTTTTTTTTATTTGTGTTTTCGAGTAAAACATGCCAAAAAAAAAGTAAAACACGCTTTACTTTACTTAGGACTTAACTAACAAAAACACTTGGTGTAAAAATGAAAATCACTGAGACACCGGCCGAAAGCTTTGGTACAATACTCTATTTTACCAATTCTGTTTCATTAGTTATATAAGTTTTTTCATTTAAGATTTATAAGATTTATGAGATTTTTTCTACCAAAGAGTTATTTGTTATCGTTTTAGGCATACTTAAATTCTTTCCCAGGGTAGGCTTCATATGAGACTTAGAGTAAATTATGAACCAACTATTACATAATTTTGCAGTATGGTTTGCAGTCATATAAACCGTGTCTGTGCACTCTGTCTCCAATTTATATCAAATTTACTTTTGGGTCCATAACTATTTTTGCACTGATTGTGCTAGATTTAAGTCCCAAACTGCTTAGGAGAACTAGAAGGCATTGAACATCATTTTGTTCTTTTCTGTTTACTGTTTAGAAACAGATGGACAGACAGACAGACAGACAGACAGACAGACAGACGGACATGACTTAATATGCTTAGAATTCCTGAAAGACCAAGAGTATATCGTTTTTAATTGATTGTGGTTAATTTTACCAAACAACATGCTGACGCAAATGTTTAGCCCCTGCGATAAAAATGGCGATTTTATTAAAGAAATTCAAACTCCAAGAACACTTTAATTTTATTGATTTTGTAATGTTTTTTGCATCTCCAGTAAAAAAAATAAAATTTAGTTACGTCCGTTTGCTTTTAAAGCCACGATATGTACTTTATGGGATCTTCGATGAATATTAAAAAAGTCTCAAACGAAATGTCAAACTTAGTATACCCTAATTTAAGTCTAGGGAAGGTGGAGGGTATAAAAAAAAGCAAATGAATTTCTTATATTTTAAAAACAAGATTTTTTTTAAAAAACAGGAATGCGTTAAAGGCTGTTAGCATTTTTTCATAGAATATAGAACATTTTTATACATACATATTACTTTAACTTTGTTGAAAAGGTTAAAGTATCAGTAAATGACTGAAATGAATGTTCTAACATCACAGTTTGGAAGGTATGTTTCGAAGGTATTTTTGTGAATTGTTTTCGTTTTTCAAAAATTTTAAAAAAAAAAACAAATATTTAAAATATGTAATATAATCAAAAAATACTCTACGAAACGTTGGGAAAAACTGTAATAAAATTGATGTTCATTTACATTGAAGCTCCAGGCATAACAAGCTTGACAATAAGAAAGTATTAAAAATTTTGTATTTGGCCAACTAAAGTTTTTGGCGCAAACGTTTATTGTTTTATAAATACTGTCTAATCACCAACTTTTTATTTTAGGCTTAAAATTGCGTTTTTCTGTTCCCGTACTTTTCAGGGTCAGGGATGTCAGAAATCGCCAAACGTCAATTTTGCACAGTTTTCATTTTTGGTTTTAATTAAATTTTGCATACAAAAAAAAAGCTAGCATAATATTCAAAAATCTTATATCTTGTAATTATAAGTTAATTTCATAGATTTCAATACTGGAGTTTTGACCTTCGTACATGCTTTTAGAATTAAATAGTGACTGTATATAAAATTCATTAAAAATGATAACAAAACAAAAATTATGTGAAAAAAAGATGCCGGATTTTTTTTAATTGGTGATGATAACAAGAAATGACGATTTTTTAACAAAATTGCTGAAATAATATAAATGGTAAAAAAAATGACAGTTGTACAAAAAATCGCCACAAAAAGTTGCCAGTCGCCAAATGGAAAATCCCACCGCCAAACACGTTTCATAATCGCCACGTTTGCCAGGAAATCGCCATATCTGACAACCCTCTTACTTTTGTGTAAATTTGATTCTTGATGAGAGAAATTAATGCTTGCTCTCATTTTCACGAAAGTTACCCAAAAATTAAAGAAACAGAGCTAATATTATTCTTACTTTTTGATGACTTAATATGAAATAAAATACTTCGCATCAGGGATGATAAAGTCAGAACAATTGTACTTTTTTCAGTACTATTAGCATTGCAAAAGTACGGAAGTACTTTATTGACATGTTTAGTACAATTTAAAATTGTCAATCGTTTTAGCATTGAAACTTTTTCGTCTAGGGTTGCAGAATTGAAAATGTAAATTAATGAACTTATGTTTCCGAGTATCAGTAGAACTGCCAAAGGTCGGCGAATGTGGAGCGGATATTTTTTTACCAAAATATGATAAAATAAAAACAATGCTAAGAAGTTACCTTTATACAAATGCCGTATCGAATTTAATTCAGACGAAAGATTTACGACAGTCTAATGAATCTTGTTTCTATAGTTTTAAATTAACAAATAAAAATTATGTAGAATTTTGTCAAAAAACTCATTTCCTACATAAATCGAACTTTGATCTCCTTGAAAATAATCATTTTATGTTGCTTAGAATCAGCTTTGTTCTGATACTCGCGCAATTATCAAATCACAAGTGTTGTAAATCGCGAAGCATGTTCTGAATCCCACGCGTGTTGCTTGCGATGGGATACTTTATTAATATTATTCCCAGCATTGCCAACATGCATTTTTAGAATATTATTTTAATCAGCTGTTTATTGAAATCGCCAAAGCAAAAGAACATAATGGATAAAACCACAAAAACTTTTTTAAATATTAAAAATATGTTACTTATATCAATTCAAGTAAAAAGAAATCATATTTAATTAAATTTATTGACATAAAATTATTAATTAAACAATTTTGTATTCCCAAAAATTACTTTGATAAAAAAATTATTTCTTTAAAATTTGGTGGGAACACTTACTTCAGTATATTGTTGCGATCTTTTTTATAAGTTTTTAATTTAAGTTTTTATGTACATTTATAACAGTAAAATCAAGCTAAAAAGTCTTCGTCTAAATTCTAATTTATTAACCTAAAGATTTTTTTGGATAATTGCACAATTTAAATATATGTATATATGTATGTTCGTATATTCTTTTGTTATTCAATAATAAATATTTTTTTTTGGGTTTTAGTACAATTAGTGTCAAAAAAAATTTTTTACTGAATTAAGTACAATTTCGAAAATGTCATTTATCATCCCTGCTTCTTATCTACTAAATTTTTAAAATGTTTATAGTTACTGACAAGGTGAAAAGAAAAATAAAGGTAGCTTAGTGACACTAGTATAGAGTGCTCCGAGCGATCAAAGGTTTAGTTTTGCGGGACTTAAAGGAGTAAAGACTTTAAAAAAAAAAATTTTTTAAGTTCAACATTTCTCTATTTAAATTTAATAATTAACTTAACATACCCTTAAAACAAAAAACTAACGTGTTGAAATATATTTGGTTTTTTTGTTGCTTTACTCAAAGATAATTATTTTGCGTAAAAGATATCTAAGTGTTTGTTGTAAATAAAACTTTTTAAAAAGCACAGGTATTTTCACCAATTATTTTTTCTAATGGTTTTTTCTTTTCTACAGAACAAATATCGCCTTTTAAAAAGGTGCATGTATAAAATGTCTTGCCATTCCGGTAATAATGCTATTTGATAGTTGACAAGAACAAAACACAAGATATAAAAAAGTGAAATGCTCTGTTTTTAACACGACGAAAATTGTTCTTCATCATTATAGCTAATTTTTTAACGAATCTTTTTCATTATTTTCTAACATTTTGTTTTTAAACCGATCGAGCGATTACAAATAAATTTTTGGGTTTGTTTCCACTATATCAATTTTTCGCGAATTTTTGCCATGTTCGCGATAGACGTGATTTTTACTGTAAGTTTTATGATTTTTTAGAGCTTTAAGATTTTTAATAAATATAAGACTTTGGTATCCTGCCGCTATTAGCAAATTTTTGCGAATTTCCGCTAATTTAGCAATTGTTATCGAATTTTTGCCATTCCTAATAGTCTAAGGGACTTTTAATAATTTTATGGGATCTTTTAAATATTAAAAATTTTCGCGAATTTTCGCTATTTTTGCAAACTTTTTTATGTTGTTTTCGGATAAAACCTTACCCATATTATTGTCACCGACAATCATATTATGGTTCAATAAATCCTCCATCGCGAACCCACCGCCATATTATGGTTGCCTCTAAACATTGTTTGTTTAAGTATGACAATAATTTGTTTTTAAATCAAATTGTCTCAGATCAACATGCTATGGTTGAAAAACAACCATACTATTTTAAGTGATAAAAATATTTTTGTTATTATAAACCATAACATATTCGGAGCCAACCATAATATGGGCGATGGAGGGCTATTTAAACCATAATATGGGTCCCTGTGACAATAACATGGTAAAATTTACCATAACATGTCAAAACATTTTCATTACAAATAGTTTTGCTGCAGGACCGCATTTAAAAATATTTTTTTCTGGGTGTAGAAATAGGATTGCCTTAATAATATATGGCTTCATTAATGTTCTCCAATCGAATCTGATGATTCAGAGTGCAGGTACATTGGAATTGTATCTTGTATGTGATTTTAAAACTGGAGGGAATTCCTGTAACTTTCAAATCTACTTATTCATAGTCGGGAAGGTATACTACATTGTTTGTTTATAATTTTTGATTAAATGAAAGAGAATTGATATTTATATTGATAAATGTTTTATGTTGTGTCGGCAATGTCCGCCTCTGTACACCTCACAAATTCGAGCCCTTTTGAGCACATTTTTTACTACATTCTCACACATTTCACGCCGTATTTCATTAATTTCATCACGAATATTTTGTTTGAATTGCTCAACCTTGCTTCTCCGATATCGCCACAAAAAGAAGTCCGGAGCAGTCAAATCATGCGACCTTGGAGGCCAATCAACATCACCATTTCTTGAAATAACTTGTTGTGGAAAGATGTCTCGCAGTAATTCCATTGTAATCCTGGCTAAGTGCGATGTGGCACCGTCTTGTTGATACCACATGTTAATCAAGCCCAAAGCATGCAGTCGTGGCGCAAAACATTCAAATGAAAATATGCCTCGTTACTCATTATGATTTTTTCATGAAAATCGGGGTTGACAAAGGCGAACTGTAACATCCTATTGGCATATGTACGGTGGCGTAAATGGTCTTGTCAAAGAAGCTCTTGTGTCAACTGAATCTTAAAACGAAAATCCTTGTGCAAAATTCTGGCCAAAGTTGTTCTTTGAAGCCCAGGCTCCTGAGCAAGGCTTCGAATAGAGGTTGATAGATTGTTTTGAAGTTGAGCAGCAGTAATGGTTTCAGCCGATCTTGCAGCACTTTGTGGTCCATGCTTGGGCCTTTCACCTACAGACCCTCTTTCTTTGAAATCATTTACTACAAAATAAATAGTGCGTTTTGTTGGCACGTTGTTTTCCCCAAACACGTTGGTTTAAATAATACTTTTCCAAAATCAATTTGCCACTTGTCTACTTCACGACTGCAAAATATTAACTGTCAAGACTAATGTTTACCAAAATGGCGGCAAAACAACATCCTGTATTACGTCGCCAATTTCAAAGAATTATTTTCCATGGCCCACATTTCTAAAATAAACTTAAATTTAATGCTAAAATCATCCAACTATTAAAAAAAACCTTAATTGAGTTAATAGAGAAATAAAGAATTTTTTGAAGTGAAAAAATAAGATAATATTTTGTAAGTAATCAAGTACTTTTCTACCGAAACAAAATTGTATATTTTATAATTTCCTTTTTATTCTAAATATTAGTTGCTATTTTATTTAAAAAAATGTTTTTTTATTTCTTAATTTTGCATCTATTTTTCACAGTCTTTTAGTTTCTCTTTTCGGTTTAATTTTTTTTTTAATTCGTATACTTTTTTCGAGTTGTTAATTTTCCACTGATTTCTTAAAAGTTACGCTTCAGAGATTTTTATGGAATGGCAAACAAAACAAACAGAAAATATACTAATTTTTAATTCCAACAATGACTTTTTTGATTAGTTTTTAGTTCGCTTTTCTTAAATAACAGCCATCTAAATAGTTAGTAGTTTTTGCTTATTACTTGTACACGAATTAGGTTCATGTAATCAGAAATTTAACTTTATTTTTCATTTTCTTCTCAAAATCATTTTTTTAGTAAAAAAAAAAATTTGGGCCAATGATTATGTATATGAATGAACATTCCAAAGAATTCGTCATTGTATGTCGTAACGTATGATTGATCTTATTTGTTTGTAGTGTACTTAGGCGTATGAATAATATAAGTTATTACATGTAATCGCATTACTTATAGATACATACATATACATATACGTGTTGTAATTTTCACACGTATGTATGCATAAAGCGGCTCATACACTTGCAATAAGTTGTTCAATTTTACGTATAGTGCAAATATATCGCCAATGTGTATGTGATATTCGGAGGTGGCACAATATATTAGCAAGAATCAAGAGACTTTTGATTTTTATTGCACAACGAACAGAAAGTGAAATGTTTTGACAACATTGTACAATGCTTTCTATGTTATTTCTATGGGTTATGTTTACCTTTTTATTGAATGAATGAAACCATTGTGCGACTTATTGCATAATATAGGGCAAAATGGAAATAATATGGCGAATATCATATACAATAATATTGCAAGTGTATGGGCCGCTTAAGTAGCAAATTATTTTAATTTCATTGTAGAAACAATATGCAAAAAGAAAACAAAATTATTTATGAACTTCGATTAGAAAATAATGTCTTTTTTTAAGCCAATCGTTCGTAAAGATGTTCGGGTTGATGAGTATGCAAAAAGATAAGAACTCTAGTTTTTATTAAGTCATCAAAACAACTGCCATATAACCGTTTCACAAAAGCTGCGTTGCTGCCATATCGTTTTAGAGCAAACACATACCGTGCAATGTTTTTGAAAACAATATTCATCACAATTTCCAAAAAGGTTCACATTCACACGTAGAAAAAAATATGGTTGGAGGTAACCATATTCTAAGAGCAACATACTATGGTTGGATTTTAACAATGTTTATGTTTGCAGATTACCATATAATGTTTAAATATGACCATAGTATTGTTAAAATCAACAAAAACTTTCCCGAAATAAACCATCATATTGTCAAAATTAACCATATTTTGGTCAATATTAACCATAATAATGGTCAAAACTAACCATTTTATGTTCAAAATTAACCATAATATGGTAAAAACTTCCAACAATTTTGACAAAAGTAACCATATTATGGTCAGACTTGCCAAAAATATGGTAAAAATTAATCATATTATGGTTATTTATTTCATCCATTTTTTTCAATTTGTTTGTTAAGTGTCAAATAATAATTTAAAAAAAAAAATCCCATTTGATTCATATTCCAGGCTGTGACGACCTTCATTACCATTTGTTCTGTTCTACTAGTTTATTCTACGTAAACTTATTTTATTTTATTAAATAATTAAAATAAAATGAAAGAGAATTTTGAGCAAACCAAGTAAAATGCAAGCAACCAGAATGTTGTTGCTTTTTAAACATATAACATATTTAAACTTTAAAATTAAAATATTATAATTTCGAACATATTATTGTTATTAAATATTAACCATAACATGTTTGGTTATAGCTTTTGGATATATGAATTTAACCATACTATGGTTGCCGTGATAATAATATGGTTAAAGTAACCATAATATGTTTAAATGTATAGTTGTAGCTTTAAGTTATTTAAACATTATATTGTTAATTAATCCAAATTTTTTAATATTTTTAATTAGGCTTAAGTTCATTAAATTTAATTTTCATTAAATTATTTTTATGAAGAAAGGAATTTTACAACATGAAAATTAATTAAAATTTTTATTGATAATTTTTCATTCTTGACTCAATCTGGGCTCGAACCCAGGTGTTTACGGACAGGTTACCCTGACATGTTTCGATTGCAACCACTCAATCTCTTTAGAGGGCTTGCCGTTTAACACTCGCAGCCATCGACGACTGCTGACGTCATTAGTCAAACATCAATCCTTAAACCAAATTGTATTCAACGTTTTGGTAGATCGAAATTTGCTTTTTTTGAATGATTATCTATTTTAATTTATTTTAACATGTTATTCCTTTACTTCTCTTTTTTCGTACTTTTGTCAAGAATTCTTCTTGAAGTTCAAAGTACATATATTTTTTGTTTTTTCATTTTTTTGTCTTTCTTTTTCTTGTTGACCTTTTCAGCACAACTTGAAGGACAAATGCAAACATAGAGCTCGTGCCTTAGCTTTAACAATTATTAGTATTGTTAAATTCAACCATATTTGAAGATTCAGGAGAGGTAAACACTTTATTGTTAAATAGAAACAAAATATTATCAATCGTGAAAAAAGTTTTGTTAAAAACAACAAAAGTTTATTTGTTGCCATTGCAGGGACCATAATATGTTTTTTTAACCATACCTCAACCATGTTTTTTCTCTGCGTGCATACAATAATATGGGTATGAGATACGTTTTAGCTAGAAGTGCTCTTATATTAAAGGGTATACAGTATTGAGATTGCCAAAGCGTTCTCAGCATAGAAAAGGTACGCCCACAGGCATAATTTATATGGTCCGACCATGTGAGGGAACTGTTAAAATATACTCCAAAATTTTTTGCAGAGTTAAAAATTTCTATTGGTTGATTATTGATTGCTATAATTGGTGTAAGTTGTATTTTCGATATTCACTTTTGAATGATGATACATTTGGATTTATTTGGATTTATACCTAGCCCGTTAGCTGTAGTCCCAAGTAAACACGTTGCAATTCCTGATTTAGGGTAATGACACATTATTATCAACATCGCCACTTATATAAAGCTTGTAAGCGGTAGATCGTTAGAGTACAATGAAAATACAAGGGGGCCTATAATTGATCCTGAGGAACGTCTCTAATCACTGGTAAGCAGTTAGATTTCTTATTGTTTGTTTCAACATACTGGCATCTATTCGTTAAATAGGACGCTATAAGACGTGTGGCATTTGGTGAAAATTAAAACATATTCTCCAATTTATAACATAAAATATCAGGATCCATAGTATCAAATGCTTTGGAATGATCCAATAGAACTAAAAAATAAATTTTTTTTGGTATCCACCTGTTATCTGATATCCTCCGCAACATCTACAAGGGCTGTAATGCAACTGTGCTTTCTACGAAAGCCAGATTGCCTATCATTTACTAGTCTATTGTTAAGGCGACGGTACACGACATGTATTTGTCATCTGACATGTCAAATTTCCCACTGCAAAATACATACATGTCGTGTGTTACCTTTTTAACTTTGCTTCTGTAAAAGTCAGACGCAAAGTCATCTGACAAATTTTCAATTAGAGCGTGCTCTATTTTCTTCTGACAAAACATCTGACATCAGAAATCTATGCCGCGAAGAAACCGGCAGCGGCGTAAACTATTGACGGAATCATTAGCCGGCTGAAGTTATTTTTTTACAATATCGAGATCATCTTTCCATTGAATAGAATTTATGTGAATATATATATAAAAACCGTTTTATTATAAAATCCTAAATTGGTATCTTTGAATTAAAAGAAAAAAATGTTAAGATGGCTAAACTATTTTACGGCGCAAATAAAAAATTTCATGGCGGCAGCAAGCTGTTTTAAAACCGAGCACTACTTTGGTTTCTGCAATAACAATGCGAAAAAAACAGAGACAACGTCAGAAGCAAATTACATGTACGTTTGTGACCGAATATTATAAACCCCAGTGACGCACTTGTGTTATACGTACTGAAATACGTATGCTTTACTTTGTGTGTACGGGGTACTCGGAAGTGTATATACGTTTTTCGTTTACTTTTATATAGAACATGGCCGCTTTTTCATTGCTTACCATCAACCCACAAAGTGTACGAGAAAGTAAACGAAAAACGTATATACACTTCCGAGTACCCCGTACACACAAAGTATAGCATACGTATTTCAGAGAAAGTGTGTTACACTCAATTCTATGCCACGATTAGCTTACTTCCTCTCTGCCTGTAGTACTGTTTCATGTACATTGTACAATATGAAGTAAGTGAAAGCATACTCTGTGTTACAATTCCACTTACAATTCTGAGTACTCGGAATATTAGTCACTGGGACCTTATGTAAAACAGCGATTTTGACAGACATGCACAATTACATGTGACTTGAAAATTTGACATGTCAGATGACAAAAACATGTCGTCTATATGCTCCTTTATCCAAAAATAATGTAACTTAATTATGGATAATACGTTCAAATGCTTTCGAGAGAAACGGCAAAATTGCTATCGGTCTGTTGTCAGATGTTGACTTAAGTAAAGGAATGATTTAAGTATTTTTCCAATTAGCAGCATAATAACTAGATGTTAAAATCCTGTTAAAAATAAATGTAATTTGTGATAGTAGTTGTGGTAAAAAAATCCGGAAGAATTTAGGGTGTATTCCATCTGAGCCAACGGCATTTGACTTTATTGATAAGCAACTAGACAAAACATAGTTTTGAGTTATGCCACTGAAGGAAAATTTTCCACTTTCAGAATCATCGAGAATGTGATAGTAAGTACGATCTGGATCTACCATTGGCACTTCAACAAATTTTTCATTTAGTGTATCTACATCTATTTTACAGGATTCTTGACTCTTAACCTTACCGATACCAATTTCGCAAATGGTATTCCATGTTTGTTTTGAACCTATTGCTGAGGAAAATTTCGAGGCAAAGAAATCAGATTTTGCTTTTGTTATTTACCTGTTAGTCAGCCTTCGTGCAATTTTGAACTATTTGAGTAGTTGAGATGTTTTACATCTTCTATCGACCGTATGCAAAATCTCGATGAGCAATTGAATCTCTTATGGAGGTGGAAAAACAAGGTTTTTTTTGACTAATAATTCCCGTTTTGAGTGGAACAGCAAAATTAAATAGATTAACTATGTTTTCTTTTAAAAAGAGCAGCTGATCTTCTACAGAGATCAAGTCATATAAAAGGTTGCAATCAATCTTAAAAAATTCCTCCTCTAGAATTACATAATTAATGTTTTCTAAATCACGAAAACTTACTGCTTGTTCTTGCACGTGTAATTGAAAATCATACGGCATGTATATAAGGTCATGTTTAGAAAAACAGGACGGACTGAGTTGGTCATAAAGAAGTGTTTTTGAATTATCATCGACGAAAAACAAATCGTGTAGTGTACTATTTGTTGTAGTAAAATGTGTAGCTAAACTTAACTTTGGAGAAAAAAGCACAAGAGAAATCATCGCTTTGGTTAGATGAGAATCAACCAAGATGTTGGAAATGAAATCTCCTGCAATTATTACATCATCGTAACAGGGTGTAAAAATTTCATACTACTATTTGGCATATACGCAGCCAACAAGTCATTTCCGTCCCGCACTTTTGCTGCATATTTAATGCGCATAAAACGCATGTCTTAGAGCATATTTCTGGTGTCCCTGGTCATGACTATGTAGAAGTTATTAGGGCTCCAAAAATAAATAAAAAACTAAAATAGTTTTTAATTTGGACTAATTATAATTCAATTAAGTTAACATATGTATTAAGGGTAGTACAAACAACACGCAGTAACGCCAACTTAGCTAATAAGGGACCAGATTTGGATCTTATTAATTACTCCTGACTCGTTATTTTTCCCGTTAGATTGTTTTTTAAAAAAGAGCTAACAGAGGCTCTTTTCAAACGTGATATAAGAACATTTGGCACTTTTTACATCTATCAGTAAATCCTCCCGTTTTTATCCTCTTGTTTCGTCTTTGGTTCAATTATATATGTAAGTGTACATATCTATGTAAGTATTGCTGCGGTCAAAAGTATAGAAAGGCTTGAGAATAAAATCCTGTATTAAAAAAATGGATGAAACCAACAAAAGATCCGTAGAAAGATTTATGCAAATATTACAATTCAATAATAAGAGCTAAACATTTTCATTAGTACGCCATTCTAGGAATGGGCAAAAAATATCGATGTATCAAAATATCGATATTTAAAAAAAAATAATCGATATATGTATATCGCCGATATTTTAATACGACTATCGAATTCGATATTTTTTAAAGTCAGTCTTTATTAAAAACTCAAAATTTAAGCCGTTTTTTAAACAATATGTATGTTTTTTTTAAATTGGCTTCATATATTTAAATTTGTCGAAATATACGTTTTTTTATTTCATGGGGTTTATTCATATGGCTGTATTCTTCCTATTTGTTTTTGGTACAATTAAATTTTTTTTTTATTGAATTTTTTGTTTCTATTAATTTTTTTAAATAAAATTAAAGAATAAAAAGTAACAAATTAATTACATATAATAGGTTTGTTCATAAGTAAATATGTATGTAGATAGGTATATAAAATTTTTTATTTTGGTAATAGTTTCAGCAAAATACGTTCGATATTTCGATATTTTTGAAATACATAATAAATATTGATACTCTTAAAAAATATCGATTCGGTGCCACTTAACGATGTTGTACTGTCTTAAACAGATATGTATATAATTTTCGCCAGATGTTCCAACAGAAACGCTATTTGCACACGCAATTTTTGCTTTATAAACATATAAAAAGTCAAAAAAAAATTATATAAATAAAAACAAACATATGGCCAGAAGAAAAAAAAATTAACACTTTTTGTTCAATCTTTTTAAAAAATTTTTTTTTGTTTTTTTTAAATTTTTATTTTTAAAATTAAAACTTTTTTGTATTTTATTTTTTTTATCCGGAATGTATTTTTTTTTTGCTCAAAAGAATGCTTATGACCAAAACTACCTTAAAGGAAAAGACATAAGCTTGCTTTTGGGTTAAAAAAAAAAACTTTGATGAGAAAGAACCTGTATGGCCAAAATGTCAAACTTTGATCCCCTCTAACTCAGAAACTTTTTGACCGATCTTGTTGAAAATTTGTGGCTAAACTATTCAAATCAGAAGACATCGAATTAAAAAGTGGGTCACTTGACATGAAATCCCCCATATGTAAATGAGTTTGAGGTACAAAAATTAATACTAAATGGATTTAAAACAGAATAATAATTTTTAAATTTTAAATTTAGCACTTTTTAGCTCTTTATGACTGTTCGGTCGCCATTGAATAGTTGGCATCTCTGCCAACACGCACGATGTTAATTGTAAATATAGCAAAAAGTTTTTAGAGGATTATCTTAATATTTTGTATTATGATAGAAGGATCTATGAAAATTATGTGTGAAATAAGATATTGGCCAAATGGTCGCCAAACGAATTTTCTATAAAAATTTGTTTACTAAACCTTTTATAAACCAGTTTTATTTTTTATGAATATGAGCGTAAGTCTATAAATCTCCATAGAAAATATTTATATGTATGAAGCTGAAAAAAAATCTTTTATAATAGATATGCAGGTCTATGAACATATTATTTTAGTTGTAAAATCAAAGTTATAAATTAATGTATGTAAACAAGGACACGTGTTTGCCAATTCTACACGACGCACAGTGGTCTGTCTGCCCCCATTGGTGAATCGGCAAAACTAGAGCAGTTGTCGTATAAAGATGAAATTGCGTAAACTGATACTTTATGTCTTAGCTAAGAAAATTTTTAAAATGCATTTGTGCAAAACACAAATTTAATTTTTAGCTTCATTTGTTATCAGAATTTATTAAAAGTTGGTGCCTGGCTGTAAAATTTCAAATTCAAGCGTGGTTCTTAATTTTGATGTACTTAACAAGTGTTACGAAAGTAATGCGCTGTTGTTAATTTGGTTTCATTCGGTGCACACATTTTGATAAAAATGCGAAAATATGATGAGGAAGAATTTTTAGTCTTTATCCGATTTTGGTTCATTAAAGCTTACAATTTTTGTTATCGAATGGACTGTGCTATTAAATTATAAAACTCACAATCTTGTTACTAATTGTGGTACAAAAGATGTTCCAAAGCGATAACAATTTGGGAAAAACTTTAAAAGTTTCCTAAAATCTTAGCTTTGATTCTCTATAACTCAGGCACCTTTTTATCCGATTTAAGAAAATTAGACACTATTCGACGCTTAATTTAGAAGTCATTGAAACAAGATGTATCTTATTTTAGTTGATCCAACATTTGACAGTGAATGACGGCTGAACGGGGAGTATACATCGAAAGTCACAAATGTACCGTCATGTAGTAAATGTGACGAATTAAAAAATTTGATTTTTTCCACAATTTATATCAGAATGTGGCAAAAACTAGTTTCTGACTGTAAAACGTTACATGCTAGCGTTGTTGTAGATTTTGTTGTATACGCTGCAAGGTAATTATGGCGGTTCGAAAAAAAAAAGATGAGCCCCCTAGGATTTAAGATTAGTTAAAAGGAATTCCAGAAAAAAAATGTATTGCTTGCCACGCCTCTGGATACCGCACTTTTAGTTTTTTGTATACTACGTCGCCATTTAAAGCCCGATCATAACATACTATAGCATATCTTTATTCATGGCTTGTTTATGGCTTTAGCCTTTGGTTACATTTTCGTCCGACAACAAATTCTGGGCGCCACTTATAACATCTTGGATCCTTCCCCCTAAAGCCCAATTTTTGGCATGTAGGAAGAAAACCCTTCTAATACCTTGTATGTCTAGGCTATAATTTGCTCACTTTTATGCCACGTCCCAAAAGTACGCCACATTTTTTCTTTTTCACATTAATATTATATTAAACCAGGTAGATCAACATACAGAAAAAGAAAATTGCATCAATCAGAATAAAATTTTATATCAATGAAGTATCTAGAATTGTAAAAAAGAGTTTTTTCCAGCCCCAAAATGCAGTACTTTTTGGTTTTTGTAAAAACCTTTTAAAGTCCGTATCGCATATTGTTGTTTATGGCTTGAATGTTACTTAATTTTTGCTTCTGTAAAATTTAGTGACATTCCGCGTTAAAGTTAATCGTTAAAGAAATTTTATTAATTAAATTTTTTTTTCTGAATAAAAATGTTGCTGGTGCAATGCCAAAATTGGCCATCAGGATAGAAATGCAGACATGGTGGCTCCGTTTTTCGTATATTGTCCCACTTTTTAATTTCTGTGTATGCATTGCAGTCAAAATTTATTTCACTTTTTGGAGTACGAAACTCTCTAATTATTGCGGCTAGGTCTTTCCGAACAGTTCAAGGATTTGGATTCGATATCATTGCCAGTATTATATTTTTAGGGTGAAAATAGTAACCATCTATTATCCAAATATTTTTATGTACAATGGTAATTATATACAATGGTAATTGTTGAATCTAAATGTATGTACTTAAAAACATAGCGGCTTCCGTATATGGACTGGAGTTGGCTTTTTACCAGATACCAGAAAGTTGCATAAACTTTAACGATGAATGTCACTAAATGTCGCAGAATTCTTGCAGAAGCAAAAATTAAGTAACATTTTAGCAAGCTTGCCAGAAGAATTTAATTTAAAAGTGTTAAATCGGCAAAATAAAAGTGCTAAATTGTTCTGCAATGAAAAACAAAAGTGCTAGTTTTGTAACAATACAGTTTTCCTGTTTAACGAACCTTCGATTCTGCGAACATCGCATTTAACGAACAAATAGGATTCATAATTTTAATTAAAAAAAGCATAATGAGAAGTAATTTCCAACTAAAAACAAAGTGAGTAGCACAAAGTACCGCTATTTTAGGTTTTGTTTATGTAGCATTTTTATTTGATTATGCTGCAATGATCAGTTGCGCGTATTCTTTCGATCATAAAAAACATTTGGAGCAACTTTATCAAAATAATAAAAAGCGGTATATATATATATAAAATCGGTTTTTTCTGGTATGTAAAATAAGGGATTGATACGTAATAGTGTTTGGGACAAAATTTGAAAACTAGAACTTTCATTTTGAAACTGGCCTAAATTTAACTTATTTCCAAAGTTTGAAAATAAAACTCAAAAAAAATTTTAATGTTTGTTCCAAAGTACTTTCATATGTTATACTTTGATTTGTTCATTCATTTATTTATTTTAAATATTTCCCATTATAATCATTTGTATAATAATGTTTATTAATTAAATATGTATGTATGTATGTATGTATATGAATTTGAATATTTATTTTTAAAATTAATATAATTTTATATAAATTAAATATACATAATTAAAATAAAGGACTTTTTCCTAACACTTAAATGAATAATAACAATTAAACAAAAAAAATGGAAAACGAAAAATGAAACGCCATATTAAAAAGAAAAACTTTATAATTTTTGTAAAAAATTTCACTAATTATTTTTAAAATTTAGTATAGATTTTCATTATAAATATTGTAAATTTGTTTACTAATACTTTGAGTATTTTGAAATGATATCAAAGTAGAAAAGTTAGCATTATTAAATTATTTTGTTCTTATTATTTTTTTCTCTCTGAAAAAGATAGATCATTGATGATAGAAATGTAGAAGTGGTTAGGATGAGAGTAATGATGTAAGTTACAGAGATAAGGAGAAAATAAGAGATACATAATAACTAGAGAAAGAGAGAGAGAGAGAAACTAAGAATTATATTGCCATAAGTTTAATATATAATATTTGTTTTTTGTTTTTGTTATATAGTAAATGTTGTTTAAATAATTGCCACTACATTTTTGATGTATGTATTTTATTGAAACTATTTTTATTCTTTTATTTTTTATATTAATTCGAATTTGTATTATTTTTTACTGGAGGCTCTTGTTTATTCTCCCGTATAATGGTAAGTAATTGCAACATCAACAATGCCTGAACCTTATCCAAGGGATCCATAAAACCTCTTTGCAACCATTTCGGTATGGTGGTACGAGCATGACTAAAGCCTAACTTATTTAGAATATAATCAATGCCATAGGGTTCTATGGATTTGCCAGCCCAATACAAAATTCTCACTGTGGGCTCTAAATGCCAAGTTTGACAATCAAAATGTCTCCAATCTCTAAAGAATGATTCTAAATCATTATCTTCATCTGCGGCAGTAGAAGTTGACGTAGTGGCGGTACTTTGCACATTTGAAGAAGTGGAAGGCTTGTTGTCATTAATGTTAGTTGCATTCGAAGCTGTGATGTTTGTATTACTGCTATTTTGTGAATTTATATTGATGTTAGATAAAGCTTTCGCGGAAAAGTCTTTGGTATCGTTGTTCAGATTATGATTACTGTGTGTTAAATGCGGTGATGATGTCATGGCTGTTTGATGATTAACATCCAAATTTTGAGAACTTGCATGTTTTGATGAGAGAGTATTTGAAGCTGAGGAAGTGGTTGATGATTGCTGTTGCTGCTGCTTCTGCTGCTGCTGTTGTTCTTTCATCATATCTTCGCTCACATAGGGTTTCAGCTGATGTCTAATATTTTGTGATAAATTCGGAGATGCTGCTCGTGCTGATTGGACCCCCACCTAAAGAAGTTTCAAGAAAATTATATTTAAAAATAATTTCATGAAAAATCGGTTTAAAAAACTTACCACCTTCTCTTTTTCTTTGACATATGATGTTATTAGGTCATGCAAGAAAAAGAAAGCATCCGCGTCTACGGTTACAAAAATGTGATCATCAAATTCCGTAGTAAAACTACATATGACTTCAGGTTTAGTTTCTGCTTTTATCATATAAAAATATTTTTATTTAATTAAGATTCTGTATATTTTACAATTTTGACAATTTATATTACCTGTCTGTTGGGGTGTTGTCGGTCCTTGTTTATGCTCCGTTTTAAAATGTAAATGAAGGCTTGGTAAGGCAAATATCACTTCGCGATCTTGAGATTTGCTAGAACTACTAGAACTTGCCCCACGGGCCCGTTCGATAGAATTTGAAGCAATTTCTCGATCACATTCCAAAATGGGGAAACGATCAACAGCTAAAATGAAGAATAAAAAAAATTAAGACTAACTTTTCCTTAAAAAACAAAAATAAAACTCACCATCAATTTCACTATTAGCAAAGGCATAATGGAACCACTCATTCAATGTCTTAAACTGAGGTGGAAATACAATATTCCTTGTAATTCTACTAACAATGGCCATAGAATGATTTTGTTGTTGCACTTCCGTAGTCTGACCCAAGCATGAAGTTAACGTTTGTGTTACAAAAACTTCTCTGTTATTGGAATCCTGATGAGCCTCCGTGGTAAAGTTAATGAAGGGTGATTTCAAACTAAACAAAGCCCAAGATTTAGACTTAAAATTGATGCCGTGGAAACAAGCCAAAGAAATATTATTGCCATGCAATTCCACAGATCCACCCAGAACATTTCCATTACGTGGTAATCGTGTTACCAGGGTGGGCACTACTAAGCCAGCTACCATCTCTAACGGTTTTTGCCAATGTCTATGATGCCGTGCATCCGTATTACTTACATCCACTCCAGGAGGTTCTGATGAACCATTTATTGACTTTTTATGTTCTCTACGCTGTCTACGTTTCATGCTGGCGTTACGTTCATGTAATCGGGGCTCTAAACTGGAGAATACCCGTTTAGATGATTTAAATTGTTGGGTGAAAAATTCCTCTAATTTGTAGTACATTTTAAGTAGATCGGCAGTGGTAGATTTTGAAATCATTATTTGAAGCTAAAATAAGATAATAAATAGAAATATGTATAACATTCAGCCTTATTGTGGTTGTCGTTCGGAAACAAACGTGTCGTTTTTTGTAGTAGATTAAAGAACACATGTTGTGTATTACTTTAATCTATTACACAGTCGTATACGACAACGACAACCAAAATAAGGCCGATTTATATAAATGATAGTAATTACCATGATAAAAATACACAAGGTAGTTCCACTTCTCTCTCAGAAATTATTTTTTGAATTTTATTGGAATTATTTGAAGTTTTTATTTGTATCTTCAAATAATTCCGATAAACTTCAAAAAATAATTTCTGAGAGAGTAGTGGAACTACCTTGTGTATTTGTATCATGGTAATTACACTGTTTTCGATCCTCATAAAATTTTACAATATTTCTCTGACAATTAAAATTCTCTGACATTTTTGTTTTAAATTTAAGCCCCCATATCAAAATGTATTAATAAAGTGACCTCAGTACTTCAACAATGCAACAATAGAAAAATAACAGGCCTTTTGTTGCTAGAATTGAGACGGAAAATGTCAAAATGCCTTATTAAAAAATGTAAATAAACAAAAAAAAAGACAAGCGCTGCGCTTGTGAGGTCACTTTAAAAAAAATGTTTTTTAATTTACAAAATGTTTATTGAACCTTTTATAAATTCGTTTGATAAACCTGAAATGTTTTTAAAAATTAAAAGTTTGCCCCACTGTAAAAAAACTCAGAAAAAAATTCAAAATTTGTTAGACAGTGTTGTAATATAACCCAAAGTTTTTTATAAAATATAGATTTTTGAGAAACAACTATTCACTATTTGATTTTTTTTACGAATATTTTCATTTTTATTTCAGCCAAAATATTGGAACTTTCGAAATTTTTGGGATATCTGATGGAAAAATGTTGTACTTAGCTAAGTGCCCTAGTAGGCTAGCTGTAATGAGCTACTCTATCATTGCCGGGGTTGCGGGTTCGATTCCTGCCAGAGACTTTAGTCTCCTGCAGATAAGCGTAGAGCTTCGCGGGATCAGTTTAGGGGAAAAAATAAAATAAATGCGCTCACTTTATGTGGGTTTTTTTATAGACCGGCAATTCTATAAATAACAAAATTCTTCAAATTATATATTTCATAAATCGCGCCAGTACAGAGATTTTTTAGATTATGTTGTTCCAATTTTTGCATATTGGCAGAGGGCTTTTAGTAAAAGTATACCTCTTCTTAGGCTAAGAACATAAAAAAAGTTATACTTACTTGATCCCATGATAGATCGCCATGTATAAAAATGATGGCCTTAGGTGCTGTATTATCATGTGGAGGCACAATATCGCCTCCATGTTGTTGTAACGATGTTTTCCATTCATCTTTCATGGCTGCAGAAAATGAGCTAATGCGAGTCATTAAAACTGAAGTCCCCATATAATCTAACCTCAATTCCAAAGCCATAAAACTTAAGCCCATTGTATGATAAGGCTCTACACCTGATTCTTCCTTAATATGAAAACGTGTATTTATTTTATTAACCTCAAAACTGCCACCCACAATACCACCTTTAGCATCAAGAGAAGAGCCACCCAAATATATACCAATATACATATTTTTATAACCCGTACTGCCTATCGATAGGCGGCCGTCGGATTGGAAATCTTTGGTTAGCCACACTACATTGCCCATAACATTTCCCATATTCATTTGTACATTGAGTTTGGTGAAATTGACCGCAAAAAGAACAAGAGTTTCCCAGGCAGTTATTTGATTTTTCTCCGAGGGTGGAGTACTGGAAGACTCATTACTCGATGATTTTCCTAGAGTCTTAAGTTTTCGTGTAGCACCCGCAGAAGAAGAAGGAGTAGTTTGATTATTGCTTTCAAAATTTAGTTTAAGTTTATCTCTAGTATAAAATGCGTCTGCTGGTGATTTGGTGGTATCTGGCGTTTTAGTTCGGGTAACATCTTTATGTGTTGTGGGGGTGCCTAAGGTATGATCAAAGTCATTTGACTGTTGAACACTTAAATCACCCAGGAACAATCGTCTGACTATTCTCCGACGATACCAGGCTTTAGGGAAAGCTAATATTTCTGTCAATCTACGCATGTCGTATTTAAACGAGGCACTTCCAATGTCTACAATAGTAGAAAATCGTACCACCGCCTTTGACTGATCCATAGGTCTTTTTGAGAAGGCGGTGGAAGTGGGTTCTATATAAACTTTACGACATCTGGTTATATGAAATTTCACAAATTCCACATTGATCGATAAGGAATCCTTACGTTCCGAGTCGGTTAGGGGAGAGAACTGAGCTTCCTTTATGTTCGTTTTCTTTCCACCATACGGATGGAATATATACACATTAAAATCAGCCAAACATCCTGTAACACTAAGACCTCCTTGCGGCGTTTTATCCTTTTCTTTTTCACCGGTTGTTGTTGTGGAGTTGGCACTATTCGTTTCTAAGGGGTTTTGATTATCTTCATCCGCTGACCTTTTTGAAGAAAATACAATATCCAAACTGGGTAATTGTAACATACACTCTACTCTGGATACGGGCAAACAGGAAAATCTGAATGTTGAAGGCTGCATATGGAAATAGACAATAACATCCACAGGGAAAGAGGCATAGGTAACATAATTCGCAGGCAGTATATCCAAATTAACTGGATTATTAGAGGGCGTGTGAGAACCGGTACTCTGTTCAGCCTTTGTGGGTATAGGTTCGAGGGTTTGTTCTAAAAATTCTAAAATATGCGGTGATATGATTGTTTCTTCGGGTATAGACTGCAAGGTCATCCAGGCAAACAAGGCGGCACGTTTTGAACTTAATCTTCTGTTTGAGCCGGAATACGTGGAATGGTGACTGTCGGTACTGGTGGTACGATTCACCTCAATTATGTTTTCCACTGTTTTGGACTGATAATGCAGTTTCACATCCAAACCGGGTATGTGGAATATAGTCAAATCCGACAGCATGGCTGTGTTAGAAGTATTGTAACGCAATTTACTTTTATCTCTTTGCCTTCTAGATGGAGTAGGACTGCCCCAATCATAGCCTATGCTACGTTCCCTTTTGTGTGTTTTAACAGAGGTAGGACCACTAACAAATAATTTATCATCCGTAGTTTCTTTGGTGTGCAGAACACACTTGCCCGAATTTACTAAAACCTTAATATCCAATTCAAAGTCTATATTGGGTTCCTGCTGCTTTTGTTGGTATTGATGTTTTCTTCTCATCTCCACTGAAGTGCCATCTATATCAATTTCACTTGGTGGTGTATCTGTAGGAGCTTCTTGGGAATTGGTGCTTTGCGGCTCCTCATCACTATCTGCGTTATTTGGCAAGGATGTTTGCCTCATGGTTTCCGAAAATGTCACACGGTTTGCTGGATGAGTTTTCAAAGAAGCACTTCTAGAGTGTCCGGAGACAGGTGTTGATTGCAAACTTGATATTTCATCATTAGAAGCTATGGGATCCAATCGTCTTCCCGAATAAGGAGGTATGACATCTTCGATATGATCACGATGAGAACCTATAAATGATATGGATCTTTGCGATGTTCTCATGCTACGCCTCATTGAAGGTCTTCTCCATTTTTGTATCATATCACGCCTAAAGTACTTATAACAAATTGCTTGTAACTCTTGTAATCTTCTTTCCTCATGAGCTATGGTATTGTGAGTTGCTCCTAAGGTACGTAAATCGTTGATAATCTTCAACTGTTCTGCCATTTCTTTTTCCATCATAAACGAACGTTTTTTGGAGTCTATAGTTGGATCGAATACAAATGAAGGCAAATTTTCAAATTCCCTTTTGCGTCCGAAAGTATCTCTGGAAGCCTGTTCACCATCATCACTATCGGGAGATTCTAAATTTGTTTCTTCTTCCTCAAAACCTGTCAGCATTGTTAAGGTATGACCCAAAGAGGATAAATGTTTGCCAATATTTATATCCAAATGGATATCGACACCTTCCATTTGCCATTTAACATTCAGAAGCCACTTAGCATTTTCCATTTTTTTTGCTGCCGTGGTACGAGAACATACTTCATAAGTTCCCTCTGAGACGACGCACACATTCATAATTGGCTCATTGCGATTGGGTTTCCAATCGTCTAATGTTGTTTCAAAGTCATCTGCAAAACGTAGACATAAACCTTGGAACTTGCCTTTGGAGACCAAAGAACCAGAGTTACAGGCAGATATAATCGTATTCTCTAAAGTAATGACAACAGCTCCTTTAGGTTCAAAATCTTGGTACGAACGAGAACCCCAAGACTAAAAAAATTTATAAAATTACTTTTCATTTAAAGAATAAAACATAAAAAACAGAATGCTTAAATCGAAATTAATAAAATACCAGTGCCTCACTTGAGAGTTAACTCTCCGTACTTCCTTTTAAGCTGTATTTAATTGAAATAAACTTTTAATTTACTTACATTGGCAACTTGATTTAAGGGCAAGCAAATGCCCATATCCTCTACTGTCAATTGCAGGAACAGAGTAGACAAATTGGATCCCGCTATATTACTAAATTGGCCAAAAGCTACTCTGTCAAATACCTGAATGAAACAAGAAACATTCAAAATTGTCATTCTAATCCAATAAAATTCTTTTATTCACCTGTTGTTGCGTCTGCTGGGCATTTTCATAACTCAAGTTAGCTCTCTTCTCAGCCCAATATTCATAGGCATTTTTATAGTTTAACCATACTAATATGGCCTTATCAACAGCTATCGGTTGAATGTATACCAAAGGACGTTTTAACGTTAACAATATTAATTCTTTATCTTCGTTAAGTAATTCATCTTGGAATGCATTACGCAAACCGATAGTTGTATGAAAAAACGCATATTGTTGGAACTCAGGTTCAGCCTCATCAAATATCACATTGCGTATCAATTGACCCAGGGACAAATTAAAATCTATGTGAGCTTTGCCAAACATTTTTCGATCATTTCCCTCTCCCAAGTTCTTAACGCGATTCGAAAGATGTAATTCTAAAGTGCCCGTTTCAAAACGCACAGCCGAATTGCAGGGTGTAGTGGCAGTTAATTGTATACGTTTCATGGATATATTAATTGAGAAAAGTATACGTTTAAGGCTTGACTCATGAACACTGCCACTATCACTGTCTTCTGACCACAGGGGTACAGGTTTCTCTCCACCATACACTTTTTGCAAAACTTCATTTATCTCTCGCATGAAAACTTTTTGCACGAATACCAAATGATTAAGTAAATCTGTCGTTAGACAACGTTCGAATTCTCCAATTTCGGCAGAGGCATTAACATAACCTCCTTGTCTTAGTACAACACCCTCAACACGCTCGTGTTCTTCCTGTCGGTGTTCGGGTATATATTCAGCACTAACATGCACGGGAGGCAAGGCTATACAAGCCTCGGAAGGTAAATTCATTTCATTCTGGAACATATTTTAATTAAATATACATTTAAACGGATTGTGGTAAAAGAAAACTCACCCTTACCTGAATTTTAGTATTAAAACTCAGTGTATGTGTTGGCAAATCTATAACAAATTTAGCTCGATTTCCGGATACCCCCGTCGAGCTAACATGATTCATGCGATATTGTGCTTGTAGAGAAGGTAATAAAGCAGCATTGATAGAAAGAGATTGTAGTAGGACATTAAACTGCATGACCAATGGCTGCAGTAAACCATTTTGTTGCGAATGCTGTTTGGTTTGTGTATTGAATTTACGATTTTGTTGTTGAGGCTTTTCTTTAGAATCCATATTAGAACCGGAATTACGTGAATGGAAAGGGGATTCAGGTTCATCCAAATTATGCGAACGTGAAGCTGTGCGACCCGAATTGCGTCCTACTCTTAGCTCTTGTAGTGTTGAGGATAATTGTTTGGAAGATCTAGTCATCATGCCATGTAAGGCCACTGGGTGTTGCGGTATATCAATATTAACCGGTCCTATAGAAAGTAGACCGCTATTTTTGTCACGCCCTCTCTTTGTGAGACTAGAGTAAAGAGTTTGACTTTTGCCTATGGTGACTTTGACAACAGTTCTGAAAAGTATAAAGTTTTAAATAAATTTCTTTCATATAAAAAACATATACTTACTGCTGATTTGGCGCTACTCCTTCTAACAAAACAATCATGGCTCTACCCACTTGACCTGTTAGGGAGCACTCCAATGATACTGGTCTCGCCTTTTTACGCCATGTTGCTGAACCATTTAGAGTGGTAATTTCCGCTTCCAGTTTTAAGCCACTTAAAGTTGCCAACAAACGTGTTTTATGTATTTTTGCTACACCAAAGACTATAAGTCTAGTTCTTTCTTGCAATATACTATCAAATAGCTCTTTATGTTGGGGTAAAGGCGTAGGAGCACTAGTCAAATCATCGTCGTCATTACGAGTATCTTGGCGATTGTAGGTAAAAGCTTTCTTCTCGTTTGTTAATGATATTCTCTGTTGCACGGTCTTGGTCTCTGGCATGGTGCCATATAATTCCAGTAAATGATAGATAGTTTTCCAGCAATTTGGTGTTTCCAATAAAGGCGGCATAAGATTGTTAAACCCATTTTTAGTTATAGTATTGTAATCACCACTGACACTAGTAGCACATGCGCCATTTAATGAGGCTTTCGATTCTAAAGACATTTTGAGCATGTGTTGTTCTGAAACAGAAGTTGTAGGACTGTCACGCAGAGGCGATGAACTTGATTCATTAAGATTAGTATAACCCAATTTGCCCTTTACCGATTTACCGGTAGATCTAAGTTTTTGGGCAAATGATTGGGGACGGTTTTTGGCACTTGGAGAGGGAGTCAATTGAATTAAGGGTCCTAAATTGGAGCCACGCGTTTTGCTAAAAAAAAATAATAAAAGATAAACATAAATTAAATTCTTTAAAATCCCAATCTTAATATATTTACCATCCCGTATTATGGGTTATAGTCATCAATTCGTTGAATTTGTCATAACGCTCATCAGATGAATTTTCATTATGGGCAAAACGATCTGATACAGAACCAAAAGGTATGACATCATTTGGTTCGGAAGCTATTTATTTAAAAGAGAGACAATTTTATTTTTAACACACAACTTAAATGTTTGTTTACATACCCAAACTGTATTCATCTTTCGCATTGGATTTTTTACTTATATCCGGTTGATCGTGGAACTCTTGCTGGGCATCTTTAACATTTTGATACATATTTGTAATCTGATGCAGTAACCTTAACAAGGGCATATTAACCTAAATAAAAAAGTATTTATTGTACTAAAACCACTTCTAAAAGTAAATAGCACTCACTTGTTGCGATATAAATCGTATATTTATGGAAAAATTGATAACGGTGCTAGTGTGTTTCTTTAACTGTCTACGCGACATATAGATAACATTTTGTCGCGCTTGGTCGACCATACCATCAGACATTTTTAATACTTCCAATTCAATACCGACTCTCTCACACAAAAACAATGGCGTATCCATCATAATAGGCGGTTTGCCGTTTGATTTCTTGCTGGGCAATTTTGTGGGTTTATTCTTATTTTTTTCGCCAGCCTCCGAAACCACTATATCAACTCTAATCGAATCGAATGTGCCGATGAGAGATAAATTTGTACCAAAGTTTTCCAAAGAAGAGATGTCTGAAATTCAAGTAAAATATTTTTGTAGTAAATCTTTTTAACATAAAAACTTATACAATTTTCAGTAAAACTATTTGTTAAAAATTTTTTTTTTTTTTTGATTAAAATGAATTTTAAGCGAAATTGTATGTTTTAAATTTCATTAAAATCGGTTTGATAGTCTCCACTATTGTCGTGTGGGTATAAAAAGCTTAGTCTGCTTTCACACGTTTAATCTTTTGTGTTTTAAGGAGAGGGAAGAAAGAAGTAAGGGAGTTGGTACAGAGATGAATGTACTCGGTCAGTACGCTTTGTGTTTTCATTCGTAGGTGTGTGCGCAACGATAACTGCATGTAAATTTGTTCTTTTCTTTTTCTCTTCAATTCGCTGGAAATAAAATTGTTGTTGTTTTGAACCGAAAAAAGTTAAAACCGATTGCTGCGTGTGATCATATTGGCATCTTTAAAAGGGAAAAAATAAATAAATAAATTGCTACGACTACAGTTAAATTTTTTTTTTTTTTTTTTTTGTAGACCTTGTACATCTTGCAAGTCTTGATTTAAAACATGACAATAAAATGCATATATTTTAAATACTATACAATGTTAACGCCACCTACGATACTTCAATTAAAAATTTATGCATTTTGCTGATATCGTGTTTTAAACCAAGATTTACCAATCGACCTTATGACAATTTTGACGTATGTTCGAAATTTAAACAACTTATCTTCAGAATTGTGACCTGTACATGGAAAGCCAGCCAGCTGGACGTACGGACGACATTCATCGTTAGAACGACTCAAAAAGTGATTCTGAGTCGATCGGTATACTAAAAGGTGTGTCGAGGACCTTTATTATTTTTAAAGTTACACACATATTAATGATATTAATAGATGAACATATCGTTGGTCTCATGTAGAAAAGCCCTTACTCGATTTTTTTCGAAATTAATGTGTCGTTTCCAGGCGACAAGCAATTGTTTGTCTGGTAAAATTTATATGAAAAGTACTCAAACACTGAGTGATTTTCATATAAATTTTTCTACACAATCAATTGCCTTTCACCTGGAACAGCACATTAGTTTTTTTTAGTGATTCCACCACATTTCACACAGCTCCTAACAAAATTAAATGCAATAGTATAAAAAAATAACGATTTTACAAGCAATTTTTCATTTCGATAAACACAGATTTTATTATGTTTTTTCCTTCTCCTATAAAGTTGCAATTATGTGAGTTAGAGCCTTTCTGCTCGAAGTAGTTATATAATTTACTTCCACTTACCAGCATTTTGAAATTTATTCACCATTTGTTGAGGCATTACACCCAAACATGTCAGCAACGGCTCGAAAATCAAATGGGCATCTAAAAGTTTTATCGAATCCTGCATCATTCCCTGGCGTAATTGTGTTTGGCCTGAAATTTTATTAACCGGTGTGGGACGTAAAATTTCTTCTTTAGCAAAATTATCTTTTTTCTTATAATCCTGTTGTTTAGCCATCCAAAAGTATAAGTCCTCCTTTTGATTGTCGCTGCCCAACCAAAATTTATTCACTGAATTCGTGGAACTTAAAGAACCCTCCTGTAAAGCGCCATACTCTAAAAAAGAACATATTTTAGACAAAATATTAAAAACAAATCCTCTCTAATTTCTTAAAACAAAATTGTTATTTAAAAAACTAAGGCCCCTATTACGGTTAAGAACTCAACTCAGTTGAGTTGTAATTAAGACAACTGGTTGTAAACAGTTGTAATTTTTGTTCACCGCAATATAGCAAAGTTGTAAACCATAATACAAAAATTATGAAATTACAACTCAACTGAGTTGAGTTGTAAACCGTAATAGGCGCCTAAGTTAAGTAGAATGATTGTAATTTATTAAGGCTTTCAAACTACAAATGAGAAATAAATTGAATATTGAATATATATTTATATGTATATGTAAAACTTACCAATTTCAGCCGCCTGTTTATCTACTAAGCCCGATATAATTGGCAGCATTTGTATGCTAGAACGGGACGAATTGCCATGAGAATATTGTGAGCCTTTACTAATGCTTTTTCTATGAAAATTTAAAATCATAAAATTGAGTACTTTTACAGTAAAATGCAGTAAATGAGAAAATTGTAAAATTTGCTCTCACAAAAAGCTGTTGTCCAAAAAAGTACGCGAACGCAAAATTTGTCAAAATTCGTAAAATAAAGGCAATAGTTGATGGCAAATAATTGAAGTGTTAAAAAATGTTTACACTTTTGACTACTTAACTCGTTTTCTTATCGGTACTCGATTAAATACTTTTTAAAACACGAAAATTTTTAGAAAATACAAACAAATTATTTCTTGTAATCTTTCATATTTGTTTGTTTTTTATTTAATTTGATGTTAATAATTTTTAGCGGGTTAATTTATGCATAAGAACAAGAATACATTTGTGCTATTGATTACTTAAGTACCCAAGTACTTCACACTTTTACAACTCTAAAAAATTAACATAACAAAAAAAAGTTTCAAATGTTGGTATTTAGCCAAATAAATGCTTCACAAACAAGTTAAATTAATTAATATTTATT
Source organism: Pollenia labialis (assembly GCA_949318255.1). Classification (NCBI taxonomy): domain Eukaryota; kingdom Metazoa; phylum Arthropoda; class Insecta; order Diptera; family Polleniidae; genus Pollenia; species Pollenia labialis. The sequence goes on from OX439141.1 coordinate 148,038,880, forward strand.
CACTTTTTGTTTTTATTTAATTTTTTTTCAACTTTTCTCTTATTTAACAATTTTTTTCACAATTTGTAAGCATTTTGTTTGTTTGCCTTTTGAAACATATGTTTTTTTTTTGATTTACTAAATTTTACTGCAAAAATTTCTGCAGTAAAAATTTGTAAATACTTTTCGCTCTCAATATGTGTTCTCATTTACTGTATTTTGTGTACGCGAACGTAATTTAGTAAAATGCAGTAAAATTCAGTAAAAAATAGTAAAAACTTTTGTGTTCTCGAACGCAGCTGATATATGAGATGCAAATAAAGACAAATGACATTTTTTTAAATAGACCTTTAACAAATTTGAAGCTTTTTTATGAATGTCTAAGAGTTCAACAAGAAACTTACCCTTTTCTGCTTAGATGAATATTGGGTGATGTAGAAGTTGACCTATGACCCCCATGTAACACGTCATCTGTAGTAAAACCCAAACCAAATTGTGTGGAGTCTATATTAAAAAGAATTTTAATATTCAAAATATTTTTAATAAACATAACCAAATGTCGCAAGTATTTTTGCTATTGTTTGGTGCTATAAATATGTTGGCAAATTCCAAATTTATTTTAATTTAATAAAATATTAGTTTTTTCTTTTTTAGATCAGAGAGATAACAAATTATTACTTCTTGCTTTACTTTGGAATTTGCTTTTATTTTCTACCGGCTTTGACGGAGTTTAATTTTTCATTTAGAAGTACATATTGTTCTTTTTCTTCTTTAAAAAAAAGAAATCAATTGTAAGTTCTATGAAAAAACACTCCGCTATGAGCCTGCATATTTATTTTAAAACATAGTGCATTTTTGAAAACAAGACACAGTGGTATATGTGCAAGTGTAAAAATGTATTAACCTTTCCGTGTTTTCATATTTATAACAACAAACCAAAATTACCTCCAAATACCTTACCATAATAAATTCAAGTATAAAAATCAAAACAAACTCTACCTTAAATATCGAAATTAAGGCTGAATTCCAAAACAATATAATACTTCCCAGTCAAGTATCAAGTATCATCAAGTTTAATAATGCACAGCTTTCTTTTGTGTACGCATTGATAACTTTTTTGTTGCACTTTGTGATAGATAACATAGCTACATGTTTGCATTGTAAAGGGCGTTTTCTTTAGACGTATTATACTTCCAATAGGTGTAATTCTAATGAAATGGTTTTGACTTTTTTTATTTTTCTTTGGCAAATCACTTTGCAATGACTTGCACGAGAACATCGCGATTATATTATGGAAATTTATTTCCAAAGTTCGCGATCTTTTCGCAAAACTTAAAGTGCACTTCGTCAAGTTTACGGTGCGCATAATCATCCATCTGATGGATCGATCGATTCAAGACCACATTTACTCTTTTGGATAATATTCATTCTAATTGAGCCTGTACCGTGCGTACAGAAGAAGCCATTGCCTCTGTAGACGTGAGTGTGACAGAGGAATCGAATTTAACGATCCGACGTCGTTCCCAGCAACTCGATATATGCCACTGCTTGGAAAATTTTATGGAAAGAACTTACACTGCATCGATATGAGATCCAACTGGTGTAAGAATTAAGACCAGTGGGCCATCAATTGCGTCGTGTTTTCATTTCATTTTCAGCGGGCCTGCTCATTTCTAGCTTAACAGATATGTAAACAAGCAGAAATGTCGTTTTTGGAGAGAGCACAATCTTCATGAGACTTCATTACATACCAAAAAAAATTAGTATTTAATGCGAAACCAGTGCCAACATTATGGTAAATGATTCCTGATTTTTTAATCCTCATCTGATTGCAAATCGTTTGGAGGAGAAATGGTTCCAACAAGACGGCATAACATGCCATACATTGCGTGAAACCAGCACTTTGTTGAGTCAAACGTTTGGTGATCGAAATTACCCAAGCTATTGGCCACCTTGTTTGTGTGATTTGACACCTTTGAGACTAGCACCACTTTTTGTAGAGGTACGTCAAATCTCTGGTCTATGCTGATAAACCAGCAACGATTGATTATTTAGAAGCCAACATTCAATGAACTAATGACTGGCTATGTTCGAAAAATTTGTGCAAAATGGACCGACAGGATTGCGTTCATAAGGCGCAGTCGGGGAGGCCATATGACAATAATTATTTTTAAACAATAAATGCCATGAAATGTTGGTCATTTCATTGAATTTTTTGTAGTCGATTTATAAAAAAAAGTTCTATGCCTCTATAAAAAAACACCAGTCAGAATGCCTTTAAAAAAGCCAGTAGCTTGCAACTATGCTTTGGAACTCACCCTACATACAATATTTAAAAAGTTTGTTGATTAAATAAAATTCAAAAAATATAATAACTTGCATCTCAGCTTAAGGCTTTTAACACTAAAACATAGCCGGAAAACACTAAATATATACATAAACAAATATATACACAAAAGTACAAAAAAAACATTAAACACATAGAATAAAATATACACATAAAACATATAGTATAACAGATCTAAATGATATATATCATGAGCACACACTTATAACACATACATATATATGTAAATATATATTTATATAGCAGACACAAAAAAGAGTTAAGAAAAAACTTAAGTGTTGTAGCAAAAAATTTTAACTAATTAAGCAAGTGCAACATAGAAAATGCATTTAAAAAAACCTTAAGCTGAAAATATTTGAGCTTTACGCAAAGAAAAATAAAAATTAATTTTGTTGTAAAAAAAAAATCAAATTAAAATTTTTGTTAAAACAAAAGATAGTTTTTGAACAAAAATCAAATTTTCTTTTCTGTTGAGCAGGCAACATTAATAAACAGCCCAAAAAATAGTAATTAACAAGGTAACAGTTATTAAAAAAGTATTATATAGGAAAAAAAGAAAACTTGTTTTGTTCAAAAAAATGAAGCGTTAATCAAAAGAATACCAATATGAGTTCGATGATGCTGTGTTTGCCCAAGTAATAAAGCATTCTCACTCTCTTCTGGATTATCTCCAACACCGGCATATTGTCCTATATCATTGTCACCATCACATTCACCGTCATCCACTTCTTCTTCGGTTTGGGGAAATGAAAACGTTACATTAATGGGTCGCATTAATTTGTTTTTATATTGATGTTCGAATAGTATTGGATTGTATAAAGTATTTTTCCATTGACGACTCAAAACGATAATGCCCTGTGAAAATTAAAAAAAAAAATAAAATTGAATGTTGCCTCAAAACTTTAAGATTTTAAGTTTTAAAGATTTTATCAAACCTGTCTTAAAGTATTAAGGTGGGGTATATCTCCTTGTTTGAAAATGCGCTCAACCTTTTGCACACCATCATCCAGCACAAGCTTTTGCATAATAAAACACAATTGGCAACTCGGATCCTCTTGCAATGTTTTCGATAATAATGTATAATTGTTGGCATAACGGCTCTATAAAATAAGATTGTTAGAATATGAATAAATAACATTTTTTTTAAAATCGCAAGTTTTTCACATTTTTTTTAAATAGAAAATTTCACGAATTTTCTAATTTTCTTTTAATATAGAATTTTTTTAAATTGTCGAACTTTTTACATGTATCGAACTTCTTTCATTATGTCGATATTTTGCAAAATATAAAATTTTTTACGAAATATCGATTTTTTCAAAATATTGATTATTAAAAAAATTATTAAATATTTCACAAAATTGTAATAAAATATCGAATTCTTTACAAAATGTCAAAAATTTCGCGATATGTCGAATTTTCATAATGTCAAATGTTTCAAGATATATCGCAAATTATTATAAAATGTTTACAGCATATCAAAATGTCAAGTCGAATTCTTTTCAATATAACGAATATTCACAATATAGTTATCGCATACTGAATCATAAACAGTCGCAACTCAAAGTTTATCAAAATCATTTATTTTTTCATAATCCAGTTCACAAATTAAATAATTTTTAGGTGGCGTTGAAAGCACAGATTTGCTACATTTTTTCTTATTTAGAGAGAAGAATGTCAAAAGTTGATTGTGTTTTTGACATATCACCAACGAATGCAACAAATAAAATACATTGTTGTGATTTTGGTGTTGCACTTGTTGTAGTATCGCCACCACCGTTAATATAAATTCGCATTGCTGTGTTTTTGAAGCTAGTTTTTTTGACTCTCCTGAACATTTTTAAATTTTAAGTTGTGACGGTTTATGATTAAGTGAGAGAACTGTAATTTATAATAAAAAATAGATCTCAATTTTTCAAAATTCAGAATTATGTAAATAATTAAACCAAAATCTCCTTTATCTTCCTTACTTTCTTAATTTTCGGATTCCTTTGTATTTTTTCGTTCTCCAATGCATCAGACATTAAACACGCCGCCACGGCGGTCTGCCTTGAATGTAACGCCTTAAGAAGTGACACAATTTTTATGGCTAAACGATTGCTAGGATTCATCCAGGCGGTTATGGCCGGTGAAGCTGTACTAAGCAGATTCCAATCTAAACGTGTCAAATCAATCTTGCGTGTAATAGGCACACAGGGAGGTGCAGCAAAATTAAGCCACACCGATTTAAATTCAATAACACATGATGAAGTCTTATCATTTTCCTTATTGGCCACTTTATCAAATCCATCTTGTTTCTTTAGTCCATTCGGTTTGCCCCTTTCCACTTCTTCTTCTGGTGGTTTGGGTGTCGATTTACGATTTTCTATATTAATATCGGAACGTTCCGTCACAATAATATTTTCCAAAGCAGTTTGGAATTTTTCTTTGGGAGTTTTGGGTGTTGGTGGCTTTTTGGTTAGCAAACGCCAGGCCGCTTCTGCTCTGGAAGTAGCAGAAACATCAATTTGTGGATTATTGGTAGCGAGTGTTGTTGCAGTTTCCACCAATTCATTTAATCCTTCTTCTGCCATTTCGGCCAATTCTTCTTTAGAATTTTCTGATTTTTCAAAATGTGAACGTTTTACAATTTTTACTCCCACACCTTCCAAGCCACATTCAAACATTATAAAACCTATACTATCCACTCCCGTATTATCGGTCATTTTCAGACATTCGAATAATACTTTACTTTTAGGTTCGGGTATAGCGGTAACCATTATGGGAGATTCTTGTCCTGTGGTGCTTTCAGTTTTTAATCTTCTTAGTTGAGCGTGCGCTCTGCCCACATCTAGTGTAATTACCAATTCTTCAAGTTGTTTTTCCGAGGTTTCAATTAGTATGGGCTCTCCTTGAACATTATCCGGACGAGATTGTGAGGATAAATGTGCAAGTAAAGCTCTAGTACCCTTCATTATGCCACCCTTTTTATTGCTATTGCCTGACTGCACAGTTTGTTGTATATAAACATTGTGCATGGAGGCTCGAGTAGTTTTACCCAAGTGAAATTTGGTAGAAACTCCTTCAATGTAGAATGTAAGTAGGGACACACAACTAAGATCCTAAAAAAAATGTAATCATATAATTGACAAACTTAAGGATTTTTAATTTTTCTTACTTGCACATTATCCAAAGCTGCCACTGATATAACCTCTTCAATTATGGATGATTGTAACATTGTAATACTGACTTTAGGCAAAACAATCAAACCTTGGGTCTTGGTTGATATACTTTCTTCATAAACATCACTTAAGAAAGAATCACCAGGACCTAATAAATTACGTTCCGTTGTGGAACGTTTCGAATTCGAATGAACTTGTGACCAATAACTCAACGATTGATCACGTTTCAAAATATTATCGTTTTTTACTTTTCCAATACAGGAAGAGTGTATGTAATTCACAACAGTTAATAAATGCATATTCGAAAATGTCGGTATGGCAGCTTCAACCATTCTGAAAAAAATATGTTTACAGAAAATTAAAATTTGAAAAATTTATCATTTATGTACATATTTATAAACAATCAAAATGTCTAAACCTGAAATAAGTCAAATTATTGCTTTTAGTTTTATTATCTTAACAATTTTTGTTCAAGGAGACATGGATTCAGATAACCTGGTACATAATTTTTATAAAACCTTTTTAATAATCGTGACACCAATTATTTTGATCTTTTGCAGATTACACAAAATCAAGAAAATTCCGATATTTCGATTATTCACGATCTTACGGATGATGATTTTAAATTGGCTTTAAATGATTTGTCACTCAACGATTTAAAAATATTACAAGCATTCATCGATTCTGCTGATTACGAAGATTTGGACTATCAACAAAATGAGTGAGATAAAATGATTTGAGAACAAAATATAAAATTTGCTTAGTTTTTTATTTTTACTATGTAGTTGTGTTATTGCAAAATCTGACACATCAAGCCCCAATGATTTCGATGACCAAGAATTTGATAATCCAAATGATTTTAGTCAAGATCGAAATGATTATGACTACGAGCCTCAAATTGATAAAAATAATTTTATTTACTCTCAATTTCCAGGGGAAAATCAGCGTTTGAAAAGAGAGGATAAAAAGGTAAAACATTCTTTCAAACAAGAAAGTTAATACAAATAAATAATTAATAAATTTCGTTACATAGAGCAACATAAATAAAGAATATTTAAAACAACTGGAATATTCGTTTCCACAAAATGAACAACAAAACAAAAATAATATTCAACTTAAAGAAACTCATGTTAGAGTTAAAAGAAATTAACACTTTTGCAATATTTTACTCTTTATCGCTTGTACATACCTCTGTAAACCTTCTAACAATAAAGGCGTTAAAAATATATTAACTTGTCCCTTAAGTCTTGCCACCACCGAGGTACATGCCGCTCCCTCAGCTTGTAAACTCATAAATTCACCATCATCAAAACCGTTTGTCGTCTTATCGTTCTCTTCTTCCTTTAGCAGAACACTAGGGTCCCAAGGATGTGATTTAGGTCCACCCATAAAAGTGGCTGAACTATTACTGCCCGTTTGATTTTCATATCTAGGTACAACCTTTATTTCACGCCACGATGAATATAGATCAAAATGCGGTATCATTTTGCTGCCTATGTATGTTAAGCCGCCATCTTCGTTTTCACTAAATAGTGGAGTTGAAAAGACATCCAATCCCGATGGAAACGAACAAGTAGTCCAATTAAAACATTTTACTTGCGATAAATGATTCAAATAGCTTGCCATTAGGAGGGGAGAATCGATAATCTGTCTATTTACTTGTTGGTGAAGATTGACCAAGGCCACATCTTCTTGCGAGGACATAGCAGATATGAAGGAATTCGATGAAAGTGATGGAGTACCAGATGAGGAACCTCTTGAGTCTACCTTTTTTTTAAAAAGAAACAAATTTTAAAATTAGGTTTTGTCTTGCTAGTGATACCGATATTCTTAAACTAAGCTGATGCAAAGACATTTTTAAATATGTAACGCATTCGCAGCTAGCGTGTGTTAAAATAATGCATAACAAAGCTGATCTATATACATATTGTGTTTTGCAAAAATAAAAAAAGCTGCTGTTAAAATTTAAAACCATTAAAAATAACAATTTTGTAAAAAGTTTTAAGATTTAAACACTTTATTCTCAAAATCTTGATGAAAACCCAATTTTTTGCATATTTGGCTAAATAGATATCCTTTGATAATCGTTTGTGGCTAAAAAGATACTTGGAATGAATACAAAATTTCCAAAATGTTCAGTTTTTTATAAATACTTTTACAAATTATTTTAATTGAAAACTTTAAAAGTTTTTTTAAACAGATTTTTTACAACAAGTTTATTCCATTTATTACAAGTTTTCGTATAAAAAAGCCAAAAAATTTTATAAATCTATATTAAAGAAAATTTTAATAAAATTACTTTAATAACAGTTTCCCAGGCAGAAATTACGACTCTTCTAAATATTATGTACCGCCACAACCCTGTAAATACAAAATTGTGACTCTACCAAAAATATGGTACCATCACAACACTGAATATACAAAATTAAACCTTCAACACCGGTACAACACCCTAAATACTTATATACGACTTTAGTTTTATAAAGTCGTATTTACCATAAAACTATACCGCTACAACGCTGTAATACAAAATGTCAGTATTAATTTAATAGTGTCGTTAAACAATCCAATTTCTTTTGATGAAAGCGGATATTCAAAAAATTTATTGATTTCAAGAAAAATGTTACCTTTAAAAAAATTTCATTAGGTTTGTTTTGGGAAAAATTTTTACCCACAATTTCTGTGACTATTAGTTTATGTCCATTTTGTAGTAAACATATATTATCAGGATGGGTTGTTGTAATTTTAAACCCACAAATATTTACAAAAGAAAAACAAACTCTTGATTCCGGAATTTTGGAAGAAAAAGTAGGAATTAGTTTGGTAAATATATACATATTATATTAACCTGGGGTCTAATCACCGCATACGATATCGAAATTATTTATTTTGGTATCATGACTCTCGATATCGAATGAAATTTATTGAATTTGAAAGAATAGCATTCGATATCGAGTAACTCAACATTACATTTCTCGAGTTTTCATTTGATACGTCAGTGTCTATCGTATGCAAAAAAATTCGATAGTTGTTCCGAAACGATAGTATCGAATACGGTATTTAGACCCCAGAAACCCATTTCCTTCTTTTGGTTTTCTTTTATAAATGGTTTTTTTAAATAGAACAATAAATTTTTTTTAATGAAATTTTCAATATATAAATCAAACTTAATTTTTAAAACGCTTTCTTATTTAAGAGGTATTGCATGGGTACAAAAATTGGAAATTTGCAACATCAGATCAAGATTTATATTAATGTTTTGTGTGTATTGCTTCAATGTTGTAAATTTAAATTTATGGCTTTGTAACAATATTAAAATAAGAGTCGGAAGACGGTTGTGACTACGTTGTAAATTCGTGAATCCAACATTACAAATTGAAATTTACAGTACGTGACAACACTAAAAAGGAAGAGTCGGAAGACGCACATTTGGCGTTATCATTAATATTGTGACAACACTGTAAATTTGGTAAACAGTACGTTGTATTGATGTTAATAGTACCCCCTGCAACGTCGGCACAGCGTCTTGGTAATTGTCTTTTTCTGCCTGGGTTACTACAATAAAAAAAATTGTTAACACAAAAACTGTTCTTAAAAACAGCATTTCGTTTTAAATTACTTAATAAAAAGCTATTCCTTCTAAAGCTGTTCCAAAAAAAAAAAATCGTTATAAAAAATGCTGTTTAAAACTTTTAAAACCCAACTAAAATTTAACGGCCTTATTAATTGAAAAGATCGGAGGGTTACAAAAGATTTATAAAACGAATTTTCTACAAAACTGTGTCAAATAAACCTTTTATAAAACTAAAATGTTTTTTTAATAAGGTTGTAATTTTAAAAAGTGTTTAAACACATGGTTTTTTTTAATTTTCTAAGCTAATCCCGCGAAGCTCTTCGCTTGTCTGCAGGAAAGAAACCAGAGTTTTTGTCGGGAATCGAACCTGCAACCGCGGCGCTGATAGACTAGCTCGCTACCAGCTAGTCTACCGGGAGGTTATTTTAACTAGAACTGCAATATCGATTATTTTCGAATGCAACAGATGTAGGTATGTGATGACTATCTATTGATTTCAAAGCAATCGTTTTTAAAAAGTGTGTTGATTAAAAAATCCATTTCTGAATTTAAGTCTTAGTTTTTGTTCAAACTACAATTTAATAACCATATCGCCGAATTTATTTTTTGACGTAAGCGCCAGCAACTCATTTTTCAGAAAACGAAAAAAACTTCATAAGTATTTAGAACAAAAATCATTTTTGAAAAAATGTTTACTTGCAAGAAGTGCTCGAAAATAAACACTAAATATCGCTCTTAGTATTCGGTTCGGTAGATTAGTGGAAAACCCAAACGCTAATAGTGTTTGTGTAGAGTCATTACAAAAATAACGTTTCCCTGTTTGTCATCTTTCGAACATAAAAAAATAATGTTTTAATCCAACTTAACAAAAAATGAGAACATTTAATTCCGTTCGGTTAAAACCACAAACTTCATTGTGTTCGGTTCAGCTCATTTATGTTCGTTTGTTTCTGTTGTGCTATGCGCCCTTTTGGCTGGTAAAAAAACCAAACATTTTTTACTTAAACATACGAAAAAAAAGCAAAAAGCCAGCAAAATAATTTTTCACAAACAACACATATACATCACTACAATTGTTCATTTTTTTACGAAGAACAGAACAATATATAATGTTCGGCTTTTTCTTGAAAATAGTTACGAACGGTACTAAGGGTTGTGTTCGTCCACACAAACACCAAAACAAATTGATATCGTTTCTGGGCGTGTGAGCCGAACGCTAAATAATGTTCTGTTTATTTTCGAACACTGATTATGACACTAAACTTTAAAAAAAATTATGTTTTATGCATGTCACCTTGAAAATTTTAATTTTCGAAAAGTTTTCAAACATAACTCATATTCGACAAATTTCATGTTTTCCCCAAGCATTTAACGGTTTGTAAGGGAGCTTCTATTAGAAGCAGAGTACGAGCTTTGAATACTTTACAGAAAAAGTTGGTTATATAAAAATAGTTGGCGTTGGTCTTTGAAATGAACAACCGATGGGCACGCTTTAATCTCTTAGGGTCCGAAAAGGAATTTCGAAATTGCTTTAGTTTTTTTAATACAAAGTGGTCAGGAAGAGAAAGCAAGCCGGTGAAAATAATATTTTCTACCATTAAACCCAAAAAAGTCAATTTCAAAAAAATACCGCTTACGTGTTCAAGGAAGAAACCCGACGATAATATAATAAGGCAATTTACAAAGTATAATTTTATGAATCTCACATTCGTATTTATGCATCGCATCAATATTAAATTGAAAAAAATATATGCAGAAAATCGCATACATCACATAACTGATTAAGAATAAAAACAATTTAGGTGTATAATTTAAACAAAACATGCACAAAAACTTTTATATTGAAAGCAAAAAGCGAACATTTTTATAATATAAATTACTGTTTAGCTACATAACATTGTAAAAACATTCAAATAAAAATCAAACAAAAAATAAAATGCATAACAGAAAACAGCAATTAGCGACTCAAAATGATAGCCAATTATTTTATTAATTTCCAACTACTATTCCAAATATTGTTTAAAAAAGAAAACAGTTAAAGAACACGTTTCAGATTCTAGAAACAATAGTTAAAGATCTAAGAGGATTTTTGTTGAAATTGAAACACTAAAAACTACTCACATCATGAATAAAATGTCGATACTCAGGTCTTGATGAGATATTTGTTAGTTTTCTGATTGGTGTAGCAAGACCATGAATACGTCTGACGTCTTCGTTCTATGAAATTGATGGGATTTATTTTTGAAAATATAACAATTTTGTTTTTGGAAGTATTTTTTTTTTTCTTTTTTTGTAAAGTAATACCAATAGTTGAATGATTATTTATAATAAAAATAATAAGGCATGCAAAAGTTTTATTTGAAAGTGGTAATTAATTAGAAATTAGTTGAAACTGGTTGTTTTCTTTGAATACATATAAAATTTTCAAAAGTGTCGTTTTTGTACAAAAAAAAAAGAAGCTAATGTTAAATTTTAAATTAATTAGCTTTTTAAAAGAAATTTAAATTTTTAAAATATATATATTTAATATAATTTATATATTTAAAAAAAATGTGAAGCCTTTTAAGATGTTGATTATTTTTATGTGATTTATTTATGAGAAATCTGGTAACTAAGGCAGAAAAGATAAAGAAAACTTACTAATTCAGTGGTACTTTGTGGTCTTTTGGTCAGAGGTTTGGTATTCGCCTCCGGTGCACGTATTTCCAAATCACTGCGATAAGTATTTAAAGAAGATAATGTAGCATTTTCATTTTGATTTCCAATACTAAAAAAAAGAAGAAATTTTAAATTATTTCAATTTGAAAAGAGTATTTGAGCAGTATTTGAACCTTAAGTCTGATGAAAATCGTTTTTTTCCGGAAAATATTATGGACCCATTGTGAGTTTTAATTGAACCCCTTTGAGACATCATATTCGATATATCTTCTTCGGCTGAGAAAAACATTTCCGAAGGATTTTCAGAGGTCAGTGATATAGTTCTTTGAACTTCTCGCGTTAAATTATCGCCATTTGTCAAATCCACCGGCATTTGATTTTGTATATTTATATCGGCAATTTCAAATTCTAAAGGATGAGAATGAGGTGCCGAGTGTGACATTTCATCGGGTATCTGAAATTAAAGTATTTTAGTTTTTTATTTATAATTTAAAAAAAACAACTTTAAATTTTCAACAAAAAATTGCAAAATTACTTTTTTACGATTTAAGTGCTGATTAATTATGAAATATGGATTACATTAATCATACATCTAGCCATTGCCGCAAAAAAAGCTTAAGCGACAAAAACACAAACTTACAGGAGAAGGTTTTTTATTTTATTTCATAAAAATTATGAAGGTTAAGCTTAAATTGTTTTTGCTATAAAATCGTTAAGGTACCTTATGTAACCATGACATTTTAGGACATGATGCCAATTAGTTTATTTAAAAAAAAAACAAAAATTGAAATTGATGTCGCTTAAACTTTTTTTGCGGTAATGACTCGATAACCATAAAAAAAACAAATTAAAAAATAACGTCTGTTAGTTCCCCTTCTCTCTGTTTTTGGTATAATCACTTTTTTTTTTTTTGCTTTCTTAATATAGTGAAATGATAGCGATTTGCGGAACCAAATATTTCTAATTTCTGCAAATTTTGGGTACTTACACGAAGTTGTTATAAAATTGGAAACAAAAAATCTTGCATTGGATTCCCAAGTGAATGTAGTTATGGACACCGTAGGAAAAATTGTCCAGTATAGGATATAGTAGACAGTTAATAAAAAATTTAAATCAGTTTTATTTAAAAAAAATGTAGGATTTTCGGTACTAAAAGATATTGAGAATATTTTGGGATGCAAGCGGAATTGTGAGTCCAATCGTATAAAATAGAGATGAGCGATATTTCCGTACCTGTGATTTAATCACTGTTACTGAAAAATCACGAATCACAGTTGTGACCAAATCTGTTAAGTAACAGGTACTTGCTAAGTTGTTATTTTCTTATTTTGTTTCATACACAAATTTATGATATTTCACTGTTTGTGTGGGTAATAGCGCTTTTTGCACTCATGAATGTAATTGTTGCTATTTTTTCTTTTGTTCTCTCTTCTTCCTTTTTAGAATTTTTTTACAGCCAATGTTTATTTGTTCAAGTATGTCCAACTAAACAGGTGATCGTTTTTGTTGCCTTATTTCTTTGTCAAACTCCATAACAAAAAATTTTCAAATATCCTAGAACAAAAATAAAAGTTGTGATCACAATCACAGTTTTAAATAACAGTGATTTTAAAATCACGTTCACTAATCACAATGTTCCTTAAAAATCACGGGATCGCTCATCTCTAGTATAAAATATACTTCAGAGCAAATACTCAATTTTAAATATGCTCCCTTAATAGGAAGAACTTTTTCTATGTGCAAGAACCTGCTGACTACAAAAAGACAGTTTTCTTTTCTGAAATTTATCGCATCAATTTATAATTTAATGTAACAACGTATTAAACGAATAAAGTGGAAAATAAACAATAAATTTAAATTGCCTTTTTTAAATTTGAGCATCTTATTTTCGTGTTTTTAAACGCTCTTTATTAGTGCTTTTTTGTTTGCCCAAATTTATAACTTTCCGCTGTAAAATATCGTGATATTTAGTTTACTTTTAGATAATGAAACGGTTTGTTTAAAAATTCTTTTTCTAATGACAATTTTTAAATTTTAAGTTAATACCCTCTTAATGATCAAGTGCGAAATGTATATTTTCTTTATTCTTCAGAATGTTTAATATTTATATTTTATAAATTGTTTTAATTAGTATATGTTTATGGACTTTTGTTTCTTCTGTGATTCTGCCAGCAAAATAACAATCAGAAAAATCGCCAAAAGCAATAAATGAGGGTTACTTTGTTAGTGACTTTCATCTCTTTGGGCTGGGGAGCCATTTTTTTTTTTTTAATGTTAAAATGTAATATTTTTAGTTTAATATTATTATTAAAAAAATATACCTCTAATTCATCTTCAACATTTACTTCACCAGTTAAGCGAGAATCGGAAATACTGGTTTTTGGTGGAGACACTCTTAGAGTGTTGTTTTGTGACTTATTTGAATCAGAGCCACGACGATAGACTACACCTTGTGATTCAGTAGAATCTTGCCTTAAAACTTTTTTTGAAGGACTATCCAAAAGGCGGGCATAAGGAACTTCAACGGAGGTTTGTCTTGTAGTAGAAAACCGTTTATTTCGGCGCTCCAAAGTGTTAGGAGAACCTATACTTTCTCTTGACTTGCGGCCATTCATATCCTTTTCCAAAGTAGAAGCTCCACCAATTTTAATTTTAGTATTTACTTCTTTCACTGTTAAGTCAGATTTTTTTAAACTACCATTAACAGCAACAGCAGGACGATAAAGTTTACCCTAAAAAATATATGAAAAATAATAATTTATAGAAACTGGGAATTATTTCCTTCCGAAGGTTACTTTATATTATATTCAACATTTTTTTATTATTCGAATTTATTCTATGAGCTAAATTTCAGTAGTGTATAAAGTCGTTTCTGAAAAATTGAAGGAAAAGGACTATTACAAAAAAGCTTTATAAAATACATAACTGAAATTTAGCTCATAGAATAAATTCGAATAGTAAAAAAATGTTGAATATAATATTAATTTATTATTATCAGTCATGTCACAGAGTATAATTCCGGTCGGAATTGAAGAAAAATTTGATAGTTTTTTGGCCATCCAGATACAGAAAACTCCCATTTCGTTCATGAAAACAAAAATGGTTTTATTCCGAAACATTTTTTCGTCATTTTCTGAAGCACCAAAATACGGTATGAATTCCGTTTCCGAACGGAATTGTACTCTGTGACATGGTTGTATATCTACTAGTGATGTTACGAATATTTGTATTTGTGTCGCCGAATATTCGCCTATTTTATGACATTCTTGTTCGCCAAATTCAAGTGAACATTTCGCAAATATTTTGCAAAATAAAGTTAAGAAAAAACCTTGTGTTACTACAAGGTATAAAGAAATTTTCATTATTATTTTTTATGGCTTTTCGAAAAGATTTTATCAAATAGAATCTGGAAATTTATTTCTCATGTTGAGTAACATACAAATTTTTCATATTATTCCAATGTGTTTTCTTAGTCAAATTACAATCCTCAAAAGCTTTTATACTTTAATAGTGTTGTTCCTTCAATATTTCCCAGGAATAGTTTGTATGCACTATCAGAATTTTTTGTTTGTATATTCCTGGTACGAGGCTTACTTTAGCTATCCTTTGGCTAGCAATGAAGTAAATTGTAAAGAAAATGTGTACAACTATTAGATACCAGCAGAATGAAATGCATTTTCTGGCCCGCTGGAAAATATTGAAGGAATAAGACTATTAAAGTATAAAAGCTTTTGAGGATTGTAATTTGACTTAGAATACACATTCGAATAATAAGAAAATTTGAAAAGATTTTATCATAAAAAAGTTCATTTCATTTTAAGTTTTAGAAATATAATCAATCAGACGTGTGATTTTGTGGTATTCAGAAAATCAGACCGTTTTTGTGTTTCTCGATGTTGCTTTCGGCAGTTGAAAATCAAACCGAAAAACACAAAAACGGAACCCCAGAGTATCACACATAAATGCGCATGTGATTTGAAATCACGTAATTTGAATTAAAGTGATTTTCAGAACAGGCTTTATAAAAAGTTTTTAAATTAAACAAAAGATAAAACATTTTCTGTGTTCTCCTTTGCAGGCCCCCTAGAAATCTGTCACGGAATCCCATTAGGGAACCATCAAATATAGCATACCTTTCCTGTAAAATCAGCCGAATCGTGTAGATGTACAGAATGTAAACTATATGGTGGAGTATGAAATACTAATTGGCCTTGATGTAAAATACTTTCACCGAAACCGTAATCCTTGTTATTATTAATAATACTGAAATTGTAGATAATATAAATTTAAGCTTTCTTAGAAAAGTTATTTCTACTCACAAATATCTAGCTATATTATAATTATCTGGTAAATCTTGAGCTGAGGGTTTAAAAAATTTTAAGCCATTACGATTACTACCAAAAAAGGCACAGCCTCCAATACAACCACAACGAGATATGTCAACAACACCTACAGCGGTATTAGAATTCGCAGAATTTGACCACAAAAACCACAAACGTTTGTATTTAGCATCATGTTCGCGTAAGAAACTAAAATAAAAAAATTTTAATTTAAAAATAAGTAAAAAAATGCCATAATATAAATCGTACTTATGTTGAACCAAGTGTAGTTTATGGTCTGGAATTGGCAAAGCCGATGCTCCCTCTAGAAGTATAGGACCTAATGAAGTACAACCTACTTCTACCCAATTTTCAAAAAATTCATTATCATAGGTTATAGGTTTACGGCATTCGGAGAAACTATCTCTTAATTTGCGTGAACCCTCTTCCCGCGAATCTCTTCTTTGCGAAAATGAATTGGAGCTGCGTTTCGATTTGCCCTGGTGTGGCTGATGTGTATTATGGTATATTTCTGATTTAACAGAATCTTGATCAGTGCGTCGTACTTTTCCGGATCTATTGCTACCCGTTGTATTAGTATTGTAAGAGTTTGTCATATTTGAAGTACAACCAGAATTTAGCATAAACAGTCTTATTAAAATCGAAGGTAATAAACCGGAAATACCGGATTTAACACGTTGGCCATGTAAATTGCAATTAGCCAAACGTATTGGAGAGATCTGTAAATATATTGGTATTATAACATTTCAAATTTACTTTGCTATTAGAACCAAAACCCACCCAGGCATGCAATGCTGTTCCACTTTCTATCAGGTAAACATCTACTGCATCCACTGAAACTCTAGTCATTTTATATTTAATATCTTCAGCTGAAGGGCATTTGTATTTATTTTCTTCTTTTGTTTGTGGGCATTGATTACTCGGTACACCGTGATGACAGTTACGTACAGTCTTCGGAGATTTAAGACAATTTTCTGGATCAACTGCCAAAAGTGCCAAGGTCTCTAGGCCTACGGCAACGTTAAAAAGTTGCGGTAAAGATAGTTTTCCCGATAATTTACCCAACTGAACTTCCACCAGCCAAGAATATTCTAAAGTGTCTTCGTCTAGAGCACAACCTTCGTTGCTGAACATGGCATGGCCTCGGACCTTTAAACAATTTTAATTAAAAGTTATTTATATATTAATAATTAAAACAATTGAGTTACCTGCACAGCAGACAACATTAAATGTCCTTGATTTATATGTTTATCTCGATTTTGTCTTATTAAAGTATCCGAGCTTATTAAATATGATGGACTTACTAAAACCTGTAGAGTAGTCTCATGATAACGTTTATTCATTTCGAAGCCTAAACGCTCTATTAACACCACCGGACAGGGAGGATCATTTTCATTACAATTCTTCATAACATGGGCCTGTATATCGTGTATTATAACAGATACAATTACCTCTAATGGTCTGTACAAGCGAGGATCAAAAGGTTTATGTTTTTCCTCTGGCACAGTTACTTCTGATATGGACTTGGTGGCTAAATCTTTTTCCTTAACTAGTAATTGATCTTTTGGATTGACGGGGGCTGCAGTAGATGAATCTTTTGATTTAATGTTTGATTGTTCCATGTCTGTAAAATTTTGATCTTCTCCGAATATATTTTCTTTTAGATTAATAAAATTCCTTAAAACATTGCCATAACACATGAGTACAGAAGAACCAATTTCAAGTTCGACTGTGACATGATCTGCTGGCAAAGTGGCAGGATCGAACTTGTATTGTTCAGGTTTTTGCCAATTTTGATTAGGAGATTTTCGTGTTTGCGGTATACGCATAGGACTGAGCAAAATTTCTTCTTTTTCAGGTGTTGTAATATCGGCTTGAGGGTCTGGTCCTAAAGGTGGCACTGGATGATAAATATATTGTATGGAGAGAGCTACAATAGGTACAGTCCAGCAATCTATCCAACCGGAAGTTTTTTGGCAAATTTTACGCCATTTTTTAGTATACAATTCAGGTCTTGTCTTAACTTTGCCCCCACGTGTGAGTAAACGAGCATTTTCATCTATAGCCAAAATAATAGGTTTTGTCGATGAAACCTCTGGTACGAATAAACCTAAATCTAAGCCTTCTCCGTGTATCCAAAACTTTAAAGTCACTGTCTTGGGTAGAAAATCATCAAAAGGCAAAGCAAAGCTCATATCAAATACGTCACCACAAAATGCTAAATGATTATTTTCCTGATTAGCACTAGAGCAATCGATCCAATTGTATTCGTTACATAATGTTAAGATCTCGAATTCATTTAGTAGTATATTAAATTTACAAGTATATGGCACAAAGGTTAGAATGTCAGGTCTAGCTTTGCTAGCCCAATCTTCTATAAGATCTTGAAAAAAACATTTATGTTTGTAAACAATATAAGCTGTGGCCTTACAGCCCGTCAGCGCTATGCTCCAATTCTGTGGAGCATTCCATTTTGTGGGATAATGTATACGTATTTTATACTCAAGTGATTCAAATTCTGCTAAACTTCGGTATTGCAATGATGTTGTAGCCTCAACATGAAAGAGTTGACCTTGAATTTTAGAAGTATAACCATCTGATAGTGTCACCCAGGGAATGGTCACTTCCACATATGAAGCAGGTCCCACAGTTATATGCATGGCATTAGTTTCTTTCTCTTTAGAAAACAAAATGTCTATAGTGGCTTCATTCAACACACACAAAGTAACATCAAACGACTGGTAGCTTCTTAATTCTCCCGGTTTCGGAGTGGGTGTTAATTGCATTTCTCTCCAGTCGGGGGGGTAGAAAAAATTAAATAAATGATCCCTTTGACGATCAGCCCAAGGGCCGTAACTAAAATCTGTGCCTTTTAGACACTTAATATTAATGCCTAATACTGGGGGTGATGGTTCAACCTTATCACCATTGGCTAAAATTATGTGTATAGGTTCGTCGGGTACCACACCCGGTTCATCCATATAAAAATACAAGTCCATTTGATTGGACATCATCACCACAAAACCTTCTCCCATATAACGGGGTGGCTCATCAACAAGGCCTGTGTACTTTGGACTGGGAGCAAACATAACTTTAGCATTTTCTACATTTGCCTTAACAAAATGCATGAAATGATCTAAACGACAAACAGCTGGCTTTGTACTGTACGTACAGTGAGCTTCTTCCATTGAAATGGAAAGAGTGGTAGGTGTTAGACGATTGCCAAATACAAAACGTCCTGAGCATATATCAAGTTTAATCACAGGTATGAGATCACGCCATGTTGTGGCTTTCATAGCTTCGGAATGTGTAACACTTTGATGCTTGCTGTGACGAGCATTTTCCATATTCATTGTATGTTCTTTTAATTTCGAACGTTCTTCGGTTGATAAGGAATCGGTCTAAAAAATTCAAGTTGTATAAAAATTGTTCAAGTTATAGAATGTGAAAAACTCACCGGTATTAGTAGAGATGGCTTTAAGCCAAATGTTTTTTCTAATTCATCATATAAATCAGAACGATTATAAATATGCAATTCAGAGCCATTTATTTGCACGGATAAACGAGTATCAGAATGAGATAAATCTGTTAAGAAATGGAGATTGAATATATAAAAATCAAGATCTTAATAAATTAAATAACATGCCTTCTGAAACATCTTTTGGCACGTATGACCGCCACCATCGAAATATAAAATAACCATCTTGTATACGCGCTGAATAGTCATATGTTATATAAACGAAATCACGAAACATTATTTTACCAGCTAAAGGATTTAAGGCTACAGAACCTAAAAATTTACATAAATAAAGGAATTAGGTATTTTTAATTTGGTGTTATTAGTTATAATACTAACCAATTTTAAAATAAGCTCCCTTAATAAACCAACGATTTGCTATTTTTGTTATTAGCATGCCAATTAAACGAGAATTGTAAAATGTTATATAGGTGACCCATGTTATCGATGTTAAAAGAGAACAAAGTAGCCATATCTGCAAAAAAAATTAATAAATAATTATTAGGGAAAATTAGGCATGTATGTACTATACAGAGGCAAACAAAATTATTCACACATCATCAGCTAATCACCTCCTCATTTTTAATACCCCCATTCTGAATCCAAAACCTTTTCGCGAAATTGTTTATGGTTTCTGAGATATGAAGCATTAATTTTGCTCCATGTTAACTATTTTTATTGTGTTGCTGTACACGCCACTGTTGGCGATTGCACCAAATTTCTCATACAAAAACATACAAAATAAATTTCATTCTCATAAATATGTACGTTTTACTGCCTGTTTTTTGATGACAAAATTTTAAATGTCAGTAGAACGAGTGAGTTTTGACTTGCTTTCCAAAATTGTATTACTCTTCGAACTGGTCAGAAATCTTTTTTAGAAGGATTTGGACTAATATAGATTTATATTCCAAGTTAAATTCTCATTTGATATTTTTTCGGTTGAGAAATAAAAAAAAGGTATAACTACAAAAAAAAATTATATAATAGAATCTCAAAGAAATAAATACTCAAGCTCGAGGTCATAGGTATTTAGTATTTATTTCTTTGAAATTCCATTAAGAAAAAGTCGAAATAAAAAACCAACTTTTAATTATCTATATATCTTCTATATATAAATCGGCTAAGGCAAAACAGTTAAGAACACTTTTCTCCTCTGTTTGCCCAGCACCTAGAATAAAAAGTACATCATTTGAAAGGTTTTTACTGGCAGAAGTGCACAATGTATATTTTATTAAAATCTGTTCAATATTTTCAGAGTTATAAGCGTTCAAATTTGATACTTACACATATGTAAATAAAAATTTTGTTTTTTCCAATTATCAAATAATAAAAAAAAGGGTGGTCGATTATTCGACATTTTCAAGAAACCGGTTTTTAAATATTTCGACTATATAAATCGGCACAGACAAACCAGTTAAGAACGATATCTTTTTTTGTTGTTTTTCAACCACTCACGTAGAACATAACATATGAACCGGAGGTTGGTCCATCGCAAAATCGATCCACTTATTATTTCTTCATATTAAAAAAAATTATGGCCGAATTTCGACCATTAGGAAAACACTTGTATAAATAAATTTGGTATATATGTAATTATATTTATTATATATCGTACATATATTTGTCTGCATATCGTCATATAAAATTCAAAAGAGCCTATCATAATGTTTTTTTTAATTTTCAGAAGAGATAAAAAGGTTAATAAAAAGCCAACTATGTATTGTGGTATTATCAATGCCTTTTTCTGGTTAGTATCATTATTAACAGGCCTGTTCTGAACATCATATTCTATGAAAGTAATTTTAAATCACAAGAAAGGTGTTCTAAACAACTTTTTGAAATCACTTTGTTACTTTACTTAAATAAAATAATCAATGTGTTGTTTATTAATTGTTTATGCAGTAAGCTGTTTTATTTACAACGGATCATTTAAAATTAGGAAATTCGACGATACTACAAAAATTATATTTAGTTTTGTGACTTCTGTTGTGATTTCAGGCATGTTTTTTTAGTTGCATTTAAGTTCGCGAATTTGCTAACAGCGGCATGATAACAATGTCTTATATTTATTAAAAATCGATAAAGCTGTAAAGTATTACAGGAAAAAATCGCTTCTATCGCGAACAAGGCAACAATTCGCGAAAAAATGCGAACTTGTAAACAATCCCTAAAATTTATTTAAAATCGCTAAATTGTGTAAAAAAAACAAAATGTCGGAAAATAGCGAAAATTTGCGAAACTTTTTAATATTTCCAAAATGCCATAACTTGATTAAGTCCCTAAAACTATAAGGAATGGCAAAAATTCGGTAAGAATTGCTAAATAAGCGGAAAATAAATCGTTAAAGCTAAAAAGAATCAGAAAACTTACAAATCGCTTCTATCGCGAATGTGGCTAAAATTCTCGAAATATTGCCAAATTGGAAACAAACCCTTCAACTCATTTGATATCGCTAAATCAATTAAAAAAACAAATTATCAGAAAATAACATAAAAAGCATTAAAATAAATTATAATTTTGTAGAACAAATTTTTTTGGTTTACTTGACTTTCGAAAATTAAATATCACGCCGAAAAATACAATAACGATGTGATTTACAGAACACCACAAAATCACATGTGTGATTTTAAAAGCTCATGTGATTTTAAATAACGTGGTTTCAAATAAAAATGTTTTTTTATAAGGTTTCTAAAAATTTGCGTTTCATTTGACGATATGTACATTAGGGTCATGACTAATTTTTTACAAAAAAATTTACCTATCACCACGTGATAGCCAATACTAAATAAGTGATAAAAATCATGTTTGCTGGCCATTTTTTGCAGAAAACCTTTTGCACCAAATGCCATTTCTAAAAATTTACACGTCATTTTTTTACTATCAGGCATGTTCTTAAATTCACAAAATTTCAAATCACTTGTGATTTTAAAATCACAAATATTATTTAAGGGTGTTTTGAAAACCACAAAAGTTTTAACTTGGTTTAAAATGGTGGAAAAATAAGCATGTTATTTTAAATCGGTGACCACTTAGCTGAACGGTTTAAAATCACAATTATGGAAAAAGTTTTTTGGCCAGAACACCTTTCTTGTGATTTCAAATCACTTTCACAAAAAATCATTTTCAGAACATGCCTGTATATTAGCGTAGTTCTGAAAGAGCAAATGCACAAAATCGTAGGTCTTCTGTTAAATCTAACAACAAAATACAAAGAGTTTCCGTTAGATTTCTTAAAAGAGCTACGATATACTTTAGCCGTTTAAAATTGTGACAATTTATAATTTATTTTTTTTTTTTTTAATATAGAAAAAATTTTAAATCGTTTGGTGCGGAAACTTAAAACGCAGCGAAAAAGAATGATGGCGTTTGTTAATATTTTTTTATAGACATTTTGGCTATGGCAATTGGATATTTGCAATAAAAATGTAAAGTCATAAACAGGGAAACCATTAATATGCAATTGCATGTTTTTCCTTGTGCGACCAATGAAGGCACAAACAATATATTTATGCGTTTTAGTGCTAAAAAATCTGAGCAAGTTAAACTCTCTTTTTGGTTTAAAATGTGTTCAATTTTTTATTAAGTAGTTTATCATTTAACATACCACGACCTACGGTACGGTACCTATAATCCTTTATTTAAAAAAACTTGCCGAACTAACTATGCTATGGCAGACATATTTAGAAAACTGTGTTGTTGCTTTAATGGAATGTTTGAATTTGTTGATTTTTTTCTAGATGTAAACATTGTTAAACGTACATTATATTATACTTAAGTTAAATAATTAATTGTATTAGGCTGTAAGGATTTATCCATAGACTTAAAGATATATTAAATAAATTTTATCCGAATTTTTACGTTTGAAATTGTGGAACAGGCAGTTAATTAATTTTAAATGTAGTTTTAAGTATCTATCTAACAAGTGCCTTAATTTACATGATTGTTTTATTTCATATTTTTGCTTAATGTTTATTATACCCTTCACCGAAGGTAAGAGGGTATATACATACATATAACTTTGTCATTCCGTTTGTAATTTCTAAGTACATATGTATATATATTCTGGATCCACATGAAAAGCGAAATTCAATTCAGGTTGTCCGTTGGTCTGTTGAAATGGGTTTTCCGAGGCCGCCAGATATGATGGGGGCTTGATTGGTATATCTTTCTGTCAGGTGTTCTTATTTTAATTTTTTATTGAAATTCAGCCAGATCGGTCCAAAAATGGCTGAGATATTAGCAAAAACCCATGACTACCTCTAATTTTTTTCCAAAAATCCCTTGTTGTTGTTGTATTTTTATTACTTTTTCTTTATATCTGGAAAACGGCAAGAGCCAAAGTTTTCAAATTAGGTACACACATTTAGGTTATCATAGGTTTTTATGTATAGGTATGTAAAATTTTTTTAGTTTTTGTCTAGCTGCTCTGTATTCCCCCCGCACAATGGCGAAGGGTATATAAGGTTCGGCACAGCCGAATATGGGTCGTTCTTAAAAAACATGACCATTCTGAATTTTTTAATTTTAAAAAATTAAGTTGGCCAAATATGTTTATAATTGGCCTCATGTGGTTACGGATCTTATCAACAATAGGAATCCATAACCAGCAGTATTTTTTTAAATTTTTGGAGTTTTTACAGATAATAAGTCACAGAGTGGACCGGTAACAGAGGGGACAAATTAGCTTAAAAATACCATATTTTAGCTTTTTATTAGAATTTTGTAGAATTTACTTGTCCACCTAAGTAGTGTACACAAAATATTTATAAAAAAATTATAAAATAAATAAAAAATCACTTTACTTACTGTTTTTCAACAGTAACAGAGTAGACACTGAATAAGGGTACGCACCCGGCCTACAATTAAGTTACTTACTCAACCACGCACTAAACAAGACTGAACAGTTAAAAACACATTTTGTTGATTTAAGCTAAGTTATGATGGAAAAGCATAAGAGAAATATACGCGTTATAACGTTTAACAAAAATTTTTCAATAAAATGAGTGGACGTAACAGAGGGGACCAAAACCTGGGGACAAGATTTTTCTTCAAAAAAATTTTACAAAAAAATAATTTTTCATCATTCTTTTCTATATATGGTATTAATATATACAAACTGAATAACAAAAATTGTAAATTTCAATATTATTTATTAAGCTTGAGGTTTTTCTTTTTTTATAAAAAATTAGATAACATTTATTTTATAAAAATTCCAATATTTCGATACAGCAATGTGTATCATCGTCAGGGAAATAATTAAACAATAAAAATAACAAAATAATGAAAAAATAATAACAATTGTCACAATAGAAAAAATTATTTACAATTAGAAAAATTTTTATTATTAAGTAAATATTATTTTTTTTCAATTTTATTTTAACTGAAAATAACTATTAAATTTTAATAAATTGGCTCGGGACACAGGTTTTTGCTAAACATTTGACATTAAAAATATTTTTTAAGTTATTTTCAGATAACTAATTATTTTTGTTTTATAATATAGTTATGTAGAATCGATAATAATTTATAAAAATGCAGAAATTTTTCTATTTTCTTTTTAGAGAAACAAAATATAAAATAGTAAAGTCTGGGGACACCAATTGGTCAGGTTTTTTAAGAATGACGCATATAACACTCCTACTTGTTGTACTTTATTTTCGTTTATGAGACTAAAATTTTACGTTTTTTATGTTTCGTTTTTCTTTTTATTTTAAAGTTTTTTTATAATTAATAACTGTGTTAAAAACAAATTTTTAATACATATTTTTTAAATTTTTAGTCCACATTTTTTAATTTTTGGTGCATGTTTTAAAACGCCACTTTAACTGCACAAAAATCTTATCCTTGATTATTACTATTTAAGTTACATATGTATTTAATGGAGCACATAGGGCCATAAATTGTAAAACACCCCCATTTGCCAAAACCGCATGTAATTTACTGAGAAAAAAAGTGTTACCGGTATTCAAGGCCAATAAACCGCATGAACGTGACGAACGTATTTGGTAAAAGCTCAACAAGTTGTTTAATTTAATAAAGGTGGCCATGAACTCAATTTCTTTGCTTATTTACATTTTTTAATAAAGAAAAACAACGAAAAATCATTGTTTACAAACAAACAATCAACAGGTAAGTTTGGAGCTACAACCCCAAATGTCAAAAACATATGATTGAACAGATGACTTGAAGTGTCATGAACACAGCCAAGTAAATTCGTCAAGGGGAGGTTGCGGGGCAAAGTGCCTAGATGACAAATTTTAACAAAAATACGTATAAATAATTATACAAAATGTATGCGCATCATGCAAAAGAATTAAAAACAAAAATCAAATGAACCCTTAATTTAATTATGACAACATATCATTAAACATAATTTTAATACGCCATTAAATTAACAATGAAAATTAATAAATTCTTTGAAGAAAAATAATAATTTCATACAACAACCAATAAAATATTTATATACTTATCAACATAGTTATCAATTTTATTGTAGGTACAAAAGAAAATAAGAATTATCGCTGCGACCTTTTTTATAATTTTTTTCACTGATAAGCCTGCAGATGTTCAATATTTTTTTACATATAACTGACAATGTGTGAATTTAAAGATAAAACGAAATATAATACTAAATTTATGATTCATTCTACTAATTTATCATTATTTACCATGGGAGCATCGATTTTCATATTTTCCAAGGGTATGCGGCCACCAGTCGAATTCCATGTTCCAATGCTATCGCCAAAATCATTTCCTTCTTCCGCCTCCATTTTTATGTGAATTTTAATATTCAACTCTTTTAAAATATTGCACTTTTACATTAAATAATTATATTTTTAGGTAAAGTTGTTATTTTCGACTTTTTCGTTTACTTTTTCTTTGTTGTGACTTCGATTTTTACCACTTTAGGTTTTAGGGTTGGGTCATGTAATCAGCTTATTTTAATTAAAAACACTTCATTCGTTCTAATTTATTGATTTATGGTACACTAAATTAAAAATTAGCTTCAATTTAATTTTATAACACATTTTTATTTTATCTTTGTTTTTCTTTTAAAAATAATAATTTTTTACATTTTTTCTTTATATTTTACACTTATCGTATAACTTTTCTCTTTTGACACACAAAGATTATATGGGGTAGACATTTTGGTGGCGGTGTTCATCAAATCTGAAATGTCAAAGCAGTGTTTACTTAACACAACAGTTGAATTATTTACCCTACATTATATATGCTTAATTAACCAGTCTGTTTATACATAATAATATATTCATACATATGTATATTTAATACAAAAATACTTATGCTATAAACACATTCGAGACAGCAAGCTACCGACTTCAATATGTCAAAAATAGAATACATTTTGTACATGGAAATGATTATTTTCACGACGACACGGCTTGTTGTCTGGGCTTATTTTGTCGTTGTAGTCAAATTAAACTAATTTCTATTTTTGTCCACTACAAAACAGAAAAAGTGTTGCTAATATTAAAAAATTTTTAAGGAATGCACCCCACAAATAATATTCCAACGGTGTCAAATCGCAGCTCCGAGGTGGCCAAACGACATCAGTTCTGCGGCTGATAATGCGGTCTTCAAAAACAGGGCGCAAAACATCGAGTGTAGCTTCGGTTGTGTGGCAGGTAGCGCCGTCCTGTTAAATCCAAATGTTGCCAATATCCTCCTCTTCAATTTTTGTGAACAAAAATTCGGTCAACATGGCCCGATAACGATCGCCATTGACTCTAACGGCCACTCCTTGCTCATTTTCGAAGAAAAATGGCTCAAATATGCCTCTGGACCAAAATCCGTACCAAACAGTGACTCGTTTTGGGTGCATCGGCTTTTCAATGTATGCGTGCGGGTTTCTGTGCACCAAATGCGACAATTTTGCTTATTTAGTGCCGGTTCACACAAGTCAAGTCAAGTCAAGTCTTGAGTTTTTAGGAGAGAAGGGAAAAGAGAATGCCATTTCTTTTCCCCTCTCTCCTAAAAACTTAAGACTTGACGAGTCAAACTTGACTTGTGTGAACCGGCACTAACATACCCGCCAAGATCAAAATGAGATTCATCCAAAATCCGTACACAATTTTCTGCAACATTACCATGATTTTTATAGTAATGTCGCAATATTTCACAGCGTTGGTCAAGGGTATACACAACCATATTCGTTCAGCGGAAGGATAAAACTAATTATCTGTCAAATCAGACATGAGCTAAGTGATACCATTCACGAAATAAGCACTAGTTGAAAAAACGTTAGATGGCGGACCCGTTATTTCAAATTTTATATAATATTGTATATAAAAGTTTGAAGTGTTCTTCCCTAAACATATTCAGCCGTATTCATAACTCCACGTCTACAACTGACATTGCTTGCTGTTATAACATGATGTTATAAAAGCGTTGTTAAAACATTTGCAATAACAACCGTGTTTTAACATGAGAAAACCTCTAACATGATGAGTCTATACTTAACACTAACATCATATTAGTGGTAATGTTAAACATTTCATGTCAGTTGTAGACTGCATGTAATGAAAATTTGGCATGAAGTATGCCAACAGCATGAAAAACAGCCGTTTAAATTTAAATGATGTTATCTTTAATGTAGACAGAAATTTTTGCACAATAATTGCTAACATTAAACGTCAAATTTGGTTGTAAATTGGAAAAAAGAAGCAAAAAAGAAAAAACAAATATAAGCAAATGGTATGGAAAAGAAATTAACAGCCTGTTCATCGATTTCGAACATTAACGTTCGCATAGAAAATTATATGTAAAACAAAAACAATATTCGAAAATTTGTTTTTGTTTTAAATGCAGTTTTCTATGCGAACGTTGACGTTCGAAATCGTTAAACAGGCAGTAAGATTGTGAAATTGTAGCAAATTAAAATTATAGTAAAATAATTAAATAAACACTAAATAAAATTGCAAAAATTATTTTTATTAATAAAATTTTTTTTATTTTATCTTTTGACTTATATTTTATATAAAAATAATAATTTCACTTTAACAAAAATAAAAAAATTAATATTTTTATATAAAAAAAACCTCAAGCTCAAACAAATGAATATATGTATGTACATTTAAATAATAAAGTCGAAAAAGAAAGAATTTATATTAAAAAAATTTTTTTTTTGCAAACTGTCGTCGGTTTTTACACTGCACCTTCTTTCTTTCCCATGCCTTTAAAGCGGCCCATACACTTGCAATATTATTGTATATGATTTTCGCCATATTATTTACATTTTGTCATATACCATGCAATAAGTCGCACCATGTTTTCATTCATGCAATAAAAAGGTGAACATAACCTATAGAAATAACATAAACAGCATTGTACAATGTTGCCAACACATTTCACTATCTTTTCGTTGTGCAATAAAAATCAAAAGTATATAGATTGTTGCCAATATATTGTGCCATCATCGTATATCACATACACATTGGCGACCTTATTGCCAACTTGCTGAGATAATTATCTTTAGTGTAGACCAAGGGTTATGATGCACCCAAATATCTCTGGAACTAACCGAACGATATTTTGCACGCATCGCTCATTTTGTCCGGAAAACGATTTACTTTCAGAATATATACAGTTTATACCGTGCAAAAGCCTGTGTTCCATGGGATAAATCAGCAACGCTTTTTACTGACCATTTTGGATGCACCCAAATATCTCTGGAACTAACCGAACGATTTTTTCCACGCATCGCTCATTTTGTCCGGAAAACTATTTTCTTTCAGAATATATACAGTTTATACCGTGCAAAAGCCTGTGTTCCATGGGATAAATCAGCAAAGCTTTTTACTGACCATTTTGGATGCACCCAAATATCTCGGGAACTAACCGAACGATTTTTTGCACGCATCGCTCATTTTGTCCGGAAAACGATTTTCTTTCAGAATATATACAGTTTATACCGTGCAAAAGCCTGTGTTCCATGGGATAAATCAGCAACGCTTTTTATTGACCATTTTGGGTGCACCCAAATATCTCGGGAACTAACCGAACGATTTTTTGCACACATCGCTCATTTTGTCCGGAAAACGATTTATTTTCAGAATATATACAGTTTATACCGTGCAAAAGCCTGTGTTCAATGGGATAAATCAGCAACGCTTTTTACTGACCATTTTGGATGAACCCAAATATCTCGAAAACAGACCAAACGATTTTTTGCACGCATCGCTTATTTTGTTCCTAAATGTGTATTTTTTAATTTGTGTAAACTATTTTTTGTATTTTTATTAAAAATATTAGTTTTTTTTACTTCCCCTTTTTAAATTCCTAAATTCGACCCTAACTTTTTTTTACTTTTGGAAATCCTCATAAATTCCTAAATTCGACGCTAACTTTTTGCTCTAATTCTGCAAAAGACCCTAATTTGGGTATTTTGTTTTCCCGGTTTTTAAGTTCCCAAATTCGACACTATCTTGGCCCCCGTTATTTTCCTGTGGCAAACATAAACAAAACAGATGGTTTTTGTTTTAATTTTTATTTCAGATATTACTGCAATAATGCTGGATGCTACAATTATTTTATTAGCTGTTGTTACATCCATTTTTATTTATTTATTTATTTATTTATTAATCCATATTGTAATACAAAGCCATTTGGGCCAAAAACGTATTACACAGCAATACAATCCCGAGTTCAGTACTTAACCTAATCAATACAAATAACTTACATTTATTAATGCAACTGCACCCATTAATACAACTTACTTTTAATAACTTTATAATTTCAGCAGCTTTATAATTAAAACAATTTATACACGTTAAAAAGTCAGCTTTTGTTTACATTTTTAGGTTATGTCAAGGCGAATTCAAACAGGTAAACTCATCTCGTCAGCCGTTCATCAGCTGTTTCCACGGCGAATTAAAAAAATGGTGAAACGTCAAAATATGATGAAAAGTGTTAAAAATATTATTTTTATAATAAAATAATTTCAAAACTGCGAATGATTGAAGTGAATTTATTAATTTCTTTTATAAAAAAGTGGTAATTTTAATATGCAATAAAAAAATTTTGACAACTAACCATAAAATTGTATTAACAAAATACATGGGGCTTTTTGTAGTTGTAGAGTTGCACCAAGGCGAATTCATAACAGGTAAGTGCAACTCAAGGCGAATTCAACTACAGATGGTGTCGGAACTACAACAATCCAACAGCAACAGAAACAACATAGTGTTTTTTGCATTGCATTGTTAGTGTTTACGGCTCGAAATGTCAACCATTATTAGCAAAACACTAACAAACCAAAACAAATAAGCTCGAACTGTCAAAATCAGATACCGTTTCGACACCACCAAGGCGAATTCAAACAGGTAAACTCATCTCGTCAGCCGTCCATCAGCTGTTTCCACGGCGAATTAAAAAATATGGTCAAACGTCAAAATATGATTTTGTTTTGAGAAGAAGTTGAATGAAAAGTGTTAAAAATATTATTTTTATAATAAAAAAATTTCAAAACTCGAATGATTGAAGTGAATTTATTAATTTCTTTTATAAAAAAGTGATAATTTTAATTAGCAATTAAAAAAATTTTGACAGCTAACCATAAAATTGTATAAACAAAATACATGGGGCTTTTTGTTGTTGTAGAGATGAATTCGCCTTGGACACCACCTTTAGTTAATTCGCCTTGGTGCAACTCTACAACTTATTTTTTCGGTCAAAAATAAAAGTTAAAATTTGACTTTTATTTTTCTACCGAAAGAATAAAAGTCAAAAAATAACTATTATATTTTGACTTTTTTTAAAAAAGACGTAACTATTACGGTCCCTATATATACTAATAAACTTAACCCTATTTTACTTTAAAATATCCTTTTTGACCCTTTTTTTCTTAAATACTCTTTTTATAACACTTTTTCGAAATTTTCAAGGGCAACCCAGCCCACTTCCTTATTCCATCTAGTTTCTAAAGGATGAAACCTAGATTTTTCCGGCGAAATGTGTTTTTTATGTACATATGTAAAGCAAAGTTTTATAGAAAACCTTCAAATATAAGGTGACCATACGTACTCTTTTTTAGAGGACAATCATCTATTTTAACTGGCTGTCATCTATAAAATTTGTGTCCTCTTTTATCATCTTTTTTTCATAATCTGTCATCTTTGTCCTCTTTATTTTTAAATGCATAATCAATATTTGTTTTTATTCTTATAAACTAAAACAAATTTTATTTCACGGCGATCGCCGGTTTTTTCCTGTCAAATCGTATGGAAAATGTCGTGCCGTGCTTATTCTTTTCATACTTCTACTGAACTCTTATTCACTTGCAGTATACAATTTTGAATAAGTTAGTGCAATGCATTTTAATTTTCGTTATTTTTTTTTTAGTAATTTTACTTATTTATAAGTAAACGTAAATGTGTATATATCGCTGGCTGAATATGCAAGCAAACCTACTAAGTCCCTTTCAACAAATTTTACAGGAAAACTTTTTTTCCCAATTTGCTGCTTGAAAGGAAAACCAAAAATATAGTTGATTTGACACACTTCAAGACTCAAATTAAAGGAAAACTACATGGTGGTCGACGAGGAATATCTCTCTCTACCACACGGCATCAAAATCTCCATTTACTTAAAAATTGGATTTAACAGGTTTGCATTTTAAGGGATATGTTATTTTTTTTTTAATTTACTTAACATATGTGAATGTGGGAATGCAAATTTGTCAGTAAAATATGTAAAAAATATCTTAAATTTTTAACTTTTTTTCTTTTTGTCCTCTATTTTTATTTTCAAAATCTGGTCGCCTTATTCAAATATAAGGTGGCGCAGATTACAGTTATGAAATCTGGGCTGTAGAGCAGGGAATGGTAAATCAATTTCGATTCCAATCGAAAATCAATTTTGTGGTAAAAAAAATCGATTTTTTGCAATCGAATCTTAATTATATAGATAAATTATGGGCATGCACAATATGTAGGTTGTATGTTTATGCAGTTTTCTAAGTTTAAAGTTGTAGTTTTACGTATTTACCTATTAGTACCCTTGGTAGACTTTCAACTTTAATATAGATGCTCTTGTTCTTCAGAAATTAAAGGCATCAATGGACAGTGAACAAAACCGTCCAAACATATCGTACCCAACTAAACACTGAAAGTCAGCTTTGTGAAAATCAACATATTATAGAAACACAACAGGTGAATTAAACCATGGTATTCCTGTGGAAATGCGCTAATATTCAAACAGACCAGTGTGTGAGCAATATTAAAATCTAGTTATAATCAGAGTGAAAAACAAAATGTATGTAACATATCCTAACAAGTACGAAATTACAAGGAAATAAATCTGCATCTTTCCGACATCAATGACGTACAAACATTTGTTTTCTAAATCTAAATAGTAAGTTAGCAAAGAGACAGTCGCTACCGATTAGGAACTATTGCCATAATCCTTTGCAATACTATTCATATATTCAGGCTTGTCACAGAAATCGATTCCGATCAAGAGTGATTTAGTTTTAT
Source organism: Pollenia labialis (assembly GCA_949318255.1). Lineage (NCBI taxonomy): Eukaryota > Metazoa > Arthropoda > Insecta > Diptera > Polleniidae > Pollenia > Pollenia labialis. Next base: position 148,071,949 of record OX439141.1, read on the forward strand.
GTGAAGCAAGATACGAAATCACTTTCGGTCGGAATTGATTTATACGACCGGTCTAATTGACTACACAAAAATACAATTTAAATGTGAAACTTACATACATATCGCACTTGTTCCTCTAAAGGCCATCTCAAAATTTACACATTTTGCAGGAAAATTATAAACAGTGGTGTTAAAATCTTAGTTCAATTTCTCCAGTAGTTTGCCAAAAAAATGCTGTTGTTTGATATAAGGAATAAGTTTAAAAATTAATCTTAAACAATTTTGAGGTTCGATTAATCGAAAAAGTCTATCGAAAATCGATTTTTGAATGCATTTACCATTCCCTACTGTAGAGGCGTCAAATAGTTCTAACTTCGACCCATCCGCTGATATTTTTTAAGTACGACTCCGACCCCAACTTTAACCTTGATAAATATAGCAAGAAAATGATTCTGTAAAAATTTTAATTCAATATTTAAATGTTGTGTCGACGTAGACTAGTTATCGAAAATTTGACAAAAAAAATCCCATCTCCAATTATTTTTTTATAATTTTTGTTCTTCATCGTTCTAGCTCACTTTTTAACGCTATTTATGCTTTTTCCGACGCATTTTTTTTACCGATTTACCAATTTGGAATTTGTCGCGAATTTTTGCCACGTTTTCGATAAAAGATATTTATTAATAAATATAAGACTTTTCTATCATGCCGTTGTTAGCAAATTTTTGCGATTCAGCTTTAACGATTTTTAATAAATATTAGACTTTGCTATCATTTCGCTGTTAGCAAATTTCCGACAATTTTGCAATTTTTACCGACTATTTGCCATTCCTAACAATTTTAGTGATTTTAAATCAACTTTTTGGCTTTTTTGATATATTAAAAATTTTAGCTATTTTTGCAAACTTCTCCGAATAAATTTACTAATTAAATGTGTGCCCATTACATCCTTTAAATTTGCATTTTTGATTTTAAACGTATGTATTTAATATATACGTTTATACCTATTTCATTTAAAATTTCTTTAACAGGGACAATTCTACTCGATGTCGACTTAAAAGCGCCTTAGAAAATATCAATTGACTATGAATAGCAATCGATTATTGTCAATAACGACTCAGAAAACACAATGACTGTTCAGGAGCCGTCGACTTTCATAATAGGGGTAATTGGAAAATTTAAATATGTATAATAAACAGTGAAAGTCGATTTCCATAACATAAGGTGACCATACGTACTCTTTTTTAGAGGACAATCATCTATTTTAACTGGCTGTCATCTATAAAATTTGTGTCCTCTTTTATCATCTTTTTTCAAAATCTGTCATCTTTGTCCTCTTTATTTTTAAAAGCATGACCAATATTTGCTTTTATTTTTATAAATTAAATTAAATTTTATTTCACGGCGATCACCGGGTTTTTCTGTCAAATCGTATGGAAAATGTCGTGCCATGCTTGTTATGTTCATACTCCTACTGAACTCTCATGTATTTGCAGTATAAAATTTTGGATTATTTAGTGCAATGAATTTTTAAGTTTCGTTATTTTTTTTACTAATTTTACTGTAGTAAATGTCCATTTTTATATATTGTCGGCTTAATATGCAACCTGCTTACTTCCGTTTCAACAAATTTTACAGGAAAAACTTTTTACTTTTCCTATTTGCTGCTTGAGAAGAAAACCAAAAAAAAAGTTGATTTGACACACTTCAAGACACAAATTGAAAAAAACTACTTGCTGGTCGACGAGGCATATCTTTCTCCACCACACGGCTTCAAAATCTCAATTTACTTAAAAAGTGAATTTAACAGGGTTTGCATATTAAGCCGACGATATGTTATTTTTTTAAATTTACTATATATATATAAATATGGGAATGTAAATCTAACTGTAAAATATGTAAAAAATCTTGAAGTCAAAAATTTTTTATTATTTTCTTTATGTCCTCTATTTTTATTTTCAAAATCTGGCCGCCTTACATAACATGATTACAAACCTTTATAACAGGTATGTTCTAAAAAAATCACAAAATTTCAAATCACTTGCGATTTTAAAATCTCAATTGTGATTTAATGGAGTATAAAAAAGCACAAGTTTTAACTTGGGTTTAAATTGTGGTTTCTTACCCAAGTTATACTATTTATTACTGCTAGTATGTATATTTTTCTGTTTTTATTCGATAAACCTCCGCTAAAAATAACACAAGTAGGTTTTGCATTTGTATTTCACCATATTTATTATTGTATGTATATTAATTTGCTTTAAAAACATCTTTTAAATTGCTTCATCAGCGGTCTATTTCTTTTTTAATGGACTTTATTCAAACAAATCGTCGCGCGGAACAAAATATTTCATTCAAACATTTTAAATTGAGAAAAATCCATTTTATTTTTGTTTGTACAAAAAGAAAAAAATACATTTAATTTATAAAATATAATAATAAATGTGAATTTAAATAGTACTACATATTTAATTATAAAAATGTTTAAATCCAGTTTGTAAAATAGCTGCCGCCAATTTTAATTTTTTTTGGCGGCAGTCATTTTAAAAAAGTTTTTGTATGCTTCCTTATCGCACTCCTTAACGCTACTGCATTTCAGATTAGTGTCTCGACGAGTGTGTTAATGTGAGTTTTTTTTTGGGGTTTGTGTTTGTTTAATAACTAATGGAGTTTAAAGTATAAATTATTATCCAATAAAGGCAGCTAGCTTACTCTGTGGCTGCCATAGCTCGGGCCTGAGCACGCACACGTTTCTCGTATTCCAGGCGATTCTGACAGTAGATTGTATAAGCTTCTGCCTGAGCAGGATCTTTAATGTTGGGCTCGTTTAATAGGTCTTGAATTCCCAATAAAATTTGCTTAATGGTAATAGCGGGACGCCAATCTTTTTCCTCATCCAGCAATGACAAACATACGGTGCCTGATGGATATACATTAGGATGGAATAGTGGAGGTTCAAATTTACACTTTGGCGGCGATGTTGGGTAATCGTCTTTGAAAATCATACGCAATTTGTACAGACCACCTTCCCAGGGTGTGCTCTTTTTGCCGGGAATGGCACATTCCCATATCATAAGGTTTAAGGTGCCATCAGGATTTTTTGCAGGACGTGCCACAAATCCGAAGGGATGATCTTTACGCCATGCTTTGCGTTCTTCACCTAAACGCGTTATAGCAATACCAGACATATTCTGTTCTTGTTAGACTATTTCTCACTTTCCCGTATTTTTTCAAGGCTGATGCCTAAAATGGTTTTTGTTGTAGAATTTTTTTGGCTTGGGCACGCGTCTTTTATTTCGATGAAATATTAACTAAAAATATAATTACGAACTGAAGCAAACCTATTTTAATTAAAAGCGTGCACAATTTTAGTTACCGTTCGTTTACAATTTGGATATTTTTAAAATTATTTCTTGATTAAACCTTTTTTTTTGCAATTTTGCAAGCAAGAAAAAATGCGTGATTCGTCGTTAATGTTCGGCTAATGGCTTGTAAATGTGTTTGTGTTGTAGAGTTGATAGCGAATGGAATATTTGGGTACTAAGTATTCGTTACTATTTTATTGGGTACTGAGTACCAGTAAAAGGCGGTTAGTATTTTAAAAAATAAAATATATTTAATTTTAATTTTTTAACAATGTGGTTATAAGAAAATGTTTTATATGAGGCTTTCAATGCTAAAATCAAGAAATTTCACATAATAAAACTTGCAAAATATTTTTGTATTTTTAAAACCTATTTTGTACCAATAAACCTTACATGGGGTCTTCACCTGACAATTTTTTGTCATACCAAACGTCAAAGTCTAAATAAAAAACTCTAAAATTTTTTGTCAGCGTTTTTTATATGAAGTTTGACGTTTAATATGACAAAAAATTGTCTGGTCAAGACCCCATGTTAAATATAAAGTGGCTACCTTCAGATAACCCTCTATTTACAAGTGATTTTTCTATTTTAATGATTCTGTAAACCACTTTTTTTAAAAAAAATTTCTCGCACTTTTACACAATAAAGTGGTATTGATTACTCCCCGTATACAACAGACATGATTTGGTGTTATAGCATGCTGACAGTGTCCGTGGACGTTATGACACTTTTTGGAGTGTACGTTACATGTAGTCTACAACAGACATGAAATGCTTAACATTAACACTAACATGATGTTAGTGTTAAGTATAGACTCATCATGTTAGAGTTTTTCTCATGTTTTAACACGGCTGTTAAGCCATGTGTTTTAACAACTCTTTTATAACATAAAATGACGTTTAAGCTTGACAGAAGTCATTTTGTTGCTTTTTTTTCATTTCACACACACTATTGTTTGGAGTATGCTTCGACGACAATCAAAAAATAATGAAATTTCTTAACATTAACATGAGTACTATACTCCACCATTAACATATTAAAAATTCAACATGGAGTCTTAACATCATGTTTTAACAGCATTTCATGTCAGTTGTAGACTCGGTGTTATGACATGCCACCAATATGATTGCTTTATATTTCGTATTGTAACTACAATTACATCGCCAATATGTATGTGATATTCCAAGGTGGCAGAATATATTGGCAAGATTCAAAATCCTTTTGATTTTTATTGCACAACGAAAAGAATTTCAATATATGTACTGTGAAATGTGTTGGAAACAATATACGATGTTGTTTTGATTTAAACGTTATGTTTTGTTTTTAATAAGAGTTGCGCCCACTGTTGCCCACTTTTTTTTAACATTTCCCGCCAAATCGGACTTAAAATCCGCTAGAAATCGCTAAATATTTAATTAAGCGGGATTTTTTAAGATACCTCTAGAACCTAAAATGTTTCTAAGGTTTTATATAAATCTAGATATAAGCTGCTTTTTCAAGGGTATATGAATCTCAAATACGTTACATACTAAGGTTTTTAACTTCCCTTGCTATTTTATTCACAAAAAAAAATGCTTGAGTGATGAATTGGGCTGCGCCGAATATTTGATACCTATGAATTACCAAATTTTATTATAATAAAACACAGGGGCCTTATTCTGCCAGTCGTGATCGAATATTTTTTCGATTCGGAAGCAATTTTTTTCAGTCTATACTGAACGAATCAAAACGATTTTTTCAGTATTGTGAAAACTCAAATAAATGCTTTACAACACTGAAAAATTATATCGATTTATTTAGTATCGACAGAAAGAATTAGAAATAAAACAGCTAGAATTAGAATTAGCCCCCAGATTGAGTGCATTACAGTTTTACGCGTACTAAGGAATTTTCCGCGAGAAGCTTTATATGGGGTCAATTAAAAGTTATGGATCGATCTGCACGAAAGTTGAGAGTGTAATTTCTAGCCATATAAAACTGACAGACCAAAATTTATTACAATAGCATTATTTGTTACGGTTTTAGTCGTACTAAAGGTTTATTATTATGATTTTTGGTCACTTTTTACATATATGTACATACATACATATTCACAATTCTAAAAACTTCATTATAAATTAAATTTAAAAATCTAAAACTGGTAAATATTTTTTTACAATCGTTTTTAGAACATAAAAATTAAAAAAAAATTCCCTTTGAAAAACTAAGATTTGAACCATTTGAATTCGCCTTGATTAAACACATTAAAATAAACTCCACCACTCATATAAAGGGTATAAAAAACAACAAAAAAAACCACATTACTAACACTGCATTATCATAGCCGTAGAAACCAAATTGTATGGTATGTGTATGCCATTTTGGTAATACAGTGGTTATGATAATGCAGCGTTGATAAGGTTATGTCGCTTCTAATTGGATCTTTAAAAATTGAGGTAGTCGTGGTTTTTTACTCATATCTCAGCCATTTGTGGACCGATCTTTTTGAATTTCAATAGCAAACAATTCCGGACCATATGTGACATAAATGTACAATAACCTGGCCCCCATCAAATATGGGGTCTTCGGAAAACCCATTTCAACAGACAGACGGACATCGTTAAATCAACTTCGCTTTTCATAACGACCCAGAATATATAACTTTATAGGGTCTAACATCGATATTATAGAAATTACAAACGGAATGACAAACTTATATATACCCTATTCACCACCTGTTGTGAAGGGTATAAAAACAAATTCGTCGTTTGCTTTTGTTGATATTGACGGTTATTTTAAAATATAATATTTAATAATATATTTAAATATTTGAAGTATACATATATCAAATTGTTCTAAAATTTCCGCTTCGCGGCTTTTTCTTGATTGCTTTTTTAAAAAATAAACCGTACACAAAAATGAAATGCCGGATAGATAACAACTGATTTGACAGCAGATTGCTAAGCAATAATTGCTCAAGCAAGAACAAATGCCATAATACATTGCTGAGCAATTATCTTTTAACACAAGCTGTCAAAATCAATTATCAGTAACAAAAAAGAAACATTTTAAACCTAAAAATGTAAAATTTAAATACAACATTTACAAATTAATAATAAAAAAAAATAATTAAAAATAAATTGGTTGCCAAAGAAAATGTAAGTGTTTATTTAAATACAAATGCATGTTTTGTGTTAAGACACACGTTTACTCCACTCGGAAAAAAATATTAAACATAGAAAATTTCTGTGACGTTATTGCTTATGTTAACAAATACAAATTGCGCGTATAGACGTAGGGTAAACATATGCAGATTTTTTACAGTACTGCCAGAAGTTTTTTGTGCTGCCAAAATACATTTTAACCCTGCCTTTACACATGCAAGTAGTGGCATGCCACTACTGTATACATATTATCAAATAAAATTTGTTCGAAATAGTCGAATCTCATGCCATTGGCTTTTGTGATTACACATGCCACTGCGAGTTCATTTTCAAAATGTCGGTGAAGCGTCAACTTGAGCAAATTTGTTTACTTCTCAAATTAAAAAAAAGTACCAGAAAACAAAATAGAGTTACCGAGTTAATCATGGTGGCACATTTTTGGGGAAATTTTTCCATTTATTTATATAAGCATTATTTAAACAAAATTAATGCTCTATAATTAACAAACTTGCTTTTATTAATCAAAAATTAATCATAATAATACATTTATCAAGTTAAAACTTTAATTATAATTTTAAAATAATCCAGTAAATTTGCATTAAATTTTTAACAGGGTAACATTGTTTATCGTTTTGACATTTAGTGGCATGCAAGTGCCAAATTTCCACTCGCATGCAATTTTTGCTGCCACTGGAGCAGCCATTGCGAAAAATGTGAGTGTATTACAGGGCTGTCAGATATGGCGATTTCTCGCCAAACGTGGCGATTTTGAAACTTGTTTGGTGGTGGGATTTTTCATTTGGCGACTGGCGACTTTAATGGCGATTCTTGAAGTAACTGGCGATTTACTTGGCTATTTTTACCTTTTATATATTTTATTTCAGTGATTTTTTTTACAGTTTGTCATTTTTTCGTTATCATTAATCTAGGAACTTTTTTTCACGATTTTTGTTTTGTTATAATTTTAGGTGAATTTTATATTGAGTCACTATTAATTTTTCTAATATGCAGGTCAAAATACTAGTAATGAAATCGACGAGGCTGATGGTACGATCGTATAGACTTGTGCACCGTATTTTAGTTTTTCTTAATGAATATATGATCTCCATTTTATGTTATTTATAAAAAAAATAACAGAAGCTAAACAAAATTTACTTTCGGCGACTTTTTAGTATTTTTGCTCAGTTTTTGGCGATTTTTGACTGAAATATTATACTATCTTTTTTGTATGCATAATTTAATTAAAAAAAAATTTGATTTGAAAAAAATGTTACAAAAACTAAACAAAATTGACGTTTGGCGATTTTTGACGTCTGGTTTGGCGATGGAGCTCAAAAAAATCTGACAACCCTGGTGTATTAGTAAAAAAGTGTGAGTGTATTGAGTTTTTCGAGCTGGCAGTGGCATGTGTAAATGCTGGGTAACAGTGCAGCCACACGATCAAGATTTTCTTGATAGTCTTTTACATATACTGATTGTCAAAATATGCAAAAGTTGACAGCTGTGACGTAGGCTGCACGCAAGTTGGAAGCAATTTACTTTTTCAATATGTCGTCGCAGAGAAAACAACTCAAAATGTTTGCCTCACTTAAAGTTTTGAAAGAAATAAATAACATCATTTTACTTATTAATTTTATTAATAAACATATCTCGCTTTTTTTTAGGTTTTTAGCTAAATTTTAAAATTCCCGCAACAATTTGTAAAAAAAAGAACTTCAGCTTTTGCCGGCAAAATATTTGTGAAAAAAAACAAAAACAACTACAAAAGAATTGTAATCAGCTGTTTTCTTGAACTAAAATTGATACACTCACTGGCAAGAGAATTTTAGAGGCAAGTTCGTATCAATTTTTAAAAGTATAAGTGTATTGGTAAAAAAGTGTGAGTGTATTAAAACTTGATAGGCAAAACTTGATCGTGTAACCCTCAAGTTAGAAAATGATACATTTGTACAAAAAATAATAGTTGTATGCATGGTGAAATAAGCAGGTGGCATCGTTAAGGCAACAAATACAACATTAAAACAAAAATGGAAATTATATCACCGTTTACGTCAAAAAATACTTTCAACAAAAATCAAAACGTAATGAATTTTTATTTAATTATGGTCAAGATCTTAGTTATTTTAATTTAAAATGACATAAACCTAGACAAACAAGGCAAGAGCAAAAAATCGTCATCTGGCGTAGTGCTGCCACCTGTTTATTTCACCATGGTTGTATGCTCACGATTAATCATAATGTGCACTGCAAATTTACCATCGTGATTACCCTAATTATAAAAGCGTTGTTGAAACATTTGCATTAACAACCGTGTTATAACATGAGTAAAACTCTAATGCTGGGTACAGACAGTGCAATCTGTTTCAATGCAACCTCAAAATATCAAAGCGTTTTGATGTTGATGCAAGTATACATTTTTCTTATTCGACCTTTAATATTTAAATGTAAATACATTTTTTAAATGTTTTTTTTATATAAATTCGATTAAATTTGTTTTTTTTGTTAAAATAATATATAAAAAAGACCTAAAGCTTAAAAAAATTAATATAAATTTAAAAAATAAAGAACGAATAAGAAATTATTATTATTATTAATATTTATTTAATGTAAATTTAATTTACAGAAAATGTAAAAAGAGAAAAGGACTGGCTGCCAAGGCCTTCGCCTTTAGAATAAGAAAAAATTTATGTTTTATATTAAAAAATTTTAGTGATTATATTAAAAAAATTAAACAACACAAAATGCTTGGCGAACACATACACTTTGTTTTCGTTTTGTTTTTGCCAATAAACAAGACAAATATATTTGGTACATTTGTTTTCAAAGAATGCAGAAGCTGATAATGCATTTTTTTATGTAGTTTATTTAGAAAATTATATAACAATTCATTTCAAAATATATGGTCAATGTTCTGTAATTTGAAATAGATGGTAGTTTTAAAATTAGTAAAATCTATAAGTGGTTCTCGAAGTACGAGGCATAAAAAAGAAATATTTTTTGAACTTTTGAAAACAGAAAAAAAAAATTTGTTCGATTTTAACAAGGTTTTTTTCAAATGTGCTAAATTACCATTTCATACTATTGAGAAACTGAAATTTATTGTTGAAGGGATAAGCTATTCCTATGCGCATTTCACTGGTTGCTTAGGCCAGATCGTCAGGAAACTTCATCCAAAGATTTTAAAAAAGCTAAAGATATTATACAAATAAAACTGTTAAGCGAATAAGAATTATAAACCTCAGTTTTACTTGTAACAATATCAAAGCTTAAACAACAACGATTTTAATTTCACTCGAATGCAATTTTCAAAATATGGCTGATAATTTCTGGATATTTTTACATTAAAAATATCTTTCTAAATTTAATTACTCAGGTTAAGTTAGGATTTACACCCTCATTGTTATATATTGTCTTAAGCAATTATCGCCAATTATCACACACATCAAATTTTTAAAGTAAAATAATTGCGAAACTATGTATATCGGTCATGCTGCTGCCCTGCAAATATTATTGGACCACCTGACCCATTTTGATTAAATGGACTACTCCGGTCCGATGTAATGCAAGCATGGACCATGTCATTGTTAAAAAGTGTTTGTAGTTTTTTAACGACATGTTTTCGTTTCGATTCGTTAAAAGTAATCCTCCTGTGTATACAATGGAGTAGTTTTAAGACTACTCCTTCACTGATAGAAAAAGCGTCATAACACTAATGTATTTTGTCATCACTTTTATGACAAGTGTCATTGATTTTGACCCCATGACATAAACTGGCCTTAAGTAACATCGGAGAAAGGACTTATTGCAATCAATTTAATGACAAACTGGCTTTAAAGATATGACTAATCGGCATCAATTTTATGAGAAAAAGTCAACATTCAATGTCACACTAACATCAGGGGAATGACTAATTGACATCTGTTTATTGACAACCTGTCATCAATACAATGACAAAATAACATATGTTTAATTTCAAAATGTCATCAATGCAATAACCAATATTGATACCTAATGACATGTCGTCATCAATATGATAAACTTTTTTTTATCAATTTGATGACAAAATGTCATTAAATAAATAAAAACCTGTCATTTTTATTATGATAAAATAAAAACACGATTATATATATACAAATGTCTTTTTTTATAAAAAAGTTTTTTATTTACAAAAGAAATGTATATAAAATATTATTAAGGAAACATAGATGATTTTGTACGGCTTTTAAAAGCTTAAAAAATATTGATGATTGTTACAAACTAGTCTATGGTAAAATATACTGCACTTTAAAATTTTTATTTTCGAGCAAAAATACATTTTTTGGATTTTTATGTTTTGATGTGATAAAACCGCATTTGTTTCAACCAGGACTTCTTCAATGCTTAGAAATAAGTCTTCTTCCGACAGCATCATTTTTAATTTATATGGAGTTTTAAGATCCCTCAAATACCGATTTATCTCGCCTGTAAAAAAAGAAATTAAAAAAAAACGTTTTTATCAAATTTTTGGCTGAATGAATTAAAAACTTCTAAAAGCGGCTCTATAATTATAGTGAACAAATTTTTTCCGCATCAGAATCTTGCAAAATTGCATTTAGCAAATAGCGCAGTTTCAAATATTAATATGTTTTTATGTATTTTTTTTAAAAGTTATTCATCACTTCCACAAACAAAATTTTCAATATTTCCTTCAACGTTTGAATTGTCCTCCTTGTTTAAAAAACTTTTTTTTTTTTTTTTTCATTACTATTTTCAAATAATACTTGATCAATTATTTCCTCACGGCCAACACTTTACGTGTTTGTTGCCGGGTGCTTCTTACGCACGTGTGCCTTAAATTTTGATGAGTTTTTGTAAAAAGTATTACAACATTTATAATTGTCCAAAGTCTTAAGAAAATGATAAGATTTTAAATGTCCAAAATAAAACTCATTATTTATAAAAAACTTATTACAAATAAAACACTTCATTTTCTTACTTTTTTCTTATTTTCACTGCTTATTTTTTAAAAAACCAATTTCACACGGCCGTAAAATATATTCAGAACTATTCAAAGCGATTTAAAAAATAAACTGACCTATAACAAACAAGACACATTTCTTGTTTATGTATGTTAGGCTCTTTTTTATTTCTTTGTTGCCAGGAGTATTTTACTTTGTTTGTTGGTGTTTATTTTACTCTTAACTCTCTTCTCTCTCATTTATTTTGATGCTAAATCAGCATATGATGTCAAAGTGTCATCAATTATTAGACGTTTACAAGTATTTATGATTAAATGTCATCATATTGACGACATTTAATCATCACTTTTTTTCTAACTGTAATAATGACATTAACGTACATCATGATGATTAAATTACATCAATATGATCATCACATTTAATTACATCAATGTGAAGACATTTAATCATCACATTTTTTTATGATGATTATATTACATCAATATGATGACATTTAATCATCACATTTTTATTTTGTAACTGTTAAATAAAAAACGAGTTTTTTTCGTTTGCTTTATTTAACAACCACTTCTGCTCTCATTCTTTTTTTTTTTGTTGATGTCAAATATAATGATTACATGTCATCAATATGAATGTTATATATTGTATAAAGTGATTCTTGTTTTGATAGCGAATGTACATCAATATGATGTAACTTATTTAAGTTTTAAAAATGCGTCTAAAAACAAAAAATAATGAATAAAACATTAACCTTTTTTAATAAAACACACTTTTTAAACATTTTAACATTATTTAGTTTTTATTTTTATTCATAATTTACCTGTTAATAATGCACAAAATGTGGCATCGAATTGATGTCACTGTAGTCATAGCATGTATGACGCGTAAAATATGACAAAATTATATGATAAAGTTCGTCATTATATTGATGTCACTTTTTGCATCATTGATGCCATTTGTCATAACATTGATGTCACAATTCTGATGTTGGGACATGTTCTTCATCCATTACTGTATCGATCGATTTGTATTTGATTAAATATTTTGTAAATAAACCCAAAACTCGGATTTTTGAATGCAACATTTCGAAAGTTTTAAAATTTTGATATTGGATCATTATTAACATAGGTTTCTTATAAATAACTTCGGAACTACATAAACGATTTAAGAGTTTGATATCTCGTTTTGAAAAACATGACAACGGTTTTAAAAAAATGAAATAAAATAAAATATAAAAAGCAAAAAAATAAATAAATGTACATATATATATCGAGCCCTAATAGCAAAATTATGGAACCAACAACATTAAAGATTTTTGTTTTTTGATGAAAATAGATAACTTTTGATCATTTGCATCATCTCTAAAAATCTCATATCTCTGAGAAGTACCGTTAAGAAATAAGAACAAAAGCGATTTCAAACGAAACCCTAGACTTAAGGCAAAAATATTTTGAAAAAACCCTTCTCCTGTAAAATTTTATTTTTGTTGGTAACATCATTTTTGCTATAAGGGCTCGATACGTCATTGGTGGTGCAATATGAAAATTGGATTTTGCCACGCCCCTCCGCCCGCAGACCGAAAATCAAAAATTAGACTTCACAGTGTCACCCGCCTGAATATTCTGAAGATTCCCTGAAAATTTCATAAAAATCGGCCCAGCCGCCTTGGAGTCCATACGTTACATACATACACACATCCTGTTTTATATATGTATATTATCTTCTATATTAATTTTTTTTTTACGGAACACGAGGTTGAATTTTTGACAGTAAGAATTAAAAGAACTTTTCGTTAAAAATAAACGAAAAATAAGTTGACCGGTTTTTAACTGAATTTTGATTTATTTTATATTACAATTTCAGTTAATTTTACGTACAAAATATTGTGAGTGCATTAGTGGTCTGGGACACCATTTATTACTATGTATTTCTTAACCGATTTTTTTTTTATTTCTTTTTTAAAAACAAATTGGGATGTGCATTTCGAATTATTTATAATCTAGACTAAAAACTTTTACGACATTTAAAAAATTTTCCATAAACTTTAATAAGTGATTGTTTTGCCTTGCACATATTATTTTGACATTTCAAACGACTTTTCTTTACCCAATCGTCACCAAACTTCATATTAAATGTTTTTATATACAAAGGAACCAATAAGCCCACTCATTTAGAGTTCACTTTAATTTTTTTGAACACCTCTTATACACATGAAGTTCTCCAGGAAAATGCAAATTTTGGACATTTTGTACATAATCGAATTATTGACAGATTAACTTTAAACTTATCAGATATTTTTTTTAATAAAAACGAAACATTTTTTTTCCCGGTGCTCATTGATATCAAGTGATCTTGCAAAAATAGCCACTTTAATGTGTATGTGACACAAACTATGTGTGCATTAAACTAAGTTATCTTTTATTGAAAAATTAAGCTCATATTTTTTATTTCCCCAAAAAATCCCAAGTTTTTTTTTAATATCCCCAATGCAAACCCCAAATAAAATTTTCTGTTCCTTTAAGCAACAAGAAAACCCCTAATTTGGGGTGAAAACCCCTAAACTGGCAGCTCCGATCAAAGATCTTATTGAACATTTACAAGAGATAAAATATTGAAACTATTAAAGATACTTATACATAAATCCATACATATGAATATATACGTATATGCATATTATTTCGTGTAAAATCAGATGACATATGTAAGTCCGGCGATATGAATGTGTCAAGACAATGCGAATTTTTTTATTTTTACATAATCTATTGTGAATAAAATTCCTACTAATGAATCTATGAAAATTTGAAAATCGCAAAAACTTATATTTCTGTATTAAAAATTTGCCTTTGTTCGAATATTTTATATGACTCTAATATGAATTTTTCGGGTCGATGATATTCTTAATAAAATTACGTCATATAAGGACTTGGTGTTCTTTACCCCCCATGATGGCATTGGTACTGTTAAATCCCTTGAGACAAACAGTACCAAGTCCAACAACAAAAGGTTGGCTATTTCCCAAAAAAAAAAAAAAATACATGGCTTACAACAATTGCTTTTTCCTTAATTTTCTCTTCGAAATGTGTACAAATAAAAACTGAAGGCGCATCTGCATGTTTAAATAAAAATTGTCCACAAATTCAGTGGTAAACCATACTAAATAATTTTGATGCAATTGACCCCTAAGCAAGTTGGACTTGGTGTTGTTTTTAACTTTTCTATCTAGAAAACTACATTAGATAAGACTTATGGGAATTTACACATCCATAGAAGAACAATTCTGATTCCAACAGTATAAAAAACGTATTTTGAAAAAGATTTGAATAGGTGTAGTTTATCCCTCCCCTACAGAACTATTGTTAAATTTTTTAGTACTGTTGGCATAATGAATAATTTTCCTGGTGGTCAATAGTGTATTGCAAAACTAGTTCGATCCCATATGAATTGTAGCAAAACTCGTTCGAAACATCGTTGCAAAACTGTTTAGTTTTCAAATTATATCTATTTTTTCTATATTTCAGTTGAATTAAATATTCAACTGTTGAGTAATTCATCAATAATACAATAACACTTCAACGAATTTGGTCCATTTAATCGGGCGCTATATGTTTTTTGCATTTTCCCAAAATTCGAATAAAGTGTAACGAACGAGTCTTGCATCTCACCTACTCATATGTAAATAACTATATTAAAGCTCAATGCGGCACGTGTTTAAATTTAAATGTATAACTTAGCAAGGTGGCCTCAATATCACAACAATACAACAACAGGCAAAGCCTTGTAAAAAGAATGAATTTTTTATATGTTTTTAAAGGCCATGTCAGATAAAACTTCTTCGCTTTGCGTGACGTTTCTAACTTTGACAAAAAAGCGTAACGCAAAAGGTGTATGTCACAATAAACACTTTGACAACACACACGAATTGTTTGTTAAAAATAAATAAATAAAAAAAATTATACGAGAAGACTGTCAAAGCGCCCAAAAAGATGAGAGTTGCCTAACTTTTCGCTTCGCTTTGCGTTAAAAGTTCTTTATGTGACATGTTTCGTATAAGTATGTATATTTCATCTTGGATGTCAAAGCCAATCTCTAACGCAACGCGAAGCAAAAGTTTTATCTGACATGGCCTTAAAGGTGCCATCATACTTTTGTCTTAATTAGGAGAGAAGGGAAAAGAGAATGCCATTTCTTTTCCCCTCTCTCCTAAAAACTCAAGACTTGACGAGACAAACTTGACGTGTGTGAACCGGCACTAATCAATCGTACGATTCATTTACCAGAAATCTGACAGAATTCTATCCGACATAATAAAACTATCCCACAAAAAAGATGCAAACTTATGTATATGACTCAGATACTTTAAAAGAAAATACAACTCTAATCGCAAAGAATGTATCATTTTATGAATATATGTATTATTTGTGATTAAATTGGATAGTGTACCGCCGGTTTTTATTTAACTAACCCTTAAATAAACCAAACTGTATTTAAATACGAATTAAGTTTATATACATAAATATAGATTTACAGCCGCATTCATAATGAAAATTTGGTATAAAGTTAGCACAAGGTTTATTCATAATACACTTCTAAATGCTGGCTAACAATTTCCTAAACTCTTATTTACGAACTGCCAAATTAATTAAGTGTGTATATTAATTGAAAATTCTTAAATAAAACTAAGGTTTTAATTTTTAGTTCCAATCATAGCAACATAAGAATTTTTCTATTCGTCCCACAATAAACAATACAAATAATAATTCGACAGTGATGGCCTTTTTTCGACGATGACCAGATCAGGGCTTTTATGGCCCTTTTTTATAGCATTGTCTTCTGTGTTCCTTTTTCAAACCGTCTTTCTAATTTTTTTTTTAGTGCGGATGTCTTTGCGTTAATCGTTGTTTAACTGTTTTGGTGATGAAGGTATAACACTGATCACCAAACAGTTTTTTAACGGCTTTTAGCAGATATCTTTACTTTGCATTTGATTTGATTTATTTTCATGTTGTGATGAGAGGTCGGTGCGAATCGACTTTTTCAATATACATGGGCTGAGAACGAATTTTTTCTCTGTATATGCCTACGTTTGTGTCCACTGGCCGAATGTTTTCGCCTTATGTGAAACTCAGGTATCTGAAAAGTCTGATCCACCTGATTTCCCTCTTTAATCTACGTACATACGCAATGACGTTGTGTATCAATGCCAGCAATCAATGGGCATGATTGATGCGGAATTTAACTGTCTTTGGGTTAAATTCAAAATCAATGCACACTATTTGCATTTCGGATTTCTTTACAGAAGTCCAAATGCAGGAAGGGATATTACTTTATCGGGCTTCGACTCCCTTTCCGACTCAATAGCGAAGATTCTTGACAATTGTCCCGACAGTGAAGTGAAGGCTAATATGTTGAGCTTTTTGCTGCGCAAATCCACCTCGTGCAACTGGTGAATGAACCAACACATATTCCATGTATTGATGGGCACCAACACAAAACCCTTCCTCTCTTCGCACCCTCAAAAGTACGAAGCTGAAGTTCTAGCACCTCTCGGCAACTCGGATCACGGGCTACGAAACGATCAATATTTGTTTACGGAAAAACACGTTGGGCTGAGCTTAATGATTTTTTTCGGCATTTCAATTGGAAACTTTGTTTCCTGAACACTGACGTCAATGCCATGGCGAAAATGGTTGAAAATGCTAGAAATGAAAATCTTTACACCAGTTAAAAAAGCTTCGAATAAACCTCGATCTAAATCTTGATTTAATCAGCAGTCAGATCCAAAGAGGAAGCATTCAGAAATTGGCGTAACAATAAAAACTGATACTGAATTGCTACGCAAAATAGCAAAGTCATCGTGTGCCAAAGTACTCAGACGGGAAAACTCTTCACGAGCAACGTCTTCGTACTGAAGTTCTTGCAGCTAACCGGGGTAGTAAGAGCTTCATTCGTTAAAAGAGTAAGGTATAATGCTTGTTCTTCAATACCAACTCTTTTAAAGGATGGCCGAACATTCACGGACCCGGTTGACAAGGCTGTTAAAAGGGTTCTTGCAGATCTCGACATAAACAAGTCTCCAGGGCCGGATGGTATACCTGCACTGGTCTTGAAGCAGTGCTCTTCGACGCTAGCTCGTTCCTTAGCAAATCTTTTCAGCACTTTATACCATGCCGCGGAATTTCCAGTCTGCTGGAAAGTTGCTAATGTAACGTCAATTGCTAAAAAAGAAATGGCTAATAACCCTGAAAATTACCGCCCAATTGTAATCTGTTCGGCACTTTCCAAAGTTCTGGAGAGTATAGTAAATTACTATCTTGTCAAATATTTAGAGTCAAACTACCTACTAAGCGACCGCCAGTATGGCTTTCGTAGAGTTCAATCTACTGGAGACTTACTAGCTCTGTTATCGGAAAAATGGTGCCGTTTCATTCACAATTTTGGCGAAAGTAAGGTAATTGCTTTGAATATTTCCAAGGCGTTCGACAGAGTCTGGCATGGTGCTCTCTTGTCAAAACTTGATGCATATGGTGTCGGTGATAATTTCGCTCGATTAATATCGAGTTTTGTTGGAGATCGCACTATACGAGATGTTATAGATGGGGTTTCGCCAAACGAGTTCAAGATTCATTCAGGGGTGCCTTAAGACTTCGTTCTTTCTCCTACTATATTTCTTATTTTTCTAAATGACCTCCTATGTCAAAATTCCAACCGTATCTACACTTTGAAGGCAGAACAAGCGTATCCGTTGTCGGTGCTATGAGGCAAAGTATGAATGATACGCTTGGCCGAGACCTTGACATACATAGTCGTCTCGGAATGGGGTCATGCAAATAGGGTCGGTTTTAATGCCTCAAAAACCCATGAGTGCTCCAGTAGACTAGCTGGTAGCGAGCTAGTCTATCAGCGCCGGGGTTTCAGGTTCGATTCCCGCCAGAGACTCTGGTTTCTTTCCTGCAGACAAGCATAAAGCTTCGCGGGATTAGCTTAGGACAATTAAAAAAAAAAAAAAATAAAAATGTTGCGTCGTGACGCATAACCCGCGACAGATCAAGATGCCTCATCTGTATATATGGTGGTATGATTATTGAAGAATCAGAATCTCTTGATGAAGATACAATGTGATATCCGATGGACAGAACATATATTCAAGGTGTCGAAAGAGCATTCAAGTGCCTCGGTTTTTTAATACGGTGTAACTTCACTCCATCTCATCTCCTTACTATTTATATATTAAAACACTCATGTGTGGGCCGGGGCTTCAAAGTCTATTTTGGAGTTTCTCGACTGCGTGCTGGAGAGGGCGAAGGTTCTCATTAATGACAGTAGGGTATCCAATTCTATTGGCTTCCTTGAGCACCGTCGCTATGTGGGTTGTATTTGCCTGCTTTATCGTTACTACAATGGGATGTGTTCTGAAGAAATTAGCGATCTGGTTCCCGAAACCCGTACGTTTGCTCGTAATACACGTTTTTCCTCAAGAGCCCATCCTTTTGTGGTCGATTAGCATGTGAATACACGTTTTTCCTCAAGAGCCCTTCCTTTTGTGGTTGATTGTGTGAATCGTACAACGGATTACAGAGAGAATTCGTTTTTTCCCCGGACCTTGTTGCAGAAGTCTTCGCTCTGACTTATAACATGAATAAGTTCAAGTCAAATGTTCACAAACACTACTCCCTCTATCCTCCTTCCCATAACCTATTTGCCTAGTTTCAACACAATGCAATGCATTAGTAGGGGTCATCCTGTAAATGCTGGTCCTAACAAAAAAAAAAACGTTTGCCAACTTGTGGAAAACAGCCGTTTAATGTCAAACAACTTTGTACATTATCAAAGTTATTTTCGGGAATACAAAATTTATTATTAATACGATTTCCGTATGACATGCTAAGTTCCCAGTTTTTCATATTTGATAAATACACTGAAATATATTGTTGAGGGAAAGCTAGCTTCTATGCGCATTTCACTGGTTGCTTAGGCCAGCTCATCAGGAAACCTTTTCCAAAGATTTTAGAAAGGCCAAAAATATTATACAAATAAAACCCTAAAGCGAATAAGAATTATAAACACTCAAAGTCTTACTTGTAACAATATCAAAGCCAAAACAAAACACCAACAATAAACAGTGAGTTTATCTTTTCTTACATTCCCCTACAATTGGTTGGGTTCTTTCCGACTCGAATTGTAGTTGTAAGTGGGTAAAAAGAAAAAACAAAATTAAAAAACAAACTGCTTCATTCTACTGTCTTCGTAAGAAAACGTTTTTGTCTAATATACTGTCTGTTTTTGAATTTGCTTTCTTTTTTTTAAATTAATATGATTAGACAAACTTCTTAAAATGTGAAGGAAAACGTACAAACAAGTTAAATGCAGGTTAAGTTGAAGCGCAAAATTCGAAATTTTGAACTTTGTTAGAAGTTATTCATTAAATCAAAGTCAACCATGAATGTTTTTATAGTTTTATTATTTGAGTTTTTTTCTTTATATAATTTTATTTATATACGATTTCTAAACTAATTATACACTTCTATATTATTTTTTATTTAACTGATGTTTTTTTATTTTATTTTTGGAATAAATTATTATTGTCACATACTTAAGAGTTATACATACATTTTATTTTGCATTATTTAAAAAAAATTGTAGTAAGAGAAATAAACTAAATTAAAATTAAATATTCATTCGTTAAAATCGTTTAAAAATTAAAAAAAAAGAGAATCTACAAGAAAAACTAGTAATTAAAATACCATAAAACAATGAACACAATGTAAAAATATAATTGGATTTTTTCTTTCATAAAAGTAGTCAACAGGAAATAACAAGAGAATATAGTAGATTTAAAAATAATAATAAAAAAAAGTGAAAATAAAAAACAATCATTTAAACAAAATGTAAAAAAATTTTACGATTCTATTAAAGGTTAAATTAGAAATTTTATATGTATATTTTTTTTATTTTTTTATATTAAATAAAGGTGGTGTTCTGTTTTGTTTAGAGATATAAATAATTAAGATGTCTTAAGCGCTATTAACAAATTTAAATTGAATTCTTAAGTTCCGTCACAAAACTTTATTTTATTTTCAAAGGCTTAAAAGTTTACTAGTGGTTTTAGTCAATATTTTATTAATTTTAAAGACGTTAATTAATATTTTCCTTTTACTTAAATATTTAAAACTTTGGCATGCATTTTATGTCATGTTATTGAACGTTTATATAAAATTTATTTTTATTTAAATTTTTGTTTGCTTTTGTTTTTAAACAAATGCACAGTAAAGATTGCAATAATTTATTTACAGAGATTCGCTTTAAATACTGTTTGTTACCGTTTTTTTTTTGTTTTTTCTTGTCTTTTAATTTTATATTATTCATGTTTGTATGTACAGCTACTCACATTATAAGTGGGACACCTCGTTAAAATACTTAATGCCGTATGTATTCATAAAAAGATTTTTATTTTAATAAAGGTTTACAAAACAAATTTTCTATGAAAATTTTACTTAAAAAATGTTTGTTAAATTTAATAATCGTTTATGAGAATACGGGGGTTAGCTTAGTCCGGGTTCACACTATGGAAGTTTTCTTTCTTTATTAAAATAAAAATCTAAAGACTAAAGCTTCGTACAGAACTTACAATGTTTTCATTTTTCTGACAATGGTGCCGTTGCCAGATGCATTAATTTTACACTTTTTTTTATGCGTCCCACTTACATATAGTGTGAGTAGATGTTTGTGTTGTATTAATGAAAAAGTTATTTTAAAGTTTTGGCCAATCCCTTTTATGCATTTGTTTCTTTCTAAGATTTTGAAAGTTCTTTTTCTGTTATTATGTAATGATATGCTCTTTTCTATGAAGGTTTACTTTTTTTACTTTTAAAAACATTTGTAATACCATTCCCAAGAATTATTTGCAGAGGTATGTAACTGATTCTATCAAATGGCGGCTTCTTGTAAATTTTCTTTATTCTTTTGCATCATTAAAGTGTTAGGCGATGCCACACCAGTCATTATATTACCAGAATTAGGACTTGGACTATCATTTGTGTCAGGCCTTCTTAGCTTATTCTTACAGTAAAATTGTTTATGTGCCAAATAGGTTTTCATGTAATTAAATGAAATGTCGCAAGTTTGACAGTATTTTTGGTTGATATTCTCTTCTGGTGTGGCATTTAATAAAGGTGGTGGCCCTATAGCGGGTGATCTCAGTGGTGGTGGGTGTATATGCAGTGCAGAAGGTTCAATGGAAATTTCAATAGGTTCGGATTTGATATGGTGCATTAAATCACCTGAGTTGGCATTGTGCCCAATATTTGGTAAAGGTGAGTTGTTATTGTCATGGGGATTTAGTAGGATGGCAGGACTCGTATTTGTGGCATGATGATCCATGGGTTCTGATTTGATGGTGAAACTGAAAGTGAAGAATAAAGAGTTTAGTTTTTTTATAATTTCCGTTATGGATTGAACGAGTTTTAAACTTACTTATTCATGCCATTGTCTCCGTTATGACTGCTGCTTAATGAGGCTGTCTCTGTTGTGTCTATGTCACCAACTTCTGGCGAGATAGATGGAGAATTGGGAACAATATGAGGATGTACCAATTTCATATGACGTAACTGTAATAAAAAAAAAAATTTAAACCTTAATTCGTAAATCGGTAATAATAGGAACATTTTTTATTGTATTTTTTACATATAAAAAAAATAAAAAATAAAAATATGTACATAAATCTTTGCCGCATCTTATATATGTACCCTTCATCATAATAGTTTAAAAAAATCTAAATTAATGGACCTATTAGGCCCATTGTAATAACCAAATAAGGCAGAATATATGACTCTTAATCTAACATTGTACCTCATTTTTTGTTACAGAATTCGTCTAAAAACACTTATGGTGTTTTCTTTTCTACAAAAATACCACATTTTAAAAGGTGCATGTATAAAATGTCTTGCCGAACATGTAATACGAAAATCGTATTGATAACTGCAATTTTTTATTTGACGAAAACAAAACACAAAAATAGAACGCCCTATTTTTAAGCTGACAATGCTTTCTTTTGTTTTTAAAGGTTGCGAAAGAAAAAAAAATCACATCTTACAAAATAAATAAAAGACCTCCTTCAAAGTTTCAGGATTTTTAAAGAACAGTATGGGCATAATATAAAAAAAAATCTGCCAAATAAAAAAATAAGTTTTTTACTAAGTCCGTTTTTTAAATTTAATGTTTTGCAGATACTATTTTGTTTTCAATAAAGGTTTGTAGCCCCAAGTATTCTCTTTAAAATGACATTAAAATCATCTTCGTGTGTAAAATAGTTTTCGAGATATTGAAGAAATAAGCTCAACACATTTGGCTAATTCGGCGAAATTATGACATTTTGAATATGACATAGCTTTTGAAATACATATATATGTTCCTAATGGGATAAAAGGAACCTTCTCACCAAATTTCATTAAAATCGATAGAGGTCGTGTCCTACTCTTGGTCGATTTGACATAGAATTACCCATATCATGTTTTAAGGTTGGTTGTTCCACAGTTAGGTACATTGCTCTTTTCCTACTGAACCGATTATGCTCGATTTTAATCCGAAACAGCTTATGATAACTAAAAACAATTTAACATCGTAATGGTTCTTTTCTTTCAAGTCTTACGAAAGAGAGCGTGATTTCAACTGACGGACATGGCTAAATCGACTGTACTCAAGAACCTAGAATAAATACATACATATGTATGTTAATTGATTCTTTATGGTGACGTGACGTGATATATGTACGACAAAATGTAAAAAATTAAATGAAGCAGGCCAATTTATAGAGGGGTTTTTTTATATATGCACTATATTCAGAAAAAAATTACAACAATCGACGCTAAGGATTTGCAGATATAAGCGAAAATATGCGCTGACATGACGTTAAAAAAACAGAAGTGGATTTTGACTTGCATTACAAAACTAAATAAGACTGGGAATTGAGCATGACGTTTTGTATAAAACCTATTTTATTAAGCTTAGGACTTATATAGATTTATTTTTCAAGCTATTAAATTTAAAAATATTTGCTCGTTAAAACGTACATATAGGAATTTTCAGCAAAAAGTCTACTTATTTTAATCTAACTCCAGAATGCAAAAAAGGTTGTATTTAAGGACCATGTTGTTAAACCGTTATCCTTTTTGTTACTTAATGTAGAGCTAGTTGCGCTTTACACCAAAATATAAAAAAGTAAACTATACATATAAAATTTTTTGAGAAACACTGATAGAAAAATGCATCTTGATGATGCCCTAACATCAGAATTGTGATATCAATGTTACTACAAATGGCATCAATGATGCAAAAAGTAACATCAATCCAATGATTAACTTCTTCGCACAATTTTGTCATTTCTTACGTGTCATATATTTTATGACTACAGTGACATCAACACATTTTGTATATTATTAACATTATTTTCATGATTACAATGGATTATAAGAAGCAAAAATTCCTATATTCTATTTTTTTAAATTATTTAGTTAAATACAACAAATTTTTTAAGTAGAATGATTACGAAAACCATATGGGGCACGGTGCTGGTGTCGTATTATTGAGAGTTCTGCTGTAAAAAAGGTCGTAATTCAACAAACGTGAAACAAACATATGTATCGGGTAAGTAAATAATAATATCCTCTCACTTTGACTTAAGTCAATTCCAATGACTTTGACTTAATGACAAACTGACATTAAATAGATGCTAATGTGTCCATTCTCCGATGTTACAGCGTCATCGCACTGAGGATATGTTCGTCATTTCTTTATGTTATGATGCCTTTTCTATCAGTTTGGCGTTACGTTACAAAAAGTAGACTTTTCGCTGGAACTGCCCAGATACATAAATAAACTAATAACATTATGTATTTTGTTTGGGCGTTTTCATGATTGTCAATGGCTAGCAAATAAGGTACACTTTAAAAAATTTGTTTGTAAATACCAGAGCTATGCAGTCTGAGTTGGGTTTTTGTACGTGTATGAATTAAAATATTGATTTGAAATAATGAAAGAATACATAATTTCCTTGCAATATTTAATCATTTAAAAGATATGGCATTAAAAAAAAAGAGTTTTAAGTCAAATAAGGGCTAGTCGCATGTACATTTAGCATCGATATTAGAGTAGGCGTTGGAGTCGAACATAACAAATTTCAGTGCTTGGAGTCTACTCCATAACCCTGGTAAATACTCGGGATTGACCGACTATATTTTCTATATTTTCTTACTTGTTTTCCATATTTCTAAGCTTCGGAAAAATTTAATTTTTTAACTTGAAACTGCAAAGTAGTTTTAAGAAGTGTGTATATTTTTAAAACTATACAAAAAATATCTCCAGACAAAAGGTCATTGCTACACATAAAATAAAACGCAAATCAATAATTTAGCCTTGGTAACTCACCACATTGCCTTTATATGTCGAAGAATAATTACAAATATCACAATTGAACACCTGCTGCTGCTGTGATTGTTGTTGAAGGCCGGCAGCTACAACAGCTGCTGCTGCAACTAACTGCTTTTGTTGATGCTGCTGTTGTTGAGCGGCAGCTAACTGTTGAACCAAATGTTCTTGATTTAATGAGACGGCACTTGGTATTTCAATATTTTCATCCTCTAATATGCAAGCCATATAATGTTCCTCATTGATATCGGAAGTTTTCTTATCAAAATGCATGCGAATATGAGTTCGCATACCCCTTTTAATGTTTAGAAATATAAAAATAATAAATACGAATTTATTAAACAAAAAAATTTATTTAAACTTACCTTAAAGTATTGCCCTTATAGCGACAGATAGTGCATCTAAAAGCCTTAACAGTACCATGTGTTTCCATATGTTTTCGACTTTCACTGGCTGTTAAACTAACAGCATCACATAAAGGACATTTGTAAACATTCTGATTACTATTCGAACCAGATGTGCTAGTTAATGATGATTGTTGCTGTTGTAGTTGTGGACTTGCCGTAGTCTGTGGTGGGTGCTGTTGTAATGCTGGTGGAGGTGGGCAAGGTAATGTTAACTCATGTATAGTTTTACACTTGGAACATTTTTCCTTTTTTGACACTGTATGAGCAGAGTCTGAATTGGCAGCTACAGCTGCTGCGGCGGCGGCAGCTGCTACACCGCCACCTTTAGGGCAGTAATAATTTTGATGGGCTCTTAAATTGTCCAATGATGTATATTTAATACCACAGGCTGCACAAATTAATTGCTGATAAGCTACTGGTGTTGTTTCGGCTGGCGAAGCACCACTAGCTATAGAAGGTGTTGGAGAAACTTTTGCTTCACCTTCTGGCGGATCTTGATTTCTAGCCGAACAGTAGTGCTGTTTATGTGCCAAATAGTTCTCATATTTACAAAAAACAATATTACATTCTTTGCACTTGGAAACACCTTGTTTAACATAGATTTGAGGCTGATTTGCAGAGGCCGTTGGCACCGGAACTGTGGATGCAGCAGCTGGTGATAGAACGGGTAAACCTAAAAGAGATCCTCTACCAGTAGCTGCCGCTACAGCAGCTGCTAAATCAGCTGGCGTAGTACCAGTAACTCCAGCTGTAGAAGAACTAACAGCTGCTGCTGCTGCAGCCGATAATTTTAAGGCCAGTTCCATGTTTTGTTTTGCTAACAAAGGATTTAATAATTCCGCTGGAAGCATGGAACGTAATTGCAAGTTATCCAATATATTTGTAGGATTTGTGGCCGCACTTAAAGCATTTGGTGGCATTGTCGCTGGTGGGGACATGGAAGAAGTACTGCCAGCACCAGAACTTCTTGGACTTATAGCTCGTCTTCTGGGCGATGGACTCATTGAAGGACTATTAGGTAAAGATGGAGCACATACTATTTGTTCAGGTGTTATGCTGCCCGTATCATCCAAAGCTAAGTTTTCTTTTCCAGCTTCCAATAAAGTTTCCATATCAAAACGATGTTGTTCGTTATCTAAAAATGTTGAAGCAGAATTGAAACGTTGGCGTTGCAATAAAGCAGCAATAGGAGAACGTCTGAGTGATAAATCCAAAGGAGCAGATTCTCTATAAAAGTTAATTTCAGAACAAGTTAATATAAGAAAACTATGCTTAAGTAACGTTAGTACTTACCTTAAACCTTCTCCTTTTCTCTTGCTGGTATTCTCTGAGGATTCATCTACATTACGTTTAACATTCTTTTCTGTAAGTAGAGTTTCAGCGATATTTGTTTGTCGGCTAGATTCCATTATATTGATTTGTTGTCCAGTTGTGGTAGCCGCCGCTGCAGCAGCTATACTATTTGCTGCAGATGAAGCTGCATTTAAAGCATTAATGTTTAAAGCGGTAGCTAAAGGTTTTAAGTTGCCATTATCCAAAGTAAAACAAGTTGTATCAGGATTTACCACCGCCGGGGAGGGTGATGATCTAATGAAAAGTTATGTATTTTATTAGGAAAATGTTCGATTTGTTTTTCAAAAGTTTACTCACAATGGTCCTGCTATTAGACTTGCCGAGCGTATCAACGAATATGGTATTATTAGGATCGGATTTGTGGGTAGAGCCAGAAATGGTGTAGCCGGAGGCTGTTGTAAGGCAGCAGCTGCTGCAGCGGCTGCTGCTGCCACCATAGCAGGGGTAGGAGTTTTAGTGCGGGTTTGTGGACTTATGGCACCACCAACAACAGGTGGCACTTTAGGTGTAGTCGGGGTGGTTGAAACTTCTAATTTCGGCGTTATTTGCCTGCAAAAAAGGTTTTAGAATTAAGTTTATTTTAACGATACGATTTAAAAGGGTTTTTACTAAAATTGAATAGGCAACTCACCCTTCAGTTCTCCTGGAACTACAATAATGTTGCTTATGGGCTCTATATGTTTTAACGTTATTAAAACGTATGTCGCAATCACTGCAATAACGATCAACTTGCTGTTGGTTGAAATGAAAAAAAAATTTTAATTTTGTTCTTTTATAAAACTGTTACACTTTTAATACTAAATTAATTACAATTTCAACCAACAACTAACTCACTTGACTAGAATTTTCCTCCATTATGGCACTGCCGTTATTGGAAGCATTAGAGCTGGGCGCTGGTGAGGTCTGATGCATGCGCATATGTCGATTTAGGGATACCTTCTTATCAGCACTGTAGGAACACTGTGTACAGGCATATTGTTTGCCTGTTTTGGGAACTTTCGCTGCTGGTTCTGTAGGAGCCAAAGAAATATTTGTCGTAGGATTATTCGCCTGAGTAGGTGATGCTGAAGTCTTTTCAGCTATGGCTGAGGACAAGGAACTATCCTCGTCTGCTTCCTTATGGCGATGAGAACAATAGTATGCTTGATGGGCCTCTAAGGTAGAGGGAGAACTAAAACCTATGCCACAGGGTATGCACATAAAAACTTTCATGCGTTGTGGTGGTGCTTCCACGGTGGCTGGTAAGGGTTTTTTAACGGGTTCCACTAATGCCCCTGCTGGTGGTGGTATATGTTCTGTTTTCAGGCTTTCAGGCTCTTCCGTTTGTAATTGTTGCTGCAGATGCTGTTCTAGGCGTGCTATTCTTTGTTGAGTCTGCGACTCTTCATGTACCACCTTTAAATCTTTGGCATCAGGCATTAAAGCAGGATCTGAAGCCAATAAAGCATTTAGTCTTAATTTTGGCATAGAACCAGATGTGGGAGAACTTATATCATCATTCGAGACTTCATCTATTTTGTCAGGACTAACAGCTGGTGTAACGGTCCTTATTCGGGGACTGGTAGATCTGCGATCTTTTGAATTATATTCATCTTTTTGATTTTGTAAATCATCACATTTCACAGAGTCATTTGAGTTTTCTGTAGTTCTTGTTAAAGGTGATTGGACAACAGAGCTATTTTTCTTATATTCTGCTTCCAATTCCATTTTTGGTCTTTTTTGTTGGGGTGGTTCTATATCAATATCCTCCTCTTCCTTATGTTGGATTTCAATAGGATCTTCGTTTTGACTTTCTGTCATTTCAATATCAGTCTCTTTAATTTGATGTTGGTGTTGGCTATAGGAATGATGATTATTTTGACAAGTTCTGATATTTTCATCAGTATGATCTTCCATTATGCTTGTAGTATTATTAGGAATAAAATCTTTGGAATCTAAAATTAATTACAATAGAAAGAAACAGAAAATTTAATACGTGTTTATATTTTAAAGATTTAATTAATGATAAGTTAAAAACAAAAATCTTTAAGATAGGAATCTTTTTTAAAATAATACATTACATAAAACCTACATTATTCTTAGTTATTTAAAAAGTGTATATTATACTTCAAAAACCCCAAAAACCTACTCAAATTGTAGTACAAACAAATCTCTACAGCTTATCGTTGTCAAAATCTCTACGCTCTTAACAAAATTCTTACGAAAAACTTAAACCCATATCAAAGTTTAAGTTAAAAAAAAAACGAAACAAAAATAATCCTCAAAATAATCTTTACAAAAAAACATTTTCATAAGAAATTTTCACTATACCTACATGGTTACATAAAATACATTTTTACCACACAATCGCCATGATCATCATCGTCGTCATCTTGTGGAATATGTGTCAAATTGACCAAAAGGTTAACAATTATTATCGAACAAATTGTCAAGGCATCCAACAGAAACGCATAAAGTGTTTTATGTTTTTTTTTGCTTTTATTGCCAAACGTAGAAGGCAGGAAATTAAAAGGGTTAATTCAAAATGTTTTTTTTAGCAATAGCAAGGTGGTTTAACACGGCATGTATTTTACAGTGTGCTTGTTAAATTTCCCACTGAAAAATGTATACACCTTATGTAAAAGCTTAAAATATTTGCTTCAGCCTGCATTTACAGTGAACAAATTTTCAACTAATTTTGAGCTGACAAAATTCCTGACTTCAACTGATTTACAAGTAATTTGTTTTCGATTTGGTAAATGACGATTTATTTATTTATACATATTCTTTAAAATAAAACAAAACTTTTAATTAACTGAAATCAAATTAAGAGCGAATATAAGTATATAATTTGCTGTTGTAAACGTGTATAGGTTATGCCAGATGAAATTGTAAAAGTACATATGTGTGATACATGTGATAAAATATGTCTATATTAGAAAGACAAGGGCCAAATAAACTAAACAAACGGTTCAACAAACTCAAACTTTTCGTTTTCTTGATTTTCTTGATGCTTAAAAAATTTTTAATTTAGCTTAAAACTTTATTTGGCCCTTTAAAATATATTGTTACTTTAAAACATATTCGAACATTGACAACACTGTAACTTTAAATCACTTCTACGATTACGATTCAGTTGTGGGAGCTTTGATTTAATTGGTTAATGAAGTAAAATACAGCTAAGAATTCTCGATTTATAGGTATATGTATAATTAATTTTTTTTTTAAAGATTTTAAACTTTTTCACTTCTGTCTTCAGAATTTTCACAGTTTTTTTGCTTCTTTATTATTGGAATTGGACTTGTAATAAGTACGTATTTTTTTAGCTAAATTGTTCCTCCTTTTTTGCGTTCAATTTTAAATAAGTAAATAAAAAAAGTATCAGACAAACAAACAGACATTCAGCCATTTAGACAGACAATAAACTTTAAGCGTCCGCTTGTCTGGCTTAACACAATGAAATGCATTCGCCTCTTTGCGTTTTATTTTGTCCACTTTAAATACATTCATATGTACGAGTGAGTACATTATACATGCTGCTACAACAAACAATCTTGGAAAACGAAACGTGTTGAGACGCTTGAGTTTTATCCATGTGTAGAATCTAGAAGAATACAATATAATAAAATGCACGTACCGGTGCTAGTATTCTTAGATTTGCAAATCAAGAATATAGAAAATTCCAACAATTGGATGGACGATATTCATATCTGGCAATAGAAAAAATTATAATTTCGTTAATATTTTACAAAAGTTCAATTTGTTAGAAACAGTTTGTAAAATAGTTAATTACGCTGAAAATTTAGTTTTGAAATAAAAGCTGTGTTCATTTACTAAAATTTTTTACAAATTTGTAACAATTGTTACTACCTACATAGAAAAATTATTTTTAACATATACTTTTAACAATTACTTGTAACAATTGTTACAAATTTTTAACAATTTTTAGTAAATGGAACTCAGCTAATATTTGGATGCACTAAAAAATTTAATCCTTCAAATGTTTATTTGCTTATTAGTGCTGGTTCACACTCTTCAAGTTTTCGCTGTCAAGATTTTAGCTCTTAGGAAAGAAGGGCGAATAGAATGCCATTTCTTTTCCTCTCTCTTCAAAAAAAATCGAGACTTGCGGCTTGAAGAGTGTGAACCGGCACTTATTTACAGTGTAATGCTGAAAGAATGCATACATAAACGGTATAAAATAATAGCAACATTACGTTTGCACCGATAGCACAGTATTTTAAACTCAAAGAAAAACAATTTTGAAAACCATTTAAATACAAATACATAAATCTAAATACTGCACATTAGGGTGGGACGATTTGTAAGGAAAAATGCTTTAAAGTTATTTAGGCTTATTATGAAAATGGGTATTCAAATCAAAATGCATTTCGTGCACTTTGTGATTTTTTTGGTCACCTCAGTGGATTTGTTAACAAGCAGAATTGCAGCATTTGGGCGAATGATAATCTAAGAGTGATTGTCGAAAAACCAATGTACCCACAAAGAGTGGCTGTTCGGTGCGGTTTATGGGCTGGCGGTATCATCGAGCCGTTTTTTTTCCAAAATGAGGCCGGTCAGGAAGTTAAAATGAATGGTGTTCGCTATCGTGAGATAAAAACTAACTTTTTATGGCCCAAATTGGAAGATATGGATGTGAACGATATGTAGTTTCAACAGGACGGTGCCACTTGCCACACAGCTAACGAAATAATGACTCATTTGCGCGATAAATTAAATGGCCGTGTTATCTCACGTGGTGGCGATGTCAATTGGCCGCCAATATCATGTGATTTTACACCGTTGAACTTCTTTCTTTGGGGTCATGTGAAAGAAAAGATGTACGTCGATAAGCCAGCAACAATTCAAAAGCTAAAAGATGAGATAATTCGGCACATTAACGGCATAGAACCTCAATTATGCCTCTGCGCCAACCACTGTTGGCATTTGACAATTCTTAAATTGTACCGTCTCAATGGCAACATTGTACCAAATTGGCATAAATTGTACAAAATGTTGTCTATAAAATAAAAAAGCAATCCACACCGTTTTATTCAATAAAACAATTAAGAAAGTAAAGTCGATTAAGCTCGGCCATTTGATACCCTACTCCACAATTAATAAGGAAAAAATTTCTAGAGTAAACTCCATTTGGGACCCATGGGCAATCATGGACCTGCCAGAGCAAAATTATTTCAAGAGGTAAAGATTCATGTGAAAGTTCTTTGTGCTGAACGTTATTTAGATATCTTCATCTATATACGATTTGATTGTCCTAAAGTGATTTTAGGAAGGGAGATTACATGGGAGCTATTGTCAATTCTCAACATTTTTAGAAGGCTTAGCGCTTATGAATTGAAGTCTTTCTAAAAAAATTTCAATAAATTACCTTTAAAATTGCGACCTGTTTTTTGCGAACAAGGCTACATAGACAGACACACAGCAAGCCGGACTAAAGTAACTTAGCCTTAACGTAAAAATGTAACCCCAAACAATTTCTTACAGATTGAGACGTAACATCTTACTGCTAACTATAATCTTTCTAACTGCTTTACATACAACAGAAAGAAGCAGCTGATTTGCAACGCTACTGTTACTCCTGGCTAACTGAACCTTAAGGGACATCGTTTAATCGACTTAGAAAGAGATATTGAGTCGATCAGTATACTTAACATCGTCCCAAAAAACTTGATAAGAAGGACGCGTAAAACTTCCCAAAGATTGCCAACTCAGCAACACCTGTTCTTCAGGTTTCGCTGCTACAAAAACAACAACAACAAAATGGATTTGGAGACACTTAATTAATCCCAGGCTTCGTACAGGGATACGAGTACATATACATACTTATGTATGCATAAACTTAATATGTTATTATAACATCATGAACAATTATACAATTTTTAGTAGTTCTGGTCAGGGCTCGAGATATGTATGTAATTAGAAATATTGTTATTGAAAAGAAAAAAAGTGAGTCAATCCACTTCAAAGAAATGATGAACATCGTGAATATTTTGTTTTGTTTTTAAATTGCACCAAAAAAGGATGAATTGTACCAGTGTACCAATAAAGTTTCGATTGTACCAAATTTGGTACAATTGTACCACAAATCCCATCAGTGGCGCCAACGACAAAATTGAAAAATGAAATTAGGGCTCCTCGAAATGTGGAACTTTTTTTCTCATGCCAAAAACCATCGAAAAATCCTGCTGTACATACTCTAGAATCATATTTTTAAAGAAACCTTCCTTAAAAGTAAAAGCTCTGTCAACAAAAATATTAAAAATATAAATACTTTCATCCAAGGTTGGCAACCTAAAGCGCATTAAATATAGATACCTCTTAATTACTGTTTAAAATTTATCACCGGTATGGATACCGAAATAGAAAAAAAATTAAGCAAAATTTATATTTTTTATTTAGCAAAAATAAATCAATTTTTTATTTAGCAAAAATAAATCAATTTTTGCAATATTTTATAGAAAAATCTTTTTGATAAATGTGTCATCTAAGTCGTTTAGACATTTTCTATGTTTTTTTTTCAATATTCTTCTTTGGTTTGGGTAATTTAATTGTAAAAGCCATATAGATTTCCCGGTACTTGTAATTAATTTTTAATTAAGAAGGTTTTGTTTGTCGTGCCTAATTCCCAATTTGAATTTTTTATAAATACACTGAAATTTATTTTTGATGGGATAAACTATTCCTATGCGAATTTTACTGTTTGCTTAGGCCAGATCATCAGGAAACTTTATCCAAAGATTTTAGAAAAAATAAAGATACTAAACAAATAAAATTGTTAAGCGAATAAGAATTATAAGCACCAGTTTTACTTGTAACCCATCTACCTACCCACCTGACATTTCAAGGGCACATTGTCGGTTGACACACCAACACCTCATGGAAAACAAATCTGATCCCCAATGCATCTTCTGCATATCCTCAATAATTTCAATGTGTTATAATATTAATGAATGTACTTATAAAAAATCTCAGAAGTCACAAAAGAAAATATTAACAACCTTATTAAACTCTAAAAAAGAATTAATTATCTTTCATAAAATTTAAATTGCAAAATCATAAGTACATATAACTTTAAACTTAGCATAGATTTAAGTATACACATAATACTTAAATATGAGCTGCAGCCTGGCCTAAGACGCTAGTGCTCTAACAATTCAACTGTACAATAATTTAATTATCATAAAGTTATTAAAAATGGAATCCGGGAATTTACTTCTCATGTTGAGTAACATTTATTATACAAATTTTCATATTATAATATTATTATAATAATATGAAAATTTGTTAATAAAAATAAATAAATTTTTGTTGGTGGATAAGCTAGTACCTATGCGCATTTCACTGGTTGCTGAGGCCAGATCACCAGGAAACATTCTCCGAAAATTTTTTAGAAAAACCAAAGATATTATCAAATAAAACTGCAGAGTGAACGAGAATTACAAACACGAAAAAGTCTTATTTGCAACGATATCAAAGTTTAAACAATAAAACAAACAATAAACAGTGAGTTTATCTTTTCTTACATTCCCCACCATTATTTTCATTTACACTTACCTGTATTAAAATTTGTTGCCATGATTTCAATAAAATTTAATTTAGTTGCAATATTAAATATTTTAATAAATTTTTTAAAATTGAATTTAAAAGTAATTACTAGAACTCTGCGTTTTGATTCAGGCTCACGCACGTTCCCAAGGAATGAAAATGTAATCACTCTTGCTTCCGCACGAGCAACTTTTTAATTCTTTTGCGATGCCTAACCAAATTTTTATATTTCAATCCAGATAACTTTTTCTCACATGAGTAATACTTAAAGTTATAAAATAATTTGTGTGGAATCACGCAATGGCTATGTTCTACCTCCTAGATCCGGCTAAAACACCATGAAACATATAACTAACTTCAAAGAAACTAGTAAAAAGGTAAAGTCCGTGAAGACCAAATGATACCCTACACCACAATTATAAAACAAATTTCGAGAGTGTACCCTATTCGAGACCCAAGTGCCATTATGGCCCTACAGGCTACAGTAAATTTATGTTATGAGGTTAAGATTCATGTAAAAGTTCTTTATGCCGAATATTATTTATATATCTTGCAGCGATTTTTGGAAGGGGGTTTATATGGAACCTATGGTTAATTTTGAACCAACACTCAAAGGAAAAATCAATCCATCCGTACTCAAATCAATTGTAGTACGGTGAGTACGGATTTTCTTGAATCAAGTACAGAAAGATTGATTCAAGTACGAAATACTTAACTTATCCATATTCAATCCCGAATTCGTACTTGAAATAATCCGAAAATGAGATTGATTTAAGTAAAACTAAGATTGAATCAATCTCAAAATGCGCTTGAAATAAACCAAAAGTAAAATTAGAAGAAGCATTTTATTATGATTGATTAACTTATCCGTTTTACACCATTCCCGATTAGTTTTAACTTTAAATGAGAAGCAAGAGCTCTCAATTTTACTTTTTAAACATAAAAATAATGCGTTTCGTTTTGTTCTGCTGTTTTTCTACACACAACAAGCAAATCGTTTTTTAACTACTTGTGAGGTGTTGTTGTACACTCAAAATATTATGTTGTTAAATTCAAACGAAAATTAATTTTAAACAACTTAAAATTCATTTTAAAAATCATTTACATTTAATTTAAAACAAATGTTTTTAACATTAATTTTTAAATTTGTTATTTATTATTTTTACCGACAAAAATCAAACTAGATAATAAAAAAAAAAAAATACGAAAAAGCATTATTTTTTGGTAGTTTGTTTTTTGAATAACAAACATAAATTTAAAAAAATAAAATTATACGTAAATAACTATATATTGTTTCAAACTGTAATAATTTTTTGAGTGTAGTGTCTGCAACAAACTTAGGTATGTTAAATGAGATTAAAACACCCACTTTGTAATTTTACTCTCAGAGGGGCACTACCCAAGAAATGTTTAATATTTTTTCTACTCGGTTTACGAATTTTTTACATATTTTAAGAAATTCCGGAATTGACTAAAGAAATCCCATTTAAGTTTGTTATAAGTACGTTCTAGTGTTATTCGTACTCGAATTTTTAAGAACGATTCGTACTTAAAGTAAGTAAAAAAAACTTAATTTATCCCGAGTGTTTTTCTTTCTGTGTACTAGCACAACATTTTGTCAAGACATAGAAGCTATCGTCAAAGTTTATTGACTGTTGCCAATTTTTATGGCAATTACAAAATTTTTAAGGAAGCTAAGAACTTTTTTCGGTAGTAGTATTTGTATGGGAGCTTGTGGTTATATATAGACCGATTCCAAAAAAAATTGGTAAGAGAATTTAGATTGCAATAAAAGAAGTTTGGACCAAATGTAATCTAAATACCAACATTATTTGTGGGCAAAAATACCCTATTCCGGGAAAAAGCTTGTATTGGGGCTATGTGAAATTATGGACTGATTTCAAAAGGCTTGGTCTATGTGCCAAATATAAGTACCAAATTGTCTCCGAAATTACGAACTGTACTTTGTGCACAAAAGTTTACATGGATAGCCAGCCGGACGGACGGACATCGTTATATCGATCTAAAAAGTGGTTCTCAGTTGTTCGGTATACTTAATGGTGGATCCACGACCAATATTTTACGGTGCTACAAACATCACCATGACCGCATAATACCCTCTTCGCTGTTGTGATGTGAGTACAAAAATGTTTAAATTATAAGTACATATAAATATAATTGGAAATATTAGAAAAATATATGCGTATGTAATTCTAGTTGAGACCCTTCTAAGTCTGGTGGCTACAGAGATGCAGTGTTGTCAATTTAGCCATTTACTGACTAGATTAAGCCATTTTTCACCTTGTTTAGTTATTAAAAAATGAATTGAGCCATTTTTTTAGCCATTTTTCAAGTTGTGTAGCCATACAATTTTTTTGCCGTTTTTTCTTTAATCAATCAGAAGTAAAAGCAACAGTTTTTTTTTAGCCAAAGACAAATGAAATGCCTGTTTTTAGAACTCGAGCTCAAATGTGACTTGTTTAACTCGCGATCTAAAAACATTAAGGAAGAAGTGGAAGAAATTACAGTTTTTCTACTTTGACTGCATTTTTTTAAACGCTGCCATAACCACAATAGTGGAGAGGGTAATATGAATTTTTGCTAAATAAAGTATACCGATCGACTCAGAATCACTTTCTGAGTCCAATTAACGATGTCCGTTTGGCTGGCTGTCCATGGAAAACTTGTGCGCAAAGTACAGGTCTCAATTTTGGAGATAATTTGATAAAATTTCTAATGTGATGTAGGGTAATATATAGTCGGGTTTGACCGACTATACTTTTCTATTGAGTTTTTTATTGTAGATTTTGACTCAAAAGGTTTGGTAAATATTGTCATGATTATGATTTACCTTCAAAATATTTAAAACTAATAGGCACGAGTGATTCCTATGAGATGATCAATTATGGCATTGAATTTATTGATTTTTAAAGGCTAAAAAATTTATTTACGTTTATTCTTATGTAGAAAATTGATGTCAACTTTTAATTTGATTGTAATGAATTATTTCTGCTCTGTTATTGAATTTTAATGCGTTTTTACTTAAACTATTTTTAACCCATTTTTTTAGCCAATTTTAAGCCATTTTTTTCCGTAAATTTTTGGTCACATATACATTTTTTGGTTTAACTTCTTATTAATTAATATTTTTTAAAACATAGTTAAAAATATTCAAATATCCCTACGATTTACTTCATTTTAAATTTCTCAACCAAAATCCATACAAATTGACTGAAAAATATTTATGTTAACAGCAGCCAGCAATAAAAAATCAACAATTTCAACTGCAACAACAACAACTAACTGAGATGTACGAAAGATACTCATAGATAAACCAAACTATCACATAAAATTGCGAACATTCTGACAAAAAGACAGACCAAATAACAGCACACAATAATAGGCAAATGTCCATATTCATCCATACATATCCCAGTTGGCCAGATTGCCGTCGACATCGTCGTCGGTGATGTGTGCACGAGTTGTCAACTGCCCAGTTGGTCAGATTACCGTTGACGACATCGTCTTCGATGACGTATGCACGAGTTGTCCGCAATCGCTTAGGGGAAATCATCATGTACGGCAGTATGAGCGGCAACTTCTTGTTTGGGGACAGTCGCTGTAGAACAACGATACAAATAGCGCTACAAGTTGTCAAAAGTTAAAAAAGGAAGCTTCGAAGTTGTGTTAACAGAATACAGGACAGTTTGAACGACATTATTATTTAATTTGTCTTTGTGGGGCAGTATAAGCGAAATTTTCTTAAAAATTGTCTTCTTTGTGGGGCAGTATACGTGACATTGTCTTATAAGTTGTCTTGTATAAAAAAATATTGACGACAAAGTTTTCTTCTGCAGTAGTTAAATGCTTTTCAATCACTTGGCTTGCTTAAAATTCTCACATTCTTTTTTTTTAATTGTTGATTTAAATTCCTTCATAGAATTCACGAATTAGCACAAACCTGCCTCAGTTAGCAAAAGGGTCATGACGTAAATGTCGTCAACGATTTCATCAGGATATTTTAAAATTTGTCGCCTAAATAATTGTTATAAAGACAACTTAAGTAACAAAGCGTGTATTTTGTCGTGTTTATGAAATTTTTTTAAGCATTTAAACTTAAATTTTTATTGAATAAGTCTTCATTGAGGTCAACATAAGCCACCATTGCACGTATTTGCCGTGTTTCAAACCACATTAACGAAAAAATGCATGCAATTGTCGCTCATCTTTTCCTGAAAAAGGTTCTTTTAAAACTATTTTATAAACGTGGGACTTGTTGCCTACATAGTATTTTAATTTTTGTGCTGAAAAAAAAATACAAAATACTTTAAATAAAAGTTATGGATAGTGTCCACTATGCTGTCATCAACGACACTATTAAGGTAATGTCGCTTATCGGGTATAAATGACGATATATAACAAAGTCGTTTATATAGTCGCCAATGCACTTTGTTCAAAAAAGTCGTCGACGGTTTGCATGTCGGCAAGGATTTACTATGAGTCTTGTACGAAGCGTCGACGATGTCTTAAAACATGGTCATCTACCAAAAACATCTTAAAATAACCATGTAATAATTTTTGTCGTGATCGGAAAAATAGACGACATTGTCTGTGACCTCGTAGTCATTTGCATGAACATTTTGTAGTCGATTTGCATTGATCTATCCTCAGTAAGTCGTAGATTACAACAGTACCCGTCGTTGAATATGTCTTAAAGATTTGGCCAACTGGGTACTCATCCATACAACTCCAACTACAACATAGTATGAATATGTAGATTGATTTGACAGCTCAGATAGGAATTTCAAGAAATACAAAAAAAAAATAAAAAAAAACAAAGCAAACTGAGCTACAAGAGACAATTTTTTTTACCCATCCACAGATGTACACAAATGTATGTATAAATAAGTGTATTTTCCTCAAAAGATCAAAACTCAATACACACAGAGCACATACAGGAAAATAAACAACAAATAAGGAACCAAAAACTAAAAAAAAAGAGAGTAGTAAATAAAAGTAGTGGTAGTAAAAAAAGGCCAGTTACTGGCCAACATTACCAGCATGTTAATATTCTTAGAAATTTAGATTTTTTTAAACGTTATTCTTCTCGTTTTTTGTTTGCTGAAAGAAATCTTTAATAAAAATCTGTTAAAAGATGTGCCATGATGTTGTTTTTTGCCTTGAATTTTTTTTCTTTTTGTTTAAAGAAAAGCTTGTTATAAGCGTTGACCTGTCAATTTGTATGTATTGAAATGTCATCTGTTTCAATTTAACATTTTAACAGTTTATTGCTTACATGGTTTTGATGGACACAGTTTCTGTGTGACCGCTGTTATCTGTATAGGAATACACATTCTAGTTAGTTTACTTTTTTGGCGTATCCTGGTATTTTTTTTTTGTTTGGCCATTGGTTATTAGGGTTATGTTACTATTTATGGCAAAGTGGTTACAAAAAAACGATTCGACCGCCTTAAAGGACCATATAAAATGACATTTACATCACACATGCATACATACATGAATAAGCTCAAAAACGTGCACAGTAATGAATAATATGACCAACTTAAAGGCATTAAAGGTTGAACTTAATTTCTTTGGTAATAGAAGCGAAAACTGTAGACATAAATAGGCAAAGCCGAATGGAATCCGTAAGGATATAGAAGCAAATCGTTTAACAAATTATGAATTCTAAAGTCTGGGTTCACACTATGAAACTTTTCTTTTAGAAAGTTTGAGATTAATGATGAGAGGGGAGAGAATAATAGCATGTTCTCTTACCCTCTCAACAATAAACTCAGACTTTCTGAGAGAAAACTTTTACAGTGTGAGCCCAGACAAAGAGAAATAGAATTAAAAAACTTTGTTAAAACAATTTGTGAATAAAATCGATTACGGATAACGACTGAACTGAAGTTAAGTTGCCAGCAGAGAAATCAGGCAACGCCCCTCAAGATAAAATATTAAATAAATTTTTTTTGTATTTTAACATTCGCGGCGTTGCCTAATTTTGCTGCTGGCAACTTCAGTTGTGTTGCTATCCGTATTCGACCCATTAGTTCTTAAATATATATTTTTGAGCATGTCAATATATAAATTAACAAACTACAAATTGTATAAAAGTAACGCCATCGCAAGGAAATTTTCGATGTGGGATGTATAAATCGAACCTCCCTTGCAATATCGACGTAAGAGCAATTGCACTTTATGTTGAGGAAGCAATTTCAAAGTTTGCTTCTTATTCAAAATACAACTACGCCCTATTATAGGCTTGCAAAATAGACTTCAAGAGTCCTAAAAATAGCTAACTATTCTGTAAGTTAGAATTAAAATTTTTATATTTTTTAAATTTTGCACTTTGAACGTCAATATTGCACCAGAGGTACGATATAACAGTTATCGCATCATTGCTAACATTTTTGAGAGTAGGGCTTACACAGAAGTTGTTGTCCATCATAGACCCATGTACGATTTTAAGCTGGTTCTATTTTTGTACCTTTCAAATAAAATAAACTTTAAAATTGTTTTCAGAAATGTGCGCTGCTTAAACATGGAGAGTGAGAGCAGCACATGCGCATGCGTAACATTTACCACTTTTTTAAACTGTTTACAAATTGTATGTATGTATATATGTACTTATGTATGTAAGGCTGTGGCATAAAGTTACTCAAGCAAATCAGCGCATAACAAGCGTAACATTACGATGTTCTTGTGTAGAAAATACATTTAAAAAATCCATGTCTCTTCTATGCACTTAAAAGCACAAGTACTTGTATGTGTGTGGCACATAGCTGCTGATGCAGTTCGAATGCAACAATTTTTTTTTTATTTTATTTTATGCGACAAGTGTTTAAAGACTAGTCAGTTGTGGTATTTGTGTTTTTATTTAATTTGTACAGCGGTATGTTGTAAGAAAATCAGCCATCACTACATAACACATTTACAGAAAAAAAGAAGCAGA
Organism: Pollenia labialis; assembly: GCA_949318255.1. Lineage (NCBI taxonomy): Eukaryota > Metazoa > Arthropoda > Insecta > Diptera > Polleniidae > Pollenia > Pollenia labialis. The sequence continues at coordinate 148,113,076 of OX439141.1, forward strand.
AAATTGATTTCTCGCTATGATAAATTTAATTACACAATTTTCATTGTAGATTTTTTTTATTTTCTTCACAGTCAGGCATTGTAGTAATAATAATAAAAAATATCATCATATACTTAGATTCCAAGTAAATGTTTATATCAAGATTATATTTAAAAATTTAAGCTTTTCCAACTTACACGATAAGGCAATTTGAGGAAAATTATTTTAAAAGTTTTAAGTATTAAAAGTATTAAATGTTAAGAATTTTGCTTAACAAAATTAGAATAAATTTATAAATTTATCTTTGCAGTTTCATTGGCCCAGGCAGCGTTTAACACACTTTCAAGGGCACTCACTCAGAATGCCATGATCAGATTTTATTTAAAAGAATAACAATTTATTGCCACACGTAGAGAAAAAACATGTTTTAATATGGTCACCTCCAACAAAACTATATTTAAAGAAAATTTTATACATATTATGTTTAATTTAACCATTTTATTGTCACTGACAACCATTCACAATCCCAGAAACATTTTCAATTGGTGTTCATAATAGAGCAACAATTTTTTTTTGCTACCAGACACTTTTTGCATTAAGAAACCGTTTGCAAATTTTACCCACAACAATAATATGCATTTATTATTATTTTTTAAAACATTATGTTGAAATTTTCATTCAAAACTAAATAAAATTATTTTAAACATCAGAAAGAAGAAATACAAATTGTTGCTGAAGTTCTAGTTGACTCAACTTTTTTTTTTGGAAAGAAAAAAGATAGAAAAAAACGAAATTTTTTCTCTGATTGTGAACAAAGCTTTACCCTCCGGCATACGCATGTTTTGATTTTCTATACACATTGGAAGGGTTAAAAAGTAAATTTGAACTCTTGGTTCCCATTTCGTTTATATTTTTGGTTAAATATGTACCTAAGATTTCTAAAGTAAAAACCATATCGGGCATAATGTTGGTGTTTAATCATTCTGCAAGGTGTAATACGGGTAAGTTAATCAATCATAATGATTTTTTCTTTCTAATTCGGGATAAAATCAACTTTTTAAAACTTGAATCAAGCGCATTTTGAGTTTGATTCAACCTTAGTTTTACTTAAATCAATCTCATTTTCGGAATATTTCAAGTACGAAATTGGGATATAATCAGGCTTGCCAGTTTAGCACTTTTAGTGCCAGATTTAGCACATTTTATTCTGAATTAGCACTAAGCACTTAAAAAAAATGCTAAGTGCTAGTTTAGCACATTTTTATAATTATTTAGCATTTTTAGCCCTTTTTTTAGATCCCAAACCACTTAAAAACTCACATAATCAATTCAAGTAAAGTATCAATTCTTTAAGTGTAGCAAGAAAAATCCAAAAATATTAGGCATATAACTTTTTACAAATTTTGCAAATAGGAAAAATGACAAAGCATAGTCAAATAGAGCATATTTTTTTTTTAATTACATAAATGTTTTTGCATCAAACGCAATAATTGTTTTATAAGATCATGTAGTCATTTAATTTATCATTAATGCTATGAACACAACTGGGACAAACGACGAATTATTCGCAACGAATATTCGTCACCAGAAATAGGACGCATTGGTGTATATGGAAGTACGTACACACGATCATTGCGTATACCGAAATTCGTCGTGCGTAACGAACTCTGCGATAGGTTTATTTCTATTTCTTACGCAGACGAACGATGAATAAATCGGGAAAGGGACAGCGCAGCATGATAGCAAAGGTAATATTTATTAAAAATTGTGAAATCTGTAAAGAATCACAGGGACAAATCGCTTATACTGCGAACTTGGCTAAAATTCGCGAAAAAATTGCAAACTTTCAAACACACACTAAAATTAATTTGAAATCCCTAAATGAGTGAGAAAAAACAAAATGTCGGAAAAACACAAAAAAAAATTGCAAAAATTCGAGTAAATTTTTAATATTTCAAAAAAGCCATAAAATTGGTTAAAAGTCCCTAAAACTATAAGGAATGGCAAAAAGTCGGTAAAAATTGTTAAATTAGCGGAAATTTGCGAAAATTTGCTAACAGCACCATGATAGCAAAGTCTAATATTTATTATAAATTATGAAAGCTGTAAAGAATCACAGGGACAAATTGCTTTTATTGCGAACTTGGCTTTAAAAGTCCCTTAAAATATTTATAAGGAATGGCTTAAATATGGTAAAAATTGCTAAATAAGCGGAAATTCGCAAAAAAAAATTCAAAGTCTACTATTTATTATAAAACGTTAAAGCCGTAAAGAATCAGAAAACTTACAGGAACATATCGCAAACATGGCTAAAATTCGCGAAAAATTGCAACATTTGAAATAAAACCCAAAAAATCGTAAATTACAAAGAAATTTTAATAAAATTTATTGCTAGTTAAAAAAGATGAAAATGGATTGAGAAAAATAATAAAAAAATCTAGCCGTCTGAGGTGTTCATTTTTAAAAATTAAAAAAAAATGTTAAGTCACATTAATACCTGGAATTCACGCACTTATTGTGTCTCATTTGACGAACTTACGCAACTAATTCTTGCCGACGAATTCGTCGTAATATGCGAAGTTCGTCGTTCGTCCCAGTTGTGTTACTAGCATAAATTTTAATAAATTTTATTTGTGAAAAAATGTTTAAAAAAGTGATATAAGTGTTACATGCAATACCTATATGAATTGGCCAAAGCTTGTAAATAAATACCTTTAAAAATTATTGTTTTCCCTATAATAAAATTAGAGCAATGCCAGCACCCAGTAATGCTCGTTGGAATTCTGGCACTTTTGTTTTTTATACTTATTTCGGAATATCAATTGCATTATTTTGCTATATGTAAATTTGTATGTGATGCTTAGAAACAAGTTTGGATTTTTGATCATACTATTAACAAAAATAATGTCGGCACACTACAGAAATCATTGTCCGGCTTTAAAGAAGGGACAAAAAACCATCAGCTATTCAGAAAGTTCAGCGAGGCAACCTTCTATTGGACCAAAGACCTATTGGATAGACCTTGCTAAGAACTAGAATGAAAACAGAACTTTAATGTTCAGTTATACGCATAAGAGAAGGTGCAAAATAAGACAACGTTTGTTGCAACACTTTAAACATATCGGACGATATTGTAAAAAAAAAATCGGTTCATCTGAAAAGTCCCAAAATGAGTTGGTATATGAGGAAGATGAAAATGACATTATTGAAATTTTAAACAGTTTTTTGTTTTATGTAAAAAATTTTCAGGTGTAAATTTTTTATTATACATATTCATTAAATCAATGTTATAAAACTAGCTCTTTTGTGTTTCACTGTAGAACAATTTAGCACTTTTAATTTGTCGATTTGGCACTTTGAATTTGAATTCTTCTGGCAAGCATGGAATGAATATGGATAATTTAAGCGATTGAAAATCCGTACTTGAATCAATCTTTCTGTACTTGATTCAAGAAAATCCGTACTCGCCGAACTATTAATATCGCTTCAGATTGATTTGAGTACGAATGGATTGATTTTTTTTGAGTGTAGCGGTTCTTAATAGGTTACAATCTCGAAAGTTCGTCTGTAAATACTATGGGATATGGGTGGGCTTTACCGATTATAAAATTGTGCAAATTCGCGAGGCAGGTAATATTGATCCACAAAAGCAATTTGTAATGTCTTAACATAAGGAATAACGTCGCGACGGCAGCAAAGCCACATCAAATTGCCAATATTCAAGGTCGTACATACATACATACATATCTTAGAACATAAATTGAAAAATATGAGGAAGAGATGTTGCCTGTTATTTTTACTACGAAGAAAAAAATTAGCTCTAAAATATTAAGTTCAGGGGGGTTACTGCGTATTTCGATTGGAAAGAAATAATTTACGAGTTCGAACGATTTGTAGGGTTTTAAAAATATATGTATTTTGACCTTAATTTTATTGAACCAAAAAAAAAAATTCTATTTTATAATACACGAAATTTATGCAGTAAAATAATTTTTTTTTTAGAAAAAATGCAGTGTTTTAAAAAACTGTTATTTGAGGTGAAATTCTGTAAGACAGTTTTGCACTTCAAAACACTGCAAAAAAAAGATAAATCTAAACATTTGGCAACGCTGATTCTAACACATATTTATGCAGGGCACATGTGAATATATTAAGCAATATAAGCAGTTGCCACTGCAATATTTGCCAAACTTATTGCTCCTGATATTCACGTAAATTTGTTTACCTTGCAACTGTGTAAACCAGCATACTTGCACTTATTTGACGTGAGCAAACCATTTTGTTTGCACCTTAAATTTTCAGCTTTTCCGAAACAATTTTTTAAGCAACGCACCTTCCATTTGTCAATATTCCAAGATGCATGACTGGCGGATATTAAAAATAATTTTTTTTATTAATTTACAAGTCGAATTAACAACTTATTTACCTAAAAATTTTTCAGGTAAGTACATATTCCAGTATTTTAGTGATTTCTGCTTATTCCATTTTTTGAAGCTTTTTCTAATTTAATTGTTTTATTTTTTACATAGTTCATCTTTAAACAATACAATTTATAATATTTTTCGATTCAAAGAAAAAATGGTTTACAAAAATGATTAAAAACAAGCATTTAAATTAGAAAAAGCAAAACATTCATGAATATGTTAATATAGTTAGCCCTTAAAAAGCACATTAGGAGTGCTTTGTTTGCATGTTAAAAGAAGGGATTATTGGCAGCAGAAAATAGTGATCCAAACCGGGAACACCCCATACAAAACTCAGGCATCCCATCAGCAGGTTTGAAGCGATTTGAGGTATGAATTCACACATAAAACCTGCTTTTTTGGAGCACATTTTTTACTGGGTTGGAGTGGTAATCCTGCGCTGTTGTTTAGAGTGGAGTTTATTTAATGATTACTGTTTAAATATTCTTCAATTTGGCAATGCCATAAAAAGTTGCAACGTTTTTATGCTTTAACTCTGATAATCTTGCACTAACTTAGACCCTGCATCGTTTGTGCAAAAAAATTGTCTATGTGGTTGTTTTGCACTTTTGCTTTTTCGCAAGAGTGCAACTTTTGACGATAACACCTTTAATATCTTTTAAAACTCCACTTATTTTCTGTGGGAAATGCCTTAAGTTCATTTTTGCTTGGTAGCCGTATTCACTACACAACGGTTGCGAAATTTGTGCTTTGTTTGTTTTGTGATGCTTTTTTAACGATTTAGTTTTCAGTGATGCTTTGCAACACTGCGTTAAGGAACTCAGCGGTTTTTAAGATTTAAAAGGGATACCAGGCTTTATGAGCGATCTTTAGATTTGAAAAGAATTCGTAAAAGTTTCCGACAACTTTTCTTTCCGACGATCAAATCACTTCTTGCCATTTTGTTAAAAACTATTAACATGCCATTCATTAAATTATAAAAGTAGTTAAAAACTGCAAACAAAAAAAATTACTAAAAAAAAGTGTGTGTGTGTTTCTTACATTTTTAAATAAATCCAATCCAAATTGTCATTATTGTGTAGGCTGTTGTTGTTATAAATGACTTAATAATCTAAAATCAAATTGACCATTTTGCACTTGCTAACTGCTATTGGCTGACTGGTTGCTGGCTTGGCTGACTAACTGGCTGTTAGTTTTAATTTACAATTGCGTTTAGTATCAGGAGTTGTTAAAAACTATAACTGCTTATGCTACTGCTGCTGAAACCACTTGTGTGAATAAAAACCGAAATAGAAAAAGAAAAAAGATGTTTTTTTTTTATTTAAGAAAAGAAAAAACATGTTTCGTACGCATTTGCATATTAACACATGCAATGATTCTTGTAACAACTTTTAGTATTCTTTTTGTTTTGATTTTTTTGCTGGTAAATTTTATTTATGTATAAGAAAATTATTAACAAGACAGTTTTTTACTTTTTTTTTTAAATAAAATTTACACAGTTTTTATTAAACATAAAAGATAAAAATCCATGAGAGAAGTTCAATTTAGTTTTTTATTTATAACATGACTATTAACTTTTGACTTAATTATTAACTAAATTAAATGAAAAATGTTTGGGCTTTTTTTATTCCACTTCATTTTACTTACAACATTGTATGATTTGTTTCGCCAAATCGACTTTAACATGATTGAAGGCATGACATTGTGAATTTATGTTAATTTCTTTGAACATTTATTTCGTGATTAAGTTTTTTTTTTGGTTTTCTTTTGTATTAAACTTACGACTTGTCAATTTTTTTTGTAAAAAAAAGTGGTGAGGTTTGATTTGAAGAAATTTTTCCTGACTATTTTACGGAAGCGGAAAAACAATTAAGGTGATTTTTTTAGGTTAAAGGAAGTTTGTGGGTAATTAGAATTGTGTGTGGTCTTGATAAAGAACAGCTTAACTAATTTGCTAAGCATTCATATATTTAAAACAAATTAGAGCGCTATTTTCAGCTGTGCCGAATTTTTTATACCCTCCACCGATAGTTAGAATATTTCAGAAGTGGGCTCTATAAAATATTAACGAATCTTTATAAAAACTGACATCAGTATTATAATCGGACGCGGTTTATGCCCTTGTTAAATTATTGGCCGACCATCAGAAAGTTTTATGCTTTTATTTGTACAAAACTCAATTTGAACCAGTGTTCGAAAATTAACCAAACATCATTTTGCATACGGTTTACACACCCAGAAATTATATTTTTTTTAGTGTTTGTGTATAAGCACACAACCTTTATTACCGTTAATTAATATGTTGTTGTTGTTTTGTTTTATGTTTTTGTAAAAAATTTTTTTGTTTTTTTTTTTTACCAGCCAAAAGGGCGCTGTGTTCAACTGAAACGTATGAAAATTTATGTATTAAGCCGAACACAACAAAGTTTGCGGTTTTTTGGAAAAATAGAATGCAAAAAAATGTTCTCATCATTATGTTGAGTTGGATAAGTACAGTATTATTTTTGTGTACGAAGATCACAAACTGAGAAACGTATTTTTAGGGTATTTATTACTCAAACGCTATAAGCGTTTTTGTTTTCCACATTTTAATGGTGCAAAACACTAAAGAACAGTATATATTGTTTATAATCGAAAACTGGATTTAAACCGATTTGATTAAAATATCATTATTCGTAACAGTATTTAATTAACATTTTCTGTAGCGTTTTTTATATTTTTAAGTGCTTTTTAGAAGCCTGCTTTATATGGTACCAAATGGTAAATTATGGACCAATAATCAAAAATTGCTTGGTGTTGTTTCTGATCGCATAAAGGTTAATTGGAAGAAATTTTGCCGCAATATCTATATTTGCTACGGTTTAAGGCGCACTAAAATATTTTCTGAGAGTTGGTTCTATATGGGCTCTATGGTAAATTATAGACCGACCCCTACGAAATTTTGTACTATGATTTCTAGACCATTAAAACTTCGACAAAAGAATTATTCGTTATGGTTTCAGGCTTACTCAGGCTTTAAATGGGGCCTATGATAAATTGTGGACGCATCTTTACGAGATTAAGTAGTATGATTTGCAATCACATAAAACGAATTTTGTGCAAAATCCGTTTATTTACCCACCATTTATGTAAGTTTTTTTTTTACAAAATTATAAATTTGTAAGAGTGATTGTTCCACATTTCGATTCATAACTATTATCCTACTGGACCGATTTTACTGGATTTCAATACCAAAGTGCTAAGAGGAACTAGAAAAATTTTAGACAAATAATGTATTTGTTTTCCTTTTAATTGTTAAAGCCAGAATTGTGTTATTTTTATAGAAGACTTTTTAAGACGATTTTTTTTTAGTTTATGTCAAGAATTTTAAAAGAATTTTATTTTGAAAAAAAAAAATTATATTTATTCGTAATGAATAGTAATGACACATTTTTTAATTTAAAGTTTTTCAATAATAATAAATTACTTTTTAATTGGGTTTTTATCAAATAATATTTTTTAAAGCGTAGTGCACCATACACAGCACCACAAGCTCGTCCCATCAGCAAAATATCAAATTGTGTTTGAAATCGCTGCAGCAAAGATAACAATCACACCGCAAGCACATTCACGGTTCATCAGCTAGCCCAATCACTTGATTGCGCATGCATACTGTAGTCTTGCAGGGGGCCCTTAAGATTCTGCATATCCGATTATAGCACTCTTAATTGTTTTATATAATTTAGCTTTTTAATAAAATAAAAAAAATACCTTTCAATTCAGCCAACCACTAAAAAAACTCTGTGGGATTTAAAAGATTTACAACATAAGGGCGGATGAGTGTGGGGCCACGAACTCCGGATGCAGGATTGCCAGGCAATTGCGGAACCATATATGGATGAAGGGCGTAAAATCAATGACTGAAAGGGACGTATCACTTTTGGCATCTGTTTTCAACGGACACCGTCTTACAGGTAGGTATGCACAGCGTCTGGGAGCCAGACAATATGATAATCGCCGAAGCTGCGTTGACGAAAATGAGCAGGAGGACTTAGTATACCTCTTCTGTCACCTTTGACGGATTGTATATCTCTAGCGTTGAACTGGAGTAAATTTTAAACTTCGTCAAACGTTTGGGTTGGTTCTACGGTGGAGGTTCTGTTCAGTGGAACTCCATGGTATCACAATGGATAAATGAGCCTAAGTGTGTCAGATGGGTACTGACTGCCATTTCCACCTAACCTAACCTAAAAGCTTTTTCAATAAATAACCAGCGTTTCCATTTTCTAAAGATTTCAATCGTTAAGTTAAATGTACTTTTATTATAAACTTTATTTATCTTAAATCCAACTAGCAATTCCAATGCTTAAATATATATTTTTACTAAAAGCTTTAGTTCTAAATTAGTATTAAAGTAAGAAGTTCTTGAACAATTTTCTATCCAATATTTTTTTTAATTTAATCTCTGCTGATGCATTTGCTGTACACACGAAATTCAATTTAACGAAGTTTTTTTTCACCCAACTTTTGTCAAATTTTCAAATCTTTGTTTTTAATATAATGTGTACATATAAAGTTTTTTTCCGGATTACTAGTTTGTTTTTGTTCTTTCTTTTTTGTAGCTTTTATATTGGAAGCTGTTTTTCTAAAGCACATGCTTGACTTTAGTTATCTTTAAGCAACAACAACAATATGACCAAACAGACAACCAGCCTGTTGCAGTAGTAACAAAAAAAAAAAAAACAATCTCTGCAACAGACCAGCCAGCAACAACATACACGTAGTAACAACATAAAGCCAGACGGACGGACTAACAGACAGACAGACAGACTACAAAAAACATACAAGCCGCCTCATCAGTTTCATCAATTGCTGCTCATACAACAACTGAATATTGAACTGCAATATCCTGTAGCTTGTTGTTGGTTGTAAGTTTTAAAACTTTGTTGTACTTTCGTACATGTGTTTGTCTGTTTGCTTAATATTGTTGTTGTTGAGGGGTTCACATAAACATGTTGTTTTTGTACATGAATAATACTCGTACAAAGTAGACTGTGTTAAAGTCGTATCGTAGCATGTAACAACAGTAGTTGCTGTCGCTGTGGTTGCTGTTAGTGTTGTTGCAGGTTTGTTGCACAAAACAGATGAACAAAAAAATTGCAAACCCTAAATAACTTATTGCATTTTTCGAGTGTTGATTCTGTATTCCATTTAATTAAGACATCAAAAAGAGTTTAGTTTGACTTAAGAGATTTCCTAGAATTTCGATAGTTCAAAACTGATTTAAACAAAAAGTTAAACTTTTATTTTTTTTTTCTTAATGTCGTTTTTGGCTCAATGTTGTTAAAAAAAAATGTTAAAACTATACTCTGGGAAGTTGTTGTTATTGTGTATTTTGCATTCACAATGTTTATTTTTTCCAGGTTTTTTTCTGTTTGTTAGATTTCAGATATCATGTTGCAGAAGAACCTACGAAAAAAATTAAAGTTTTTGAACTCATTTTAGTTTGAAAAAAAAATCCATATAACTAAAAGTATCTAGATAAACATATTGTGGTGGTTTTTATTTACATACTTTTTTACTTCTTTTTTTTTGTTGAAATTTTTTTTAAAATTTTAGTGGGAGCAAATTATTTGTTTCTAAGCTACACACATACATATATATACATACATACTTACACATATACAAATTTTTTAATAAATGACCAGCATTTTTTTAAATAAAAATCGATATTAAACATTGATTCTGCCAACTTTTAGGCTGCAACCAAACTCAAAAACTGTACTTTAAAGGCTCTTCTCATTTATAAGAATAAGATTTTGAGTACAAACTTTTATACAATTTTGGTGAAAAAGTCTAATGAGAATTAAAAAAAAAAAAATATTTATACACAACAAAAATTTTATAAAAGCTTTTATGAAAATGAAATATTAAATAAGCTTTAAAAAAAACGAAAATAAAAAAATTGTTTCAAGGTATGTTCCGACCTAAAGACTAGTTTACACTAACACACAAGTCAAACGTATTCCATATTCATTTGTGAGATTTTTAACAAGTTTTTTGGATTCCCTTAACTTTATTTGTAAGAAGTTGTATAATGTAATTTAGAAATTGTTGAATTAAGTTTGGTCTAACAAATGTTTTGCAAAAGCAAACAATCTTTTAATAAATCTAGTGGTTACGTGTAGGAGGTCAAATATTTGATAGGTGTAAACATAGCTTTACAATCATTTTAACAAATTTTGAATACAAAAGCTTTTACAACACGTACATTGTACAGGCTTAAGGCTAGTTTACATAAGTCTTACATATTCCATAATACGTAAGACGTATTATGGACTTATTACACATTGCATTCAGACTTTTAGATATTTCTTGAGGTTTTGACATGTATTAATACAAATTATAAAGGTTTAAACTAGCCTTTAATAAATTTAAAGAAGATATTCAGGTATGTGATGTAAAAATGAAACGATATATTAATTATCGCACACAGAGAAAAAATAAGGTTGGGCAACTACACTATTGGGGGATTCACAAGGTATCATAAAGACATAAGTATTAAAATAATAACATGAAAATATAATGCTGTTGTGAACAACCCCTCATAATTGGGTTTGCTATTTTGAATTTAAGTCAGCTGATTTAAAACAAATATAAAAATACCCCATATATTTATAGTAAAAATATATTGTTGTCGTACACAAATAATTGTTATTTTTATTTAATATCATCAATATTATAGTTACTGTAATCATTTCAACGCTTATCGCAATTATAAATTTGATTATTGTTGACCGACAAATAATAATTTTTCTAACAACTAAATAATGATAACTTTGAAAACATATTAATTCACTCATAACCATTTCATGATAACTTTCTATACGTGTAATCATAGATAGCATCCTTAAGATGCAATCAAAATATATTTACTCCAATAATATTTTTTATCGTCATTTGTAAAATAAATTTGTATCAGTTGTGTCGTTTGTTATAAATATGCCTATTGAATTATTTGTTTAAAATTTAAAAAAATATCCATTAAAAAAAATAAGTTAAAAAAAATAAAGAAATTGTATTTACATTAAAAAAAAAAAATTGTAAAGAGCCACAAAATAAAAAATCGTTGCAAAAAATTTAAATTTTTTTTATTGTTGTGACAGCACCACTGTTTCATAATAGGATTACTTCTAAATTTGTTATGATTAAGATGACAATAATATGATTACTTCTTATCTTATTTTGATTAACATGACAATAATATGATTATTTCTTAACTTATTATGATTAACATGATAAAATTATGATTACTTCCTAACTTATTATGATTGAAATGAAAATAATATGATTAATTCTTAACTTATTATGATTAACAGGATAAGAATATGATTAAGGGAAAAATATTATGATGCAATATTACGAATATATTTGGTCATAATATGATTGAATAATAATCGTAATATGGTGGCTACAATCATGAATCTTATCATAATACGTTGCTCTTAGAATATGTTCACCACAACCATGTTTTTTCTTTGGGTGCGTAAAAAGTATCTTTAAACATTGATTTCTAGTACATTTTCCTCTTAGTTTCTGTTTATATTCTTTTAGATTTAATATTGGTTATCTTAATTGGACTGTATTTTGAACAAAAAATTAACCCCGTTATTTTTAAAAAATATTTTAATTTAATAAAAGGTTTTTTAAAAAATTTGTGATAGAGAAATCATTCCATACACCTTTTATAAACTTAAATATTTTTTTTTATGAATGAGGCACTTTTTCAAGGTTTCAAGGTTTTTAAGACGCTTGAAATTTATCAAACCTTTTAAAAGCAATCGTTTTGGAATCGATAGATTTTTATCACATCCTTGATTATAAAAATTTCTTTTTATACCTCCAAAACTTTTACTTATAGTTCGTCATTCCGTGTGAAACTTTTTTAATATTTATTTAATGCTAGGAACACAACTGGGACGAACGACGAATTTTGTCCAGCACGACGAATTATTCGGAAGAAATTCGCTGTATAAATTCGGCGTATGAAACACAATAACGACGAAAAAACAAAATGGAAATAAACTATTTTGTATAAACAAGAAATAGTGGTACCATATGAACAAAAAATACTTTAGAAATAAAACATTAAAAACAACTTAACTAAAATACTTTTTTATTGTTAATTTTTTTTCAGCTTGTATTTTATATGATATTCAGTTAAAATTTTACAATTTCTAAAGAAAAAAGTAACTTTATTTACTAAAACACATACCATTTTGAAACAATGGTATGTGTTTTACATGCCGAACAAACGAAACAAACTTTGCGATGTCAGATCCAATAAGAAAATTATGCAGCTGTTTCAATGAAATGTATAACTTTATCGACTATTCTCTGAACATAAATATCATAAAAAGCAATATCATATTATATTTAAATCAATAATGTTTATACTAATTGTTCTTTCTTTGCTTAAAAAAAATAAATTATTATGTTAATACATTAAGATAGTCTGTAAGGAATTTGTCCATAGACTTAAATTAAATAAATAAAAAAAAAATAAATAAAAAAAATATGGTAGCCATACTGATTTGTTCGTCGTTCGCCGGCGTAAGAATTAGAATTAAATCTATTTAAAGTTTAAAACGTCCGGCGAATTTTCGTCGGCGCCCTGATTGTGTGCATTTTTATATACACAAATATTTTTTATTTTTGGCGACGAATATTTGCGGCCAAAAATTCGTCGTTCGTCCCAGTTGAGTTCCTAGCATAAGACCTCATAAATTATATATATTTTGGGTCGTAATTGGCGGTCTAATTGTTTCTAGTTCTCCTAAGCAGTTTGGGTTCAGTTGAATAAGAGATGAATCCAAATGTGCAATCACCATCATTACAAATTTATATGGGTATCGTGATTACATTGTCATTGTCATTGTGCAAATTTGCAATGTGTATATTTGCAGTGCATATTATGATTGATCGTGAGCATACCACTTTTATTTTTTGTGCAAATATGGTATTTTTCTAAAAATTTATTCTGGCAACACTAAAAACTTCTGGCAGCACTGCAAAAAATCTGCATTTGTTTACAATTATACACAAGCAAATTAAAATAAATTTTTTCTTTTTAATTAACTTAAATTTAATTCTCTATTTTATAATAACACCTACGAAAGTGTTGAATTTATAAGTTTTCTTAAAAACAATATGGCGCTCCATATGTCAAATGTTATTGTTTACATTTGTTTTCAACGTAGCAAATATGCACTACTAATCTTGCTCATGGTTTTTTTAGTGCAAACGAAGTAAAATACAGCAAATTGCATATACGTACATTTTGTTGTTGTGTTGTGCAAATGTGTGTATTTTTGCACGCATTTGCATCGTTTGCACACTTTGCACTACCGATCGTGATTTCCCTTTATAATTTTGTTACAAAAACTAACATAAATAGTGCACATCTTGATATACAATTTTTGCACAAATTCGTTCTATATGACTAGAAATCATTCCACAAAATTTCTTTAGTAAGCTTAAAACCGTAACGAATAACGCTATTGTTATAAATTCTGGTCTTTCGCAGAAAAAACAATGTAAAATTTCGTGAAGATCGGTCTATAATTTACCACAGGTCTCATATAAAGCCCACTCCTGATATATTCCAACTGTCGGTGGAGGGTATTAAAGATTCAGCAGAGCCGAATATAACACCCTTACTTGTTTTAAAACAATCATAAAAAGTGACTTCAAAAACTTATGAAAAGCTTAAGTAACGATTTTCTGCAAAATGTCGCCATACAGGTTTAATACTAAAAATGCAACTCATTTATTAGGGATTTAATCAAAACTTGTGTTTTTATAAAATATTTATCTTCAACTTTTGTATATTCATAATAAGTATTTTAAAGTTTTTTTTATTAACATTTTACTGAAGACTTTTACAATCAAATCAAATAAAAAAAAAAGGAAAAATAATTCATGAAAACCTCTGTCACATTAAAATCTCTAAGAAAGTTTTTACAACAATCTATAAATATTGATGTTGTGGTTTTATATTAAAATGTCATAAAGATATTTATAAAAGCTCTCGTAAATATTTTACTTCTTTTAAATCAAATAAACTTTTTGTGGAAAATAACTTAAACCAAAATTAAACAAAATTTTAAGAAATGCCGTTATATATTTCGAGAAGGCATTAGATTTTCTTTTATAAGTGTTAAAAGGCTTTAATATTATCTTGTTTAAAAGCTTTTATAAAAGCAAAGAGCAAAATAAACCTAGCAAAATGCTTGGCAAACACACGCGTTGTTTGTGTTTGCCAATAAACAACACAAATATACTTCGAACAAACATTAATTTTTAATTTTTTTTAGTTTTCAATGAATGCAGACGCCGATAGAGCTGAGGCAATTTTGTGTCTTTTTGCTTTAAACGGAGAAGAAATATAAAATAAAGGCAAGCAATACTGCTAAAAAAATTGAATTTACTATTTAAAATTATTTGAATGTTTCTTTTTCTTCACTCTGCAAAGTTTTCGCTGAAATGAATAAATTTAGCATTAGACGCCACAAAAAGTTTGACAAATATCCAAAATGTCTGCCAAAGATTCAACATTTTTAATATTTCTACAAACATTGCTTCAAATGTTTGTCCAAATAGCCCAATTAACAACACAAAATATTTGCACAAACGTAAAATTTTGACATGTTTGCCAAGCCATTTGTGTGGTTTATTACGCCCTTAATGGGGAAAAACTTCCAAAAACCTTATTTTTAAAAGGTTTATGTAAATGTTTATCCTATCTTTTAAGAAAAACTAAGTATTTAAAAAAAAATCTTTTTTAAAACATTGTAAAAATACGCTGTCAGCTGTTGGCGAAACGCAAACAGACAGAAACAAAAAGAAACAGAGTGGCCAGATTGCCAACGGCGCTGGTATGCCCGCGTTTAGCTCGGCTGAAGCTCGCCGGATGGGGTGGTTCTTGCTGGCAATTTGTACCATACACACACACTGACACAAAAAATCATACCAGCTAATGGTTTGTTTTATACAATTTTAGGGGCTAAAAGTAGTTGTACATCTCCCTACCGGTCATACCTATACACCAACGCATGTTGCGGCTAAATAAAAAAATTCCGGAAAGATTTTTATGAACGCTTTAAATGAACATTAATCATTAAAAGTTTTTTCAATAGAATAAGCTTTTCGTTAATCACAGACAAACTTAGAATAGTACGATTTTTGAAATTGCTTTTCTTCGAGTAGACACTTTAATATATACATACATAACATCAAACGATAAACTTTCCAGCTAATTCATAAACGTTACGTAGTCCTAAACGTTATTAAGTTTTCTGACAAATATTTATTGTAAACTCAAATTTTACATTTTTCAAGCCTACAATTAAACCCTTAGACTAGGCTTGCCAGGTTCAAAGTTGAACAGTTCTGGAAATTCAATAACAAAAAATCTGGATTTTGAAAAGTATTCCTGAAAATTAAAAACTTTCTAATAACCTTTTATACAGCGCACCAAATTGCTTTATCGACCTAAACTTTATATTAAGTATACATAAAAATATTACAAAATAACTTTAACTTTTAATTGCATGGTTGTAACCCCGTGGAATTTAACTCTCGAACTGAATGTTGCTTTGATTTTGTCTTTTATTCTTGAGCTGCGGTAAAATATGGTATTAAAGTTAAGGGAATAGGATAACTCTGTGTCTTCCTAATCAGTAGTTATGACTTAACTGCATTTTGTTTAAGTGCACTTTTGACCTAACAGCACAAAATGAATCATTTTTGTCACTATTCTTTCTATACCTGCACATTTGGAATAAATGCCCAAACTTTTTGATATTTTAAAACCATTTTCATACAAAAAATCAAAGTTAGCAACACTTTGACTTAACTGCACAAAATACATATTTTCTGTTATTATTCTTCGAAATCCTTGTTTACGTTCCTTTGTATACCTGCATATTTATAATTTTTTTGGGCAGCTTTAAAATATTTTCATATAAAATATCAAAGTTATCTGCACACATGAAATAACTATGGTGACCACTTTTTCATATAATTATCCAATTTTATAAAATGTTAACCAAATTAAACGCTCTAAAATTAGAACAGTGTTCTAATTTCTGGAATTTTTTTTTCATTTTTTTTGTTTTGTAGGTACATATTTGCACTACAAATTATTTTTTTCGCTCTTAAAGTAAAAATAAAACGGGGTATCACCGAGTTATTGGTGGTATGTAAAATTCGGTCATATGCGTATGAACGTTATATGCTTGTACAAATTTGGGTCAGTTGATAACTGAAGGTCAAAGTGAAGCTTTCATACGTGTGAGAGATAAAAAAAATATATATAGGTATAATAAGATCAATTAATTAAATTTAATTAAATAAAACCTGTTTTGAGTTAAAGTGAAGCTTACACAACTATTCACATCTATCACTATTTCATTCTACCTATTTTTATATATTTCTGTAAAAAAATGTCCCGAAAATTCCAACTTTTCAGAAATTCGAACTGTCCGGTGCACAAAGTGGTTCTAATTTGTAAGATTCTACTGTATCTACCTATAATTACTTTTATTTTAGTCTAATGTAGGTACCTTTTTAATTAAAACATACTAATAAACTTAACCCAATTTTACTTCAAAATTACCTTTTTTTACCGTTTATTTTCTTAAATACCTTTTTATGACACTTTTTCGAAATTTTCAACGACAACCCTGGATAAAACTCTGTTTAACTCTTCTCATTTCATATCATACAAAATTTAAACCGGATTATATAAATTGTTATTAAAAGTTCAATAAAATGTTGTATGTTTGCCATAAATCGTGACAATCTAAGATTTACGACACTCTGAAGAAAAAAGTTAACCTCAAACAACACAAAACAACAAATTAATAATAATAATAACAATAATCATCAACAAAACAGCAAGTGTTGGTAATTATGAGCTGTAAACGGCAACACATTGCCAGCAATAACACTTACCAAACAACCGCAACAACGTCAACAAATAACACAAAAACAACCAAACCTTAAAACACTTGCAACTTCTTTTTCTTACGACAGCCGAGAAAAAAACAAAAACAACAAAAAGCGACGGCTTAAAGACAAAAAACTTAAATTTTAAATGGTTCTTTAAATTGCTAACAAGACGCACGTTCCATACACACTGAAAGAGCAAAAACAACAACTTAAAACACGATGAAAACACTAATATTACATTTAGACAACACAAACTGAGAGTCGCACAGACACACTCCCTCCAAAGTGCACGGAATATTAAAAAAAGAAGTAGAGGTAGAGGTAGTTAATACCCAACAAAGGTTTCTGTTTTTGCCGGTCGGCATTTGTGAATACAACTAAAAAAAATCACAAGAAAAAATATAAAAACACATCATTACCTACCAATTAGGAGGCTGTAGAATAAAAACTTACCAACTTTCAATACATGTTGTATTTAAAAAGTTTACACTCTTTTGGTGGCACAATAAGCATGACAACAAATGTGTACCACCAACAAAGTGAAGTGATGGGCGCAATGTGAAGCAGGCTAGTACGTTTAATAATTTAACGTTTTTCGGAAAAATAAATGCACTGAGAAAAATGCGTTAATGTCCAATACACTATTTGAAAATAAAAATTTTGTACTCTTCTTTACAGCCATGCCTAAACAAGAGCGGAAAGCGTTTTCTAGCTGTCAAAAATTCTCATGCCCATACAATTTGTATGAAGCATCCCTAAATAGCGCGGCGTCAACGCTTTACAATTGGAAAATCCGATTTTGACAGCGCGTTTATTAGTGAAGTTGGCCGCTATTAATAATAAACAATGACAATTTAGCTATTTTTTGTCAATCTAGCGGGTTTTTCTCTCCTTTTTATCTATTATATGGGTTTTATTAACCAAGAAAGTTAACACTACTGTTTGTGGCACAACGTTGACGCTCTTGTTTAGGTATGGCAAATCAGCGCAAAAGCTTAGCGGAAGAAAACGTTCCGCCTTCCGCTCTTGTTTAGGTACGGCTGTTAGTGTTCGGTACGGTAGACATATGGAAAACACAAATGCTAAGAGAGTTTGTGTATTAAAAATGTAACTTAAAAAAACTTTTAAAGGTATCTGAAAAATCTTTAAATCTTTTAAGAGCGGGTTTTTTACTTAGAGTTTAAACCAGGATCAATAGTAAGATTTGTTAATCTTATAATAAAATTAATCTAGCCTTAATCTTCTGTGGCGTTTTTGAGTGAAAGATTAAAGCTTTTAGCATTGCCATATGAATTGACAATACTTTTATGTATAAGTATGTATAAGTTTAAAACAAATACCAAAAATTGTCATCAAATTACTGTTCTTAATGTGAAAAAGAAGAAGAAAAGGCGAGAATTTTGTATTGTGTTATATAATATTATATATTTATTCTTATTTGACCTTTATTTTATAATTACTTTTAATTATTTAAGCTTGAGGGTGGAATATTTAATAAAACTTTAAATAAAAAAAATATAAAAAATATTTCCTTTCATAAGCTGTTCGTACTTTTGAAAGTTCTGTCGCAAGTTTAAACCGCCAACTTTGGGCGTTTAAGCTTGGAAACAAAATGAAATAATCGACTACCCAAAAACGAATTTCAAAGATTAGTTCTAATGTAATCGCTGATCTTTATGTCAAAAACTGGCTCTAAAGCACACACAGTGTTTGTTAAACGATCTCATAAATATTTATAACTTTTTGTTGTTTTATTTTAAAGCTTTAAGGAGAAACCTATTAAGCTTTAATGATATGCTTTTAGACAATTTATAAGCAACTTTAATACAATTTATAAGTTTAACAATGCCGTTTCACCTTATTCAAAATACAACATAACAACATTTTTTCGAGAAGCTTATAAAGCTTTTAAAAACAGTTTATTTAAAGCCAAAACAAAATTTAATAAGCTTTTACAAAAGCATACAGAGATTTTATAATTACATCCTAAAAGTTCCAATTCTTAACAAATGATGTTTTTAATAAAAAGTTTTTAAAATCTATAGCAAAACTTTTACAGCTTTAAAAAAAAAAGACTTAAAGCTTTTTAATTTTTTAAGTGTATAAGCATATATTTTGCACGCTATAATGTTTGTATTATTCGTTGGCTTGAATCGCCAAATACTCTATAAAACAATAACAAATATCAAAAGACAACAAAATAATAAAAAAAAAGAAAAAAGAAAAGAGGTTACGCCTAAGTCGGCTTGGCTTGTTGGCGCTTACATTTAAGGTTGGTTGTTCCATTTGTCTTATGTCTCGTTTAAGTATCGACAATAACCGAAACCGACATATTAAAAGGTTTTAAGCCGAAAAAATTACCTGCTTGACAAGAAAATAACAATAATATTGAATGGTGATGTTGCCTCTGTCGCAGTTTTCTTTTTTGTTCTACAAAGAGAGCTACATACCTACACTTTTTTTAAACAATTCCTTTCAATAAAGCTTTTGTATAAGGCTGGGTTAGGGGGGAAAGCAAAGTGCAGGGGATGAAAATAATAACGCGAATAAAACTCCTGACTCCTTTGATGAATATTTTGTTCTTAAATACACTAATAAAGGTTGAATTTATATGAATATACTACGAATGTATGTGTATAAATTGTGTTTTCAGTAAGTGAAGTTTTCATTTCATCAGTGCTGTGACTCTGTTTTTTTTTTGTAGTCTGGTGTGGCTTGGTGTTGATGAAGTGAAAAAACTGTTGGTTGTTTAACATCATGTTCGTAATAATGTTAAGTGATTTTTATGCAAAATTACTGTTGCCTGGCTGAAAGGATGCCTGCTGCCTGCCTGCCTAGTCTGTTTGCCATTCAGCCTGTTGCTCTTGATGTTGATGTTTTAATGAAGTGATGTTGTGTTGATGTCGTTGATTGTTTTGTACTGCTGACGACGACAATGATGCCGATGACGTTGTGAATGGGTTTGATGATGACGCGTTGCTAATGCTTTTTACCAATATCTGTTGGGGTTTTTTGCTTGAATTTTATTAATTTTGCTGTTGTTGTTTATGCTTCAAAAGCTGTTGTGATGTGTTTGTTTTGCTTGTATACGCTTGTATATGCTTATAAGCATGAATTAAATGTTTGTTAAATAAAATAATAAAAAAAACCGCATGCAAGGAGGAGCATTTACTAAATAACTTGATCATTATTCGTGCATCAATTAGTTTTTTATTGCATTGATACACATACTGAGTAGAGTAGAAATAAATAACTTTGATATTTTAAAATTTATAAGGTACCTACCTATGAAAATTATTCGGTTAATAAGGTTGGCTAGTTATGGTAATTTAATTTTTTATTATTTATTATGTTTTTTACAACTTAATAAGGCAGTTTAATAGAACACTTTTAAAAAAGACGAACAAAGATCACAAGTAATTGTGGGCGTAACAAGAAAGCTTGATATCTATCTAAATAATTAATAGGAAGGTAGGTATAACTTAGTTTATTACTTTGCAACAATGTTTGAAATACCTACTTTAAAACTGATTTTTTAAAGTATCTTACAAACTTTTTCTAATTACAAAGTAAAACTTAGCTAACTGTTATTAAAAAAACTGTAAAACAAACAACAATAAAATAGAGCTTCAAACGTCGTTAAAGGTTTGTAAGGGAGAAATTAAACTTTTACATTTCTTCCGCTTACCATCTCGCTTTGATTCCGCTTTGAAGCAATAAATTTTATGTGTGGTTTATAGAACACGGGCGCCAAACTCGTCCGTTCAACTTACATTTAAAACAAAAACAAATTTCGAAATACAGTTTTTGTTTTTAATGTAAGTTAAACAAAATTATTTCTTATGTATTAATATTTGTATTCGTGGATCAAATTAAACTGTTGAGTTTTTTCCTTTGTATTGCTTCTTATCATTTATTTTTATTAAGATCAATATATTTCGAACATACAGTTCATCTTCAGGATCTACATTTTTCTCTCTCTCAAGAAGAGAGACGTTAAGCTACATAAAATAAAGTTGTCCACACAAAAATGTTTCGAAAAAAACGGGTGAATTCAGCTTAGTGCTGTGCAATACGATAAAAAATTTTATTGGGGAAAAAAGTTTTGCTTAATAATTTTTGTTAAAGCTTTTTAAAAACAATTTAAAATTTAAATATACATAATTGAGGGATTCAAAAGGTAGTCAGTCATATGCCTAAAAATAATAAATAATAAAAATCAAAGAATAACTTATTGAAGAGCTTAAAAAAAACATACAATTAGCCATGTCACAGAGTACAATTCCGTTCGAAATTATTTTGTTCAGAATCGAAGAAAACATAGTTGTATATTGATAGAAAGTGTATTTTGATAGTTTTTTGGCCTTTCAGATACAGAAAACTCCCATTTCGTTCATGAACACAAAAATGGTTTCATTCCGAAAAATGTTTTCATAATTTTTTGCAGCACCAAAATACGGAATGAATTGCGTTTCCGAACGGAATTGTACTCTGTGACATGGCTGAATATTTATATAAAAAGAATAATTTCAATAAAATAAAAAAATCTTGATATACTTTCGAATCCGTTTACAATGCACCAATAAGTAAACAAATAAAAAAACAGCTGACAGGAATGGCTTCTGTAACGCGCGTTGTGTAACTTGCAATTTTTCATGCGCTAAAGTTTTTAAACGCACGACAAGCGTCGACGAATAAACGCGTGTTATGTACTTCTACCTTAAGGGGTCTGTAAAAGGTCAAAATGCAGGCGAGTTCACTCGTTTACGTTTGCTGGACGTAATATACGCCGTCATATCTATTTTTTTTTTGACTTTCCATCCAGCATCGTCTGTGACACCGACGAACATACGAGCACATTTTCACTAATACTTACTACCATCGCGCTTGATGAGAAATGCTTGACCGTGTACATTTAATGTTTTAGGACTTTTTCAGGGCTGTGGAGTCGGACTCGGAGTCGGAGTTGAAGAGTCGGAGTTGATGTTTTTGTGCCGGAGTCTATGACAAATATTTTCCTATTAAACAGGATTTTAAACCAAAAATTATAAGAATTAGGTTTAAAGTTTATTAAAAACAACTTCCAAATTCTTGCGTTTTGCGTTTGCGATTTCCAGCACACCCCTGATAAATTTTGCTACATAATCAATAGCCTGTCATTTGGAAACAGCACATTAATGTTTGCGTACGGTAATTGCTTCTCAAAAACTCTAATTTTTAGAAGGCCGTACGGTAATGAAAAATAAAAGTTACTCAGTGATGTTAACTTTTTTAACTCATATACATTTAGCATCAAGATTATAATAGGAGTCGGAGTCGGAGTCGGAGTCGCACTTAAAAAATTTCAGCATTTGGAGTCGGAGTTTGTACTTTTTTCGGACGACTCCACAGCCCTGCTTTTTTTGTATGAAACACAACAATATTTTTTTTGACTTTTGTAAAATATTAGGACATTCAGATATTTGGGGGATTCACAAGGTGTGCTATAATGTCATAATGTCCTTAATAATCTATTACAATTGTTTAACAAAATATTGTTGTGTTTCAAACAAAATAAAAATTTTAATGCTGTGTTCTTTGATTCGTCATAACAATACTGGGGGTCAACTCTCTATTGCGATGCGAAAGAAAATTGTAGCAAATCTAGCGATTGGTACTCTTTAATATGCTTGTGCATATGTCTTTCGCATCTTTTAATTTTTTTTTCTTTTCCTGATCATCACTTTATTTTATTTAAATTTTCTATTTTCAAATATTTTTACACACTTTTATTACTGTAAATCCGCGTTATCTTTAATTTTTATTGCCACTATTCAGCTTCATTTTCAGAAAATTTTGCGAAATTGATAGAGAGCACCAAGTTGGCATTTAGCTTTTGCATCGAAATTGTTTTCGCATCGGAATAGAGAGTAGACCCCCAGTAAAAATCTAAATTATAAGCGCTTGCCCACATCAATCATATATATTTCTTGTAATTATTTTAAGACATATGACTTTACAGCTTTATGAAAACCTTGTGAATCTCCCAAATATTTTTTATAGAAGCTTTTTAATAAAGTTTTTTTATGAAGTAAAGCTGAACAATGATGCTTCTTTAAATTTGCGACTAGCACAGTGCAATTAAAAGTTTAAATAAAAGTTATGAATATTTTTGTTTATATATTTAACAAATTTCAAAAGGTCATTTACTATTAAATATAACTTAAATAAGAGAAAATCTTAAAGCTTTTAAGCACAATATCAACTTTATGTAAATTATTTATTCCGATGACTTTGTAAAGCATTTGAAGTACCTAAAAAAATCAAAAGCCATGTTCAGTACAAACTTTGCAAAAAAAAAACTTTAAAAAATATATTTTAAAAAGGTTAAAAAAAAGCTTTAAAAAAGTTGTACAGTTACAAATGATACAAAGCTTTTGGTGAATTTATCTTTTCTTATTTTAACTGATTTTATTAGTTAAAGCTTTTTTTTGTTAAATTAATTTGCTTTCTATATTTAAAACCAAGAGCTTTTCTTAAAGCTTTTTCAATTTCGTGAATTTCTGCTTTCCAAAAAAGCGAATTTTATAAGCTTTTTCCATTAATTCTAATAAATATTAAGTAGTTGTAAACACTTTTTTTTTCAACAAATCGCTAATGTAGCTCCATTTATGTACTGATGATCTCATTCAAATACAATAAATAATAAAATTAAAAATCTTTTTGTGTAAAACAAATTGACAACTTTTCAAAAAAGAATATCACAATGAAGCAAAATAACAAAACAAAATAAAATACAAAAAATTATATATATTTTATCAGTCGTGACCTCAACTTTTTATAGTTTTTTTTTTCTTGGCAACACAAAAAATATATCCTCGCCTTAACTGCAGTTAACTGAAACTCAAATTATATTCCTGGCTTTGTATGGATGAATTGTTGTATATGAAATTGTACGTGGTACGTAAAATTTTAGTAGTATATGAACTTGGCGAATGTGTGTGATTTGTTGTGCGATTTCACACAAATTTGTTGCATTATTGTTTTCGCGCAACCTTTAGTTTGTTTTTTTTTGCTTTTTAGAGTTATTTGGTGGGTTAACGAAAAAGTTGGAGCTGATTATTGTTTGGAAATTGGAGGATAACAATGCAACAAAAAACACTTACGAAAAAAACTGAAACAAAATAATAGAGTGAGAGAGAGAGAGAGGGAGAGAGAGGGAGCACAGGATTGGGAAGATGGTGTAAAGAAAAAAAGTTTGTATTTATTTTCGCCTGGTATTTGTAGGAAGGCGCAAGTATGATGTTTTTTTATTGACTCCTTGGCCATAACAATTGGAGTGTGTTTATGTGCGGACTGTGGTTTGTCGATGTCGTTGAAGTCTACAAACGTCGACGATGGGGTCGATTTTGCATTCCAACACATTTTGCTTATTTGTAAGATATTTATTGCCTTCGATTGTTTAACGATAAAATACAACACATACTTTTCTGTAAGCAGCATATTAAAGGTTTTTTTTATTTGTATTATTTTTTGGGTTTTGTAAAGCTTTAGATTTTTGTTTTATTTTAAACAACAATAAGAAACAAAACCAAAATCTTGAAGTCGGAATAAGTAGGTTTACGTTTTTTTTTGTTTTTCGTTGAAAAAAAAAAAACTTAAAAATCAGCTAAAGGAAATCTTTGTGTGAAAGATTTTTTAGGGTTGATATAAATGAAATGCAGGGTTTGTTAAATGGACTTACATATATAGAGTTAAAAAAGGCCTAAAATTGCTTTTTATTGTTATTGTTGTATAAGTTGTAGTGTATCAAACAAAAAACAGCTGCATTTTAGGTTAGTGCACTGGTAACACTCTCAGATAATCACAATGCGTGCTGTTTAACACATTCACTAAGGACGGTGGTCCTCTCGCCTTTAAAATGACGTTGTTGCTTCTGATCAAGGTTTTTTTTTAGTGGTTGGGCAGAGTTTTATAAGGAACAATTCTTTAAAAATTGTTTAACTCTTAAAAATGTAATGAATAAAAAAAAAACAAATCTTAAATTAAATTTATTTAAGTTGAATTCTACAATAATTAAAAAAAAATCTTTAAAGTTTTTAGAACAACCAAAATTTAAGAATGTTATTCAGTTAATAATAAGGCAAAATCTTGTCATTTTGCTCTTAACAAAGGAGATGAAGTTTTAATTATAAATTTTGTTTGAAACAGATTTTTTTCTAGAACTTTTCATATCGGTATTAAATAAATGGTTTCCTTTAGACGATTTTAATGATAAAACTTTTTTAATTAAAAATCTATTTTCATTTATTTAATTTGCATTCCTTTAAATACCTGCCTTGTTCTCCAACATTTATTCATATTTAACAATTACAATGAATTTCATGCCATTCTTGTGTTTAATTTCAGCTGCAATTGCTTGATGCCTGTTTGTTTTATTATTGTTGTTGCTGTTATAAACAGCATTTTGAAATCGGCAACAATCGTTGCCTGAAAGTCAATGATTGTGGCTGATAAAGTTATTGCATGATTTCCTTAATTTTTTTTTAACATTTGTTAAATATTTTAAGAGTTTTTTGAAAAAAATTAGCTGATTATAAATAAGTACATATATTTCTAAAAAAATTTTTTTTTATATTCAAAAAAAGTTTTTCACTAAACAATCCCCACAAATTTTTAACAAAAGCTATTTATAATTTTTACTCAAAACTCAAAAAACGAATTATCAAACTTTATTTTCTCAATATTTCTTTGTTCAAAAATGTCATGTTCTGATTATACTGTTTACAGTGGGTTACGTTTCGGACAAATTTTTACCGTCATTGAATGCATAACACAGTGCGCCCTCAGTTGCTGCAACTCATAAAACCAAGGCAGATGCAACAACTGTTGTAGATGCATTATCCACGTCACAAATTTGTTAGGCCTGTGTAATTATAATAAAATAACTTGTATTATTAAAACACAAACTATCGGGCATGTTCTACAAATCGAAATGTAATGTAATTAAAATTGAACGAGATTTTGATTTCAATTAATTACAAAGTGACTGTAGTTTTTCCTGTTTTTAGGAGTTGCTCTTGTAAATATAATTCGTACTTAAAGTATGATGTACATAAACTGGACTATTTGTATAAACTTTCTTTACAGGCTCGTTTTCAAAATTTGTACTATTTTAAATCCACTTCAATTCGATTTACAGAACATACCCGTATATTTGGTTTATATTGTCCTTTAAAGATATTTGGGGTGTTCACAAGGTGTGCTATCAAGTTATATTGTTATAATGTCCTAACATTTTTAAAATGGTTTAAAAATATTGTTGTTGCTTTGTAAACAAAAAGTATCTTAAATTTAAAGAACTTTGCTTGCTATGTTTATTGTGCTGTCGTAATGAATTAGATGAGCCCAGCGCTGAGCGGCTGAGCCGTGCCCCATTAAGTTTTGTAGCCGTCGCCGTTACTTGTATAGTTTTATCCGGATAGCGTCCGTATTTGGTTAACAAACGAAATAAAATTTATTTCTAATTTGCGTCTGAAAAACGGAAAATAGTCAGGTAAGATCTAATTTAATTTATTAATTCATGGATTAGAATTTATAAATATTTTTATTTTTGGTAAATATTTATTTTTTATATTTGTTTTAAATCAGCTGACTAAAATTCAAAATAGCACACTAAATTATGAGGGGCTGTTCACAAAGTCGTATTTTTTCATGTTATTATTTTAAGACATATGAGTTTATGACACCTTGTGAGTCCCCCAATTAGAAAAACTAAACAAAATACTCATTCTTAGGTACAAAAATATGAGAAATGCTGGCAACACAGGGCTTAAGTCCGTAAACTTTTTAAAACACGGTTAATTTACGCACAATTCTATCGTAAACGTTTTTTTTTTTGAATTTGTAGAAATTTTTATTTACTTTTTGTTTCTTTTATTTGGTTTTAAATTTTAATTTTGAAAGTATAAAAATAATTTTATTTTTTATTAAAAACTTTTCTTTTCCTATGTCAAAACTGCCGCAACCGTAGTATAAAATAGAAATTGGCAAAATTTTCGTTTGCGCGAGCTATTATGTGATTTTGTATAAAATTTCATTTTCAACTGTGATACTGACATTAAGAATTTAAACTTTTCTGTGATATTTTTTATTAATTATACATTTATATTTTTGTTTTATTTGTGTGTTTAATTGTACTGTGTGTATTGTTTAAAACCACATTTAAATTAGAAATGGAAATGTAAATACAAATTCAAGATTTTATATTTCAATAAAAATAATCCCTGAAGAGGTAGGAAAACAGCCTACGAAACGTCGGAGGAAAATATGAAATAAATCTTTTATTTACATATAGGAAATAATTAGACCTTGAAAGCCTGTTTAGAAATCCCAAAAAACATTAATATAGTAGAAAAAGGTCGATAAATAAAAAAACAAAGTCATATGTTATAATTGACAACGCAAGTGCGTTGTACGCTTCTATGTTCATACGGTGCAGTTCATTCCGCAACTGTGTTGCTAAAGCATTGTGGTAATTGTTAGAGTTTAATGATGATGATGATTTTAAAAGAAGCCAGAAACTTTATACTGTTCTTTTGGTAATGAATGTGCATATATTGTATTAACAAACTACATATGTATGTACATGTTAAGTATCGGTAAAAAATTAGTTCACAAAAAAAAAACCTGACAACAATATTAAAAACTTGCGTTTAAAGAGTCACACATTTTACAATTCATCAATTTTTTCAAAGTTTTTATCAGTTTAATTAAATTATCTCCAAAATTGCGACCTGTACTTAGCTCACAAGATTTAAATGAACAGCCAGCCAGCCAGACGGACGTCGTAAGATTGACTCAGAAAATGATTTTGAGTCGATCTGTATACTTGTAGGTGGGTCTATAACCAAAAGTTTAAGGTGTTACAAAAATAAATCAGCACAAACCCTTTCCACTATTGTGGTGTGGGTATAAAATGTGTCTACAATTTTAAGAACTTAAAAACTCTGTACCATTTTCTCTATGTTACTGCTTAAAAAAAGAAAATCCACACATGTAACTAAAGTGCTTTTTTCAAAAGGTTTAATTTCTTAAAGAATGTTCCTTTACCAAAAAGTAGATTTTCAAACAAAATGACCTTTTGGAAAAAACCCGATTAAGAATTTTTTTTAATTTATATACATAAAATTGTAACGTAA
The DNA here is from genome assembly GCA_949318255.1 of Pollenia labialis. NCBI lineage: Eukaryota > Metazoa > Arthropoda > Insecta > Diptera > Polleniidae > Pollenia > Pollenia labialis. The sequence continues at coordinate 148,141,652 of OX439141.1, forward strand.
CTTACTGATTCATCACCGCACAGCCAAAGCGCCTGAAGCTAAAAACTTGAAATTTGGACCAGAGATTGGTCAATCCCCAAATCGATCCACTAAGACGGGATTTTTGGAAATTCGAATGTTTAGGGGGTAAAAAAGACTAAAAACTGGAAAATTCGGTAACTTTTTATCTCCAAAACTAAAATAGATATAAAATAATGTAATACTTATCGTTGTTCTTTAGAAAAATATGCGGGCAGGTGTCTGGTACTTCTTTGAAATCCCGCCCTATTAGGGAGTAAACGGGTAAAACCAGAATTTTGGTACTTTTTTGACACTCCATCTATCTTATGAACCAATAAACATAGAAACAAAGTTAATGCCACATTCGAAACTTTTAAAAAAAATACGAATACGAATTTCGAAATTCGAACATTTAAGGGGTGAAAATCGTAACTATTATTGGTACTTTTTTTCTAAACATTTTTCTCCATTCATTGACAAATTCGTACTAAATTATATAAAATTGTTGATACTTTAATGAAGGGAAAATTGTACCCTAAAATGGAAAGACGGGAAATTTGATATTTTTCTTTAGCTTTTTGGTTCTACAACTGGTATTTTTTAAGTTATCGTTAATATTGGACCCTAAAACATAAGATTCAACATGCAATGTCATGAGTGGATAAGAATCTATTGCGGAACTGTTTGGTACTTTTTGAATTTCAGTTACTATTGTACCTAGAATCTATAAGAGTGAACTTTTTCGTACCTTTTTTCTTTGACTGGTACTTTTTGAATTTCCGTTGGTATTGGACCTAGAAAGATAAACTTAAACGTGCAAGGGCCTGAGTGAATGAGAAAATTAACTTTGGCATATAGATATGTTCACGAAGAATAAGGAGACTCTTACGAAGTTGCGGGTTAAATGATAGTAAACGATAATTAAAAAAAGCTATTTCTAATATAAAATCTATAAAAAAATTAAAATTTTTCCAATAAACTAATTTTCTAACAGCCATCTTTTATTATGTACAACAACATTAACAGCAGTAAAATATTGACAAAACCTTTTTACCTTCCAAAACAAAAAAAAAAAAAGGATTATCCTTCTAATAAATATTATAAATTGCGTCAGTACAAACAGGATTTTTATTTCCAAATCATAAATTTATACAATTTCATTTAACTCTCTATATATAACATATTTTTCTTCCATTTGCAACGTTTTGTTGAAAAAAGATTGTGTGAGATGTAAAAAGAAAAATATAAAATATGGATTTTAACAACATAAAATTGCATTATAATATCGTCTGGTCGTCAAAGATAAGAAAATTTATCCAATGGTTTATATTACCCGTAAATACTCAAACTCTCTTAAACGCAAAAACACACCTACACATACACACACACACACACACACTCGCATAAACAGAGTAACACATTGTGCCATTTGGAGTTCATAACTTGCCACCACTTTGTGCCAAACACCAACAGCAACTGAATATAGTTACAGCTGGTTGGTTCCACATAAAAAAATGCTGAGAGTTGGTTCTTTGTAAAAACTTGCATGAGTAAGCCAGAGTAGCAGTTAGCTTAAAGTATCGGTAGCCCAGCCAGTTATTTAGTAGCAAAAAGCAGGATATGTGGCCAAAGTATTTCACATTTTTATGACTCTGATGATGAGTATGATGACGATTTGTATGCCAGTATGTATTTGTTTGTGTTTATGAGATTGTGTGTGTGCGTGGTGAGTTAACAATATTAAAAGTTTTCTTTATAATGTTCCTTTTTTTGTTTGCTCTAAGACCAAGTTTCCCAACCAGCAGGCATTACAAATAAGTATGTACAACAAATAAACAAACGAACAAACATTGAAATGAACGAACCATCGTCGTCAGCATTATCATCATCATCGCACACATCTTTTTTTTATATTTCACTTTTCTACATCCTCCACCACTAGTGGTGAATGAGGGAAAATTAAGTTTGTCATTTCGTGTGAAACTTTTTACATATTCATCGAAGATCTCATAAAGTGTATATTATATTCTGGGTCCTCTAAGTCAATTTGCGCCATGTCGATCAGTACGTTAAAAACACGCTAACTTTCAAAAGACTAATATGAATAGAACAATTTTGGGGTCAAATTGTTTCTAGTCGTTGACAAAGCACCACAAATATAATCAATGCATAAATTTCGCAACCGTTTTGCAGTGAATACCGTTGCCAGGCAATAAGGAACTCAAGGCGTTGCTTTCAGAAAAGTTTTCTAGTTTAAAAATTCTTTGCCTTTCAGTGTAGCATAGCAACACTGCGCTTACAAAGTCAGCTACTGTCCCGCTTTTGTAGTTTTAATAACATTTGTTATTTTTAAATATGTAATATTTAAATATTCACTGGATAAGTTTTGGTTTGTTTGTGGTGTGTCTACATTTATTAAAAAAAGTGTCAGAAGAAAGCTGACTAAAACTTTTATAAATTTAATTTTGGATATTAAGCCCGATTTCTCAATAAGCCATGGACTCGAAACGTATTTTATGCTTGTTTTGTTAAATTAACTTAATTTGGAGGGCATACTAAAGTATTTGTCATTCGGTTAGCCAGTTGAATGGAGAGATCCAATTGATCATGTGACTGATAGTTATTTATGCATGTGTTCGAAAATAAACAGAACATTATTTAGCGTTCGGCTCACACTACCAGGAACGATATCTATTTTATAGTGTTTGTGTAGACGAACACGACCCTTAATACCGTTCGTAACTATTTTCAAGAAAATATCGAACATTACATAGTGTTCTGTTCTTCGTTAAAAAACAGAACAATTTTAGTGATTCTGTAGACAAACATTAAATGTTAATGTTCTATAATGTTTTTTATTTTACATTGAAAAAGAATTAAACAAACAAAAAATTTTAGCAACGACCACAGCACGAACAGCTTGTGTGTGTGTGTGTTTTGTTTGTGTAAAATTATTTTGTTGGCTTTTTGTTTATTTTTTCGTATGTGTATTTTGTTTTTATAAAACATGTTTAGTTTTCTTTTCCCAGCCAAAAGGGCGCTACACAGAAAAAATTCTCTAACATTTTTTCACCAATTAAAGCATTAATCAAAAATTTAATCAGATGAATTTAACGTTTCATCAAGTTAACTAAATGTTTAATCAAGTGAATTAATCGTTTAATTAATTTTATTAATTTGGTAACTAGTGCAAATTGAATTAATTTTTAATTGAAATCAATTTTTCTGTGTACGCACAACAGAAATGAACGAACAATTATGAGCTGACCAGAACACAATGAAGTTTGTGGTTAAAAATAAAACCGAACGGAATTAAATGTTCTCATCTTTTTGTTAAGTTGGATAAGAACACTATTATTTTTGTGATCGAAAGATGACAAACAGGAAAACGTTATTTTTTAATGATTTTCTAAACATTCACAATTAGCGTTTGTGTTTTCCACAAATCTACTGAATTTAACTCTAAGGAGCGATATTTAGTGTTTATTTTCGAGCACTGTTTACCACGATATAAAACCAAATGATCCACATTCTTTTCTGTACCCACACGCAAACAAAAACATGGTTAAATATGGTCACCTCCAACAAAACTTTTTTTAAAGCAAATTTTAAACATATTATGATTCATTTAACCACATTATAGTCACCTACAGCCATATTATCGTTAAATTAGTCCTCCATCAAGAAGCCACAGCCATATTATGGTTAAATAGGATAATAATTTGTTTTTAAATTAACAGTGGTATTGTCCTCTTTTCCAAGAGCAACATGCTATGGTTGAAACTCAACCATGCTATTATAAGAGTTAAACATACATTTTTCAGTTATTATTAACCACAACATGTTCGATATAATTGTTGTAATACTAATTTAAGATCTCCTTAAAATGTATGCAACCTCTAACGAAGCAAACTGAATAAAGCAAAGTATAAAAAAGTTTAATATGACTTTTTTGAATAAACTTTAATACGCCTAAGACAACAGCGAATTATAATTATTTGAGGTCCGTTCTTTAAGGATTTGTTCGCAGGAAAAATAAAAATTGTTTTATTTTAAGAAAGAGGACAGTTTCTAAAAGCTTTATAAAATACATAACTGGAATTTAGCTCATCGAATAAATTCGAAAAATAAAAAATAATAATAATTCCCAGATTCTTTTTGTTAAAATTGATTTAAATTAAAAAAAAATTGTGATATTAATTAAAAAATTAAATTAATTTGCACCAGTAAACAAATTAATAGTATCAATTAAATGTTTAATTCACTTGATTAAATTTTTAATTAAAACCGATTTTATTTTTTTTTTAATTGGTGAAACATTTTGGAGAAATTTTACTGTTTTTCTAATTAAAAGATTCAATATAAAGCACACCCTTGAAATATTCAAACTCTCGATGCAGGGTATCAAAAATTCAGCACAGCCGAATTAAGCACTTTTAGTTTCTTCTTCCTTTTTTTCAATATTTTCCTTTTTTCCTTGTCTTTTTTCTTTGGTGGCTTATAAAAGATTTTAACCATTTGATAACACATTTTGGCGAAAAAGGATATTTTTGCAGATTTGTAAGTGTGCCTGGGTGTGTGTGTGTCTGTAAGTAAATATTTATGAGTGGTAAGCATTGAAAGGATTAACTTTAAATATTTATTTCACTTTGCTGGTCTGTATTGGTGGGTGAGTGTGGGTTGTGTGGCAAAAGAGTACAACTTATTTATGACTGTTTAAATGGGTGTTTTTGAGTTGGGGATAAAGAGAGTGAGAAATGGAGAGCTTGAAGGTAAAATGTTAGCCAGTTTGGTTTGTCGAAGATATCTTTATGTTTATAAGCTCATATCCGGTATTTTATCGTAAATACTATTTGTTAAATATTAAGAGTTAAAACAGTCTTAAACAAGAGTAATCATAATTTATGATCAAGTTTATGAGGAAATTTTTTAATGGTTTTTTCTAACCAAACCAAAGGAATATGATTTTATGTGCTTTTTTTTTTTAATAAGAACGTCATAATATTTGAAAAATTGCCTGAAAAGTACAGTTAAACCCAAACATAACGGCACTCTTCACCACCTTTGGAAGTACTTAAACTGAATTTGTCATGTTGCTAGGCGAAATAGGCGTTACTTTTAGTGTATTTTCACCCAAGCAAAAAGGTCATACTAATAATCGTCTCTTTTTAGAGTCTTATATGTAATATGTTGCGTGGTCTTTCAATGGGCGATAGGATCCTCGTCTACAAAAAAGTTGGGATTCTGTTAAAGAAAAATTAAAAAGAATTGTATTCTGTGCCACGACCACTTCTGCAATTCCACCCACTTTTTTACAGATGTTGTGCATTGAAAACCAAGAAATGTGTACCAAATTTTTAAATTAAAGCTGTTGCCGTTCTCCAAATATGCGGAAACCTATATTAACTTTGTATGAAAGGTGCCACTCCAACTTATCCAATAACATCCACTTTTTGTTTTAGGTGAATTTGGGTTTTAACAACCCATCTATGTGTACCAAATTTAAAATTTTTTTCTCCTACCGTTGTCAATTCCAAAAGAATTTTTTGCAAGATGCAATGCATTGCCATCGAAGCTATTTGTACCAAATTTGGAAATTTTTACTGCAACGATTTTGTTTTTTATAGGAGGTGCCACTCCCACTACTAAAATCCCGCCCACAGCTTGTCGGGTGTAAGGTATAGATAACTAATATGCTTGTTGCAAATCTAATTAGATACTACAATTTGAGTTGCTTGCTATACTCAATGATTCGAGAGCAATCAAAATATTTTAAGATGTTAAAAATATGAACACAAACTCAAAATACCCTTTGCGTCTTAAGATTGTAGGGTATAAAAATATCTACCTTTATTAAGAACCGCACCAAAATACTTTGAAAACAAGTAGCATCTGTAAAGCGGCAAACATATTTTTCTTAAATAAGATTCTTTGAAGTCGAATAATTGTTTCATTTAGTTTAAAACTTAGAAAAGGAAATTGCTTTAATTTTCCTTATCAAGTTGTAAAAAAGACCTTAAAAATCCGCTTTAGAAAAATGTTTCTCAGAGATAACAATTATAAACAAAGTATCTAATAACTTTTCCATTATATCAGCAGCCAACACACACACACACACATTTAATACTCTTATTTATCACTGATTGTATAAATTAAAAATTAACAAATCCTAAGAACTCAGTCACCCTTAATACCCAAATAAACCAACCCTGGGAAGGATTTCAAATAATGTGCTTTTCATTGTTTAACGTACTCATTTTATTTTTTCTCATCATTAATTTTTAAAGTCATTTGACTTTTTCCACATCGTTTTGTAAATCTATCAAACATTGAATGGCACCAAACACTGATGAGATTGTGATATGAAATACAGACGGTCGTACATTTTACTTTTATCTCTAGTAAAGTGGGCGTTTATAGAGGAATAGAAAAAATTATGAATATTAAGTGGGATCTCACAAAAATAAAGAGGTGGCTGTTGTGGTAGTCCTCCCTTCTTTTTTTAATGTTGCAACATAGAAACTTTCAAGTAAATGTGATTCAAAAAATAACAGTGATTTTGTTTATTTAGAACAATTGAAGGCGACTGTAAAAAAGTACTTTCAAGAAATAAATTTTTTTGTTAAAAAAAATTTTCTGAAAAAAGTGCTTTCTTGTCAAAATCACTTTTTTTGTAAATAAGGTACATATTCATAATAAAACGGTAATATTTATAAAATTATACTCTAATTTAAAAGTTACTTTTTGTAAAAAGGGCACCTATAGAGCAGCCGCAAATGTCTCTTTTATTTTAAAAAAAATTTATTAGAAGGTATTTTTTCTTTACAAAATTTCCTTTTTCATTTCCAAAGAAGGGATATTTATAAAATGTTACTTTTGCTAAAAATAGTACTTTTCTCAAAACCGAATTATAAAAATGTACGTTTTTGTAAATAGATCTTTTTTAAAAAATGTATAAAAAGTACTTTTCAAATGCAGTTCTTGGAATATCGATCAGTCTATTATTATTTTGTTTTTTATCAGTTTCATGAACTGGTCCGATGATGTAATGCATTCATGGTCGATGTCATTGTGTTTGTAGTGAGACGACATGTCTTCGTTTTTAAACGACATGTTTTCGTTTTTAAACGAAGTTAAAACTATTCCTTTTGTGTATACAATGGAGTAGTTTTAAAACTACTCCTTTGTAGCCCAAATCTGGGTTATATGGTCCTGCCCTAGGGCATCGTAATGTTAAATAGACCATGTTTTTTCCATACGTTTGGGTTACTTTTGGACAAGTCCTAGTCCCTTGTGGACTACACTTTACACGCATGTTTGGACTAGTTCTATTATTTGCAGGGTATGATCCGAAGTAAATTTTCAAAAAACAACTTTTAAGTTTGAAACTGCTCTTTTACAAAAAGTAAAAAAAACTCAAGTACTTTTTCCTAATTGCCACATTTTACTAAAAATGCACGTTTTTCCAAAAAGTTACTTTTACTTAAATATATATTTTTCAATGGCGTTAAAATGGCCTGGGGTAGGGCCACGGTTTGATTTTTACGAATTGCGATGAAATGCTTTTTGTGCACAAAATTTGTCAATTGGGTAACGTTCATCTTTTTTTTTATAAACTTCTAATAAATTTAAATGATTTGGTTATTCGTGCTTAATTCCCAATTTTTATTATTTGATTAAAACACTGAAATTTATTGTTGATGGGATAAGCTATTCCTATGCGCATTTCACTGGTTGCTTAGGCCAGATCTACAGGAAATTTCATCCATAAAGATTTTAGAAAGAATAAAGATATTAAACCAAATAAAACTGTTAAGCGTATAAGAATTACAGCAATAGTTCTTATTGTAACAATATCAAAGTTTAAACAAAATCATCAACAATAAACAATGAGTTTATCTCTCCTTACATTCCCCTTCTAATAAATTCTACTTAGAGTACTTTAACACAAACTACAAAATCTATGTTCTGAAAATTTGGTAAAAATCGAACCACGCCAAAGGTCAAACAACAAGGTCAAAGGTAATTTTTTTTAAGACTTTGAATATTTCATGATATTGATAATTATATTTTGATGAAAGTTGACAAAACTATTTTATGTAATCGGAAATTTAAATTAAAAAAAAAATCTAAATTAACCCTTTTATGCCCTTAAGGTAGGGCTGCCAGATATCTAAGCCCGTTGACCAGGACATATAATACAAATCAAAACCGAACGTACAACAAAATCTTATATATTCCATGAAATAAAGACCGTCAAATTTTAAGTTTGGTACATTTATCAGTCATAAATTTCTGATTTAAGTCCAACAATAAGACAACAAGATATAAAACTTAACATTAAAAACAATAAACAAAAATAAAAGATTAATTAAAACTTTGAATAAACTTTATTGAATTCGTTTAGTTGAAAGACTAACGTCTTACGTTAACGTCTTACGTTACGCAACAGTTGTGGTACATTGCTTAACAAAAATAACAAAAATCAGCTTAAACTAAATTTTTGTCTGTATTTATCTGTATCAAAAAACCAGGACAACTTAGGAGTGGACCAGGACACAAGGACAATTTGTGTAAAACCAGGAAAAATACTGGAAAACCAGTACGTTAAGGGCAAAACTTACCCAATACTTTTATAACTTTTAAAATGCATTTTAATTCAAATATATGCAAAATTTTAATAATAGATAAAAAAAATTACAAATTTACTGCTTTTTGTATTTATTAGACTCGTTCTTCAAAAGGTCCTTTAACTTAAAAGGATACTTTTTCTTAAAAAATCTAAATTTTTTTGGAAATGAAATTGTACTTCTTTCTGGAAAGGGACTTTTTCTTGATAATGTACTTTTTTTTTTTAAAAAAGTTACTTTTCCGTACTAATTTGAGTTTTCTTAAAAATCAACTTTTCTTTAAAAGTTATTATTTCTTGAAGTATTAATTAAAAATTGAATTAAAAAACAACTTTATTAAAAGATTTAATTTCTTAAAAAGCTAATTTTTCTTCAACAGGGTTTTTAACCCCTTGACAAAAAGTAAAAAGTATAAATATTATGGGTCCTTATGAGAAGCGAAGTTGATTTAATGATGCCCGTCTGTCTGAATGCTGTCGCTTGCAGCGTTCATTATAATTTACTAAGAATAGCAATAAATTTAAATATTATCGACAGAATGAAAATATGTCTATATTATTGGGCGGTTAAGTCTATCAATAGTTATCGCAAGAAAAAAAAACTCTTGACACTTGTCACTTAATTTTCCCTAGATATTCTTGCTTTCTATAATTTTATAATTTTAACAATTTTATATCTGGTAAATATATGAATTTGTTTTGACAGATAAATGTACTCGTACTTTATTCAGAGTATTGTTTAACTTGTTTTTCTTTTAATACTTTAATATTTTTTGCAACTATCTCTCATGCAAAGTAGAGATATGAAAATACAATATAAATATTTTTTAAATAATAATGTTCTTGGTATGGTTATCGATGATGACGGTTGTTGTTGTTGGTGTTGTGGGGTGTAGATACATTTTGTTCTATCTGTTACTCTATTTACGTTTGAATATCTGTTTGTTTGCCTGTCTTTTCTGTATGTTTGTTTTGTTGTTGTTGTTGTTGTTGTTGTTGAGCAATGCTCTTGTTGTGATACTGTTTAACAAAAATAAAAACAACAATAACAATGTATTCGTTCGTTTGTTATCTTTAAAATTCATGAATGCTTTTGCTTATCTATAAAAACTGCATACTTGCAGATGCTTCTGTTGTGTTGTGTTATGTTAACTCTGATGTTTAATATTTTTTCCCCCCACCACTCCAGCTCTATTACTTACTCACTCTCACCAGGGTTGCAGTAAGTGTTGTTGCTGCTGCTGGTGGTGATGATGATAATGTTGTAGTTGTTGTTTGTATTGTATTGTAGTATAGTGGCTAGATTGCTTCTACTTCATCTAACTGTTGGCGTTAGTGTTGTGTTTTATATGATGTTTTATAGATGTCTGTGTTGTTTACCATCATGGTCTATAAGTTTGGTAACAACAGAGTAAAAACGTAGAAAAAAAGTTTTTAGTTATCTCTTATTTTTCCATACACTTGCCTCCTCTTGTTGCAACCAAGCTAAATATTGTTGCTATCAATTCATCAGGGACGTAGGAAGATATGGATGTTTAAAAATTTAACATGAAATTTTATTTACAGTTAAAAAATATCTACTTAGTTTTTTTTTTTTATTTTCTTGAAATTTTTATACAAGAGATTAAATTAATCAAAAATCTTGATTAGAAACACTTGGTTTATGTGTTTCTAATTTAAGTTTTAGGAAATTTACGCATGATAACGATCTCAAGAGTCTCAAGTATTAAATGAAACAGCAGAATCAAATTACAGAAGATAATTTTGTTAAAATTCAGAAGTCCATTAAAAAGGCTTATCAGATTCTAGGAAATGTCATAGAAAATGATTAATAGATATTTTCAAATTGATTAATTTTATTTTAGGTATATTAAAAATGAAGTTAAAATTTAACTTTATTTAGTGTTTGAATTTCAAATATTTCCACACCACAATAGTGGAGAGTGTATAATGCGTTTATGCTGATGTGTGTTTTGGAGATAATTTAATGAAATTTTGGTACGTGGGTTCTAGTTGTTACAAGAACCTAGGCTATTGAAAATGGTGAGGACAGACTCTCATCATATGGCCCCAATCTGGAATAGTCGTTGCCCATAAACTATTTTATTATGTTGGCATTAAGACTAAATTTGGCTCAATAATATTTTGTTGCAACCGAAATCGTCTTACGAAATTCTCTTAAAATAGGTCCATATTTTGCCGTAGCTCTTACACAAATACCACTCCCGAGATCAGCTTTAAGAGCTATAACTTCCCTATAAATGTTGGTAAACAAAAAAAATGTTTGCAAAAATTATTCAATTAAATAATTAATTGGTTTACATTAATTATTCAATTAATTTTTTGTTTGCTGCATTTAATTTTTTTATGTGTTGTATTTTTTTGTTTATGCAATTAATTTTTTTAATTGACTAAATTTGTGTCCCATGACTCGAAAATACTAATCCGGTAATTGATATGATCAATTCCTTTGCAGGGGCAAAATTAGTAAAATATTTAATTGTCTAAGCAAATTGTTTAATTAAAGTCGAGTTTCTATTTTGGCGACGATAACTTTTATAATAGCTTCTATATGATGTCACTGGTAGGTCAGAAATTGACCATAGGCCCTATGCAAACCCCCTATCCAAAATCGCTTTAAGATGTTGATATTTTCGGCATAAAGAACTCTAATATGAATCTTAACCTTAAAACATTATTTTGTTTTGATTGGTCATGGATCCCAAATGGAGTACAATCTCGAAAAATTTTTTTCTTGTACAGTGGGGGTAGTGTATCAAGTAGTCGGTCTTGAACGACTTTTCTTTCTTTTTTGTTTTAGTGAAAGGATTTGTTTTTTTTAAATTAAATTCAGAAGTAAATTGCAGTTTAAGAATTATAATACATTCATATCAAATGTATATCAAATTTAAAACTTCCTTGACTTCCTGTCTCTCATTACCACTACTCCTTTTTGTTATCTTCTACAAGTCAATTAAAATTTTTTTCAGTTTAATGATAAAGTACAAAATAAAAATTATAATATGTATAAATCCGCTTTATACTTCTGTAGGAATATTCTATAGCTGGACATGCTATATTCTTTTTGTCTAATGTTTTCTATTGTAGAGATATGAAAAAATTTATATTTTTATTTGAAAGTTTATCTTTCTGTTGGTTTGTTTGGGTTGGTTATAAATTTTTATCGTTTTTGTTTTTGGTTTTTAATGACATTCTAACTTTCATATTATAGACATTAAACGAAATTTTTTGTGTTAGTGCTATTGTATTCGTAGAATGTTTTGGATATAAAGTTGTCGTTTTTTCTCTTTTTTTTTTTTAAATAAAGATAGATGTTTTTATTTTTACACATATTCAAAGCCACTTGCAACACTAAGTTTCAGTCGTAACTACCCTACTACCACTATCACACACACTCATAAAAGCCACAGTATTTTGGTGTTCTTTACATAATTAATCATTTGATATCTTTTAGATATTTTTTAAACAATTGTTTTTTTTTTTTTTGGAAAAAATGTGCATGAAACATCATTTATTTTGAAATAGTTAAGGCGATAAGAAATAAAAAATAAAAAGAGATTTAAAATAAAAAAATAAAAAAAATAATAGATAAAAATTTTAAATTAAAGAAATTAAAAAATAAGAATTTCATAGAATAAGAAAAGCGAAAAGATATTAAACATTTAAAATATGTATCTTAAAAAAAGTTCAAAATGAATCTAAAAAATATTTGAAAAAAGTATATTTTAAGAAAATATATAACGTAAGTCTCATGTTTTAATATTTTTTTTGGAAATTGAGTTTTACACATGTCAAAATTGTATCAAAAATAGCTGCTTTACAAGCAATTTTAGATTTTGATATACAGTTTTTATTATGTTTTTACCTTCTCCTGAAAAGTTTAAATTATGTGAGTTAGTGCATTTTACTTGAGGTCAACGATATGTACTTTCTTAAAATTGAGTTTTCTTTATTATTTTATTGAAAGGTTTACTAAATCGAATGGATCGCAGGACATGTTGTCCCTAAATATATCTATATTTTAAAAATATATAAATTTTGTAATAAAAAATTAGAAAAACTTCCATTACCACAAACTGCAGCTTGGAGGAACTATTTCAATTAAATGTACAAATCTTTGGGAATTTAGAAGCACTTTTTAAACCTCTTTTAATAAAATATGCACATATCGAGCCCTTACCGCAAAAAAAGCTTAAGCGGCAAAAACACAATTTTACAGGAGAAGGTTTTTTTAATTTTATTTCATAAAATTTTTTTATGAAAACTGTCGCTTAAGCTAAAACTGATTTGCTATAAAATCGCAAGGGTACCTTATATGACCATGACATTTTAGGAGGTGATGTAAGTGTTGCCATAAATTCATTTATTAAAAAAAACGAAAAAATTAAAATGATGTTGCTTAAGATATTTTTGCGGAAAGGCCTCAATATTTACTTTCATTTTAAGAAAATATATCTTTTGAATAAAATTTATGTTTAAAGAAATAATATTTTCTTTAAAAAAAATCAATGAAAATTACCTTTTATGAGAAAAGTACCTTTTTAAAAAAGCTTTGATAAAAAACAAAAAGCTCAAATCAAAGAAAAACTACACTCAAAATATTTTGTAGGTAAATTCAAACGAAAATTCATTTTAAACAACTAAAAACTCATTTGAATAACGGATGGATTATTTATGTTTCATTTAAAATAAATGAAATTTACATTAATTTTTACATTTTTTTTTTATAAAACAAGATATTCCGTAAAATTTAAAAGTTGTTACTTTAAAAAAATATATTTTAACCGTCAAAAATTTAAACTACATAACAAAATAAGTACGGCAAAACATTTTTTTTGGTAGTTTGTTTTTTTAATAACAAACAAAAATGTAAAAAATAAAATTATTCGTAAAATAACTATATTTTTTTTAAATTTCTACAGTACGGAAAACGAAATTAATAATTTTTTGGGTCTAACTTAAAAGCATACTTACTTTTTTCAGTACCTCTGTAAAAGAATATATAGTACTTTTTTAATAAAAAGTGTTCTTTTAATAAAAAGTAACCTTTTGACAAAAAGTATTATTCTCATTAAAAGTTCTTTTGAAATAAAATGGTACATATTAATTAAAAAAGTACCGTTTTAATAAAAAAGTAAATTTTTTTTAAAAAAGGTAACTTTTTAATAAGAATTAACTTTTTATAACAAGTATCTTTTTAATTATAAGTAAATTTTTAAATAAATACCTTTTAATAAAAAGTAACATTATAACAAAAGAACCATTTTAATAAAAGTTTGATTCTAATAAAAAGTACTCTCTTAAAAAAGGTACCCATTTAATAAAATGTAACCTTTTAATAAAAATATTTTGTTTTTAATCTAACCACTTAATCAAAAGTACATTTTTTTAAAAAAAGTACTTTTATATACATTTTTTTAAACTTTTAGAAAAAATATTATTAAAAACATTCAATATAGTTTTTAAAGAAAAATTACCTAACAGACAAAAAAAGTGTAATTAAAAAAAAAACTAAAACTTTTTCTAAAATATTTTTCTCAAATTTTTTTCTTAAATACCATATTCTAAAGAAGAGTGTACCTTTTTCCAACAAAGTAACTTTATTTACTTTTAAATTTATTCCAAAAAAGTATTTTATCGAAAAAAGTACTTTTTAACAAAAATATTTACTTTTTAAAAAGTTTAAAAGATAAAATTAAGATACCCCTTCAAAAAGCTTCAATTTAAATTACTTTTGTATAAAAAGGACTTCTATCAACAAAAAATAAATTTAAAAAAATATCAAAAAACACATACATATGTACGTAGATATATTAACAAACAGAAAAAATTAATACGTACAGCTACTTCCATATAAATGGGACACTTCATAAAAATACTAAAATTGCATATTCATATAAATTATTTTGTGTAGGTATGAATTAAATTGGCATAATTTAATTCATATAGGTATGTAATTCTTATTAAATTATGCATATTAAATAAAAATTTATTAATTTACAAAGGCTTTTGTTTTGAATTCCAAACATTTCAACAAAAGACTTTTTCTATGTGTTCCACTTAAGGTGTAAGGAGCCGTATATTTTTTGCTTTAGAAAAGCTTTAGAAAAGGGGCGTGGTTCCTCTTTTAACATAAAAAATAGTTTTATGGACTATTTTAACTTTTTGGAATGAAATTGTTTTGAAAACATGTCTCATTAGTTTCTAGTATTCGAAATATTTGAACAACATCTGATAAATACATTTCACATTTTTTTCGCTTTATTTTATTTAGTAATAAATTGGCCACTGAGGTCATTTTAATGTTGTTTAGTTTTTTTTTATTCGTGTCCATTCCTCTATTTTGTATGTCTCTTATTTTTGTTGTATATTTAATCTCGACTTGTTGATATCGTTTGTACATTTTGTATTGGAAATTTATTGATGGCAACAACCTTAAGATCTGTCACTTCTCTATGAATAGAAATACATAAAAAAATTGTCAAAATGTCAATTAGTTTTGTTGTTGTTGTTTTTTTTATAAAAGAAAAATGTGTACATAAGTATATACAACAGCAAACGAACAAATAAGACAACATGACAATAACCAATTATGTATGATCATGTATGGTCACGCAGCAAAAATAGAAAAAAAAGTTTAAAAACAACATAAAACAAAGTTTTATACGACAAACAATAAATGGCTACATTTATTTATATGTTTAGAATCAATATTGAACATACAAGATGAATCAGAAATAAATATTTGAAATAAAATAAATTAAAAAAAAGATGGAAAAAAGTAAAGAGATATTAATCTTGATAGCAACACAAATAAAAACCAAATATGGCAAAACAAATTATTGTTTGTTTAATTTGACGATTTCCATTATGGCTAAATACAAATTTTCGGTATACATATATCAAATATGTATGTATATGTATAAACAAAAAGGTATAGTTTTGACAGTTGATCTCTGATATTAGATCAGGTAAGCCCTGTTTTATTTAAAGAAAAATGTTAGAGATATTCTACTTAATTCCATTTAACAACTAACTTTTTTATAAAAATTTAAGCTTTGTTAAATAAAAATGTTATGACGGTGAATTGTACTGGGGGGTTACCGCGTATTTCGATTCGAAAGAAATCATTTACGGATAAGAACAATGTGTACTGTGTATTACCCTTGCTCGATTAATCGATTAATTTTAGGCGATTAACTGTTCGAATAATTTAAAATTGCTTATTTTTGATTAACGAATAATTTTAATAATTTATGTCGAATAATGGAAAACTTTTTTTCACAGTATTAGTTTTTTTTTGATGTAAAAAAACAAGTCGGTACGTTTTATAGACCCTTTTATTGTTTCTTAACTCTGGAACACTCCCTTCAAGCAACCATTTTTTGAAATATCGTATAGTACAAAGAATGAAACCAAAGAATTTGGGAATAATTTATTTTTAATCATGTCATACGGAAATCGTATTAATATTAAATTTTTTATTCCCGAAAATAACTTTGATAATATACATACATTTTTTATTTTCATGTTTAAAATCTATTCATATAAAAATAAGTTGTCCTATGTTCGTGATTTTATAACTCGAGAAACGCTCAATCGATTTTCAAACGAGTACATACATGCGTTGGAAAGGTCTACTTTCACCCGATAGGTGCCGCTGTTGTCGTGATATTTAATTTTTTTTTATTGATGGTAGATAGCGCTGGGGTCAAGTTATTAACAAAATTCTCCAGAATTTCTTTTTTTATTTAGAAAATCCCGAGCAGCGCCGGGACCAAACAGCTAGTTATTTATAAAAAGAAAAAAAAAATGCGGTATTCTTTTTGTTAAAATTATTTCGTTAAATAGTACATCAAATTTTCAAAGTAGAATGATGACGAAAACCATATCGGGCCATTCCGCTGGTGTCTTTTAATTGTGAGTGCTTCTGTAAACAAAGGGGAAAACAAAAAAGTGAAACATGTCACATGTTTGGTTCAAAAAGGGGCAAAAGGGGCACAAAAAAACTACAAAATAATACAAAAGGGGATTTAAAACTAAAGGGCCAAAAAAGTGGCACTGCAGTCAAAACGGGGCAAAAATGCGACTTTAGTCGCATAACGGTAACGCTGAACATGTGTTACAGGAAAATAAATAATTTTGTTCTCTCTCTCTCTCTCTCTCTGGTTCGGCGGGTAAGTGTTCAGAATGTTTCTTAAATTAACGCATATGTTGTCTCTGAAGCTTCTCACTGTTATTTCAAACTCAAACCAATTCGATTCTACATGAAATTCACGTTTTTTCAACTTGAAATCCCTTTCATTCAACGCGATTTGGAGTGCTATTTCAATATGAATGTCATTTTGCTCTAACTTTACGGGAATGTTAAATTAAAATGAATTATAGTTACTTTAAAAGAAAATAGTGTTGTTCGCAAGTTATTGTAAGATTATGTCAAAGAAACATGAAGTAACTGTGAAGCAAAATCACAACCGCAAAATGTAAAATCAAAACTTTGGGACTATTCTCCATCTCCGTGAATACATTTATTATATCAAACAATTTTATTATTCTTCTTTGATATTATGCTCTGCTTTTTCATGTGTTATTTCTCTTAGTTGCATAGAAAATTAAAATGTTGGTTCAAAAATACTCAAAATAAAAAAAGTATATATATAAAAAGTATTGTCGCCGATGCCGATATATCGGAAAAACTGAAGTATCGCCAATTTATCGATATTCGTTGCATTCCTAATTTCAAGTACGAATTCGGGATTATGCCAATGAAAACATTTCCGTCGTTACAGTAACTGAAGGTAAAGGTGCAGCGTACGAGGCGAAATATTAGTTTCAAAATTATGATAGCGTCAACGGGCGATAAACACTTGCAAACCAAATATTTAGAGATACCTAGACAAAGGAAAAAAATTAATAAAAATTATAGTCGTGTAGTCGCGATTTTTTTTAAAACCAGTTTTTTATTAAATTGCTTAGCGAATTGAACAAAAAACTGCGCTTAAAAAAAATCGTGACTGCAAGACTATAATTTTATAAGTTTTTTCCTTCTCCTGTAAAGTAAGGAAAACATTAGTTAGGGCTTTTCTATATTAAAGTAACGATATGTATATAAGTTTGTTATTCCGTTTATAAATTCTACAATATTGATGTTAGACCCTATAAATAATACCCGTATGCCCGTTAAAATGGGTTTTCTGAATACCCCAGGTATGAAGGGGACTAGGAAATTATATTTTTATTACAAGTACTCCGGGATTTTTAATGTTGAAATTCAGCCAGATCGATTCACAAATGACTGAGATTTGAGCAAAAACCACGACTGCCTCGAATTTTAACCCAAAAAATCCCTTGTTATACCCACACCACAATAATAGAGAGGGTATTATGCATTTGTTCTGATGTGTGTAACACATTAAAATATTGGTCCTAGATCCACCTTAAAGTATACCGATCGACTCAGAATCACTTTCTGAATTGATCTAACGATGTCCGTCCGGCTGGCTGACTGGCTGTCCATTGAACCTTGTGCGCAAAAAAAGGTCGCAATTTTTGAGATAGTTTAACTAAATTTGGCACATGGGTTTTATTGGCACAATGATCAAGAATAGGATGCAATTTCTGCTTCTCAGAAACTATTTAACCGGCCATACACTCTCGAAAACTTGTTTTTAAATACTGTGGTGTAGGGTAACATATGGTCGGGCTTGACCGACTATACTTGTTTTAATTAGATCGGTCTTAGAATTTACAAAATTAACCCTGGGATTACCGTCTTGGTATGAGCACACAAAATTTGTGTTTGCTTGCAATATTTTTCGAATATGTATAATAAAAAATAAAAAAAAAAACAGAAAGGTGAATTCTATAAATGATATTTGCTGAATTGAATGTAACTCATTTGAATTTGATTGGAGCAAATAAGTGGGGTAAAATTTCATTTTTATGTTAAAGTCTATGAAATTACCCTCGTGTTCTGGCCAGACCAAATTTTTGTTTTGCTTGCAATATCTTTCAAATAGGACGGACAAAAAATCAAAAATAAAAAAAAACCTGAATTCTAATCAAATCAGAAAACGGCTAAAATTGCGCTAAGTCCAATTTAACAAAAGGGTCCGCCATCTAACTTTTTTTCAACTAGTGCTTATTTCGTGAATGGTAAGACTTAGCTCATGTCTGATTTGACAGATAATTAGTTTTATCCTTCCGCTGAACGAATATGGTTGTGCATACGAATGAACAACGCTTCGCTAAGTGGGCCTGCGATCGACTTACAGAAGATGCCGATTTTGCCAAAAAAAATCATCTTTTCAGATGAAGCTCATTTTGATCTTGGCGGGTATGTAAACAAGCAAAATTGTCGCATTTGGGACACAGAAAACCCGCACGCATACATTGAACAGCCGTTGCACCCAAAACGAGACACTGTTTGGTGCGGATTTTGGTCCAGAGGCATAATTGGGCCATTTTTCTTCCAAAATGGACAAGGAGTGGCGGTACAGTCAATGGCAATCGTTATTGGGCCATGTTGAACGAATTTTTCTTCACAAAAATTTAAAAGGAGGATATTGGCAACATTTGGTTTCAACAGGGCAGCGCAACGTGCCACACAGCCGAAGCTACACTCGATGTTTTGCGCCCTGTTTTTGAAGATCGCATTATCAGCCGCAGAGCTGATGTCGTTTGGCCACCTCGGAGCTGCGATTTGACACCGTTGGACTATTATTTGTGGGGTGCCGTCAAAGATGGAAGTGTTACGCTGACAATCCATAGACAATTGACGCTTTAAAGGACAATATTTGTGAAGCCATTGGTGAAATACAGCTGTGCTTAAAAATTGGAGCGATCGTGTAGGCTACTGCATGGCCAGCCGAGGCAGCCATTTTAATGAAATTATTTTCCATTATTAACCGGAAGGATTGTACTTTCAAATGAAAAAAGAAATTTGAGAAAATATTCAGTATTTTTTTTATAGCATTTTCAAAAAAAAGTTATTTGGCGGACCCGTTACAAACACCAAACGTAAAACGATTTTTTTTTTTTTTTTTTTTAATTTCCTAAGCTTATCCCGCGAAGCTCTCCGCTTGTCTGAAGGAGTGAAACCAGAGTCTCTGACGGGAATTGAACCCGCAACCCCGGCGCTGATAGACTAGCTAACTACCAGCTAGTCTACCGGGGCACTCTAGCTGTGGTAGATGCGAAAACCAACGCGCTTAGTTAAAGACTGCTTTTTCCATGACTTGCATGTACGATGAAATAATAAAAATATATAATCAATTCGTATAATGTAAAATAATAAGCATACGCTCAATAAAAAATATATTTATTTACTTGTTATTTAATTGGGTTTTTTTGCTGTTCTAATTGTGGTCTAGGTCTAGGAGTCTCGGTTAAGATTAATCCAACTTATTTAGAGCCACTTTTTGGGTTAGAGATTAGCGATTAAATTAACTTTAATCTCCGTATTTACTTTTTGAGTTGCATTTTTTTAATTTGTTTTGCTAGTTTAAGCGGCCAATGGTAGTGGTTTAAACCCTAACTTAAACTGTCAATACAGATGATTAACATAAACAATTGTTGCAAATATATAAGCAAAAAATAATTTTTAAAATAAAATACATGTATTGCTAAGCGCTTTTATATAATTTTTCCTTTCTATATTTTTTCATTAATATAATTTTTTTTAACGTAAAAAATTTCTACCTTGTAAACAATACTAAATTCGCATATTTTCTTCTTCTTCTTTGAAAACATCCATATTGCTTTGATAAAAAGTTGACATTTGCAAAAAAATGTTGCTATTTATTTGTGCTCAATATGGTAACACTACATGGTTTAAGCCACAACCCAAAAATATCAAATTCAATTGATAGTATATTAACTTAGTTCTCAGATTAGCTAATTATAGAATTAAATTAACTTTTACCTCAAACCCAAAAAGTGGCTCTTAGTGGTTGAAATACAACAAGTTTATGCTGTTAAAGTCATTGTAGTGCCATTTGACCCGAAGTAATATCAAGTGTCAAAGAATGTCATAGAAAAACATGTTGACTGTTTTCAATAAATCTTGATTTAAAATTTCATCTATAAAGCAGTTATGAATATTAAAAATATAACGTAATTAAAAGCGTTTTTCTTCATTTTTCCCTCCTCTTGTTGGTCTTCTGAATATTAGGTATAAAATGATTTTACAAATCATCCTTATCGTGACGGAAATTAGTTTTAGTTGAAAGGAATTAAAAGAGACCAACTACCAAAAAAAAAGGGGTGACATAAAACCCTTGTCACTTAATAAAAGAATTAAAACAAAATTGACACCATAAGTGGCACAACAAACACTGCTTTTGTTAACTAAAAAAATCATACAGCAGCCGCACAACAACACAATCACAGACACAGATACAGACCGATTCAAACTCAGAGGGTGGTCGGTCAAACATTAATGGTATTTAAAAGATAAAATTATAAAAAGTAAAAAAAAACTGACAATAATGACTGCAACTAAACATTAAAAAAAATATGACAAAACTGAAAAAAAAACTAAAACAGAAACACTTTCAGCAAGTGACTAAATGAATGAATGGCTGGATGGCACAAGATTAAAAAAAAATTTTATTGACATTTGAGAACTAAAAAAGTAAAGAGCTCACACCGCTCAACAACCCATAATCATCTTTGTTATAATAAATACGTATTAACTTTGGAAATTTATGATACGAGAAGTGTGATGACAACAACTACCACAGGGTAAGGAAGTTTATAGCAGGATTTGCAAAGTACAGGAAGAAATGTTAGTTAGCATGAGTTTAAGGAGTTTAAATAATAAAAGGATATTCGTTTTTATGTGCTTCTCTAGCTTATCAGTTTTTAAACACACAGTCAAACCAACAAACTGTTTTATGTGTATGTGTGAAAAGCGGTCATAATTTTAATAATCGCCATTTTTGTAGTATGTACTCGAAAATGGGTAATGGGTTTGCAAAATTATTGGGCAGTTAAAAAAGGACACATTTTTAGGTTTCAATTTTATGGCTTTTCAAAAGTTTTTTTTTACATTTTTATGGATTATGTAAATATTAATAAATTTTTAGCAAAATAATTTTTTTTGTATACATACCTCGGCTGTCTACTGTCATGTCTTCTGTAGAATCTGAACAATCACCTAGAAAAGACATTAACACAAAAAGTTATTACTTAAGTTCGCAAAATATTTTTAAAAACATATTTAGCTCGATTTTGAGTAAAAATTCCCTAAGAATTTTCTCCCATTTTTCCTATTCAAATTTAATTGCAAAAAATGGGAAAATTTTTATTCATAATTGGGCTGATTACTTTCTATGAAACTATTTGTTCTGTAATAAAGAAAAAAAAAAACTCGTACTAAATATTAATCTAGCACTGCATTCTAAGAGTGGTCCTACCAAAACGCACGATATTCATTGTAAATAAAACAAAAAGTTTGCAGAGAATTATCTTAATATTTTTTATTATAATAACGGATCTTGGACAATTACACATGTGTGAAACAAACTATCGGCCAAATGCCCGCCACGGCTTCGGTGGCATACCTCTATCCGATGGTTCATATTTTCAATGACTCTGAGACGTAATTGAGGTTCAATGTCGTTAATGTGCCGAATTATCTCATCCTTTAGCTCTTGAATTATTCTTGGCTTAATGACGTACACTTTTTCTTTAAAATATCCCCAAAGAAAGAAGTCCAACGGTGTGCAATCACATGATCGTGGCGGCCAAATATCATTGCCATGACGTGAGGTTACACGACCATTTCTCTCCCAAAAGAGCCGTTGTTTCATTGGCTTTGTGGCAAGTGGCATTATCTTGTTGGAACAACAAATCGTCCAGGCCAATATTCTCAATTTTTGGCCACAAGTATTCCGTTATCATCTCGCGACAGCGAACACCATACACAATAACTGCTAGGCCGACCTTATTTTGGAAGAAGTACGGCCCGATAACGCCGCCAGCCAGAACGAACTGGGCGAGCATGACCGGGTGTTTTCCGATTGTGAACACATTTGGTCGATTATGTTGACCAAAGAAATCACGAAGTGAACGAAATGCATTTTGTTTTTAACGTTCATTTTCGTAATTGGCTTCAAGAATCTTAAGCCGCTGCTCAATTGTGTACCTCCCCATGGTTGAATTTGTCAAAGACTGAAACAAAGAAATGTCAAATTAAGTAGGGGAAACAACTTGTGTTAAGGTGTGACATACAATTAACACCGTGCATTGTGGTTTATTTTTTATGCGTTGAGACACACACGCAACAACTACATAAAAAAATTCTTCGGCAAAAACCTCTTATTATTTTTCCAAAAAGTTTTTTTTATTTAAAAGGACTTCTTAAAAAATGGTACTTATTTTCAAAAAATAACCTTAATTTCAGAATGAATTTTCTTTATTAATACTTTTTTATTACTTTTTAATCATTTTTTATTTTTTAAAAAACTACTCATAATTTTTTCCGTGTACATATTTACACAAAAGTTACTTTAAAATACAATTTATCCAAAAAGTTTAATTTATCTTAAATATGAGTAGGTGAGTTGCAGAACTCGTTCCTTACAAAATTTAAAATACGAGATGACAAATGATTCTCATAGTTTTATTAAATTTTTTTTTGCTTTTGTAAAGCGTTTGGCTTAATCAAACATCATTAAACAGTTTCTAAATTGCATTATACAATTATCTTCTTAGAGCTAAAGTTTGATAAATTTACTGGTCACGCGTTTTTTTTTTGGATTTATTACTGCCAAATATTCGGAGGCAATTTCCCCGTTTTACAAATTCTGCATTAAAGAGATGTTCATATATATCCTCCCAGACGACCGATGCGTATTCCAGAATTAGTCTCACTCATAAAATATATTAGACTTTAGAATAATTGTGATTTTTTAGTTGAACTGTCGATTTTTAATTTTGAATATTTATTTGGGCTTAAGTTCATCAAATTTAATTTTCATTAAATTATTTTACTGAAGGCAGCAATTTTACAACATGAAATTAATTAAAACTTCTATTGATAATTATTTTTCTTGGCTGAGCTTGTAAATTTAACTCGAGTTCGAACCCCAGCTCAGCCAGGAATAAAATTTATCAATAGAAGTTTTACTCAATTTCACGTTGTATAATTTCTGCCTTCAGTTAAATAATTTTATGAAAATTAAATTTGATGAACTCAAGCCTGACTAATGCCCGTAGTTTCTACAAAAAGAAAACTAAAGGTAAAAACACGTAAGCAAAATAAACGTTGAAATAGGTAAAGATACGAACACGACCTGCTTTCTTTTTGTAGAAATTACGGTCATAAATAGTCAAAATTAATGTTCCTTAAGTTGAATTTTTATTCGACCGAAGAAAAATTTTACATACAACAGACCTCGACCTTAAGCATTTTAATTTAATATTCAAAATTATATGATTATTTTTAAAAGTACATTTAAAAAAAGAATTAAAATTGAATAGAAGGGCCCTTAAAACTAATATAAGGGGCCTTAAAAAGTCCAACGTTTGTATCGAATTATAAACATGCTCAAAAAATAATTTGAAACCGTAATCGTTCTCTAAGTTTCTTTTTATCACTTTTGAACAAACTAATTAAATTTAAATTAAATTCTATTTAGTTAACAGGGTTGGAAGATTTACGTTATATTTATAATTACCAAGCAAAAAATTAACAAACAAAAACAAGCCAGGAAAAACCGTTGGAAAACATTTTCAACAAACACTGCTGCTACCTGCATGTTTTCCATGGCGGATTATACGAGAAAAGCAACAAAGTTAAGCAAAAAAAAAAAAAAAATAAACAAACAGCTAAACGAAGAAATATTGTAAAAAAAACAAACAGTAACATACATATATGCAATTCTAAACCACCAGGTTAAAATATCTATTTTACTACAATCAGCAAAAAATAAATATAATAAAAAAGAGTTACACTAACAAAAACGTGAATAGGGCAGGAATAAAACTATTAGAAGTGGAAGGTTTGAAGCAAACAGAATTATTTTTAAATAAATACATACCTACAAAACAATTATTTTTTTTTTTTACATAATTGTTAAGTTTAATCCCAGTGTATTTATTAATTTTTAATTCAGTGTATTTGTTGTTGTTGTTGTTGTTTTTTTTTAATTTCTTTTTTTCCTGATCTACTCCGAAATGTATGTATGAATTCATTTAAAAAGAAAAAAAATGTGTTTGTATAAGACTTGAATAATTCTTATCAATGTACTATCTATTTTGGATACATTCATTTATAAAACTACACAACACATTGCATACACTCACACACAAAAGTAAAACTCATACCACTCTTACGTTACGTATAAGAAAGTCTGCAACGACTATTATCATTTCTGCCAAAAAGTCAGAGTTTTTAAAGATTTATTTCTTAATAAAAAAACTAGATATACATACCTTGAATTGGTATGAACAAGAGTTTTTTCCCGGCATTTTTCGATTCCCGGGAAAGCGGGACATTTTTTTAAAGTTCCAGAGATCCCCGGATACCGCTCCATACAATTAAAACAAAGTCAATTTGTGTTTAATTAATAAAAAAACTTTTATTAGCAAACGTAAGGGAACTTGTAAGTAAAATTAATGCTTAAATACTACAAAAATTAATTGTAGAATGAAAGCGGAACTTGAATTATTATTACCTTACGCTTTTATATGTAAATTCCTTATTATTATGCTCTAGATACAAGATAAGAAGATAACATAAAAAAACAATTAAATTCATAAAACAATAATAAAAACATAAAAAAATTGAGGTACTCAAGATATGAGATAATAAAGTTAATTCATAAAATATATAAAATATTTTAATTTTTTGAAATTTTTTAACGGCTTAGGAAATAACTTTCTGACACACTCAAAGCGTTTAGTGAGTCGACAAAGAGCGTATTTCTTATTTTATTTACTGGTTACCATGTTTCCGAAAAATTTCATTCACTTCTTTACCGAGGTTGGACAAATAGTTAAAAGTGCACCGTTGTTGCATGCTTCTGATGTCAAGGTTGATGCCAAAAAATGCATCATCCAAATTACTTCTTAACAACCTTTTCTTTTCATTAGGCCGATCTATAATCTTTAGGACAATGGGATTTTCAAATAGTGGTAGTATCTCACACGAGTTTCCTGAATTTTTTTATTTCGGTATCCCCGGAATTTCCGGGCATGTTGCCAAGTTCGATTTTTTTTTTTAGATATGATGATGTTGCAATAAAGGAGCGATATGTTAAGGTATCTTCTATTTTTAAGACAAATAACACGATTACTGCCTAAAAGGACAATAATTGTCCATGATACGGAACATCTTACATACTTTTTCTTACCCTTCTTTAACAAAAAGTTTTCGTGAATTCACAAAAATAAGAGAAAAATTTTATACATTTTCGCGAATGTTAAAAGTCTGGGAAAATATGCACTCTTATAACAAGATTTATAAGAACACACAAAGAGGCAAACATCCTAAGATCTACCCAAAAATTAAGTACTTTTCTTAAATTGTACAGGTTTTATATAAATATTTGAAAACAATAAACCCAATTATGACTAAAAATTCCCCGTTTTTACTTTCCCTATTTAAATTGAATTATAAAAATAGGGAAAAAGGAGAAACTCCCGGAGAATTGGAACTCACAATTTGGCTGATCATTTTTGCGTCTTTAAAAATCCATCATATAAACTATTTTAGTTTATTATAGATTTTTTAATACATATTTATATATTTTTTTTAAATGATACAAATTTTAAATTTAAGGCTTTGCTCCGAGAGCTTATTAACCCTATAATACTTAAGACTGCCTCTAGGCGGGGTAGCAAAAAGCCGCCATAAAATTGTTATTTTTGACAATATTTCATTAACAAATAATTCTAGGTGTTAATCAAAGCTTATTTTATCAAAAACTTTTCAAGCTGTGCCAACACTCTTACGAGTTTGACAAAAAGTACATTGTCATCCTCAATTTGAGCGGCATCAGTATTTTGTTATTCTTTGTTAGGAAAGTTAATGTTGCGCATCGAAAAAAATAATATGTCAAAGCTTTAGATCGGGCCGAAAAAATTACTGGTGCGTATCTAAACGTTCAATTGAAATAAATATTATGTTTTTATTATAGAAAAAAAATCACTACTGAAAATGGATGTTTCTACTGAACCAGTCTGGAGGTGGACTGGAGAATTACACAGAAATGGCCGGGATGTAAATCAAACACGTTGCTTAAATTATTGCGATAATGCCCAACTCCGCCTCAAGGCGGACTTTAGAGCTTAAACCCCTACAAGTCAACGGGTACTTAAAGGAAAAAACTGAAGTCAGATTTATGTTTCTAACCCTAAATAAAATTAGCTTAATTAGAGGTTTAAGATATTCTATTAAAATTTTTAATAACAACGACACATTTTTTATTAACACAATTGTTGCAATTGTATTTAATTCAAAAAGAAAATAATAAGATTTTCAATATTCTTTTAACATTTTGACCAATTTAAATTTTTCTGGAAAACTACTTTTAACATTTATTAAAAAATTAACAAGTTCAACAATGTATTCCTTTCTATCACTGACCAACTATCTACTACCGCAATACCACTCTCTCGTATGTATACATGACTGTGTATGGGTGAGTGTAAAAAAGGCCATCATAATAATATTCGTACGTTCCAATGTTTGTTGTTCTTGTTGTTTTTGTTGTTATTTTGATATCTAAAATCTAAAAACAAACCGAGAAAAATATAATAAAAGGAATTCTGCGGATTGTTGTTATTATTGTTATTATAATTCCTTGAAGTGGTCATATCAGTAAAATATAATCATCAAAACTAACAAACACACACACATACACAGTCAGATATTTATACACTTATTTATTTTTTTTTTTTTTTTTTTTCATAAAGTACCAACAAACTTACATTTCACATACAAAATATATATACAAAGTACATTAAAATACTCTTATCCAGATACATTCACATACACATTCGTAAAACATTTAAAGAAAAAATTAAAATAACTGAAACTAAAACTGCAACCAGATGATGATTTTGTAGAAATAAAAAAAATGTAACAATAACAACAACAGCAACATACAAATCTTGTAAAAGAATTAAAAAAAACAAATTTTATGTCTGTACGCTGACGCTGACGATGAAGCTGATGATGTTGATCGCATTCAAAAGATACTTTTTTTTTGGGGGGATATTTTCATTGTGATAATCATACTTTTGTTATTTAGTAAAACAGAACACAACGTGCAGAAAAGTGCAAAAAATATATAAAACACCATTAACATTGTCTTTTTTTTTGAATACGAATTTTGGCTTGAAAACATTTATAAAGCTTTAGGGCATTTGACTGATTCTTCTTTTGTTTTTTAAGAAGAGAAAGGAATTAATCTTACAATTATTTGTATATCTTAATTTGGGAAAGATGCATCTGTATACTTATTATAAAAAAATGTGAAATATATAAAAAAAGATATTAAGTAATTAACTTTGTTTTTTTTTTAATAAATCGGCAAAAAATTTGCATATGAAACGTTATTAAAAAAAAATCTAATATATTTTATCTACTAAAATAGATCCCCAATGTTACAATAGATTTCAACTACATAAAAAGTGATCCATAAAATTGATTTAAGTTTCAATTTAAAAACATTGCATACTTTACGGGGATTTTAATACATATTTCGCAGAGTTTAAAAAACAGCAGTCAAAGTAGAAAAACTGCAATTTCTTTCCCTTCTTCATTTGTCATTGGCTAGAAAAAACAGTTGACTTTACTTCTGATTCATTAAATATAAACAGTCGCTGTCAAACCAACTCATAAAAGCGAAAACTTGAAGACATAGAGTCACTCTCGAGGCAACCAACGTATGGCCAAAACAAACGAATGACGTCTACAGATTTTTACAAACTAACCACCATAAGTAATATAGATCTGCTTCACACAACCAGCCAACCAATAAGACATTCTCAGAAGAAAGTTTGGAAGGATTAAAAATACACTGAGGTGTAACAGCAAAGGCGTCATTGCAATATAGGACCCAAAGCTAATCCCGCCGAAAACTTTATTATATATCGTCATCTTAAATGCAATCGCACGTAACTACACAATTCATTGTGTTTGGTTTTATTAAACTACATGCTGACACAAATGTTAAAACCCTGCGATAAAAATGGCGAATTTTTTTAAAAGAAATTCAAACTCCAAGAACACTTTATTATTATTAATTTTGTAAGTTTTTTGCTTCTCCTGAAAAAAATAATAGTATAGTTACGTCCGTTTCCATTTATGTTGGCTATATGCTCCGTTTAATTTTGCTATTCAAAATCAGCCTGCACGCAAAGAAAAAACATGGTTGTGGTAAACATATTCTAAGAGCAACATATTATGATAAGATTCATGATTGTAGTCACCATATTACGATTGTTATTAAATCATATTATGACCAAATATGTTCGTAATATAACATCATAATATTTTTCTCTTAATCATATTATTATCCTGTTAATCATAAAACGTTAAGAAGTTATAATATTACTGTCATGGTAATCATAATAAGTTAAGAAGTAATCATATTACTGTCATGGTAATCATAATAAGATAAGAAGTAATCATATTATTGTCATGACAATCATAATAAGTTTAGAAGTAATCATATTATTGTTATGGCAATCATAATAAGTTTAGAAGTAATCATATTATTGTCATGGCAATCATAATAAGTTTACAAGTAATCATATTATTGTTATGGCAATCATAATTAGTTTAGAAGTAATCATATTATTGTCATGTCAATCATAATAAGTTTAGAAGTAATCATATTATTGTCATGGCAATCATAATAAGTTTAGAAGTAATCATATTATGATGCAAAGTGATATGAACTGTTATACATAAATTTTTTACATCATAATATGATACAACTTTAAACATAATATTTTTATTGGAAAAAAATACTTATGATAAAATAAAAAACATAATATAGTTACTGTAATCTTTTTGTCGTAGGTCGCAATTATTTATAAATTATTTTATGGAGTTTTCATTATTTTTCTCTTAAAATAACACAAAACTTACCAGTAATGGTTAATATTTTTCACCAATATTTCACAAATTTTTCCACCACTTTAAGATTATTAAAATTTTTTAGCAAAGATATTTTATTTTGTGACACTACAACCCTTTTTTAATGTTTTTTCTTTATTTTTTTTTTCAATTTCTTGTTCATTTTAATGGTTATTTTGTTATTTTTTTTTTTAATATATTTTTTTAATTTCTTGTTTATTTTAATGGTTATTTTTTTATTATTTAGCCACTCACGAACAAATAATTCGATATGTTTATGTAAAACACGACACAACTGATACAAAATTATTTTACAAATGGCGATACCAAAATATTATTAGAGTAACGATATTTTGATTGCATCTTAAACTTATTATGATAAATGTATATAAAGTTATCATGCTATGGCTATTAAATATCATGTTATGGCTGTGAGTAATATAATATGTTTTGAAAATTATCTTAATTTAGTTGTTAGAAAAATAATTATTTTTCGGTCAACAATACTCAAATTTATAATTGCGATAAACATTAATATGTTTACAGCAACTTTAATATTGCTGATATTTAATAAAAATAACAATTATTTGTGTACAACAACAATATATTGTTACAATAAACACAGTGTGGTTGCCGTAACCATGCCCAACCATATTTTTTCTCTGCGTGTGATTGGTAAACAAAAACAAAAGGCTGAGATATCAGCAAAAAACAACTACTGCCTTTAATTTTACGAAAAAATCCTTTGTTGTTTTTATACTGTATATTTGGAGAACGGCAAGTGCAAAAGTTTCCAAATAAGGTGCAAGCACCTTGGTTATCAATACACAACATTCAAAAATTTATTGCTTTAAAGTGAAAAATCGCCATATAAAAATCATGTCTTTCGTAAGCGCAATGCTTAGCGAAACTTATTCTTATGAGTAGCGGAGCTGATCAAACTTTATTCGTTTATTCATCTGTAAGTTTGTCTGTCCGTCTATTCATCTGTAAATGTGTATGTTGAAATGGGTTTACCGAAACCTGTAAATATAGTGGGGATCAATTTGCTATATATTTATATCGCATATAGTTTGGAATAGCTTACTATTGAAATTCAACTAGATCGGTTTACGAATTGCTAAGATATGGGCAAAAACCACGACTGGCTCTAATTTTATCCCATAAAGCTATTCTTTTTGATGTGTTATTCAAATCTACAAACTTTATTTTTGACTTATAAATAAACTCGGTGGAATACAAGTAATCAAAATAACAAAATCGGTTCACAAATAACCTAGTTAGAGACAAATAAATCTTCCCAAAATAACTGTTTTGGCACGATAGCGCTCATACTATATTAGCTAGAAGAACTAAATTTGATTCAGATATTTTGTATATAAAAGAGGCATAACATATTTCAAATTAGCTAAATTGGTCTATTTTTCATCTGCCCCCCATACAAGTTAACATGTTCCTGCAATGGCATCAAACAAACTTTTGTTGTTTTTATCAAAACTTTTTTCACGATTGATAATATTTTGTTCCTATTTAACAATAAAGTGTTTACCGCCTTTTGAAACTCAAATATGGTTGAATTTAACAATATAATGTTAAAATAAAATAAATCTACATATCATGGTTACTTTCACCATGTTATTGTCACCGCAACCATATTATGGTTAAATTCATCCATCCAAAAGATAAAAACATATCATGGTTGTCTCCAAAGATGTTATGGTTAATTATAACAATAATATGTTTAAAATGATAATATTTTAAAACATTTTAATTTTAAATTTAAAATAATATTTTCAAAAAGCAACAACATTATGGTCGTTTACATTTTACAATAGTCAAATGCTTTTCAATTACATACTTGCTTGGCTTAAAATTCTCATTCATTTTATTTTGAATATTGATTAAAATACATAAATTTACGAAGAATAAACTAGTATAACAGACAAAATGGTAATGAAGGTCGGCACAGGCTGGAACATGAATCAGAGTGGATTTTTTTTTATAAAAGTGAAACATAAACCCTGTCAGAAAAAAAAATTAAATAAAATTCTGATTTGATACCTTGTAAACAAATTGAAAAAAATAGATGAAATAAATAACCATAACATGGTTAACATTGTCAACATTTGGGAAAATTTGGACCATATTAAAATAAATTTTGAACATAATATTGTTAGTTTCGACCATTATTATGGTTAATATTGAACAAAATATGGTAATTTTGACCATATTAGATATGGTTGATTTATGGAAAATTTTTGTTAACTTTAATCATACTATGGTCATATTTAAACATAATATGGTAGCCTGCAAACATAAACATTGTTAAAAAACCAACCATAGCATGTTGCTCTTAGAATATGGTTACCTCTAACCATTCTTAAGGTCTTGATATGATTTTATTACTATGGGGAAGGTCTTTGTTGTTGTATGATATTCCCTAACTTCTGCACGAAAATAAGAATTTTAGTCGTTGGAAGGTCATTAAAGATTCGTCACAGCCGAATTTGACACCCTTTCTTGTTATAATTTTGCGAACGATTTGCAAAATGAAAATTTGTTATTGATATTTTATTTTTTTAGCTAAAAGTTTTTAACAATCCATTTTAAGCCGGCCTGGTTCAAAATATTTCCCCCAATTTGTATCCTAAAATATTGGACAATATGACATTTAAAATTTTGCAAAAAAATTATATTAACTTATAAGATAACAGTTGCCACTCATTATTTCTAATTTAATTTAAAAAAAAAGAAAAAAATATACAGTTTTTATCTAGTCTTACGTGAATTTTGATTGTTTTTTTATCCAAACAGTTGTAAAGTATTAACGTAATCCGTTTTCGTTAAATCCAATAATATTTTTGTAAAAAATAAAATGAATCCAAAATTTTGATTAAATTATTTACCAAACATATTTTTGATGTTAACAGCTGATTTGCGGGTTTTCAGTAAAAATCCTAAATAGAAGACCCCAAACTTTGGGATCTAGTTCAATTTATAAATTACACTATTTTTTTTTTTAATAATTAAACACTTTAAAACACTGTTCACTTTAATCATAGTTATAATTTTTACGAATTTTTCTGTTGCAAATAGAATTTTTTCAAAATATATATAATATTTCAATATGTATTATATTTAAATCTTTTAGTAGGCTTTACTAATTTCTAAAATATTTTATCAATTTTATTCGAGTTAATGTAAATTCTTTTAAAGTCGCGCGTTTTGCTTTTTCCATTGCGATAGTTATTTCAGTTCGTTAACACAAATTTGTTTTTATTACGATTAATTTTTCTTATTTTGTTTATTAACATTTTACTACTAACATTTTTTCTTATTGTTGTTGCCTTTGTTAAAAAATGTGCGTTTTGTTTATAATTTTAGTATTCAATTTAACATTGTTTCAAATTCGTACAACGAGAGAGAAGAGATACACGACTGACGGACCCGTTTGTGTTGCTTGTTTCGCGTTCTGTAGTAAACTAAAAACCGAAAGAGCGTTAAGTAATGAAATATTTTTTTCTGTTGTTGCTGTCAGATACAAAGATACGAACAAAACGAAGCGCATGTTGATTTCTGTTTCATTTGGTGTGGTTGTTGTGTTGATGTTGTCGTTGTTGGGTTTATAGCAAACAGCTGATAGTTGTGTGATAATATGAGTGAGTGTATAAATACAACACAATCTTTATCTTCCCATATATGCTGATGTTTGCGATGGCTGGGTTGTCAGTGATGTCAACAAAATGGCTATGGTGATTGTTTTTATTTTACACCTCTTTTAAAAGCGTATTTTGGACCCTATTACTTTGTGATATAGATATAGGACTCAGTTACAAATTTGCAACTAAATTGATTGAACTTTAGAATACGAGTTTTTGTGTAAAAAGGTCCGTTTTGTGGAAAAAGTGACTCTTTGTGTGAAAAGTGACATTTTGTGTAAAAAGTGACTTTTTTGTGAAAAGTGACTTTTTGTGTGAAAAGTGTCTTTTTGTTTAAAAAGTTAAGTTTTGTGTGAAAAGTGTCTTTTTGTTTAAAAAGTTACGTTTTGTGTGAAAAGTGTCTTTTTGTTTAAAAAGTTACGTTTTGTGTGAAAAATTAATTTTTGTGTAAAAAGTGACTCTTTGTGTGAAAAGCGACTTTTTGTGTGAAAAGTGACTTTTTGTGTGAAAAGTGACTTTTTGTGTGAAAAGTGACTTTTTGTGTACTAAGTGACTTTTTGTGTAAAATGTGACTTTTTGTGTGAAAAGTGTCTTTTTGCTTAAAAAGTGACGTTTTGTGTTAAAAATGGCCTTTTGTGTAAAAAGTGACTCTTTGTGTGAAAAGTGACATTTTGTGTAAAAAGCGAATTTTTGTGTGAAAAGAGACTTTTTTGTGAAAAGTGACTTTTTGTGTACTAAGTGACTTTTTGTGTAAGTAAAAAGTGGCTTTTTGTGTGAAAAGTGTCTTTTTGTTTAAAAGTGGCGTTTTGTGTAAAAATTACTTTTTGTGTAAAAAGTGACTCTTTGTGTGAAAAGCGACTTTTTGTGTGAAAAGTGACTTTTTGTGTAAAAAGTGACTTTTTGTGTAAAAAGTGACTTTTTGTGAGAAAAGTGTCTTTTTGTTTAAAAAGTGACGTTTTGTGTGAAAAATTATTTTTTGTGTAAAAAGTGACTCTTTGTGTAAAAACCGAATTTTTGTGTGAAAAGTGAATTTTTGTGTGAAAAGTTACTTTTTGTGTACTAAGTGAATTTTTGGGTAAAAAGTGACTTTTTGTGAAAAAGTCACTGTTTGCTTATTACATAATCCGAACTTTTATGGCGAAGTCACCAAAAAAAAATGCAAAATTTAGCTCTAAAAATGCTAAAATGGAACCCTATTTTTCGCCGCAGTAACTTCGTATCCAGCACAGCCTCACCACATATTCCCCTAAGACTTACTTGTCAGTTATAAGCAGTGAGTGCTGGTAATAAAAAACACCGGCCGGCGAAAATTACCCATTTTTTATTAGATTTCGTAACAGTTTCTTTAAAGTTTATTTAAAAGCAACAAATCTACTCGTACACCGGCCCAGTTGACAACACTTTCTTACTGGTTGTTTGAATATTTCCAACTGTTTGCTGGCTGGTTGTTGTATCAGTTTTAAAACCCCAGAGTACTGATAGAGTGGAGTATCTGAGTTTTGTTATTTTCAGTTTTCATTACGTTTTTATGCTTGTATTTTTGTTGATAAATGTAAGTTTTACGTACATTAAAAAAAAAAAATAAAAAAATTATCTTTTACTTTAAAATTTTATTTTTTATCTTTGTTTTTTTTATAGAAAATCCAACAGGCATGACAGGACGTTAAAATACGAAGGAGTTGTACTCAGCAGAATAAAAACCTATAAAAATGATATCAAGTTTCCTAAACAACCAACGTCAGTCATTCATTCAGTCGGTCAGTTAGCTCCAATACTTATTATTGTTATTTCCTTTTGTTCGAAAAAGTAAAACATTACCATACACATTTCTGTTCCCATAATCGTATTTATTCATTTGGGAAACAGAAAAAAGCAAAACAAATACAACAACAAACCTAAAGTAGAAAAAAATACAAAAACTGATAAAGCACTGATAAGAAAAAGCAGCCCAAGTGTTAGATAACATCAATCCAAACACATACTATCACACATACACAGGCAAACACTCACTCACTTCTGCCAACCTAAAGCAATGAACCAACCAACCAGTCAACCATCCAACCGACCAACCAACCAGCTAAAGCCAACCAACAATTAACAAACGTACCGGATTTTGAAACATTTTCATACACGTTCGTTGTACTTCTGACTCGTAAATTTTGTATTCAAACAGGCGGTAGACACAGACAAGATACAAATAACAACTGAAAACGGATATAACTAAATTTGAACTTATTCACTCTCGTCTACTTACTAACTGACTCTCTTTCTCCTACTAATGAATTTGCCTAATGCACAAACACACAGATACTTACTTACTTACTTACTGGGCTGTAGAAGTATGAATTTTAGTACAAAGTCTAATAAAATATTTTATGAAATGAAAATTTTGAATACAAAAATATTTTGTACGTTTGTCATATCGCAACGTTTTTGAGTTTTTGAATTGAGTCGATCTGTACAACTCACAATAGTAACAACAACAAAAACACTAGCTGAACAATGTACAAAATATACATACAGACACACATACGTACTAACAGATACGTACACATTTATACATACATTTAGTGTGCGGGAGCGCGATTTTATATATTGATAAGAAAACTTACCAAGTGATATGGGTGCCTCCATTAAGATTGGTGAAATGATAACAGGACTAAAACATATTTAAAAGGTGAAGGGCATAACGTCATTTAAATGTTGTGTAAAAAGTTTCTACTACATATTTGTGTTAAAAGTTACGTTTTGTTAAGAAAGTGTGTTTTGTTGTGAAAAAATACTTTTTGTATGAAAAGTTTTTTTTTAAGCCTGATGACCGATAACACCAATTTATTTTAATATCAATTTATGTTGAAAATTCGTTTTTCATGTCAAATAAAAACAAAATCAAAATGTGGTTTTTCTCGAAACGTAAATTTAACCCGAGTTCGATCCCCAGCTCAACCAAGAATTAAAGTTATCAATATAATTTTAATTAATTTCATGTTGTAAAATTCCTTCCTTCGGTAAAATAATTAAATGACAATTTAATTTGATAAACTCAAGCCTAACTAAATATAAACAAATATCAAACTTAAAATCGGCAGTTCAACTAAAAAAATCACAGTTAAGATTTTTGTTGAACCGAGTTTTTATTAAGCTAGTTTTGCGGCCAATTGGACAAAAACGTCAAGAAAAAAAACAGGTGTGATAAATGACGTCGACAGAAGAAATTGCTACACAAGCTGAAGCTGCAGCCCAGACTTTCCTAGCCAGAGAAACGTATTATTCTTTCAGGACGCTGACAGGAAATAAAGTTAGATATTCGTAAGAAAAACCACTCATTGGACTAGATGGTATATCTCATACCAGTACGGCATTTCACTGGCATATTTTCGATAAACTAGCTAATCCAAGGTTTAAATATTTTCAGCTGCGAGTCCCATCGGGTCATAGATGATATAAGTACTCTGTCACCCTCAATATCAAAAATATTCGACGCAATATCCTTTCTGAAAAACAATTAATCTGCAGGAATCGACGATGTTGTCTTCTCCTCCTTCTCATAAGCGAAAACTTTTGGAATATAGCCATAAACGACGATTAATAATCAATGTGCCTAATAGGAGGCACCTTTCTGATTGTACCAACTTAAGAGTTATCACTCCAATGAAAATGATTAATAAGGTCATACCCGAACTCAGAAAATAGCAAGCCGGCTTCAGACGGAAGCATTCATGTGTGGATCATATAAACTCCCTCAGAGCAATCAATAGAGATAATAACAAACGCCTTTGTATTTCACACTTATAGACTTTAAACTGCAATGTCAAGGGATACCTACAAAAATAATTTATTTAATTAAAGCCATGTACACTAAAAAAAAACACATCAATCCATCCGTACTTAAATGAAAACGATGCTGTGTTAATAGTACATAAAGTACGGATTTTCTTAAATTAAGGACAGCATGCTCGATTCAAGTACGGATATTCAAGTGCAAAATACTTAACTTATCTCTGCTTGAGTTCTCCCTTAGCCTGGGCAATCAGGTAGCAGATGGGCTGGCCAAACAAGGTGGTCGTATGGATGACGCATTCATTCGTTGGCTCACTGTAAGTTACTTATCAAGCGCATCAGGCATCAGGCATCAGGGAAAATACCTGGACGAACCGGTGTTTGCCTGGCTTGGGGGATCTATCCAGGATAGAACTTAAATGGCTTCTTCTCTTCATTAGGAAGACGAAGTGGTTGGACTTTGCAGTGACGCCATCTGAGTAACTGCTTCATAGGATGGGCATAGGCGCTGGGTATCACAAAGGGACTAGTGAAGGACCCGAGTGAGCTGTGTCTCGATGGCTGCACATGGAACCTAACCTAACAGAAGAATTCTCAATTATAAGTCACCAGTAGAATGCCCAACATGATTTCCCAATCATTTTACTTTGAAAATTTTATGTACTTAACTAAATAATTTAAAAAAATAGAATATGGAAGTTAATGCTCCTTTTTTTACTTTTTAAACATAAAAATAATCTTTATTTTTCTGCTTGTAGTGTTGTTCTTGTTTCTTTTAAAAACACACGCGTATGCACGCATACTGGTTTTCGAAAGTTGCCCCATTCTGGATTGTTTTAAGTGTTATTCGATTTTGCCCGATTTTATGACATGCCAGAAAATTATTTTTTGTACGGGGGTACAATACTCTGTTGGATACACTTATGAAAGCTGCGACTCGGGCATCTAACTTGGGGCTTCAATGGACAAACAGAGGATCTTAACTTTGCCTGATGACATATGCCTCTAAACCCTCCAGTAGTTCAGTATGCTGTACAAACAAAGCCAAGCCCAAAAGTACGCGAAAAGAGCAGGTCAATAACTTCAAAACCAAATCCATATAAATAAACCCCTAAAATACAACAACACTAATTATATGCAACACATTACGGAACGAAGTGGTCATATTTAAATATCTTGGAAGCATAACAACATCAACCAGGGGCTCCGAAGAAGATAAAAGCAACCGCATTAAAAAGGCAAGATAGGCATTTGGACCCTTGAACAATATTTGGAAAGCGTCACAGATTAAACGTAACCCCAAACCACTTCTCACATTCTCATGTGAAATCTGTGTTGCTATAATTGTGCGAAACATGGAACACATCTTCAAGAGCCATTGAATGAATACAGGCAGTCGTCAACAGATGTCTTAGTAGAATATTGCGAATCCATTGACCAAACAAAATTTTTACACCAAAATCTATTGAGCATTTTCAATCGAAAGTTAACGAATAATGAAGACATATGCAAGACGTGGCGGTGGTCAAGTCATACATAAAGGAAGCCTGAAGGAAATATTGCCAAAAATGCCCTTGAATGGAACCCACAGGGTAGCCGGAGCAGACTGAGGTAAACCCGCTTAAACATAGTGACGGCAAGTTCAAGACGAATTAAGGAAGGCGCATATAACCTAAAATGAAACTTAATTATAAGCACTAAGAAGAAGTGATTTAAAGAGCTTTATTGTGGAAATTGGTAGGAATTTTAAACGACATATCAGGTTTTTGGAAGTTATAACGTCTCGAATATGGCTCAAAAGAGTTTTTTTTTTAAACTTTAAGCGACGATATCAAGCCTTAAGAAAAGTATACTCTGGTGCATGGGTTCAAGATTTGTTGACCTGTGTTTAAAAAAAAAAATCAAATTTTCATAGAACTCCACATACACCAATAAAGCAAATTGTATACCAACTTTAAACTTTATCCAATTTTGTTAAAACTTTTTATCATCAGCACCACCATAAACAATCAAACGTTTATTATCAATTCTATATAATCGCTTTTCTTATTTTATGCAATCACCCATATCCATGATATATCCAAACATTGCCAGCTAATGGAATTCTGATTATTGCGTTGTGATAACACAGTTCTGTTTAATTGTATCTGTATCTTTCTCTCTAAACGTACGTAGGAACGTTTATACATACATTCGGATACACTCTACGTAGTAAGTTTTTGTGCTGACTAACAATTTTGTATATTGGTGTAGTGTAGAAGAATATGCACACCAATGCAAACTCACATACACAGCTACACTTAACATTCATATAGATTTAAGATATCACCCCACACACTAAAATATATTTAGACTAGATGGGTTTTTGTGTTATTTTATCATCATCCTTTGATCAAACATTTTTAGTATAAAGTATATTGTTGTTGTTGTGTGTTGTTTTGTTTTTTTTTTGTTGTTAAGCTGATAGTACCATATCGTATAAGTTGTATGTTTGTAGAAGATGACGGACTAACAAACTGACTGACTGAAGTGAGTAAGTGAATGAGTTTGCGAGTTGGTTGGAAGACTGAACAAAATTTCTTATCAGTAATTTTTTTTTACATTTCCACATAGACATTTTTTTCGCTTTTTTGCCTTTAAGTAAGCAAAATAAGTTGGACCCGATATCTTGACTTAAAATCTTTTTCGTTTTTTCCATTGCTTTCGTTTTTTATCTTAATCTCCTTTTTTTTGGAGTATGAATATTATTTTATTGGTGAAGAGAAGTGGGTAGTAGAAGTAAATAAGTAAGTAACTTGGTATGAGAGCTGTTTGTGTAGTTGTAAGTTTTGATTCAGCGAGAGTAAGTGAGTGGCAATTAATATTGAATTTGTTTGAATGTGTATGTTTTAATATTTGTTAAGTTCTCTTGAAATTTTGTTGGTATTTCCAATATTTTACTCGAATGTGGATTAAGAAACAGCTGTGTGTTGGTTGGCTGTGTTGCGCCTGCGTTTAAAATTGGCATTTCCGTTTTTCCACCTCTTTTTTTTTGTATCGAAATAAATTTCTTGTAGAGTATTTTCCTTATCTTAGATAGATGATTGAAAATTATGTAAATGCCATGGTTTTTGTTAAAAGTTTAAAAATTTTCTTCAGCTAAAGGATATTTTAGAGTTAGAAACGAAATTCTAGGTAAACATTTTATATGTAATTTCGAAATATTGCAGAAAATATAATAAAACAAGTAAGAGAATAAATTTGTCATGCGAGGTTGTATGATACCCTACACCTCAGTATTTAAAAACAAATTTTCGGGACCCATGGGCAATCATGGGTTAAGATTAATGGAAAAGTTCTTTGTGCCGAATATTATTTAGATATCTTCATCTAGGTATATGGATTGGTTTGCCTTAAAGTGTTTTTAGAATGAGGGTTTGTATGGGACCTTTTTGTATTTTGGACCTACCAGCACAACATCTTATCATGAGATATAAGCTATCGTTAAAGTCGCCAAATTTTATGTCAATACCAACATTAATAAGGACGTTGTGGCATTATTAATTATTTTCGGGAGTTGTATTTGTATGGGAGGAGCTACGTCCAAATGTAGACCGCTTCCAATATAATTTGGTTAAATGATTTAGATTGCAATACAATTAGTTTGGCCCATATTGAATCTGAATGCCAGAATTAAAAGATGGTTTTTATGCACAAAGATTATATTCCAGAAAGTAACTTGTATGGGGGCTGTGTGATATTATAAAGCGATTTTCACCATTTTCAATAGGTTTGGGCCTTGTGATACTAAGAACATATGTACATATGTACCAAATTTTATGAAATTATCTCTAAAACTGCGTTTTGTACTTTGCGCACATGGTTTACATGGACAGCTGGACGGACGGATATCGTTAAATCGCTTTAAGAAGTGATTCTAATGGCCAATTTCACCAATTCTTTTTAAATAAAAATTCATATTTAAATATAATTTTTTATATAATTTTATTTTTATTTGACATGAAAAGCGGATTTTAAACATACATAAATTGATATATAAATAAATATGTAGGTGAAATCGACCATAAGTCCAATATATTAAGGTATAACAAACATGAGCACAAACGAAAACTGCACTCTCCATTTTGTGCTGTAAATATAAAGACCGTAAGATTGAAATTTCTGTACGAGTTTTTAGCGTTGGCTGTAGGTAAATTGTGTAGAAATGTATTTAGTTTTAAGATCCTAATTTCCCGGACTTTGCTGACTAATTGAGAAGAATTTTTCAAATGAAAACTAAATTCAGTCCAGCCAAATATAGTTATTTGCTATTATTTGCTGAAGTAGAAATATGTTCTTCTATTTCTCTTGATCTTGATATACTGACAGTCCTCAAAATGAATTGAAAATTTTTAAAGAATTTTTCTCGGGAATTTTCGGGGATTTTTTAGAAAAAAAGGAGTCCCATCTTGTACGACGGAAGCCAATAGGTCTTCGCAGTAGCTGTGGGTTGAAAACAAATCTGGAAACATCTTAAAAATGTCGGAAA
Organism: Pollenia labialis; assembly: GCA_949318255.1. Lineage (NCBI taxonomy): Eukaryota > Metazoa > Arthropoda > Insecta > Diptera > Polleniidae > Pollenia > Pollenia labialis. Next base: position 148,183,366 of record OX439141.1, read on the forward strand.
CTTAGAGCAAAGTTCGGCCTGATGGTGGATGTCTCTGTGTGCTGAAAGTTCAGCAGCCGCATTCTACAATTTTAGAATAATCCCGAGATTTTGGTATTCGGGGATTTCGGATTGGCTTCCCTAGCTTAAATCAGTTGATTAAATTTTTTATTAAAAATGATTGTATTTTTGATTAATGCTTTAATTGGTGAATTATTTTGGAGAATTTTTTCTGTGCATATTCTATTGCTACAAAATTCAACGCAAGAAATATATTTTTTTTAAAGAATTTTGACATCAAAATCAGAGTCTAGCAGGCCACGTAAAAATTTCGATTTTAATAAAAGCCCTTTTACTGCCATTTTCCTGTTCATTTAAACAGAAATTAAACGTTAAAAATGTAATTAACAAATAAATCCATAATTAAACAAGGGCAACAAAGAGCCAGCCAATATTCTGACGCCGGAGTTCGTAAATCAACGAAGAAAACGAAAAGACACAGAACTCATAATAAAAGACCATCAACTTAAAAGTAAATTTATAAATTCAAAGTGAAAACCAAATTTACATAGACGCGCCATTAACCCAGTGATAATGACAGCGACGGCGGCGAGCACTCGATTTGTGTTCGTTTCTTTTTTACTTAATGTTTATATAGCCGTTGTTTTTGTCGCTGGCGTTGTTGTATTTATGTACACATGCATAATTTACACTTAAACAACAACTACCGGTGTTTTACATTCTGTTTTGTTTTTGTTGTTCTGCTGTGTTTAACATCAAAAGTAACCACCTTTACAAACAGCAGGAAAAATTGTAAATTTTTATAATATAAAATACACACCTTCGGTTGTCCGATGAACACACAAAGGCAAATACACAGGTGCACACACACACACACCCATATTTACACTCCAGCCCAAATATTTTGACTTTGAGGTTTGAAGAGAATTAAATTTGTGTGTTGTGCTGATTCACACGCTTCAGGTTTTAAGCTGGAGGTCCACAACATGTTTTCAGTGCGTTGATGCATTGTAACTGTATTGACAAGTAAAACAACAAATGCGTAAAATGCATATACATACGTATTGAACGCATAAAATTGTTAACTTTCAACTTTTGCTTGAGTCATGAAAAAAGGTCAAGAAAGTATCAAACGCACAGAATGTGTCATGTGGTCCTCCTGATGTAGTCGTCAATTCTTGAATTTTTAGGAGAGTTAGAAAAAGAAAAGTTTATCTTTTTTCCCTTCTCTCCTAAAAACTTCTTGAAAAGTAAAGGCCTAACCATAATGTGCTAAAATTGGCTTAAGCAAATGTGCGAATACATGTAAATCACATGAGGTAAGGAAACTTTTTGTAAAGTTTTATGAAACTGTCATTTGCTTAAGCAAAGTTTGAAACTGATCACACATTCCGTACGGAATCATATGTTTTTGATTTTGTTTGTCGTTGCGATGCTTACTTTATATGTGAGAATTAATTAATTTCTCTCACACAATGTAAACGGTCACTCACCAATAAACTTCGTCTGTCTGGCAAAAAATTACCATATTCTAAATGTCGCGTAACGGCTAAAATATGAAGGGTGTGAATCAGAATTTACTTAAGCCACTGATCAAACCAAAATAAGTGGGTTACAAGCATTTTTTATACGCTCCACAAGAATTTGTTGTGAAGAGGGTAAACTAAGTTTATCATTCCGTGTGAAACTTTTTTATTATTCATCTCAGACCCCATAAAGTACTATTCTGCCTCCTTGAGTAGTTCTAAGTCGATTAAGCCATATCCGTCTGTCTGTCCGTCTGTTGAAAACACGCTCACTTTTGAAAAACTGAAAAGAAATGTGAAAAATTGCTTGTAGTTATACTAAGCAGTTTGGGATTGATTGATAGGATCAAAGCTATGAATCAAAATGTCGAACCACCACCTTAACACATTGATTTTTTTTAATTCCCTAAGCTAATCCCGCGAAGCTCTACGCTTGTCTGCAGGAACCAGAGTCTCTGGCGGGAATCGAATCCGCAACCCCGGCGCTGCTAGACTAGCTCACTACCAGCTAGCCTACCGGGGCACCCCTAATTTTGTTATAAAAACTAACATAAATTGTGGAACAATGCATGGAATGGTATAAGATTCTGCAAAGATTCGTTTTATTCGACTGGAAATCATACTGAAAAATTTGTTGAAAATCGCGCCATAATTTCCCATAAGCCCCATATAAACCTTTCACCGCTGTATTGAAATTAATTGAAATTTATGTTTTTTAATACCAGGGGTCTAATCACCGCATTCGATACTATCGTATCGAATAAACTATCGAATGTTTTTGCATACGATAGACACTGATGTATCGAATGAAAACTCGAGAAATGTAATGTCGAGTTACTCTTTATCGAATGCTACTATTTCAACTTCAATAAATTCCTTTCCATATCGAGAGTCGTGATACCAAAATAAATAATTTCGATAAATTTTGCTCGATATCGTATGCGGTGATTAGACCCCAAAAATCACTCTGCAGAATTTTGGTATGATTCGGTCGTAACTTACCTGAAAATCATTTAAGTTCGGCTTGAACTTTTACGAATTAAGATATTTTACTCAAGCGAGTTAAAATTGTTAAAAAAAGCTTAAAACTTTCTGATTGTCGGTCAGTAATTTTATATAGGACTAAACCGCAACCAATTTTAATGCTGATGTCTGTTTATATGAAGACAAATTAATAATAAATAGATATCATGTACGGCCCTATGCTCCAATATGGAACGACGGGAATAAATAAATATATGTGTGTATCCCACTCCTGAAATAATTAAACTGTTGGTGGAGGGTATCAAAGATTCGGCATAGCTGAATAAAGCACTCTAACTCTAACTTCATTACTAATAAACCTCCAGCTTAAACTTTTATTTCGCACTTAAGTTCCTGAGAAAAATAGTGGGATTGGAGCGACAGTAAAAACGTTACTATATAATTTTTACTCTTAAGGGCTTCAATAAAATTTCTAAAATTATTAAAAAAAACTGATTCATGACAGGTTTTGACGGTTTTATATACGCTATTAAATTAATCAACATTTTGAAAATGATTTTGTATTCTCAAATATTTGGATTGCCACGACCAATTTTTCGATCAGCTTTTGTTGTGGAAAATACACCGAAAAACTCATAAGGAAAAAAGAATAAATTTTTGAGGAGTTCTGTATTTTCTGCACAGTTTTTTACGAGATAATCTACTTCTGAAGAATTTAACGATTAAATTTTAAATTTCTTTTACAGTTTTCTTTTGAAGACTACTAAAAACCATTTTTCTTCATCGAAAACTGGATCAAAAAAGTTACTTATCCAAAAAAGTTTTCGATGAAACATAGATGAACAGAGTTTCGAAAAATTATGATGAAATTGTAAAATTTTTGCATTAAAATTTTAATTTATCATCGAAAATCAAAGCGGAGAATTTTTCTAATAATTTTTGAAGGTGTCGGTACTGCAGTTTGTAGCTTAATAATTTTAATGCACTCAGTTCTTATATTTACACAAAAGGGATACATTTAGGGTGGGTTTTTGAGATGTGAATTAAGTTTAAGCTTAGTTTGATGTAGACTAAAACACAGATTTCTCCGGCGCAATATGACTTTTTCTATTTTAGCAAATCTAAGCTGTTCCGTCCAAATTTTATATGCAAACTGTTTTCAGATTAACTAAACCTTGTTTAACTGAGATCGCAAAAATCCAGCCTAAGAACACCTAGAGGCTACACTAAAAAAAATTATAATTAATGGCTAACTTTTAATACTGTCATATAAAGAAAGACAGCGAAAGAGAGAGAGAGGGTGAAATGTAGAGAGCCCCCCTAAAAACAGTAGCTAATTTTAAAGTCATTTTTAATAAAGGATGAAAATTATATATTTACATTTTAATTTGGGTTGACTTTTAGTTTCCTCATCTTGTATTATTCCACAGTTCAACTTTATATTTTTTTTGTTGGTTTATTGTTGTTTTTATTAACGTTAAACTCTTATCGTGCGATCAATCCAAATTATTTAAATTTTATTATTCGTTTTTCGTATTTTTTTTCGTTGTTACTACATTTTTAACACCAACTTAATATTAAATATCAGCAGAAGTATGAGTGAGTACCCTCCAAAAAAAAAAAAAAACAAACAAGTAAGAGTGATATTTCCACTATGCCGAAGCTTATGCCCCCTATTACGTTTCACAACTCAGTTGAGTTGTAATTAAGACAACTGGTTGTGATCAGTTGTAATTTTTGTTATGTTTTTGTTCACCGCAATATAGCAAAGTTGTAAACCATAATACAAAAATTAGAAAATTACAACTCAACTGAGTTGAGTTGTGAACCTTAATAGGGGCCAATACTCCACTCATCATGGTGCAATAAGAACATACAATTTTAAAGATACATATAAAAAAATCTATTTTGTGCCACGCCCACGCCCACGCCCACTTCCCCAATCCTTCTCAGATCTTTTCGGATGTTGTGTGTTGATAACGAAGTTGCTTGTACCTATACAAAAATATACAATGTCTTTGAATGAGAAGTTCCACGCCCACTTCTCTAATCTAATTGTCGGATGTTAGTTATCAATATTATTTGGAAACTTTGGCTCTTGCTGTTCTGATATCGTATCGTATCGGCGGTACCACGCCTACTTCTCCAATCCCGCCCATATTTTTAGAGAGGTTGTGTATGAATAACACAGCTACGTGTTACAAATTTTTCTCTTACCGTTCTTTAGATGTAAAAAAGAAGGGTATATGTCACATAAATCTAATAAAAACCAAGTTTTATTAATTTCTGGTCTTCGCTAGGGTCTAAGATCAATATTGTATAAATTACAAACGGAATGACAAACTTATATTGTATACCCTTTAACCTTCGGGGAAAGGTACAATCATTTTTGGCCAGCACTTGAAACGTTTTTGTACTGTTTCGTCGCACTATAATCTGGTTTATGATGCTTCGTTGAATCTTGCATTCATTAAAAATTTTTGATGTGTATTTGCGATAAGCGTTTTGTAGTATGCAATTATCGCCTATGAAAGTGTGGGTTTGATTTTTGCTTCTGACTCATATTTGGAGATGTTTATTTGAGTTTTTTTTTGTTCGTATTATTGTTTAAGTGGATCGAATAAGCGTCAAAATTGTGATTCGAAAACTTTATTAATGGTGTAACGTTAGAAATGTTACGTAGATCGTTTAAACGAAAGGTTTATTAAAGATATTTAAGGGGTACAGTTCGATTTATAGAAACAAAATGACAGCTGAGAATAAGGGCTACACACATCGGTTCGAAGGACTAAGAAGTGAAGAAATCAATTAGATAGACAAAAAAGTGTGTTAAATGTTGGAGTTTATAATTTTTTTTTTGAAATATACAGATTATACAATTACTTTTTTTAAATTTAAATAACAGCACATTATTCTGTTTGTGATTGCTTTAATACATCTTTTACCTTAAAATTGCATTATTGACCGTATAATGAAATTCTAGTCCTGCAATTTCTGTATTTTCACCTTTTATATTTTATATATAAATATAAATACACCTACAGGCAACTTCAAGTTGAAATGTGTGAGAATTACAAAACAAAACAGAATTGCAGAGTACATGAAACCCAGTACCCCTTCCCGATTATCTCACCACTCTCACCAATAAACTGCAACAAAATTGCAAATCACGACGATGAATTATTTAAGCCCAAAAATAGTTTTTCCTTTTTCATATTTTAGGTTTTCTTTTTTCTTTAATTTCTACTTTCGTTTGTTTAAAAACAAATCAGTAATTTTCTAGAAATGTAGTTCATTATTGAGACAGAACTTGTCTCGTTCCTTAACACAACACGCTAGACAGACAGACAGGCCAGGCCATACAATTTACAGACAAACACCTCAAACTTAATGATTGGCTGATTGACTGTCTGACTTTTACTAAATAGCTAAATGGCGAAAAAAAACTTCACAACAACAGAAGCAGTAGTAAAAAATTACCTAAAAATACAGCAGGACCTTTTCAGCAACAACAACTACTAATTGTACGTAAAAAGGAGCAAGAACAAAATAAAATGAACAGGCAACAAGAAAAAAAAGAACAATAACAACACCCAGAACACAAAGAAATCAGGAATTAAAACAACAATAACAAACAAATATGACGACGACAAATATACAATTACGTGACATAAAGACTGTAAGACAATCAATGAAATGTAATGATGATGGTTTTTCAATGACTTCGAACAAAAAGACTGAAATAAGTATTGGCGGCTCCTTCTTTATTGCTGATGATAACAATTATGTTATTGGAAATAATGACAATGTTGAAAATGGGAGGACTCGAGTTAAATCCATTTGGTCCCGACAAATCTTTTTTTTTTTAAAGAAAACTGGATCTCGACAAAATTTCCTATAGAAAACTGGGTCTGGGGAAATCCGAAATTAAAAGGGCGTAAGAACAAACAAATTTAAAAAAGATTTGAATTACATTCACAAAAAACTTTAGATCACTACGATCAAAAATGGCGACTTTATTAAAGAAATTTAAACGCCAAGTACACCTTGTTTTTATTGAATTTTTAAAGGGGTTTCCTTCTCCTGTAAAAAAATTAAAAATTTTGCTACGCCCTTTTGCATTTTGGGTGACGATATAGACAATTGAGTCTCGACAAAGTTTTCTATCGAACACTTGGTCTGGACAAAGTTTTTTTTTAAAGAAAACTATGTTTCGATAAAGTATTTCATAGAGAACTGGGTCGGCACAAAGTTTTCAATAGAAAACTGGGTCCCGACAATGTTTTCTATACAAAAAGAGGGTTTCTAAAATTTTTCTATAGAAAACTTGACTTGGGCTCGTCAAAACTGGGGTTCGGCAAGTTTTCTGTAGAATACTGACTGTCGATAAAATTTTCTAAAGAAAACTGGGTCTCGGCAAATTTTCTATAGCAAACTGGGTCTTGACAAAGTTTTTTTTTATAGACAACTGGGTCTAGACAATGTTTTCTATAAAACGCTTGGTATCAACAAAGTATTTTTTAGAAAATTGGGGTTCGACAAAATTTCCATAAAAAACTGGGTCTCGGAAAAGTTTTCTATAAAAAATTTGGTCTCGTCAAAACTGGGGTTCGACAAAGTTTTCTTTAGAAAACTAAGTATCGACAAACATTTTCTAAAGAAAACTGGGTCTCGCCAAAGTTTTCTACAGAAAACTGGGTCTCGCCAAAGTATTCTATATTCTATGGTCACGAAAAAGATTTCTTTAGAAAAGTGGGTCTTGTTGTTGGGTGAAGCAGCCCAAGCACCCTGTTCCAATAGATTCTTTACATCAATTAAAAATTTTTTGAATAAACAAAACTTTATTTATATGTATAAAGTTTTTGATGTTGAAATTCCTACAAAATTAGGGTTTACATAAATAATTGTTTTTGTTAAAATTAATACAAACTTTTTAGTATGGAATGGGATGGCAAGCTTCTGTGACTATTCACGCACGAGTTCATTGTCTCTTCATTAAATGTGCGCCAGGAAAATATCACTTTTTTAGTCTTATGTCAAGTGAGTAGACAAAGTCAGACTGGCATTAGCATAAAGCTCACTCCTATAGCCAATTACTATCGATAAATACACAAAGAAAAATAATTGATATTCAATTCACTTAGGAATAACAAAGCTGCATAACAAGTGGCGATAACACTCCCCCTCAGTAAGATAAGAAATTTTCGAGGCTTCCTCTCACTTATGAGACACGTCTAATAGCGCTCACTTTGCAGCAGGCGTCTCTAGAACACCAGATTTTATCATCACTTTGGCTCTTCTTACTTGACCATCATCAGCACGGAAGACTCAATAACTTTTCCGAGGGGCCACACGTTCCATGGACTCATAGGGTTAACCACAATCACTAGATCCCCAACTTCTAATAGTTTTACCTTTTCATGCCATTTAGATCGGCAACACCACTCCTGTGTCTTCATACCAAGCCAATGGCTTCAAACCATTGGAGCTATCAAGCAGGAAATAATTTGGAGTAAAGGCTTCCTCGTTTTCACTGTCGATAGGAATATATGTTAGTGGACTAGAGTTAATAATATTTACTATCTCAGACATCATACTTCTTAAAACTTCATCATTTGGGCTCCTTCCTTCAGAAATTTTTATATGTATATCTATAGAAAACTAGATCCCGAAAACGATTTTTTTTAATAAAAAAAACCGGGTCTCGACAATGTTTTTTTACAGAAAACTGGGTCTCGACAATGTATCGTCGCTTTAAACTTTAAAAATTGTAAAGTAAATATTAGAATACCCTTTAGAAAACTAGGTCTCGACAAGGGTTTCTGAAAAGAATATGGGCCAAGTCAAAGATTTCTGTACACAAAAACAAACTTTCTCTGGAGAATAAGGTCGCTTGAGAAAAATCACTTCTGTTTAATTTCTCTTTAATGTCGATGATGATTTCACGATGACGAAAAGTAAAATTACGTTGACGATAATTTTGATTATGATGACAACAATGTCGTTTAGGTGACACACTACAATCATAAGTGAGCAGTTTTTGCCAGACATTTTAGTCATTTTATTTTGTAGTTTTTTTCTTCTGTGCTTTCATTCTTATTGATCAAGTGGATAAAATTTTTTCCCTTTATTGATGTTGTTGCTTTTCTCCAATAAAATGTGAGTGTGAGTGTGTGTGTGTTTGTGTCTGTATTTCTAAGTGTTTTTCTAAAGTATATCATATTGCTCTGTTGTCTTTTTTTCAGTGTTCGATGTGTTTTAATAAATTCTTTACATTGAATTTTCTGTCGTTCCTTCTTTTTGCATTCAATGAAACACTTTTTTCCTTCCTTATCTCAACCGGAAAAAGACTTCCCATAAAAAAGGAGAAAATTAAGAGGAAGGTGCAATAAAAATTCATTTTACTTTTCTTTCTTTAGCATATATTTTCGTTCTCTTTTTTTCTTGTAATTTTTTTTATCGATAGAATGAATGGAAACTTTTTGTTGTTGTTGGTGATGATGCACCATCTCAATTGCCAGCACCACACCAGGAAGCATTAATGTGTGTTGATAAGTTTTATTTTTCGTTGTTGTTTTTGCTGTTGTCGTGTTTTCAAGATACACTTTTATATTCATTTTCAAGACGCGACAATTGAGTCACTCAATTACTTGCACTTGATAGGTAAAAGAAATTGTATCTATTAAGTGAAATGATGATACCTTTTCTGGTTAACAGATTCTTTCTTTTACTTATTTCTTTTAAGAGGGTTTCTTCTTCTCTGTGTTTCAATTACTTAAGTGGCTTTTTGTCGAGCAGTAAGTATTTAAGGGGTAATATGAGCAAAAAGGTTACGAATGGTAATGTTAAAATGTTCATTTTTGTTTAGAGATACGTTATCGGTCAATAATTCTTTAAATCTTTTAAATAGCAATGACTCATTTCATCATTTCGGAAGTAACGTGTTCTTTTGTAACCCAGTAAAATTGCAAGATTATAATGATTTCATTGTTTCACCTGCAGCTGGGTTCGATTGATTTATATCATAAAATTAAACTGAATAAAATAAATTTAATGTTTTTTTTTAAATTATTAAACTTATTATTTTCCAAATTTCACTACGATTTTAATCTAATTTGACTCACCTTTTCAAATAGTTTTAATTAAAAAGTTGTGATAAACTCACCTGAAAATAAGAAAAAAAGTTAAGATTTTTATTAAAAGAAATAACTTTTTAATTTATATTCACATTCAAATCACATTGTCATTAATAATAATGTATTCAAATTAAAATCATAATCTCTAGATTAAACATTTTTATAGAAAACTGTTCAATAATTATGTTGTATACAAAATGTGGACTCGGGGTTTGTATAGAAAACTCTACGTTATTTAAACTTACTGTAGAAATCCGTGTGATTGGAACGTTTTCAGTAGTAAACAAGTCGATTGTAAAAGATTTCTTAAAAACAAAACTAATCAGTTGTCCAATCTTTATTGAAAACTGATCGATAGTCGAGTTTTCTATAGAAAACTGGTCGATAGTGGACTATTCTAAAGAAAACTGGTCGATAGTCGACTTTTCTTTAGAAAACTGGTCAATAGTTGATCTTTCTATAGAAAACTGGTAGATAGTCGACTTTTCTATAGAAAACGTCTCGATAGTTGACTTTTCTATAGAAAACTGGTCGATAGTCGACTTTTCTATAGAAAACTGGTCGACAGTGAACACTTCTATAGAAAACAAGTCGGTATTCAAGTTTTCTGCAGAAAACTATTCGATAATCGACTTTTCTATAGAAAACTAGTCGAAAGTCAATTTTTTTATAGTAAACTGGTCGATAGTCGAGTTTTCTATAGTATACTTGTCGATAGTCGAGTTTTCTATAGAATACTTGTCGATAGTCGAGTTTTCTATAGGAAACTGGTCAATAGTCGAGTTTTCTATACACAGCCGTTCGATAGTAGTTTTTTCTATAAAAAACCGGTCGATAGTCGTGTTTTGATAGAAAACTGATCGATAATCGTGTTTTCTATAAAAACCTGGTAGATAGTGGATTTTTCTACAGAAAACTTGTTCTACAGAAAACTGGTCGATAAACGAGTTTTCTATAGTCAACTGGTCGATAGTCGAGTTTTTTATAGTAAACTGGTCAATAGTCGAGTTTTTTATAGAAATTTGGTCGATAGTCAAGTTTTCTATAAAAAAAACTGGTTGTTAGTCCCGTTAAGATAGAAAACTGGCCGATAGTCGTGTTTAGATAGAAAACTGGTCGATAATCAAGTTTTCTTTAAAAAACTGGTCGATACAGAAAACTTGTTCTATAGAAAACTGGTCGAAGTGGTTTCTTTGGAAATTAAGTGCTGTTTTAAGGAGTAGTATTTGTATGGGTGCCAGGTTTTATATTGACCGATCTTAACAAAATTCGGAAAGATGACTTAAATTGTAATAAAAACAGTTTGGACCAAATTTAATCTTAATAACAATATAATTAGATGGCTTATGAGCCAAAGGAATATATTCTGGAAAGAAGTTTGTGAGGGGAATATGTGAAATTATGTACCGATTCTAACCATTTTTAATAGGCTTGATGCTATCTACCAAATTTCTTCAAATTATCTCCAAAATTGCGTCTTCTATACTTTGCGCAAAAGGTTAACATGGACAACCCGTTAGCCAGCCGAACGGTCGGACATCGTTAGATGGCTACAAAAAGTTATTCTACGCCAATCGGTATACTTAAAAGTGGATTTATTATGAACAAACGCATAATTCCTCCTCCACTATTATGGTGTGAATACAAAAATAGTCGATGGTTAATTTTTCAATGGACAACTTTTCGATAGTAAGGGAAAGTAAATATGTGCTTGTACCCCAAATGCTTGATAAACTCTTAGAGGATTCTTATTTAATTTTTTTTAAGCTGAAATATTTCAATTTATAAAAATCTTGGTTGCTGTTTGCGAATCAATGAATTTTAAAGATTTACTTGGTGATAAATGTTTGTGGTATTTTAAATTTTTTTTTTTTGCATTTAAATTTCATTTAAAAATCATACATTTGTTGGGTTACTTGGCTGACTGACTGCTTGCTGGCTTTGGGTTGGTTTTGATATCTTAATAAAAAAATCTTTACAAAATAATATCAGCAACCGAAAAATAATAAAAAATGAAATGCAATAATAGCATTTAAACATCTAAACGAAATAAAAATTCGAAAAACGAAACCCTTCAGTAACAAAACAACAATGTTGAAATACTACACACAATACAACGTAAATACTTCTCTGTGTATATGAATATTTTGTCTGTTATCAAAGTCAGGATCTAATCGAAATGAACAATCTTTAAACGCGCTTAATTTTTGTTGCTTAACACGGCTGACTTGAAATTTGCAGTGAAGGCAAAGAGTAGATTATTTTTTGTTATTAATTCGTGACCACATTTTCGTGAAATTAATATAAATTATGTGTACGAAATGAGTTAGCTGGGATATTGAGTGATAATCTTTTATTTAAATTTATTAGTTATTATTAGTGTCGTTTAGTTGGCTAAATAGGTATGACCCTTAACTTTTCTTTTAGTTGTAATTAAAAAAAAAATATTCAATACTTTTTCTTTTCGTTGCAAAAACAATACAAAATTTATAATTTGAATTTAGACTTTATTATCGCATTTTAAAATCAAATTATGAAAAACATCATCATCATCACCATGATAATGATGGTGGCGAAAGCGACCCAGTCGAAAAGTACGTATTATATTTATATTGTATACTTTTTTCATTTGCTTATCAGCGTTGATCTAAAACTAAAAACAACAACCAAAAATATATAAAATGTTTATAATTTTGTTAAACTCAATTATCAGATTTGTCCGTCCATCTGTCTGGTTTTTTGTTTTTGCTGATATTCTGTATACACGTGCAGTGTTTAGATTTTTGTTGTTTTGTTTTGATTACATTTTCATACAAAAGCGTAATTTATTTCAAAATTTACTGATAAACCCACTTTATTTGAAGAGGGATGGAGAGAAAGAGATCGAAACATTGGAGAAGAAACATAATGTGTAAACAATTTTTGTTGCAAGGTGTAATAGTTTAAAATTTATTTATCGAAAGTAAATATGTACTAAGACAGTTAAGTTTCACTAGGATAATGGTAAAGTTTTCTTTAGAAAAATGGTCGATGGTAAAGTTCTCCGTATACATTCTAGTTTTCTGTTATTCGAAAAGATAGTTACTTACCGATAGCAAAGTTTTCTTTAAAAAACTGAACGATAACATAGTTTTCTATAAAACCCTGAACGATAGTTAATCGAAACCGCAAAACGATTCGATTTCCAGAACATCCCTCATGGTTATGAATTAAGGTATGCTCAGACCTAATAAATATTTGATGATAGAATCAAAAAAAAAAAACGCGAACAGTTAATTTATCAAACTTCAGCTTTATGTTTAACAATTTATATTTATTTACTAAACTTTATTTCTAAGATGATAATTTTATAATGTTATTTAAAAACTGTTAAATAATATTTGCTCTCGACAAACGTTTTGCAAAAGCAAATAGTTCTTTAAGAAAACTAACTAGTGATTACGTGTAGGACTTCAAATAGGAATGGGCAAAAAATATCGATATATCAAAATATCGATATTAAAAAAAAATATAGTCGATATATATCGCCGATATTTTAAATACCGATATATCGATGTATCGATATTGAAATACGACTATCGAATTCGTTATTTTTTAAAGTAAGTCTTCATTAAGAACTCAAAATTTTAGCCGTTTTTCAAACAATATGTTTTTTAAGAATTGGAAACTAAACAAATATGAAGATCTAAAATAATTGGCATTTATAAGAAGCAGTGCCGGATACAAGAAGCAGATTGTCTGGAGTGCTCATAAAACAGAGAGTGCTCCTGATGTCCATATCTGATGATTACTGGTTTGACTAAAATCAGTTGGTACTTTTGGGGTGCAATTCAAATTTTAAGGAAAGTTGGTACTTCCATGACTTATTTACTTCCATTTAAATTTTTCGTAATTTATTTTTTTTTCTTATGGTTTTTTGTATTCTTCCCTTTTGTTTTTGTTATAATTGAATTTTTTGTTTTGATTAAATTTTTTTGTTTTTATTAATTTTTTTAAATAAAATGTAACAATAAAAAGTAACAATGTAATTACATATAATTAATTTGTTCATACATATGTTTCAGCAAAATACGTTCGATATATCGATATATCGATATTTTTGAAATAATAAATATCGATACTCTAAAAAAATATCGATTCGATATATATCGATATATTTTTTCAACTTGCCCATCCCTAACTTCAAATATTTAATAGGTGTGAACATAACTTTAAAACCAAAGTTTTTTTAAAATTGTTGGAATTAAATAAATTTATTATTTGGGATATTCTCAAAAATTAATTTTAAATGAGTTTTAATATGTTGGTGGATAAGCATGTCTTTATGAATCAGTAGACTTCAACTAAATTTTTTAAAAGTAACAAACAAAATATCTTAGCCACGATTGTTTATTTCATATTATTTTGTTTCAGCATTATACATAGAAACGAATAGTAACATGAACATGCGTTTTGTATAAAATATCTGTCAATTCGTCGATCACAATTTTAAACCTTCAATGACATTGTTGGATTCCTTAAATTTTGTTTAAAGTTCTTGGTGTTTGAATAAATAAATCTGATGAATTTTCCCATATCGCTGATTCCGCCGGTATGTTGTAGTTTTAAGCATAAAGATAGGATAGACCTTCTTAAGAGTTTTTAGTGCCTTCCGTCCTCGGCAACACAACATGCTAATATTTCACCCAGCATTTTTTTAGTAAAGTATTATTTGCAGTCTCTGAAGAACTTCTTGGAACAGAGTCAAGTTTTAGTTGGTGTATATTTATGTCAAGCTTGCGGACTACTTAAAGGTGATTAAAAGAGGTGCGATTTCTATGCAAATGCATGTTTTTTGTCGAAAGTCTAAGGGCTAAAAAATCAGAGCAAGTTAAACTCTCTTTTTGGTTTAAAATGTGTTTAAACCCACAAATCTATAAATCACTTAACATATACATAAACGTTATTTGAACGCATAACATTGGGCGTTTAAACTACCAATACAGACCATATGAATTTTCCAAGATTTATCGTTGTGCTGCCACGTGTTATTTTTATTGCTACATAAAATACATGGGAGACTGATTTATAGTTGTTAAGTTTAAACTTCATATAAATTTAAGTTTAGTTCAACTAAACCAGCTTTTAAACCATGAGTGATTTATTAGCCAAAAGAATGATGCCGACCAATTATCTTTCCGAATCATTAAATTTGCGTTAAAATGGCATCGATTTGTTTTTGCATTTTGTTGCAAATTTTGGTTAAAATGCATATTTTGGCTTTAAATGCATATTTTTACATTTTTGAGTAATATTTTTTTTTAATTTACATATTATAAAAAAGATCTTCAAAAAATGTCCATGTAAAAAAAAATCTTCCAAAAAAACATTTTTAAATCAACAAATAAATTTTTTTGCAGCTCTGCAAAAGGTTTTCAAGATTTTTACAAAAGAAAATTCAATTTTTAACCAATGCAGCACCTTACACGGCTAAGGTTGCCAATAGGCTAAAATGTTCTATTTATTAAATGTTACTTGCTTGGCACATAAGTTCCACCGAGTTGCAGAGAAAATTAAAATATAATTTGATAATATGACATATTGGTTTCATACGGAAAAAATATTTTTAAAGGCTCCTTCACGAGTTGAAATTTTTAATGAAATGTTTTTTTTTGGTACCGTTACCATCGCAGCCAGTATTAAAAGATAGGGAACCTGGCGAGATGCTATAGAATGCTATTCAAAAAACTTTGAGCAACTTTAGAATCTTATTCAAGAACTACCGATGCTTATGCAATTAAAAAAGTAAAAGATAAATTAGCATTTGTATTTTATAACTACGGATATATTGGTGAAACAATAACTTAATTTGAGGGATTCAGTTCACTTATAGTCAGCTCAAATTAATTGATATGGCAGATAGTAAAATTGACAATGTGGAAGGAAGAATAGCCCAACAAATTAAAAAAAAAATCCAAAACGGGTGGCAAAAAAAAAATAATTTCAACCCTTTAAATCTGGAATCAAATGTGGGATTTGAATTCGAAAATATAATTTCTCTAATTGGCATCCTTCAAGTCAAACGAAGTTATAGGAGCGTTGAGGGATTATTTTCCATTTACAAAAGTTGTTTGCGTCCGAACAGGTTAACTTTTGATAATATAAAAAAGTATTTATTTGTTTATGCAAAAAAAACGTTTAATTTAGTAATTTAAATTTAGCTTTAAAAAATATTGCACCTTTGTACAGTTTTAATTGACTGTTTTTTTATTGAAAATGTTCAGGTCTTAAGTTCATATTGTTTATTTTTTTAATGCATATTTTATGCGCATATTTTCAAATTTTAAGTGCATAAAAATCTTATCCCTAGTGATTAATAATTCGTGACGTTGAAGAACCTCTGCAACTTATTATTTTAGGGCCCTTTCAGCACCATTGTCTTTTAAATCGTTCACCAGAGATGGTATCTTTATAAATATATTTATATATTTAGAATACTGTTCAATTGCTAATTACGATTTGTATTCACATTGCTCATAATGTGTTTTGACTTTTGTTACATAAAAAGTTTAAGTTTGCCCAATAATCAAATAGAAAAATAATTAAATTACAAGGACATTTATAACAAAAGTGATGAAAACGTATATAAATACACATTACAAAAATAGCCGGTTTATTTTACCAATATAATCGTTTTATTTGATTTTCGAAAAATGGAAATTTTAAAGTATTCGGCTTGGGCAAAACTAGAATAACCGGTTAAAACCGATCGAATACTATCCCCGTTCGATCTCCCTAGGTGCAATGTTATGACATTTATAACGTAAAGGCGTAATCTCTTTCGATTGTTTTCGACATGATTTACAGACTCAGTTTTTTCGAGAAACGATGAAATATTTTGTTTCACTTCTTTTCGATGCGAGAAGTTCTCACAAAAGTTACAGAAGATGGGTACAGGACGACATTAAAGAAAACTGGAGTACGAATTGTTCGAACTCGTAAATTATTTCTTTCGAATCGAAATAAGCGGAAACTCCCCAGGTGAGTTTTCTTTAGAACATTGAACTTTAGTTTTGTAAAAAAAACTTGACAATTTTTTTAATTTCTCTATTAGAAAGATTTAATATAATTGAGTCAATTGGTTAAGAGCATTTTTCGCCATTATTACGAAATGTCAAAACCTCACATAAACTAAAAATTTGTAATAGTGTGGAAACGTCCAAAGCATACGGTTCTCACCACTTTACTTTTAGCTAAATGGAAAAATCACAGTTTTATCACTAAGTACTAGGGTGTTCAGTCAATTAATGCTTGTTCGATTACGCAACCAATTTTAGGCGATTAATTGTTCGAGTAATTTAAAATTGCTAATTTCGATTAAAGGATTAATCGAATGATTATCATATATAGTATTTCTGTTAAATGTATATTTTTTTTAAAGTTTTAAGTGGAATAAACAGATCAAATGTAACTAAGCAGGCCTGTTAAGTGAGTAATTTAGCTTATAAATATTTTTTTGTTATATTTTTCAACACCATTTAATAATTCATTTCACAAAAGAAAAAACGACAAGGGCATGTTTACTCAAAGATTGCTATTAATTTAAGGGGTATGTTCTAGGAATCGTAGTGAATTGAAATTGAAATCGATCGATAAGTTAAATTCAATTACTTGGTTTTTAGTGTTGTTCTTGCAAAAAAAAAAAAATAGCAACTTATTTTTATGAACTTTCATTACAGGGTCGTTTTTAAAATTTGCTCAATTTTAAACCCACTTCATTTCGATTTCTAGAAACGCCGGTAGTTCTTAACAAAATAGTTCATGCGTTTCTCTCTTTAGAATGAGTTTGGTTTAAAAATATTTTACGAAGGATTAAGCGGCTCATACACATGCAATAAAATTGTTCAATTTTACATATTGCATAATTATATCGCCAATGTGTATGTGATATTCGAAGGTGACACAATATCTTAGCACAACGAAAAGAAAGTGAAATGTGTTGGCAACATTGTAAAATGCTGTTTATGTTATTCCTTAAGGTTATGTTCACCTTTTTATTGAATAAATGAAACCATTTTGCGACTTATTGCATAATGTAGGGCAAAATGGAAATAATATGGCAAATATCATATACAATAATATTGCAAGTGTATGGGCCGCGTAAGTCTAATAATGCTGAATGTAACAGGTGCCCAACAATTTATTAACGTAAATATTCTTCAACAACTTCACTAATTTAGCACTTACACAGTGACTATAACATAGTACTTGAAGAAGATGCTCCACACACAAAATCAAAGGGGTCTACAAGTGGTCCAAAGAACAAATATTTTAAACCAGATACTTCGATCGATTCTCTAGGGGAAATAATTTGAAGAATTATAGA
Organism: Pollenia labialis; assembly: GCA_949318255.1. Lineage (NCBI taxonomy): Eukaryota > Metazoa > Arthropoda > Insecta > Diptera > Polleniidae > Pollenia > Pollenia labialis. The sequence continues at coordinate 148,201,377 of OX439141.1, forward strand.
AGAGGATCGAATGTCCTTGAAAAATTTCAAAAAATCCAAAGTTATATTGACTCTTTTTAAATCTAAGTGCTCGAAAGTGTAGCAACAATTTGAAGCTACATTGACAAGTTTTATTTAAAAAATAATGTTTATTTACTCAAGTACATACTAATTTGTTCTAAAATTATCGAAACAAAATCTCGTAATTTATAAAATTTCTGGATTAAGAATTATGTATTCCATTAATCGATTAATTTTAAAATTTTATTCGTTTAATCGAATAAGTTAAAAATGCCACGTTTTGAATAATCGTTTAATCGAACAAAAATAAAAACCGATTAATTGAACACCCTACTAAGTATGTACTACTAGATTTTGGGTAGATTTTGTCAAATCTAGTCACGAAGTAGATTTTGTTTTGTATGGGAAATCTCGCCAAAAACAACTAGATTTTGCTCGAAATCTCGTAAGTACTAGATTTCGTTGTAGTTTAAATGAGCTGTAAACGATAAGATTATCAGAGTAGTATTTTTATAAAAGCACATGAAGAAAATCAGGGTTGGAAAATTGAAATTTTATTCACATGTTTTCCCTGTTATATTTTCTAATAAAAAAATATGCAAAATATTAAAATAAATACAAGATTTTAAGAGAATTCTTTTAAATGTTAAATAAATTGCTTATATTTGGTGAAAAAACTGATTAAATACGTCACACAGACGTAAAAAGTGCAAAAGTATTAACTTCCTCACCCTTGATGAAAATAACAAAAGCAGTTGTTGAAAAGTTTGTTTGAAAAGTAGTAGAAGACAATTTATTAAATATAAAAGACACATTACAATAACCAATGCTGTTACCATCTCATTTTTATTTATTTTAGAATATCTGTTAAAATCACGCCAAAAATTTAAGCACTTTTTAAAACAAAAAAGAATATAATTTTTTTTTATATTAAACCGCTGTTTATTTTCTAAAAAGAGTTTTCTTTTTTTGACATGTAATCGTGTAGACGCGAAATGTTATGAAACATATTTTCTATTTGATTTTTTGACGATGAGATCAAAAGTCATTTGATTTTGTGAGAGCAAAAAATCCAAAGACTTGTAGAATAGTGTAAAAGGGGCTTAAGTAGAAGAATTTTGTATAGAAAACAAGTCAATAGTTAGATTTATATCCACGATTAACTTTTACAGTTATAAATACGTATGACTAAAAACGATCCGAAACTTTTTTTATTACCAACAAATAACTACGATAAAAAATACGAAATAAAACTAAAAATAATTTAAATTTTCGGCTGGTCTGATTGAATGTTAATGGCATAATTTAAGCCAGACACTAATTTCGAAAGACTGACTTGACTGACTGGCAGTCATAAATATCTTTTGTTTATTATTTCTTTCGTAAATTTTAATTTATGACTGATGAATGACTAACTAGAAATAACAAATTACCCCAAACTGAAAATTAAAAATTTATTACACATATTTACGGTGTCTTTCTTTTTACCAATTAGTAGACAATGAAATAATCCATTAAATATAAAAAGGGCCAAGAAAATAAGAAATTAAGTGGCCAGATAAAAATACTTTAAAAATCGGTCGGCACACCCAAAAACATTTTTCAATATGGCCACCTCCAACAAAAAAAAAATAAAAATTTCTAACGAACATTTTTAAACATATTATGGTTAATTTAACCATATTTTTGTCACCCGCAAACATGTTATGGTAAAATAAGTCCATATTATGCTTGCCTTTGAACATGTTATGATTAGTAATAGCAAAAATATGTTTAACAATTATAACTTATATTCATTGTTAATTTAAAAAAAAAACAAGTTATTGTCTTATTTAACCAAAACGTTTTAAATGGCATCCAAACATGGTTGTGGCTTTGTGATGGATGATTATTTTAATCATAATATGGTTGCTGGTGACAATAATATGATTAAATTAACGATAGTATGTTTATAAATTTTCTTTTAAAATAGTTTTGTTTTTGAGGTGACCATATTGAAAAATGTTTTTTTTCTGCGTGCAAAGACGGACTAACCCTGAGGTAGCGAACAGAGATCAACAATGAATCCTTTTCTAACTGAGGTAGTTTCCGCTGGAAGTTGTCTTTTATTAACTTAAATCTATTTTCGCCTGCACTCCAAAAAGCAGATGAAAGAAATTTTTGTTTGGTATTCTGTCGCACATTCGATAAAGAAAAAGGATTGGAAAAGGAAACCACTTCTTATTTAAATCCCACACTCAGAAGAAAAATCAACCCATCCGTACTCAAATTAATCCGAAGCGGTATCAATAGTACGGTGAGTACGGATTTTCTTGAATCAAGTACAGAAAGATTGATTCAAGTACGGATTTTCAATCGCAAAATACTTAGTGGCCCAAAATTACCGAAGGGGTTTTAATTGCTTATAACTTTTTTATTATAATTTGTTTTTCTTTTCTTTTCAGTAATTTGAAAAGAAGACTTGGAGAATGGAGCAGTACTCAATTAAACAACGTGTCCAAATTGTTGAGCTTTATTTTTCAAATCAACGATCCATTGTTTTGACTCAGCGTGCATATCGTCGTTATTTTAATGTGCGGGAACAAGTGATTTTAATTGGCCTCCGTCCCAGACTGTTTGCTTTGCGGTTATTTGAAAGGAAAAGTCTACATTAATAAGCCTAGAACCATCCAGCAAATCAAAAGCAATAAACGCGACGAAATAAACACCTGCAATTTTGCGAAACGTTATGGAAAATGTGTTGGAAAGAGCACGAATTTGCGAAGCAGGAAATGGCCACCACTTGCGAGATATTATTTTTCATAACTTAACTAAAAATATTCTCCATTGATATACTGTATTAAAAAAAATTAATAACTATTTCTTAAATAAAAAGTTATAACGAATTCAGACCCCTTCGTTAATTTTGGGCCACCCTGTACTTAAATTACCCATATTCAATCCCGATTTCGTACTTTAAATAATCCGAAAATGAGATTGATTTAAGTAAAACTAAGATAAAATCAATCTCAAAATGCGCTTGATTCAAGTATTATAAAGTTGATTTTATCGCTTATTAGAGAGAAAAAAATATTATGATTGATTTACTTACTCGTAGTACAACTTACAGAATAAGAACACACCAACATCATTCCCGATCAGTGTTGCCAGAACTTTTAGAGGAAAAATCAGTAAAAACCCATAATTTTTTATCAAAAAATCTGCAAAATCTGCGTCAAGGTTTTAAAAATCTTCAATAAACCTTCAAAACACATTTATTACATTTTGAATGTAGTTTATTTAGAAAAAGATACAGTAAAATCCCGATAATTTGTAATCGCAAGGGACCGGCCATTTAAAATAAAATAAATTCGAATTATCGGGGTTTTTCAATTTATTTACTAAAACGATAAAAAAAAACTTAGAAAACAATTGTTAAAAATAAAATATATAAAAATTATTTTTTTTAGAAGCAAAAACCCACGCAAAACAATAGCGGTAAACAAAAAATCATTCTTTCAATGTTTCTGTTTTTATTACGGATTATAAGTGGTAGTTAGCAAAAAATTACGATTTATAAGAGGTTAAGAAGATTTTATTTGAAAAAAAAAAATTACGAATTAGCGAGGGAACCAAAACGTATGGAAATTTTACGAGTTAACGAAATTTTTTCAAGGGACCGACAGTTTATTACGAATTATCGGAAATTACGATTTATCGGGGTACGAATTATCGGGATTTGACTGTATTACAATTAATATCAAAATATTTTAAATCGATGGTAGTTTTAAATGTCATTCTGGTAAATATGAGTGGTCCTCGAAGTATGAGGTCTAAAAAAGGAAATATTTTTTTTGAACTTTCAACACAGAAAACTTATAAAAATTTGTTCGATTTTTTGAACATGGCTAATAATTTATGGATATTATTACATTAAAATTATCTATCCAAATTTAATTACTCAGGCTGAGTAAGAATTAGTCACATGTTTGTTAATTTAAACAACAAATTAAAAGTTAATTGCGGGATGGCATAACATAAGTCCCGCGATATTAATGTGTCAAATCAATGCTAATTTTTAAGTTATCTTTAGTGAATAATTTTTCTACTAATGAATCTATTTCCACACGGTTCTTCCATGAATGGTTGAAATACTATATTTATTTATCAATGCAAGAAGTGGAAATAGTACAATCATGACAATGTAAAGAAGTTTCCACCGAGCTAAAAAATCTGCAATGTTAAACCAAAAATCTGCATTTTGACAATTTTGGGGAAAAAATCTTCAAAATGCAGATAAATCTGCACTTCTGGCATCGCTGTTCCCGATATAGTTTTTACTTTAAAAATCTTATGTACATATTTAACCAAAAATATTAACTTAATGAGAAGCAAGAGCTCAAATTTATTTTTTAACCCTTCGTGATACACGTGAGTCTGGCCAGACCTTTTTTCAATGTGTATAGAAAATCAAAACATGCGTCAGCCGGAGGGTTAAACACAACGAAAAGTTTAATTCCTTTTTACTTGATTTAAGAACTTTATACTTATTTCAAGAAATTCCGGGATTGATTTTCGAAAGTAATCCCATTTAGGAGTTTTTTGAATACGTTCTAGTGTTATTTTTGAGTACGACTCGTACCTAAAGTAATCATATAAACTTCATTTAACCCTATTGATTTTCATTCTGTTTAGTTGATTTTACGCCAACCTTTCGCGAGATCTACATTCCATTTCCCAATATTTACCAATCACTTTTGGTTAATTTACTTTTTAAAGCTATACAAGTTTAATATTTATTTCCCTTAGAGCAACAATCTGTCACTAATATAAATTTCATTTAATATACTAAACAAAATTCCTATACAACTTGTTGTGAGATGCTTTTGACCAGTTGTTAGATTTGGCTTAATGTTCATGATTTTTATCAGTAAAAATAAACATAATTTTTGTCTCTCAAACAAACACAGATATATTTGCTATAGTATATGTATGTACGGATGTATGTATACGATACAAATCCTTAAAAAAATTATAATAAAATAAAATCACGAAAAGAAAATTAGTTTAATGTCAACATAACAATTGTTTTGAACAACTTACAAATTGGTTTAAAGTGTTGTTTTGGCCAATAATCATAATGTCACACAAAGAATTTACACAAAACCCATTTCAAAGCTGGAAAAAGAAAAGGAATAAAATAAAGCACGAGAGAAAATAAAATAAAACAAATAATGCGTCAAGGATTAAGTTCTTACCAAACACACTTTTTGTGTGGCTTCAGTTAGTCTTATAACATTTATTTTTGGGACACAATACCAGACAATTGAGACAAAAAAATTATTGAAAAAAAGGTTGCACATGTTTGTTATCAAAAAACCACCATACAAGCCACAACTCAACATCCATAGAAAAACACATGTATGGACCAATACATGGGCTTGAATTGTTTTTATACAACATCATAAACGCATAAACAAAAGAGGAAAGTAAAAAGAAATATTTACGAAAAAATAAAATTATTTAAACCATGAATTCTTATCATATTTAATGCATTCACATGATAAATGAGTAAAAAAACTAACAAATCCAAACAACACTGGCAGAGAGAGAGAGAGAGAGAGAAAGCTTAACGGAAAAGAATTCAGTAAGAGTAAGTTCGATACGAGGAGAGGGCAACAAGTAAATTTGTAAGTTAATGAACAGGTTGGTTTTATTCAAGGCCCATTGAAAAGGTCTGCGCAAGAAGCCTGATGATCATTGTTTATGTTCTTTTTAGTTGTCAAAAGTTGTTTACATTTTGCTTACATGTGCATGTATACGTTTGTTTACGTTTATGGTATGCCACACATATACGTTTTTTCCTTTTGCTTTGTATATGTGGTAGTAAATTTTTGACAACTAAAAAGAATCGTTTTTTGTTTTTGTACAAGTAAGCAGACCTGATAGATGGGCCTTGGTTCTATTAGAAAACTTTTTGATAATTTGATAAGGGGAAATGTCAATAAGAGTGTATTAATGGACAATGCAAAAAGTTAATTTCTCTTAGAGGATTTAATACTGGGGATGTAACCGAAAACAAATTATTCTCAACTTTAGACGATTTTTTAAATCCATTTGAACAAGACTTGCAGTGGAAACTAGTCCCGCAGATGCGACAGAGCTCATTTGAAAAATTAAGTATTTTTGCCCCATTTTCTTCAAGTTTAACATGTCATTGCGCATGTAAATCAGCGGATCTGTCTTTTAAGAAATATCAGCAGATCTAAGTTATCTCTAACCATCTTTATTAGCAGAACCACAGCTTAGGATGGACAAAGGCTTAAAAACCCGAGGAGGGTTTGTTTTACTTTTTCACAACGCTTCAAAGGCTAATCATAATCGTAACCGCATCTTCAACACTTTCTGAATGCAGACACGACTCTTAGTAGCACATTAACACGTTTTTATTTACACACTCAGAGAAAAAACATGGTTGAAGTATGGTTAAAATAAACATATTATGGTCCCTGCAATGGCAACCAAAAAAACTTTTGTTATTCTTAACAAAACTGATTGATAATATTTTGTTTCTGTTTAACAATAAAGTGTTTACCTCCCTTGAAACTTCAAATAAGGTTGAATTTAACAATATAATGTTTTAATATAACTATACACTTAAAAATATTATGTTAACCTTGACAATAATATTGACACTGCAACCATATTATTGTTCAATTCATCTATCTAAAAGTTATAACTATATTATGGTTGATTCCAAACAGGTTATGGTTAATATATAATAGCAATAATCAGGGGTGTGCTGGAAATCGAAAATGTAAAACGCAAGAATTTGAAAGTTATTGCCGTTTTTTTTTCCTAAAAAGCCTCTCAACATTATGTAAAAATATAGTGAACAATTTTTTTTTTAATATATAAGAAAATTTTGATTTTTGGTCTCTGAAATTTAATAATTATTGTTATTTTACAACAACAAAGTGATCGAGAAAAACAATTTTAATAATTTTTTGAATCTATGGAGTCCAACAAAACAAATTTTTACATAAGAACCAGTGCATTTTTTTCTTCTTAATTTTGAGGAAAATAATTAATTCGAAATTGATAAACTTTTCTGATTGACCTCCTATTGGGAAATATTTCCAAATAAGATTACTAACGTGTTCATGCTGCGAATTATTTCAATTATATACAATTCTGGAAAAGGAACCCACAAAACTACATTCATTGTTTTTATTTTAACCAACCATATGATATCACCAATGCAAATAAACAAATTTAATATAAAAATAAGACAACAACATTAAACCCCTTTTTCCATTCAAATCTACCACCACAACATCATCTCATGCTCACATATATACACACATTCACACACACGCACACCAAACGTAACAAATAAACATACAATAAAGGACATTCCTCAATGTTTGCTTATACTTGATATTTTTTTTAAATAAATATTTCATATTCTTATCACCAACTCCACACTCATTGCACTATATACATATGTACATTTAAAAGGCATTTACTCTGGCAAACACAATCGCACACAGATACATTTACAGCCGAAACACCCACATACAGATACCGAGAGTTGTACACTACGGGCTGAGTCCTCAGATATTGTACACATACCACAGTATAAAAAAAGCTCGACAGTAAAAGCAAAAACGAAATGAAATCAACACGACAACCTTTTAGATAACATTCGCGCGCTAATGGGACCAAACAATGGCTGGGTAAAAGTAAATTCTACTTTTATCGTTTTTGTAGCAGCAAAAAAAAAACACAACAACAGTAATCGCAGCAACAAGAACCTCAAAACTATTTATGTGGTATGCGCCAAATCGCATACAACCTGCACAGTGAACCAAAAAGTCGGCGAGTGAGTGCTGCAAAAGCATTTTCCGACACTTTTGCTTTTACTACACCGCTTTACTACTCCACTATTAACTATTGCGGCTCAGTAACCGAGCAGTTTCGTAAAAGTTAGATCAAAGCGACAATAAAATATCAAGCAGAGACAGAATGATAAAGAGGTAAAATTAATTAAGTTAATTAATTAATAAATCCTGTAATTGAATTAAATTTTGTATTGCACTTCATTTAGGAATTGGGATTTATGTGAATTTTTAGATGTGAAAAATAGTTTCGAGTTACAAAACATACAAAATGTTTTTAATGGCTTTTTTCAAAATTTCCGCAGCTATCGCTTTAACTTGTATATTATAAATCACATTTTTAAGCGCGATAGAACTTGAAAACACAAAAATAATATATTTTACAGCCTGGCCCACGATGTAAGCTGCCCACTAACTATCGACTTGTTGGTTGTCAGAACTTACGTTTCTAATGAAATCAATACATCCTTGACCCGCTTGACCACCAGAAGCGTCGTATGTTCGTGAATTGGGCTGAGCAACAACTTAAAAATGATTCGGATTTTCATCGAAAAATCATCTTCAGCTAATTGGCTTCGTCAATAAGCAAAATATGCGTTATTGGTCAGACAGCAATCCAAACGTACTCCATAATTTTCATTGCATCCCGAAAATATTACGGTTTGGTGCGGTTTATGGGCCGGCGGCGTCATTGGGCCGTACTTCTTCCGTGATGATCAAGACCGGCACGTTACTGTGAATGGGAATCGCTACCGTTCAATGATAACAGAATATTTTTGGCCCCAATTGGATGATATGGACTTGGAGGACATGTGATTCCAACAGGACGGCACCACAAGCCACGCAGCCAACGCCACAATCAATTTATTGGAAACCAAGTTTGGATAACATGTTATCTCACGAAATGGTCCAGTCGATTGGCCGCCTCGGACTATTTCCTGTTGGGCTACGTCAAGTCTATGTTCTATGCCAACAAGCCAGCGACGATTGACGAACTTCGTACGAGTATCCAACGTGAAATTGCAGCAGTATCGGCTGATATAAATAATGTAATTTTGTGCTACGTTAACTTCCCTAATACCGCATTGGCCCCGAAGATATTTGTGCAAAATTTGGAAACGTTTACTGCTTCGAATCTTCAAATATCCCAGTTTTCCAATTCCGCCCACATTTTGTCGGATGTTGTGCATTGATAACCAAGATGCTTGCACCTAATTAGGAAGGTTTTTGTTTTTTCTCCGGAAACGGAAATAAATCGAATACTAGTTACAAAGTCGCCAGGAATCATAAAAGGATATCTTAATATAAATTTCGTTCAGTTAAAGGCTTGAAATATTTACAAACTTTTTTCCACAGCATTATGGCCATCAACTACGTCCTTGATATTTGCAAAATAAACGGAAAATGTAAAAAAAATAATAATAAAAATGTTTTAGTATATTGTGTTTTTAGTTTTAGTTGAAAACTGAACTAAACTTTATTTTATATAGTCGTTACTCGTACAGCTGGAAATGTATTGTTCAGTTTAAACGAAATAAACGTTCTTACTACTGGCACAATTGTACGAGTTTTTATGTGTGTGTGTGTGAGTATGCATATCTGTGTTTGTGTGCGTTTTTTGGTTTTATCTATGGCCATCAATCAGGCATAGTGCGATAAGTAAAAAAGATTGCAAATAGAGTGTACCACCGTCAGTCAAATCGTAATCATGATGAATAAATGAATGGTGAACAGAACGAACAAAAAGAGTAACAACCAAATGGAGCTAAAACATTATATATAGTGGAAGCAGCAGCAGCAGCGGAAGAACAAGAAGAAGCCAATGAACGAGGTGTGGTAGTTAGAAATCTAAAAAATCGTTATAAATAAACATTGGGAGTAAAGCTGGTATTGTAGCTAAAAAAAATCAAATTCCTTAAATTTTGTTGTTTGTATTTTGCAATACATAAAATTGTTATGAATCAACTTTTTGAGATTAGATGACCTGGAATTGGTTTAAGGTGGCCATGTGCTAAATATTTTAAGTGACCTTTCTCTCTTTTTTTTTTTTTTTGAAAATTCAAAGAGTATTATGTTAAACATATTACTTCATTTTGTTATTCTAGATATTTAATGTATTTTGGTAATATTTATTGTAGTTTTTCTTTTGTTTGTTACTTTTATCTCTTGTAGCTGCCCCTTCCGAACTCCCTCTCCTTTTCTCCGAACAACCAGGAGTGAGTTCTTTTGTGTAATATTTATTATCCTTAATGTCTTCTTATAAACAGATATTTATACAAAATTTATAACGACATTTCTCTACAAATACAACATTTAACTATTTCGTATACAAAAGACAAACAGAATGCTTGCCGGCTCCTTATCGGTTTTACCTTGTGTGTTGTGTTGCGTATTTATTGTAGTGGTAGTGTGCCAGTAGTTGTTGTTGGTACACATTTCATTTTGTTATCGATTTGAAAAAATCTTAAACAAAAAAGGATTCATCTTCGAATATTTAAACAAACACATACACTCACTGTAACACACCTACATTTAAAGCCAAACGCTTTATTTAGCTTTTCAAACAAACCACCCACACATTCTTTTGCAAGAGACTCAATGCACGCTTTTATATTTAAATAAGGATAACGAAAGAAGTAACAGAACTCTCTCTCTCTCTCTCTCTCTCTCTCTCTGCTTTTGCTACTGTCATAGGTAACTGCACTTCACCAGTTACATAGTTTTGTTTTTCTCGTGTAAAGGATGGCAGTTGTAAGTTGGTAAAGTTTCGTTGCATTTAATAAATGTGAAATTCTTTGATTCAAATTGTTAGACTTTTTGGTACATTTTATTGGTGGCAAAGGTTAATAAACTTGTCATTTCGTTTGGTATTTCTTCAACATTGATTTTAGAATCTATAAATTATATATATTCCGGGTCCATATAGACTTCGAAGTTTATTTAACATTGCCCGTCTGTCTGTTCGAAAACAGAAAACCCTTGTTGTTCTTTTTTCTGGTGAACGGCAAGAGCCAAAGATTTTAAATAAGGGGCAGGTATCTCAGTTATCAATAAAATACATCCGACAAAATGTGGGCGGGTGTGAAGATGTGGCCGTGGCTCAAAAGATATTTTGTATATCTAAAAAACGGTATGAGAAAAATTCTGCAAATTCGGTACACTTAGCTGGGTTATCAGTTGGCGAGATTAGAAAAGCAGGCGTTACACCACCCATACAAACACATTATAGACTTCTGCATATCTTTAGAATGACAAGAGATAAAGTTTCCAAATAAGGAACAAATATATTGGTTATCGAGACACATCATCCGACAAAATGTAAGCGGGATTGTATAAGTGAGCGTGGCACAAAATATATTTATTTATGTCTAAACACGGTATTATTATTATTATTATTATTTATTAATTACATTAATATAATTATTGTAACTAACTTAAGCTAAGAGTACTAGCTGCAGTGGCTTTCGACTCTGATTGTTAAAAAAAAAAATTAAATACGATTTTGTAGGTTATTTTCTAAGACATATTTACAAATTAATTTAATGTTTTGTTCGTTGACAACTTTTAAGAGATTAGATGGAGAACTGGTGCCAAATATGTTGATTCTGGAAGAATGGTATGTGGGGTACTCATCAAGGATGTGGACGATATTTAGTTCTCTATTGCAAAATTCACATATTGGATGTGTGGTTTTTTCAAGTAGATAATTGTGAGTTAGTTTGCAGTGTCCTATTCTTAGTCGTACTATTATATTGGTTTCTTTTCTAGAGCAGCTTTTGGGATAAAAAGGTTTCGATCCAGTGGGATTATTTTTTTTGTAGTTATGCTGATATAAGCGCCATTTGTCTTTTGCTATCGATTCCAAGTGGGGATAGACTGAGCTTAAAATGTCTCGAGTTTCATATGATGGGAGTTTTATTAGTGGTCCTTGCTTTGCTTCTGCGGCCTGTGAATCCGCATATTCATTTCCTGGTATGCCAACATGAGAAGGTACCCACATTATTTTAATTTTGTCAGAAAGTTTTAAAAAAATGTTTCTGATTTGATTTATTACCGGAGAATCGTATAAGGAATTTCGTATCGCTCGAATACAAGAAAGACTGTCAGTACAGATAATATAATTCGAGTCACTTGTAGAGGCGTATTCAATAGCTGCGAGTAATGCAGAAGCTTCGGCTGTGAAGATGGAACAGAAGTTGTCGATGTAGCCCATATTTATTAGTTTACCGTGCCGATCCACTGTTGCAAATGTGGTGCAATCATTAGACTTAGATCCGTCAGTGAACAAAAGGTTCCAATTGTGCCTACTGTAGTAATCCATTATGTTACTAAAAGTCTGTTTGTAAACGATGGGAGAGGTTGAAGTTTTTGGTAGCTCTAACATTGATAGGACAAAAGAGGACTGTTTTAGAAGCCATGGTGGTTCAGATTGTTGTTTGAGAAGTTTTGGTTGAGAAATGGTAGATAAACGCTTAGGTGTCCTTTTGCAATTTATTGCTTTTTTTACTTCATCAAATAATATTTTGTTTCTGCATAAAAACAGTTTGGGTATTATTTTTTGTGTTTGAAAGTACGGTATTCAATTGAAGGCATTCCAGCTTCAGCCAAGATAGTTTTAATTGGACTTGTACGGAAGGCCCCACTGCTCCGGCGGACCGCCGCATGATAAGGGCTTTGAATTAATTTAATATAGGATGGTGCACACCAACCATATATTGGAAGACCGTAATCAATTTTTGAAAGGAGAATTGAACGAGTGATGTTAATCATTGTCGAAATATGTATCATAAAGTTTTTAGATGTGAGAAATTTAATTATGTTTAATCTGGAAAATAGGCTTTTTCTGAGATGTAAACAGTGGTTTTTAAAAGTAAAACACGGTATTTATATTACTTTCTGTTCTTATTGCACCATGGGGAAGGGTATATAAGATTCGTCATAGCCGGATATAGCACTCTTGCTAGTTTTATCATGAGTTTGTTACCAATAAGTAAATTGTTAAAAAAAAATTCAAAATTTTCCAATTAAGAACAACAAAAATTTTCTATACAACCTTTTTTTAGTACAAAATGTTTAAAAACAAATTTATCGATAGCATGTTTAAGAGAAAATTAATAAAAATTTTTTATCGATAACATACATTTTTGAGCAGCCATTTATTAATCATTTTTATTTTTCCTATAGAAAAATTATTGATCATTGATCGAAAACATTAATTTTTATATAATAAAATTTATAAATTAAGTAAATTTTTTAGAAGAAACCTTCTATAACTTCTATTTATTATAGAAAACTTCTTGATAGCATACATTTTACTCATTATTAGTTGAAGCTTATCGGTTACTAACATTTATCGATAAACTAAATTATTTTATAGAAAAAATAATGTAGTACATTGATTTTCTGTAGAAAACGTATAGATAACTTAAATTTTTTAAGGAAAATTTACAACTGGAACTTTTGATGGAAAGTTTATCGATAACTTCATTTTTCCAAGTAAAATTTATTGATAGCTTAATTTTTTGTAGAAAATGGTTTTGTTAAATTCAATTTAGTAAATAAAATTTATCGATAACTTTATTTTTTTTTAAGTTAATCGATAACTTAAATTTTCTTTTAAATATTTATCGATACTTTAGATTTTCTTTTGAAAATTTATTAAAAATTTCAATTTTCTATAGAAATATTTTTTTAAATATAAAATTTTTTGTAAAAGATTTATCGATAGCATTGATTTCTTTTAAAAAATTTATCGTTAACTATCAACAACTTCTATAACACACAGTTCTTTCAAAAATTAAGTGATAGCTTATGTTTTCTTTCGAACATTTATCGAATATATAAATAGCTAAAATATTAATTCGAAACTAAATAACTTAAGTTTTCTATAAATATTTATCGATATCTTTAATTCTTTTTCTAAAATGTATGGATACTTTATATTTTCCTTAAACATTTCTCGATAACTTGAGATTTTATAAAAAATCTATCGATAACCTTTAGCTGTATTTGCAAAGTAAATTTTTGCATAACGTTCAGCCCATATTTTAATCACCTACATTTCATTACCATTTCCCCCTTTTAAAGCCCTAAAGGCCTATTTTTTTAATGAAATTGATATTGGAAATTTTTTGTCACGCAAAACTTGCCCCAAATTCATGAATCATCCTTTAAATAACAACAATAAACACCCAAAAAGGTGATTGATGCAAGCACAACGCATTAGCACACCTTTAAGTTAAAAAAATGTCCAAAAAAATATCTGTAAAAAGCAGGGAAAAAGATAATGAATGAAATGTAGATAAAAGTATTTGTAAAAATCTATTAGTGTATGTGTCCAAAACAATACAAAGTAAGAGTTGAACCACATTTCGTACAACAAACAAACACCCACCCACCCAACATTTGTAAACCCTTCTTTTTCGATATTTGTAAAAATAGTTTAACGACTGCATATCGAATGTTTTTCTCTATTTGTTTCTTATTTTTTTGTTGTCTCCACTGTACTGGGTGGAGAGAAAAAAGCAACAAACACTATTATCATTTGTAGAACAGCATTGCATGCCATACGTATCCATGTGATATGGCTAAAATGATAAGAATGACCAGAAACCAAAAACAGAGTACAATTTTTTTTATTGAAAAGGGGAATTCAAGGGGTTTTGTGAGTGTTGGAATAAGATATTCATACACTTGAACCCAAGTTGTGATGCGAATGTGTTTGCCAGTTTGTTTGTTTGCGAGTTAATCCGTTTGTTTGTCTATTTGTCGGCCTGTCGTTGTAGTAGGAGTTAAGAAACCCTGTATGACATGCAATAATGGATGTAATCAGTTGTTGTAGTCAATGTGATTGAATGATAGAAAAAGTGGGTTGTGATAAAAAAAAGAAAAAAATTGAAATTGAATGTTTTGAAAATTGTACTAAAATGTTCGTCATTTTAACTATGGTATTCGTGAGAGGATTTAAAATGGGACCTTTGGTCAAATGTGGACTGATTTTGATGTAACAATTTCTTGATATCAAACTTAATATTTATGTATTTTGTGCCTTATTTATTGCTTATATTGTTGTTCATAACGATTTTAAGCATTTAAGTTGTATTAAGCGTAGGCAATTATTATACGGGTACTAATTCAATTATAATATGGCTTGAGGTTAAAATAGTATAATTCCGAGATGTCCATGCCCATATCAAACCATATTTTTTTTGGGTTCATTGTTCGTTAAGCCGAATCAGTCATATTTTGGGTCGATTAAGGATGACAACATAACTGAAATTGTGTTGCCATTTGCCAAATTTATTTTATGTATGACAACTGTCAACTAGCACCGTGCTATTTCTGTGGCCATACTTTTAACATATTAGCAACCATAAAGTTGTTGTTGCTGCTAATATTAATCAAAACTAACAAGTATATTTTTTATAAAATGTTTGTGTTTTTTATATTTCTTTAATTTTGGATTTCACGGTGGTATAATAATAACACGCAAAGAGTTTGAACTCTTTATCCTTGAAATGGAAAATTAAAAGTCCAAATAGTCGTGGTGTTCGGTCTTTTGAACAGGCTGCAGCCGAGCTTTTACAGATGAAGCTGGCAGTATAACCTGTAGGACATGTATTTGGGGCGAACTTAGCTAAAGTTTTGGAACAAGGGACTGAGCACAAAAATACTAACAAAATATTAAATAGCGTGTTAGAGATGCCATGTTTACCGCCTGCTCTTGGTCAGCGAAAATGAGTATTTTTTTTTAACTTTATTTTAGCATTGCATTTTTGCTTTAAAATTGTCGTACCTAAACAAAAGCGAAAACGTTGTTCAATGAAAAGTGTTGTTAATTTATCTTGTTTAATAAAACCCACTAGACACATGGGGCAAATGGGCATCAGGACCGACCTGCCAGAACAAAATTATGTTATAAGATGCATGTTAATTTTCTTGGTGATGAATAGATATTTTAATTTAAGTATGTGAGATTTATTGGCCTTAAAGTGATTTTAGCAAGGGGGTTTATATGGGACCTATGGTTTATTTTGGATCTGCACAACATTTTCATGACATAGTAGCTACCGTAAAAGTCATTATCGCCAATTTTTATGTTAATACTAACATTAATAAGGCACTTATGCCATTAAAAGCCATTTTCGGGATTGCTTTTGTGTGGGAGCTATGGTGACATATGAACCGATTACAAAAAAAATTTGGTACGATAATTAAGATTGAAATCAAAAAAGTTTGGACCAAATTTAATATAAATATTAACATAATAAGATGGTTTATAGGCACAAAAACTTTTCCGAAAACAAGTTTGTTTGTGGGCAATGCAAATTACGAACCGATCCCCACCATTTTCAATAGGCTTTGCCCTTATGACAATTGTAACCTGTGTAACAAATTTCATCAAATTATACGCAAAATTACGATCTGCACTTAGCACATAAGGTAACATGGACTGACAACCAACCAGCCTGCCAACCAGCCAGCCGGACGGATAGACACTTTAGGTCGATTAAGAAAATAATTCTGAGCCGATCGGTACACTAAAAAGTGGGTGTTCAACCAATATTTTTTAGTGTTATACATATCAGCACAAACGCATAATTCCCTCTCCATGTGTGAGTGAAAACTAGGGATGCCAATCCCGAAATCCCGGTCCCGAAAATCACGGGATTTTCGGGATTTAAATTTTTTTAATCCCGGGATTTTCGGGATTTCGTCAATCCCGAAATTGTTAACTTAATTTTTTTGTTTAACCTTTTTTTATAAAAAGAAATTCATTATGACATTCCCCATGAGAGGATAGGGAACACAATATTGATCTTTAATATTAATTTGATTAATTCTGTTAATACTGTCATTGAAAACGTAAGAAAATAGTTACACTTTGTTATTCTTTTCAAACGTGTCCAATAATTATAAAGAAATTTTATCGTGAGAAATGCTGAAAATAATTAAACAAGAAAATTAAACAAAACAATTCACTGGTGCACCAAATACAAAATTTAAACTTTACTCTTTACAGGGTTAAGATTATTAAAGCGTTTTCCGAGAGTTGACATCGAACCTACGGTAATTAATGGAGCGATTTCACAATATACATACACTACATAATTCCTACCGAAAGTAGTGGTGGTTATAAAAATGCGTTTTTGTTAATAAAAGATTTTAATGGTTAACTAATTAAATTGATTTTTTTAGTTAATTTCGAATTCAAATTTCAATTATTTTTTTTAATTCATTTAATAAAATTTTAATAGAATCTTACAAATAAATCAACTTCTATGTTGATTTGTTCAATTAGAATATTAATTATTTTTTATTTAGCTTGAATGAACTGAGGAATTGAATCAAATATAGCTGTTACCAAGGCACGTCTGCCGCACGTCCTAGTGACTCCCACGGGGATTTTGAATAAAACACACAAAATGTTATTGATAATGTGTATTTGTATTAAAATTCCTAAATTAAGTTTTAACAATTATGTAGGAACAATATTAAATAATAAATTGTGTTACATACTTTTTGGTATGGAAACCACCAGGAATTATTCAGTTTGAAAAATTTAAATGCTCCTGAGCGCTGCGCACAACCAACTTGTAAGTTTGCAATTCAGAATATAAAATGGCTGCAAAAGGGCGCATGTTCTACAGCAAACCTTAATTGTTTCGTTAAGTTTTACAACTGTTTTAATCAGAAAATAATTAACAATTCAACAACGACTTGGCGATGCCGGACTGAATATAATTTAAACTTAAGCTAAATAACTATTATTTTGTAGATGGCGTTAACAATAGCTTTTATGGTAATTATTTTTTATTGAATCAAGTAACACATTGTTTAAAATCGTACGTTCTTTTTTTATCATATTTTTTATTAAATTAGTCATCAAATAAGAAAAGTCACATTATAAAGTTTTTACAAATTTAAGTAATATTTAACTTTAAAATAATAAATTATTTATAAAACCTGCGTTTGTAAACTTCTTTTAAAGACGTTTTTTTTTTAAATAAATATATATAAAAAGCATTTATCTCTTAATTTTCTAAAATCCCGAATCCCAAAAAATTAATTTTTTGTAATCCCGAATCCCGGGAATTGCGAAAACCAGTCCCGATTGGCATCCCTAGTGAAAACCCTGTGGGAAATATGTGTTGATTGTTCCAACAGACAGGTACTGGGACTTGTGTAAATAGAACTAGTTCAAATGAAAGAACTCATGACCAGTGAAAGGAGAACCAGTCATTTAACTGGTATATGAAAAACAAAAGGGTTGAAAAGTAATAAATTACAGCACAGTCTTCACCGGTGGTATGACTCATTTTTTTGGAACTTTCTAAAATTTGGTACTTAAATGTAGTTTTAGGACTTGTTTTATTAAGATAATAATACATTGTACTGAACAATTTCTACATTGTAGTAACTAACACTAAACGCGTTCATTGTGAATAGATGTCAAATGGTGTCAATTGACCCGCTCCAATGACAACCCAATGTAAAAGTGATAGGTCTCATTCATATAAAGCGTTGGAACTAGAACCGGTGCCTACCATTAAATACCTATCACGGTACTACTTTGGTGTCAGGGCGCTTCCCTCTAGGGAATATAGATTAGATCGCTTAATTCACCTGAAAGTAGCAGAATTGTAATGTCTTTAAAAAGAAATCTTACGTAAAATATGTTTTTACATATCTTATTTCTCATTACGCCCTATCAAATTTTCCAATTGGCAAAAAAAAAAAACTCTTGGCGCTCTAGTTTAGTTTAGTTTGTTTCTGGCCAAGAATTTCTTTAAAACAAATTAATTTGAAAAACATTAGTATAAGTTAAAGTTTGGTACAACTTTGATTTGTATTTCAATGAAAACTCGTATGTACTCGTATATTCTGTAAGTATTTGTATCTGTATGCCTTTGCATATGTGTGTGGTAAAAAAATTATATATATTTTTTTCTGGTACAACATGTAACAGGATGAAAGATTCGCCAACAAGGGTTCATCATCTTTCCCCAGTTAAAAAATAAGCAACAAAATAATTTGTAAGCAAAATGTGAACGAAACATGTTGATGATAATGTTGGGACATGTGTTACCAGCTCAAACATCGTTTTTGTATGAGTTGTTTGCAACAATTATAGTTTAAGGCGACATAAGTTCATCTAGAACTCAAATTATTTAAGATTTAACCAAAAAAAATGTATTCAGGTGTGTAAAGAAAAACGAAATGATTTAATAGCGAAAATGTTGATTTCAGTATTTAAAAATTTTATTTTCTAATACATTTTTAATGTCAGTTCCTGTCTTTAATCTTCTTAATAATACCCTAACAAGTTCGTTTAGAATTTTTTGTTAGTTAGAGCGTTTTACGTTTTAGGTAACGATATTTATTCTGGGTCCTTATGAGTAGCGAAGTTAATTTTACGATGTCCGTCATGTGTATGTTAAAATTGGAGTTCCGAAGACCCCAGAAATGATGGGGTCTAGGGTTTCATATATTTATTTTACATATTGTCCAGTTTGATTGGTATTGCAATTCACATACATACAAAGACATTCTAGATTTCTTACATCTGGAGAGCGGCGAGAGCCAACGTTTCCAAATTAGGTACAAGCATCTTGGTTATCAATAGACAACATCCGACAAAACGTGGGAGAGATTGGAGAAGTGGGCGTGGCACACAAAAATCTTTATATCTAGAGAACGGTAAGGGACATTTTTTCAAATTTTGTACACATACCTGGATTGTTCTGTTTCTTAATATGTGTTAGTGGATGAGTGCCCTGCAATTTATAGGACTAGTCTAAACACGCGTGTAAAACGTAGCCCGCAAGGAACTAGGACTAGTCCAAAAGTAACTCAAACATATGGAAAAAACATGGTCTTTTTAACATTACGATGTCCTAGGGCAGGACCATATAACGCAGCAATGGTTGCAAAGGAGTAGTCTTTAAACTACTGCATGGTATACAAAAGAGGATACGTTTTGAAGTCGTTTAAAAACAAAAACATGTCGTTAAAAAAGAAGACATGTCGTCACACTACAAACACTTTTTAACAATGACATGGTCCAAACTTGCATTACATCGGACCAGTCCATGGAGTAGTCCATTTGATCAAAATGGATGAGGTAGTCCAATATTATTTGCAGGGTGGTCTAAGGCGCTACATAACGTTAGTTGAAGGGTTCTAAACATTCGGCAAAGCAGAATATAGCGCTTTGAATTGTTTTATGTTATATACATATGTATGTTAATTAAACCTTATTTTGAAACAAAAATCAACAACTATTTTCAAAATGGATTTTAAAACTACCAAAAAATCCATCACACCTTTAAAAAATAATCGTTTATTAATCGTTCGGTGTTCATCCCATCCCTGAATAATTGGAATTTAAATACAATTTTGAAATTCAATTTTATTTTCCAGTTGTTTTCGAATTTGTTTGAATTTGTAATTTTAATGACGTTAAGCAAGGAAAAAATAAAGCAAAAGAAAGAAA
The DNA here is from genome assembly GCA_949318255.1 of Pollenia labialis. Classification (NCBI taxonomy): domain Eukaryota; kingdom Metazoa; phylum Arthropoda; class Insecta; order Diptera; family Polleniidae; genus Pollenia; species Pollenia labialis. Next base: position 148,221,753 of record OX439141.1, read on the forward strand.
GAAGGATAGAGAAAAGTGTCAAAAAAAGTTCAAGTGATGAAAAAAAACTGAGATGGTACTGACCACCATGCAAAAGAGATCTTTATTCTACATTTTGGTACTTTTTATAAAACATATTTTTCATTGAAAAATAAGTTTAACAAAAAACAAAAATACATAATACTAAAAAGTTCATTAATTTTTAACAAAAATAAAATTTTACAGGAAAAGATTTTTTTTAAATATTTTTGCTTCAAGTCTAGGGTTTCGTTTGAAATTGCTTTTGCTCTTATTTCGTAACGGTACTTCCCAGAGATACGAGATTTTTACAGATAATGCAAATAATCAAAAATTATTGATTTTCATCAAAAAACAAAAATCTAAAATGTTGTTGGTTACATCATTTTTGCTATTAGGGCTCAATATGACTGTCCAAAAATGCAGGGTTTCATAACATTTTTAAAATTTTTTGTACGAGTGGTCCCACGCCCACTTCTCCAATCCTGCCCTCATTTTGTTGGATGGTGTGTATTGATAAACTAAATGTTTGTACCTTATTTGGAAACTTTGGCTCTTGCCGTTCACCAGATAAACAGAAAAAAGTAATAAAAATACAACAAGGGCTTTTTGGAAAAATCGACTACGGAAGGTAGTCGTGCTTTTTGGCTCATATCTCAGCCATTTTTGATCCGATCTGGGTAAATTTCAATAGAAAAATTATAATAAGAATACCTGATAGAAATAGGCACCAACCAAACCCCCACCATTTGTGGGGGCTTTGGAAATACCATTTCAACAGACAGACAGACTGACAGACAGCATAATTTGAACTTCCCTTCTCTTAATGATCCAGAATATGTATACTTTATAGGGTCTTAGATAAATATTGTAGAAATTACGAACGGAATGACAGAGTTATATATACCCTTTTACCTTCGGTGAAGGGTATAAAAAGTACTGCAAAGAGTACAATAGTATTGAATTTTCCATCACTGCATGTACCTTAATTTATGTTGTTTTTAATTTCAACCAGCTATCAAAATTTATACAGCACGTGCCAAATTTAAAAAAAACAAATTTTTTTAGACATTCAGTTAAATAATATAGAAAGTACAGATTCGAATTTTAACTAACAAAAATTTTAATCTAAACGCAAAAAGTTTTTATTTATTTAAAATTTGTTTTACCCATTTTGGTCTTTTCGATTAAAATAAAAGTACAAAAATTGTATATAAATTATGGCCAGAAGTTTTTAGAAAGTCAAATTGCGACCGTCGTTAGCAGAGAGTGAGAGCAACAATAGACATAAACCAACAAGGAAAATCAGATGAACGTGTTTCATAAAAAGCATTAAAATAAATTAAAAAAAAAATAATAGATTTAAGGATAAACAATTGAAATATAAATAATAATAAAAAAAACAAGTGTTATACCTACAACTCATTCATGCAAATGGACCGATTTTTTGTAAAATTTTTCTTTTATTACTTAAACTCAAATGAGTTCATTTTATTCAGAGTTTGAAACAAAACAAAAAATGTATTTATGCTCAAAGTAATTAAGAGATGATTAAGCATTATAGAGATAAGCCCAAAAAAAAACATAATATTCAAGACTTATTTTAAATTTTATTTTGAAAAATAATAGATTCAAAACAATTGATAATGACGCGTAGCAAGTTATTTAAGATTTGTAATTAAATTCAGTAAAAGAGTATTATTTTTTTTTGAAAGTCCACTTAAAACAGATTCTACTTCAATTTTATTGATTTCAAAATGTTTCAATCGAAAATAGTTTAAGTTTTGTAATGTCTCTTGTCTGAAAACACCAAACTTCTTAACATCTCCGGTTCGCTTTTTGCAAATTATTTTCTAACTCTAAATTGACATTTTCAAACGAATAATCAATTTAACTGAGCGACATAAACAAGAGCGAATTTCCAATACATTTTCAGTAAAACAATTCGACAAATAAGTCAAATAAGGTGTTCCAGGGGGGTGGTGTTAAATTCACTTTCTAAAGGTTTGCACTATAACGCTTGCCGCTCTTATTTATGTAGCTGAGTTACTGATTACTAAAACTAATACATTAAAATATTAACCATGAATTAAATCGGGCGTTTTTGTAGAATGTAAGTTTTTTAAAATTTCAAAAAAGTCTCAGTTTGAAGGTTTGATTAGGTACACAATGCGAAAACATCGGTAAAAAATGCCAAAATTAACACCATTCGTTGTTAAAGGTGAGCCAATTGCGTTTGTGTTTAATTTGATAAGGAATTGGGTCAATATTTTGTTACCACCTCGGTGTCACTTTAAGCCCTATCTCCTCATTCTGACAACAAACTGTTAATATATTATCACCACAATTATTTTACGACAATAGGGCGCTGTGTATTTGACAACAGGTAGTTGTCAATTTCACGACAATAGTATTTTAACATCTTTGGTTTTAATTTGACAACGTTTTGTTCAAAATTTGACAACAGATGTTGTCGAAATATTAAGAACACTTTGTTATCGTTTTACAACACAGAAAAAGTTGTTCACAAATTAAAGCATTAATAAAAAAAAATAAAAATCTGTTTTAGTTAAAAATTTAATCAACAAGTGAATTTATTTGCACCAGTCAACAAATTAATAGTATCAATTAAACGTTTAATTCGCTTGATTAAATTTTTAATTAAAACTGATTTTACTTTTGAATCTGTATATACAGAAAAAAATAAAAATTTAAATATTTCTGATATTAATTAAAACATTAATTAAATTTGCTCCTACAAACATATTAATAGTATCAATTAAACGCTTAATTCACTTGATTAAACGTTTAATTCACTTCATTATATTTTTAATTGAAATTGATTTTATTTTTGATTAATGCTTTAACTGGTGAACAATTTTTGACAAATTTTTCTGTGTATCAATTTCCACAATTTCCTAACGTGCCCTGTGTAGAAAAGGCAATCACTCTGAGCTAGAATATTTGGACATATTGGCCCATTGTGACACCATGGAAACCTGCCTAAACAGAATTCTTTACAACTCGCAAGAGATGTTTTAGTCTCTTTTACAAAGCCAATATCATGACAACGATTGATGGAAAGAGATATTCGGTTCTCCTTAAACCTATTTTTTTTTTCAATTTAACCCTTAATGAAAAAAAATCTGTTGTAATTAAAAATGTTATCAAGCGAAATTAACGTTTACTTATATCAACAACATTACTGCAAAAAATGTTGTTAATATCAAAAAAAATTTAATGTATGCTATTAATTTGTTAACCGGTGCAAATTTAATTAATTATTTTAATTAATATTACAAATTTTTTAATTGAAATCAATTTTTACTTTTGACTATGCAGCTGTGTTCTAAAACATTCCTCTAACATTTTAAAACAGTTCTAGAAAAAACTTTAGTTCCTTGTCCAATTATCTTTATTTCAATCGCATTTACTTAACAATTATCATTCAAAAATTTCCATATAAACAGATTTTATTTTAAATTTCAAACCAAACATACCAACAAAAACAAACAACATCAATCCATTGAACACCCAACTAACCAACAACCGTTCCATTCCATTCACCAAAAAACAAAAAAAAAGTTACTTAAAAAATTAACGACAACAACAAATAATTTTATTTGTTTCTTTGTAGGTTTATTTTTTATTTATTTATATTTTAAATACTTTATCATTGAAATATAAAAATCCATCAGTACTATCAAAAATTGGCATCAAAATGCCGCCAGGCGACGATTAAAACATTTTCATTTTTTTCATTCGTATTTTTTGGGTCAAATTAAAAAAGAAACAGGAAAAAAAAATTTAATGAAAAAAAAAACAAAACCAACCACTAAAGTTTTAAAAATGTAAACCGAAATAATAAACTCGAAGTGAAATAAATGTATTGAAGAAATAAATATACAAACAAACAGAATTTGTATATAAAAAAAACGAAACAAAAATGTTCTTATCAATCAAAAGCAATCATCATTAATTTTTTTTATATATTTATAGAATCTAAAAAATATAAACATAAAAATTTTTTTGGTTAAGAGAGCGGAGCTTTTTATTGTTAAATTAAAACGCACATACAAACGCACCTTCTGGCAGATACAAATATACAAATCAAAGTTGCAAAAATTAAAACAAAATAATTTTAATTGCTTTCCAGTTTCCTGTTTTAGCTTTTAGATAAAACCTGTTGTTAAATGTTTACGCAAATATTTAAATTTGCGGGATTTTTCTTTAACCTTTGCACTTAAATGGCCAAGCGATACAACGATTTGGGGTAAATTCCCAATTATTTTGTTACATATATTTTCTAAATTTTTTTTATTTCGAAAGGTTATCTTTTGTGGAAAACGTGAAAAAAGTGACTTTAACCCTTATGTGCGCACCTAGGTACACTAGTACCTTTGGCGTTTTCAATGATCCTTGTGTCGGAAATGTCTTGAGAACTACTAACATTTAAGAATCTTAGTATTTTTGCAGCCGTGTAGCTAAAATAATTTTTGTAATTTACGTGCCAGACAAATTTATTCTTAACACTCTTAAAAACGCACCAAGTTACCCGGGTTTTATATGGGAATGTAGGCATTCCCTAGTGGGTAATAACTGACAGTTCAACTCAACTGAGAAGTATAAAATTTTTATATTTTTAACTGACAGTTTCAGCTGAAATGAACGGGTGTAGGGGTTCAACTGCACCCAGTTTTACATTTACAAAAAGTGCACCGAGAGCGACCAAACCTTCCTGCTCGTTCGAATCCATGTTAAAAACTGATGAATTGAACTGCACGTGTGTGTACATCTGGGTTAACAGTTAAGTCTGTCAGTTTTAAATGAACAGTTTAAACTGTACGTGAGTGGCCGACCTTAGGGACCGGTTCTAGTTCTTACACTTTATATGAAGGCGACTTACCCCTTTAACATGGCGATGTCCTAGGAGGAGTTTTATTTGCACCTTTTGGACACTTTGTAACAGGTCATTGAAATAACATAAATGTACACATTTAATTTAATTTTTTAATAATGTCTGTCGAAGCTATTGTCCCGAGTGAACTTTGTTAATATGATAGATCGCCTTCATTTAGTGTAATATAACCAGAGAAAATCAGCCACATGACTATTTTTATGTCAATTACCTTTCTCCTCGGAAGTAACTCAGATTTAAGTACATTACCACCAGTTAAGTGATATGTCTTGTCTTCATTCGTGCCTTTTAATTTTAAAACTGTGGTCACAGGTCACGGAATAAGTGCTTTAAGGACAATTGACAAAAATTTCACGCAGGGTTGCAAGTATATTTTTAGAAGTTGTTAGTAGCTCTACAAAAACTAATGATAGTCTTAAACGTTTTAAATTTTTAAAACAAAAATTTAAAATAAAAAAATAAAAAGAAAATAAATTAAATTTTAATGCAGAGCTTTCGAGCAGTTTGTTCACATTGGGCGTTTATGGGAATGCTTTGTATCCGTTGTCTGATCATGGTATTTCCAAAAATTTTGTGCACCGTTGTCAGAAGTAAGAATTGGAACTGACATCACGATTTAATACCACAGCAGGTCTCAGACAACGTGAGAACTAATCGTGCAATTTTTCCAACCTTTTAGTGAACAAAATTTTGGAATAAAAGGGCAAGGCTGAAGACAAAAGTCATATGCTTCTCGTTTATGAAGATAATATTGACATGTGGACACATGCGAGATGTAACTGCTTAAGCCTATAGTACACGGAATGTAAAAAGCTACATGCGCATGTGGTTCTGACGTAATTTTGACGACACTACAAAGCCACAATAGCAAGTTCGTGTTGTGTGATGACGACAAAACTACGTCAGAACCTCATGCGCATGTAGCTTTGTGATAACTGTGCCGAAACATAAGTACTTGCAAAAATCGAGGCATTTTTTAAAAGAAAAGCAATTCGTTAAATTTTTGGGTCCGTATACCAAGGTACATTAATACAAGGGAGTGAAGACATGCTCGAGTTGTCAAAATTGTCACCATATTAAACAAAAACAATTTAACGCATACATGTACAAATTTTGGCTCATACATACGAATTTGACAATTGGGGCTTATGTCAGTTCGCTAACGAGTCTATCTTGTGTTAATGTACCTTGCCATATACGTTGGCGTAGAGTAAAGGCGACGACTGAATCATTAGCTGTAAAATATTAACACCACTGTGACCATAGTAATACACATAAAGATACAACCATGGTGGAATAAGCAGGTGGTATCGTTACGGCAACAAATACAACATTACAACAAAAATGGAAATGATATCACTGTTTAAATATTACATATATTTGAATCAAAGTACAGACAGTATTTTAACAACTCTTGTCCATTTTTTTAAGTTTTGATATCGTTTCAAGTAAGAGTGGAGTGTTTGTAATTCTCATTCACTTTACAGTTTTATTTGTAGAAAATCTTTAGTTTTTTCAAAATCTTTGGTAAAATGTTTCCAGATGATCTCGCCTACGCAACCAGCGAATTGCACATAGGAATAAGCTTTCCCCTCAAAAAATAAATTTCAGTGTATTTATCAAAAATAAAAATTGGGAATTTAGAAAATCATAATTAATGAATAAATAAATAAAGATTCGATCAACATTTTGTTTGATTTATTCAAAATTTTCAACAATTTGTTTTAACAAATCACGTTAACATTTTGTTAAAAAAAATAATTTTGGGCAACAACTTTTTTATTGGTTGACTAAAAATACAATAACTATACATATCTACAATTTTGTTATCAATACCTCAGAAATCGTCATCGCTGAAAATTCAAAAATTTTTCTAATCAAATATGCGATTTTCGTATTCAAATACAAAAAATATTTTTTTTATGTGTATAAAGGAAAGTGTAAACGGGGAAGACCTAAAAATTCCACTGTGAATTAAACAGGAGCCAAGGTACAAAAAGTTTAAGCGCAAGGAACACATTTTTTATGGTAGGCCGAGAGCAACAACAGGTTGAAATGCCACCCAAGTAAGTTATTTGTATCTATTGCCAAGCCAATTTTTATTTTGCAGTGTTTTAGCTAGATATTTATTGCGAAAATGCTTGTTAAAGTACCCGGATACCTTGCCCATCAATATAAGATGTTTTTTTTGTCGCTCACATTAGGGTTAAGTGTGAAAAATTACTTTATGTTTAAATACCAATGCCTCGACTTTTTTTTTTTGGTGTAAAAAAGATTCTACTAATAAAGATCGACTTTGTGGCTCAAACTGATTGCATAAATGCCAAACAAAAAGCTACAAACACGACGAAAAAGTCTACACAACATGTTTGTGCACACATTAAATTACCAGGACGACATGACTATAAGAACAATGAAACAAAAATTACCCTCGAAAACTCCACGTATTTGCATATATTTCTTGTTCCAAATAAACCAGTGTTACCGCCACGAAAATTCAAAAATTACACTTAAGATGAACACGCTTTATTTTATTTTATAAAGAATTTTTACAATAAATTATTTATAAATTATTCAATGTCTAAAATAATTTTGTCATTTAGTGGTGGTAATTTTATTTTTAGAGATTTACATTTTGGCATCTATCAAGTATGTACTTTGACTTATAAATTTAAAAAGATTCAAAAAGTGAAGCTAATCGATTTGGCTTTAAGCCACTAAAATACTAGCCATACTACTAAGATTTATATAGTAACTTAAAACAACAACAAAAAATCTACTTCTACACAGAAAAAAATAAAAATTTATTTCATTTAAAAAATTTGTGATATTTATTAAAAAATTAATTAATAAAATTTCATCAAAATATCAATTAAATATTTTTTGATTCAAACAATATCTGTAGTTATGTTGTTGATATAAGAAAACGTTTATTGTAGTTGATGAAATTTTTAACTAAAACAGATTTTATTTTTGATTAATGGTTTAATTAAAAAATATGCGAGAATTTTTTTCGGGTATATTTGGTTACATATATTGAATATATATTGAAGAGGTCACTAACGAAGTCCTTGATCTCTGAGAAGGATATTGTTAAAGACATAAAGCCTCAACAATTTAGCTGGGAATGTTTTGCGAGTAAACACGCATGGCAAGCACTGCTAAAGTACGTCATTAGATGCTCTAGACGAAGAGAACGGGCAACAGCCAAGAAGACCCTCGTAACTGCCAACAAAAACCTGAAAAAAGAGAAAAAAGGAAGAGACTAATGGAACAAGCTTAACCCCGATCTGTAGCGCAATAAGAAAAAGAATATAATCTAGGGAAGGTTCAAAATATTCATGGCAGTTCCATTAAGCACCTTTAACTATTGTTTATACATGTTCCCTTAACTAAAACATTAGAAATGGCAAAATAAAATTAATTACTTATTTAATTAGTTGGTTGGTTAACTTGGAAGCACGCACAGATCTAGGCGTTGTGTTTTTTTTTTAATTATTGCATCTTAAACATCTCAAATGTAATGTGAACGGCTTTGATTAATTTATGCTAAGTTCACACTTGGTTTTTTAAACGCGTTTAAGCAAAATGTTGATTTAGCTAACCAAAGCCATTCACATTACATTTGAGATGATTAAGAAAAACAACACAACAAACAAATTTATGTTTTTTTTAAAGTATTAAAAATGGATAAAAATACTTTTATAAAGTTATCAGAAGATTACTTTAAACATATTAATGATGAAATTGTGAAAATATATAAATTATTTAAAAAAAAAATAAAAACATTAGACAGAAATCGTGGTCGGTTGTACACGTTCATTTTGGCCGATTCTACATTTGAGGTGTGTTCAGTGGATTCTATGTGATTAATGAAGTGATTTGGTTGTAATCATGTAAATTTGAAGTGATTAACAAATCACTTAAATTTATGCGTAATCATCTCGATTTTTAAGTGATTAGAGCTTAATCACGTTCGAGCTGCTTAAACGCGTTTAAGAAGCCAAATGTGAACATAGCATTAATCAACATTTTGCTTGAACGCGTTTAAAACCCCAAGTGTGGGCATAAAACATTTTTTTTTAACTTTGAAGACAAAAACACGTTTTGTCTTTTATTGGTGTGGGTTCAGCCTAACAGTCCATGCTGGCGCCATACATTCAAACTCTTGCATATCTATACTAAACAATGGAAATCTTTTCTTAAAAAGAAACTGTAATTTTGATTGAAAAAACTGTTCAATATCTAAATTGGCATAACTTCCATCACTAAAAATTAACCTTGATTTTATTTAAGTTACTATTTCAATATAAAATTTTGTTTAATTGTTAAGTGTATTTGTCCTTTTAATATCTCAAAACAGAATGACAAAGACTATAGATATTTAATTTTCGTAAAAAAATAAATCATCAGCATTTAAAACAAAAGCATTACAAACTACACCTGTTTAAGACCTAAATGAAATTACCCGTGCTCTTGGGTAGATAGTAAAAATGAGGACCAATTCGGGTACCTAATTAAACACAAAGTGGTAACACTGATTTAAACTCATGTGTTTTTAGTACGTGCTCATGAGAAACTTGTTGTTCCACTTACAAAACACTCACGTGAACACAACAAGGTTTTTCCTTGCAACCACACACACCTAAATAAATAGCCAAAGTCGAATCGAAGGGAAAACTTTTTGTTTGTTGTATGTATTTGTAAACAGCTTCCAGTGTTGGTTGTTGTTAAATAAACGTACAACACTCCTTGTGACAATAACTCTCACTAACACAGTCTCATACGTAATCGGTATATTTATTCGTGAAATGTCCTTGTTTGGTTTTTGTTTTGAGCAGTTTTTGTATTTGTTTTTTATTTTTGTCTTTTACATTGTTTGTAATAAACATTAAGGAACGCAACATGAATGTGTTGAGGAACCTGGTACCAAAAACTGTAAGCCTGTTCCTAAGGACAAACAAATTCCAACAAAAATTTGTAATACAAACAAAATTTTAAATACATGTGCTAGCTATAGAGCTTATTTTGCATTTTGAAAACATCTTAAGTCGAGATAAGATAGCAAAAAAGTTTAAAAAAAAACTTGGTGAAAAAATCTTTTTTATCCAAAAATAAAATAAGCCAAAATTAAAGAAAGATTTCATTTATAATACAAAATTTTAAAAATGTAAACCAATTTTTTTAATGAAAATTAGTATGATTAACAAAATTTTTTTCAACATTTTGAATTTAATTTAATGTGTTTTGTCAAAATGCCGCAGACACATATGTATGTGTGACTTACAAATTTATAAATTTGTTGTGTGATTTTAGGATGTGAGAAATAATTACGTGTTTATTCTTGAAGTTTTGATTATTGTTTGTCTTATAAAATATTTTGGAAATATTCCTACATTTTGTTGTCAGGGAGGAATAGTGGAATGTTTATTATTTGTGTCAAAGATAAGAGAGATCTGTTCGCTAAAAAATTCTCATCTATTTTTGGGTAGGAATATTATTAAAATAAAGGTAACTGCGTAGTTAGACCACTAGACTTAAAAATTTTTGTTTTTTGAATGGTCTACCAAGTTCGTAGGAAACCATCAATATTAAAAACCAAAATTTTCTGACTTAAATCTTATATTTTTTTATTAAGTTTTATCGAATCCCTTTCATGCTTCCATAAATAACGAAAAATATTCATTGTTTATATTTGACAAGCAAATTTTCAAATTGCTACTAAGAAACACTCTATTAAAAGCTCAAATTCTGACACGTTTTATGGATTTCTAAAGTCTCGTCCATAGATATTTATTTATAAAAAATAAATTAAATATTTAAGATATCCCCTTTCTTTTCCATAAAACTTATCGCACAATTGTCCTGTGCCTATAAACTGGTGTTAACTTAACATTATTGTTCTTGTTACATACACACACAAACTTTTAAATGCAATATTTTTCTGTTTTTCAACTGATAAGCTTTTCTTTTACTTTTTGACTTAAAAAAAAAAGAAACAAAAACTGTAAGCAGTTAAATGTGATTTTTTCATTGTTGATAAAAATATTAAATTTTAATATTTTGCTCATTTTTCTCTCTCCTTTTTTATATTTGCTTTAATTTTTTGTATTCTATTTGAGATTTTATGTTGTTGTTGTTATCCTTTTAATGGAGAAAGAAAAAAACACACACTTTATTGTTTGCTTTACTAAGCAATTTCTTTACTTTACTCCTTTTTAATAAACTAAACAGTGACGCAGAGAAAAAGCCAGAGTTTTCAAAGAATAAGAAGATTGCGATAGAGTGATTTTTATTTTTTTTAGAAAGTGACTTTTTATTTAACAGTGTAAATAGTGACTTTTTGTGTTAACAGTAATTTTTGTGTAAAAAGAGTTCAGACATGTGCCTATTTGTGTAAAAAGTGACTATATGTATAAAAAATTACTTTTTGTGTAAAGTTAGACTTTTTGTGTTAAATGTAACTTTTTGTGTAAAATTTGACTTTTTGTGCAAAAAGTGATTTTCTGTGCGAAAAGGGAATTTTTGTGTAAAACTCACTTGTGTAAAGTGACTTCTTGTGTAAAAAGGGACTTTTTGTGTAGAAAGTGATTTTTTGTGTAAAAAGTGAGGTTTTTTTTTGTAAAAAAATACTTTTTGCTTAAAAAGTGACTGTTTGTGTTAAAAGTGTCTTTCTGTGTAAAATTTGACTTTTTGTGTAAAACGTGACTTTTTTTTGTAAAAAAATACTTTTTGTATAAAAAGTGACTTTTTGTGTAAAAAAATACTTTTTGTGTAAAAAAAATACTTTTTGTGTAAAAAAAATACTTTTTGTGTTAAAAAACACTTTTTGTGTAAAAAAATACTTTTTGTGTAAAAAGTTACTTTTTGTGTGAAAACTGACTTTTTGTGTGAAAATTGACTTTTTGTGTAAAAAGCGAATTTTTGTGTGAAAAGTGACTTTTTGTGTGTAAAGTGACTTTTTGTGTGTAAAGTGACTTTTTGTGTAAATAGTAACTTTTTGTGTAGAAAGTGACTTTTTGTGTAAAAAGTGACTTTTTTTAAAAAAAAATGACTTCTTGTGTAAAAAGTGACTAATTGTTGTGTAACTTTTGACTTTTTGTATAAAATTCGACTTTTTGCGTAAAATGTGATTTTATGTGCAAAATGTGATTTTCAGTGTTAAAAGTGGCTTCTTGTGTAAAAGTAAGTTTTTGTTTAAAAAGTAACTTCGTGTCTTAAAAGTGACTTTTTGTGTAGAAAGTGACTTTTGGTGTGAAAAGTGACTTTTTGTGTACAAAGTGAGGTTTTTTTTTTACAAAAAATTACTTTTTGTTTAAAAAGTGACTTTTCGTGTAAACAGTAAATTTTTGTGTGGAAAGTGACTTTTTGTGTTAAAAGTGACTTTTTGTGTAGAATGTGGCTTTTTGTGTAGAATGTTACTTTTTGTATAATAAGTCTAAACCCACACCAACAAAACACAAAACTTGTTTGGCCTTTAAGGCAAAAACACTTTTTTGATGCGCATCAATGCGACAATGTTTTTTGTTGGTTTTTCACATGTCTTAATTGCCCCACACCAATTACATCATAAGAAAGCACGCAATTATGTGCAACGAAATTCGTTTCAGTATATTTTGTCTTACACAATGTGGGTATAAACATGTCTTTTTTGCAATCAATGTTTTTCCGCAGTAAGTAAAAAAAAAGTTTTTAAGATTGTTTTTCTTTGACGTGTATTGTGTCATAAGACCTAAAGATCTATTGTCGGTTAAGAGAAAAAAAACAGATTTCACGTATGTGACTTTTTGTATTTCCTGTGACTTTTTGTGTAAACAGTGACTTTTTGTCCAAGAGTTAACTTTTTTGTATACCAAAGGTCAGATATGTGACATTTGTAAAAGAGGTGACATTTTGTATAAAGTTTGATATTTTGCGTGAAGTAAATTCACTGCTTTTTTGTAACAAGATTTGTGTTAAATGTGAATTTATGTGTAACAAGATTTCAGGTATGTCACTTTTTGTGTAGAAAGTGACTTTGTGGATAATAAGATTACAGATACATGACTTTTTGTATAAACATTAAAATTTTTTGTAAACAGTGACTTTTTGTGTTGAACTTTACTTTTTTGTGTAATAAAGTTCAGAGATGTGACTTTTTATATGAGAAGCGACTTTTTGAATAAAAAGTGATTTTTTGTATAAAAAGTGACTTTTTGTATTAAGTGTGACTTTTTGCCTGAACAGTGACTTTTTTGTTATAATATTTTTGTAAACAGTGACTTTATGTGCCATAAGATTTCACGTTAGTGACCCAATATGACTTTTTGCTTAAAAAGTTACTTCTCGTGTCGATTATCAATCTAAATTTTGATATTTTAATCAGATCATTGAAATTATTTTTCATTTATTTATTCTAATGAAGAAAGGAATTTTACAACATAAAATTAATTTAAATTTATTGATAATTTTTCATTCTTGACTGAGCTGGAAGCCGAACCCAGGTTTTTACGGACAGGTTGCCCTTATGTTTCGATTGTAACCACACAATCTTCTCTTGATTTTTGTGAAAAAAGTTAATTTCCGCGCAAAGTTTTAATAGATAATTAAATTTGAAAAACAAGTCTCATTATTTTATCTGGTCCTCATGGTTTTCTGAAATAAGTTTTACGCTCGAAACATTTCTTTTTTGTTTTATCTTAAAGAATCAATTCTCTTAGTTCTCCTCTGTAAGCACTCGTTCCTTTACTAAATGTCTACTCGCACTTATTATAGTTGTACTAGTAGCAGTATCATTATCCTTGGTAATACAGAACAAATGTGTAAGCGTAAGTGTATGTATGTCTGTGTGTCAGTTAGAATGTATTGTACTTGTGTATACATTCCTCATGAGTTTCATAAATCGTTGTAATTTGTTATGTTTATAGTTTTGAACAATTTTAGCTGATTTTGCAAAATACAAAATATTTCTCTTTCCCACCCGAAAAGTAAACGAAAGACAATGATAAAATTCAGGCAGAATCTAAAGAACAGATGAAGAGCATTGGAGGAGGCAAAATATGAATGAGAGATAACAAGAATTATGACACTTTTAAAATAATGGATTTGAAATGTTTAAAAAACAATTTCTTTTAGTATAATTTTGTTAAATCGAGTATTTATTTTGGGATAAAATGTTTATTGCAAGTATTATCGATAAGAAAATGGCAAATAAAGTAAAACAATTTTTTTAAACAAAAATATGTTATCGAAAATAAAGCCAATATTTTGAAAAATTGTTTAATAGGTTGTGGGAAATTGTGCTAATTTTTGGAAAAGATAAAAAGTTTTTTTTTAAACGAAAATAAGTATTAAATTATCGTATAATTAACGTATACATAAACCAAGATCTTTTTGAAATATTTCCATAAACTATTTCTGTATGTTATCTTTACATTAATATGTAAAGGTAAAGGCCCGCTAAGAGGTTGCCATAATCATTAATTCCTTCTACAGATAATCACTTTAAATTATCTTATGTTATTTATACCCTCATTTTACATATTGATTTATTTGTATTTACTCTGATACTTTATTTTTCCCTTTAGTTATCACTTGCGGAAAATAACATTCATTAACCTGAAACATATAGTTTTCTCATTAACTGATAAAAGGGATTTTTGTTTGTTTTTAGTTTTGTTGCAGTTGACGTTATATCTTCATTTACTTTTACGAGACTTGCGAACAAACTAAAGTTTAACTCTAACTTGCCCGTATCTTAAATCACAAATCTAGAGTCGTATGTAAGTCAGTGTGTGTTTCGCTACACGTAAAATGTATTGATTTATTTAACAATATAATGCATATAATTTATAACTTTTTACAGTGGGCATGAAAGTTTATGGTACACTAAACAACTATTATACAGATTATTTTTTTACACTTCAAAACAGATGGAAAGGGTATGTGAAAACAAATTAACATGGCCACCTGTCATATCCTGCATAATCTCATGGAATATCTGAATTAATGGATGATTAATTTATGCATTTAGCAAATGCCCCCATTTGTGCACGGATACTTCACACACAGGTGGAAACTTGAGTGTATAATCTTGTTCTTGTTTAGAGAAGTCGGAGCGGAGCCATCAATGCTCAACTGCTAATTAAAATCCAGCAGCTTCTGTTGAATAGCAACAGCGTCTAGAGAGAACCTCCTCAGGCCATATTTTTGCGCAAGGGTAGAAAATCAGCCTCCAAAGTAGAAGCCTTCTTCCCCGGGGTGTTGTGTATAAACCACAGCTACAACGTGATCCCCAAAAGTATCTTATCTTTTCATCAAAAAAGTTGTTCTTCGCTTATAGAAATAAAATTGGTAGCAGTTGTAGTCTTTTAAAAACGGCCTATTAAAATAAAAAGACTTTAATTAATATTAATGAAAAATATTTTTAGTAGTAGATTCGTAATTATATTAATTTGTTTGATGAAACTTCAATAATGTTCTTAGTCTGAGTTTACATTATGAACTTTTCTTTCGGAAAGTCTGAGTTTATGGGTGAGCGAGGAGAGAAGATAAGAAAAATTTCATAGTGTGAACCCAGACTTAGACATGGTATCTTAAAATTTCCTTTAAAAATAGCAAAATAAGTTTTTGCTATTTTAGTAAGATAAAAGCCATGTTAAACAATCTTAACTTTTACCTCTTACTGTTGTTGTAATCATAAGGAATCTCTTTTGTATCAAACAGTATTATTTTAGACTTTATGAAGTACGTAGTAGTTCTAGCTGCATAATAGTGATTTTTATAATATCTACACACTTGTATACCTACCTATTTATTGTAAAAAATATGGGTATCTTAATTTTTATCCTTCTTCAGGTTAAGAATATTTTAGTGACGACTGACTTTTTGCAAAATATCTTATTTTTTATAGTTAACTTCGTAAAAACCAACATACCACACACTTTATTGCAACTTGTTTAGGTGGCAAAGAAAACCTGAAAAAGTGTGAGGAGCAAAAAGAAGTGCAATAAATAGACTTGGAAGTCAAAGAGTAGTAGGTTCCCATAGGATTACAGTGGTAGATAGTCAATACATTCATATACACAGAGGGAAAAATCATGTATAAAAATACCAAAATTGACACCATCCATTGTCCAAAGTGAGCCAACTACGTTTGTGTTTAGCCACCTCGTTGTAATTTTGTCACCATTTGTTTTAATTCCGACAACATTTTGTTTTAATTTTTGACCGTTCCATAGATGCATTGCGTTAAAATGAAATTGCCATTCCGATATCTTACTTCTGCGTGCAATAGGTATGTGTAATCGTATTCCCCCTTTTGGACCTTGCAAAGTTATCCGATTATTTAAATATGACGGCACTTTTATGTACACGATTTTGTGCTGAAGCGAAAGTGTCCTGATGTTGAACAGATTATTGAAAGACAAATTGTAAAGTTTTTTACTTAAGGTTGCAATTCCATCAAGAGTGTGAAGGTCAAATACATAAGAGAAATGGTTATAGGCTTGAACTCAGAGTAAGACTTTAAAACTGGCACTATTTTCGCATGTTTCCAGTTATTTGGAAAGACACTAGTCATGAGGATGGTGTTAAATATGTGAGTTATTAACGGCAACAGCTGAGGAAATAGGATTTTTAGCAATTATGGTCTGATGTTATCATTGCCAATAGCATTTGACTTAATCGAAAACATATTTTGTTAAACTTCAGGTTTATTTACACAGCAAAATTTTAAGAAGTCACGAGCAAAATTTTAAAATCTTACGACGGCTGTAGTTATTATCAAAATTATAGTTGTACTGTCCAAGAGCAGGAATTTATATTTTCCATCAATTGCGTTACTAAAACGCCTAGCACAATATTCGGATTTAGCCTTTCTAGTTTGACGCTTTACTTCTATTCTACACAGAAAAAAATTACGACAAATCAATTGTCATATTGAATACCAAATTCGTCAATACAATTAACTTTTTAATTGAAAAGGCTTCAACAACCAAATTTGTAAATACAAACAATTATATTGTTAATAACAATTGTTAAAACCTAACAAATATTTTTAACAATGAGTATGTGATATTAATTAAAATATTTGTTAACCATTAAATATAAATTTTTGTTACGAAATTGTCACATTAACAAAATAACTTACTAAATTGAAATAAAAGATGCAGTTAAAAATGGATTTTATTAGTTTTTATTGGTAAAATTTATTTAACATCACATCACAAACAGCATTTAACATTATTTAAGCAAACCATATATGGACCTGGATGCCCCATAAGGTTCTGACATCAACACAACATGGAATCTTGGCTTCTTTAACAGTTTTATTTATAAAACTAGAAAATATAAAAGATGCATTAACATTTCTTTATAAATCGTATAATAATAACTTTACTTACCGTATAAATTGACTTAATTCCAAAACACGTATCGCATCGTTTATTCTTTAAAAGATTTTTAATTGAAAATAAAGATTTTTTTATTTCAGTTTTGAATTTTTTGACACTAAAAATTTTTTCTATGATATACATACATTTTAATTTTCTACAAATAAAACAAATTGTTAATATGACAATTTACAAACATGTTAATTAAAAAAATTGTTAAAAATATTACAAAAATTTAACAAATTTTCTTTAATTACTTAATAGCTTTTGTTATTTTTTTCTGTGATACCACTACAAAATTCTTCTTTGAGCTCAGTCTCTAGGTTCTATCTCTATGTCTTTTTTCAATTAAAAGTTTAATAGCCACATTAAACCAAAGTCTAGCAGTTTTCTTTGTTATACTTGTTTTTATACTTGTTTTTATAGGGACAACAAGGAATACATATGAGAAGATTACCCAATAGAAAATTGTGCTTCAAACGAAGCAGGTTTGTAAGGGAGCTTACCATACCGCTAACGGAATACATGAATTATATATGGCGAGTTCCCACTTTGAAGCAATACATTTTTGACACAAAAAGCGCTTTATTCACCGCATATAAAAACTGTCGAACGAAGCTACCAGGGGGTTTACCGCGTATTCCGATTAGAAAGAAATCATTTACGAATTCGAACAATTTGTACTGGACTTATAAAATTATTACAGTAACTGATTGTGGGTTATAAAATTCGTTTTCCGTACTGTTAAAATTGAATAAAAATATAGTTATTTTACGAATAATTTTATTTTTCAACATTTGTGTTTGTTATTCAAAAAAACAAACTACCAAAAAATGACGTTTTTTCGTATTTATTTTGTTATGTAGTTCGATTTTTGTCAGTTAAAATATATTTTTTAAAAGTTTAAACTATTCAATTTTACGGAATATGTGTTTAATAAATAAAAAATTTTAAAATGAATGTAAAAATCATTTGTTTTAAATGAAATGTAAATGATCCGTTTTTTAAATGAATTTTAAGTTGTATAAAATGAATTTTCGTTTGAATTTAACTACATAATATTTTGAGTGTGTGTATTACGATTTTCGCAACATTTGTTTCGAATAAACGAACGTTTTTATACTTTATCGAAAACAAAATATCCCTTTCTTAACAGCCTCTCTCTATTACGAACAAAAAGTATTCATCAAATTTCCCATTTTTTTTTTAAATACAACCTCTGCCATCGTTTCGAACGATTGCGAAAATCGTAATGCACAGTACAAATTGTTCGAACTCGTAAATTATTTCTTTCGAAGCGAAATACGCAGTAAACCCCCAGCTTTACACACTGAATGATTTTTTTTATGGTTATTTTTGATGTTCTCTTTTTCAAACCTGCTTCGTAGTAAGCGAATGCCGTGACACTTGAAATATTATTTTTTTTAATGAAACTTGTTAGGAGCTCCTTCATTTACTTAACGGCATCTCTGTATGTCATATTGCGAAGCGCATAAATGTGCGCTTGTATTTTTTAATCTACCATTAGTTCTTCGCAAAATCATAAAATTTTTTATTGGGTAGTTTCCAAAAACCTCAGCTGGTCATTAACAGACGGCATGTAAAAAAATATGATCCCAGTCAATATTACGAAAAATTTCAGCCAAAAATTGATCATTTATATTTTTAAAATCGCGATATGAAAAAGTGTCGACTTTAAGTTTCAAATGAAAGTCAAAAATTATAAAAATTTAATCATGTCTAGAAATGCACAATGCCGACAGTTGATCATATAACAGCAATATGGACACATCATTAGCAAAGAAGAGATCAAGTAGAGTACACGTAGTGCTTTTGAAATGAGTAGTAAACTACAATTAACAGATGAAAGACCAAACTGTAACATTGAGATCAGTGGTTTCAAATTAATCTTAGGTGAAATCACCAGCAATTATTAAATTCGTACAAGATGTTGTTAATTTAAAAAACACTAAAAAAATTTAAAATTTTGCGACATTTTAGCAATTTTTTCGGGTTAAATTGTCTTTTACTTTCTTCTTCCCAGTTCACTGCTACAATTATGGCGAAAGCGGAATACCAAAATTCTTATTGGTTTCAAATTTAAGCCAAAATTGTTAATGGGGCAATGAATTTTAAAAATGCAAAAAGGGGTTGTTTGGTTAGTTCCGCTAAGTACTTCGAGAAATTCAACACGAAAAAGAGTTCGCACTCGATCACTTCAAAAAAATTGCACAGTGTAAAGATATTTTCCAATAATTTTATATTCACTTATAAAATTTTGATTCATTGAGCTGCTAGTAAAAAAGTTATTAGTTTAACAACATATGGACATTTCTGTTAATGACAACAGGACATTATCTATTTTTGACTTCTTTGACTTAAATTTTACAACGTTTTGTTAACAATTTGACAACATATCTTGTTGAAATATTGCAAATACTTCGTTATTGTTTTACTACCTTTGGTTTTTTATCTTCTTACGCTTAACCCTTCGAAGCTCTACGCTTGTCTGCAGACCACCAGAGTCTCTGGCGGGAATCGAACACGCAACCCCAACACTGAGATAAACTAGCTTACTACCAGCTAGCCTATAATTTTGTAACGCAGTTTTTCGCTCTGTGTAATAAACTGTCTAGAATATACAATGTATCTTAAGTTGTATTATTTATACACATGTTAGCGTAGTTGTTATAGTTTAATAGTATAGGTTTATTAAATGGAAGTTTTACTTTTTCGAAAAAGTTAAGTGTTCAGCTCAGTGATGGTTCTACATTGATAACGAACAATAATTTTCACGTTTTTATCACAAGTGAAAAAAAAGAAGAGAATATGAACAATTTTATTTCAAAACGACTGATGGGGCAGCTGCTGATAGATAAACTGTTATTACAATGGTAATAACAACTTCTATTTACTACGATTATTATGAATGCAGAATTTAAAAAGCATCTTGCTTATGCTATTTACTGCTTTATAAAGTTGCTATTCAATGGCAGAGGTGTTAATAAGTAACCTGATGATGAGGCTGATTTTGGCAGAGTTATCGCAATATTCTGTTCAGTGTTAAGTCCCATTGTGGACCCAATTATAATGTTAATAAGCTAAACATGCCGCATTTGGAGTTAGAGCAATGTACGAAAAATTCTCAAGAAATTACTAGAGACGCAAAAATGGGTCGGTAGCATAATTTTTCTCACTTTTGTAAAAATGAGACAGGCGAGACATCACCCCACCGAGTGCTTTATAGAGCCATTTCGGTTTTCCAAGTATATGAAATGTTTGCTAAAAACATGGTTGTCTAATAGAACGGTGCCAAGTGCACTGCTTTTCCATTAACCATTGAATTTCTAAAGCAAACATTTTAGAAATGTCTGGGCTTAAGAAATCTCAGAATATTATGCCACAGATGGGAATCTGGTAAGATAAATATTGGAAAATTTATCTCTCTAAGGGGGGCTTTTTTTTAAAGCACATAGAACTTTTCTTTAAGATAAAAGACAACAAATTCATTGGAATGAAAAGTTCAAAAAGTTCCCTCTCATAGATTATCACTAAGGACATTGCATTTTAAATTATGTATTTGTTTTAGGTCCAATATTAATGAAATTTAAAAAAAGTACCAGTTGTACCCTTTATAGATTCTTATTCACTCAGAACCTTGCATGTTTAATTTTATGTTTCTAGGTCCCATACCTATGAAAATTAAAAAAAAGTAACTGCTGTACAACGAAAAAGTAACAACAGTTTTTCATCTTGTGGTTTCTCATTCACTCAAAACCCTGTTCCTACAGTTTTATAATTATGAGTTCAATATTATAGAAAGTTCAAAAATTCCCACATTCAACACGTAAAAGTCAAAGAAAGAAATTCAATTTCTTTTTTTTGTCCTATTTTGATACTTCTTTTTTCCCCAATTAAAAAATCAAAAAATTCCAATATTGCAGTGGGAGTCCAAATTTCATTTGTCAATGAATGGAGACATTTTTTTTTTTCAGAAGTAACAAAAAAAGCCACGATTTTCACCCCTGAAACCTTCGAATTTAAAAAAAGCACAAAATCAATACTTTTTAGTAGTAGATAATGTACGAATGTGATTTAATCTTTATTTCTATGTTTATTGGATTAAAAGATAATTCGGGATACAAAAAGTACCAGATTACAGGCTTCACTCGTTTATTGCCTTAAAAGGCTGAATTTCAAAAAAAGGAGCAGATACCTGTCCTCTTATTTTTCTAAAGAACAGCAATAAGTATTACATTCTTTTTTGTATCGCGTTTAGTTTTGGAGATAAGGTTTACCCGTTTTTACACTTTTTTTACCCCCTGAACTGGCTTTCCAAGAATCCCGTATTAGTAGATCAATTTGGGGGAGACTCGGTCCAAATTAAATGTTTTATCTTCAGGAGTTTAGGCTGTGCGATGATAGATAAGCAAATGGAGTAAAAACATTTCATAAGAAATAACAAAAATAGTACGCTTTTCATCCCTTAAACCATAAAATTTTCCAAAAGTACCAAATTTGTATTTGCATTTTTTTTAGATACGTTACAAACTCAATACAATTTTTAATTCTAATTTTATTGGCTTTAACGATAGATGGGGGACAAAAACGTGCCAAAATACAGGTTTTATCCGTTTACTACCTAAAAGAGCCGAATTTCAAAAAAGGTACCAGACACCTTTTCGCTTCTTTTTTTGAATGAACAACAAGAAATATCAAATTTTGTTTGTATCTCTTTTAGTTGCTGCACTGATAGAAAAATTCATAATCATATTGATGATGCCCTTACATCAGAACTGTGACATCAATGTTACTACAAATGGCATCAATGATGCAAAAAGTAACATCAATCCAATGACTAACGTCTTCGTACAATTTTGTCATTTTGTACGTGATCTATTTTATGACTATATGTAGTGACATCAATTCGATGCCACATTTTGTATATTATTAACATTATTTTCATGTATTATAAGAAGCAAACATTCCTATATTCTATTTTTTAAAATAATTTAGTTAAATACATCAAATTTTTACGAAAACCATATGGGACATGGTGCTGGTGTCTTATTATTGAGAGTTCGGCTGCAAACAAAGGTCGTAATTCAACAAACGTGAAACAAACATATGTAACGGGTAAGTAAATAGTAAAATTCTCTCACTTTGACTTAAGTCAACTCCAAAGACTCAATGACAAACTGTCATTAAATTGATGCTAATGTGACCTTTCTCCGATGTTACTTCGTCATCGCACTGAGGACATGTTCGTCATTTCTGTGATGCCGATGTGTCCTCACATTGATGACATAATTTCATTTTGACCCTGATGACACTTTGGCCAAGTGATGTTAAGGTTGAAATCACAATAATGTTAAATGTCATGGGGTCAAAAACGAAGACACTTGTTATAGTACTGATGTCAAAATACATCAGCGTTTAGTGTGCCTTTAAATTTATCCTTTTTTACTCTTTTTATCCCGTCTTATTGGATCGATTTGGGGAGAGACCAATCTCCGTTGCAAATTTCAAGTTAAAAGCTTCAGGCGTTTAGGCTTTGCGATGATTTATCAACATATGGACCCTTTGACTCCCAAAGAGCCAAATTTCAAAAAAGTACCAGACGCCTGTCCCCTTATTATTCTGTCAGCTATTTTAGTTTTGGATATATGAGGTTACCAAATTGACCCGTTTTTACCCTTTTTACCCAATAAACATTTTAATTTTTAAAAATTACGTCATAGTGGTTCCATTTGGGGAGAGTCCAACCTCCGGTTCAAATTTCAGGTTTTTAGCTTCAGGCGTTAAGGCTGTGTGTGCCATGATAGAAAAATAGATGGAGTAAAATCATTTGCAAAAGATAAGAAAAATAGGTAACATTTTCCTTCCTTAAACGTTTGATTTCCAAAAAGTACCAACATTTTTTTTTACGATACGTTACGAATGTGATACAAATTATACTTTTAATTTTATTGGCTATAAAGTTAAATGGGGTGACAAAAAGTTCCAAAATACAGGTTGTACCCGGTTTCTTCCTAACCCGTTTTCTACCCTAAAGAGGCAAAAAAGTACCAGTCACCTTTCCGCTTCTTTTTTTTAATAAACAACAATAAATTTAAAAGTTTTTTGTAACCCCTTAACATTAAAATTTCCAAAAATCTAGGCATAGTGGATCAATTCGGGGAGAGACCAACCTCCGGTCCAAATTTCAAGTTTTAGCTTCAGGAGTTTAGGCTTGTGAAAAAAAGTAAACACAAAGGTTTCATCCCTTGAACGTTCGAATTTCTAAGAAGTACCAAATTTGAATTTTTTTTCGATACGTTACGATAGTAATACAATTTTTACTTCAATGTTTATTGGCTTAAAATATAGATGGGGCTATAAAAAAGTTCCAAAATATCCCCAACAGAGCCGAATTTCAAAAAAGTACCAGACACCTGTTTTTTTTATCTCTTTTAGTTTTAAGAATATAACGTTACCGATTTTGTCCGATTTTAACCCATCAGATAAACAAAATAAATATGTATATTATGCTTCTGTAGGCAAAAACTTTTCAAATGGTGTTTTGCCTTCCTCGCTTGACATCCCAGTAAAAACTTCGCCTACTTTTTTAAAATGAATAGCTTCTTTCACTCATTATTTAGTAGCTTTCTTCTACATAACTGCTATAAATACTTCTATAACTACTTATTTTTCAGATATATGTAGGTCAAAAGTAATGACTTATATTTAAATGCGTTAATTTTGGGACTTCCCTTGTAAGAGTTATTGGTTCTTTCAGTAGAATTGGAAGTAGTATTTTTACTTTTTCCTGATATCTTAACGCATTATTTTGTAGGCGAAGTTTTCACTGGTATATAAATTTATGTTTAGATTTAATTTTAAAAATTGTTTTCAATATTATTTGAAGCAAAGACTCATTTCTCCTGTAAATTAACTATAACTCAAGATATTTTGTGTCTAAAAGACTATATTCTTTTAACTTAACTTTTTGTCTATTTACCAAGCGAAAACATTCCTTTAAATCTCATTTCTACTTAAAATTTAGGCCCAGGCCCACGATGTCGACAAGAACAATTCTTTCGTATATTTGTATTGAAAACAAAAACAAATTTTAGTTTTTTATTATTGTTTTCAATATTAATATTCGAAAGAAATGTTCTTGTCGACATCGTGGGCCTGGCAGTTATATCTGTAAAAATTTTTACTATTTTTTTACAAGTTTATATATAATTTTTTTTTGTTCATTTAATTGTCTTGGCCATTTAACTAACGACTTATTTGTTCGTTAAAGACGTAGAATAAACAAATGGAGCTGTAAACGTTTAGCGTGCGTCTTGTTTGAGCTGCCTGGTGCCTGCTGCCTGGAAGTTGTTGGTAATTTAAAAAAAAGTATTTATACATTATTTCGGCATTTTTTTTTTTTTTTAATTTATATGGTGATCTTTTGCGAGTGATTAATTAAGATTGATTGATAAACTCGCACACACACACACTCGCAAACAGAAACAACAACCACGAAATGTTAACGCCCGCTTTCACGATCTATGATTAAATGTTTGTTAAAAAAAAATTAACTAATTGCTGGTTTGGCTAACGGGTACTTTTTAATCAACGGTTACCGATTTTCGTTTCATCATCTTTCGGTTATTTAACGAAAGAATTTAATAAAAATGTGGCAATACTATCGGTTTGTTTACATAAAAAAAAAATACTAAAAGGCGGCTAAAAGTGAACAAAATTTTGTGTGTATTTTAATTTATATAAAAATTAATAAATAAAATAAAAATTTCAAATATAATAATTTAAAAATCAAGGTAAATATTATTGTACATATATTAATGTAAATTAAAAACTGTTTTTTTTATGTATTCAGCATGTTCTCAGACGATGAAATATTTTGCAGCGAAAATAAGGATTCTTGTTTGGATGTTAACAAAGGAAAGCGACAAAGGTAAGATCTCATTGCAAAAAAGAATATCAAGTATTAAACCTTTTTGTAGGTCTTCAAACTTTACATCCCAAGAGGAAGATGTGTTAATGTCGCTGGTTGAGCAACACTCACGCATCGTGGAGAATAAAACCACAAACGCTGTTAGCTGGCAGCAAAAAAATGATGCTTGGGAAACAATCGCATCACAATTTGGATCGCAGTGCAACAATATCCGATCGGTTAAAAACCTTAAGGATAAGTACGACAATATGAAGCGGAAGGCAAAAGTAGCACTATCAAATGATAGAAAAGAATTTTATAAAACCGGAGGAGGCCAATATTGCAGCAAAGTATCTGATAGTGACAAGCGCATTCAATCGTTATTAGGAAAGTCTGCAACCGGCTTATATAACGAAAGTGACTGCGATAGTCATAATAGTAAGTTTAGTACACTTTATATATTTGGCATTTTGACAAAAAATCTTAAGCCCAATATGTTTACGTTTTTAAAAGTGTGTATTATAAACGAAATTTTTCTTTTATTTGGGTTTATTTTATTATTTAATAAATATGAATTATTTTCACCGAGTTTTGTTTGTAAACTTTTTTTGCTATCTATGCGTATCTTATTTTTTAGGTTTAAAGCAAAAAGAAGATGACGCACTTGAAGTTGAATTTTTGGATGAGTACAAAGTGGTTGTAGAAGCAAAAGAACCAGAACAGATATCTATCGAAGAAAATCTTGATAAGGTAAAAAACATTAAAAAATCGTCTTTATTAAAAAATTTTTTATTACAATTTACTTTATTTAATATTTTTAGTCAAATTCCTGGAGTAAATGGAACCCTGCCAAGCTAAAAAGCAATAAAGCTGAAAAGCTTCACGTAAAAAAACGTGTTCCCCCCGAAGGTAGCGAACAAGTTCTGGCAAAGCAGGCCATTTTTTTCGAAAATGAGGATAAAAGAGCGGAAGAGCGACACAAGTTACAAGTTGACGAGCTTCACTTAAAAGTAGAATTATTAAATTTGGAGATTTCTTTAAAAAAACTAGAAATCAGAAAATTTAATTAAAATTTTAATATGGGCGCATTCAATAGCTTTAACTTTTCTTGGAAAATGTCCATATATAATAGTAAATGTTTTTAATTATTTTATAAAAGTTGTTTATGTTTAATTACTCCTATTTTATTAAAAAAATACTGAATATTTTTTTTTTTTTTGTTAATTTTCCTTTTTTTTAATTTTATTTTATTTTTATAATAATCAAGTTTGTGATGTAAAACGATTTTAAAAACAAAACGATTTTAAATGTACAATGGCGTTATCAGTATCTTTAAAAATGGATTTATAATACATTTTTCTCTTTGAATTGTATTTTAAACAAAAAATTAACCCCCATATTCATAAAAAATATTTTTAAATTTTAAAAGGTTTATTGAACCAGTTTCCTATGAAAACTTGTTCAATAAACTTTTACAGTCTGATCATCGATTTCGAACGCTAACGTTCGCATAGAAAATTATATTTAAAACAAAAACAAAATTCTGTAAATTATATTTAAAACAAAAACAAAATTCTGTAATTTGTTTTTGTTTTAAATGTAATTTTCTATGCGAACGTTAACGATCCAAATCGATGATCAGGCTGTTAATAAATCAAATATATTTTTTATGAATATTGGGGTTAAGACTTTATTTCAGAAATGGATTTTAAAACCGACCGAAATTCATTACACCTGCTAAAAACTATCGTTTTTCATCACTTACCTGAATAAGACTGAATTATTTGTAACTTTTTTAATATATATATATATATATATATATATTTAATATATGAAAAAATAAAAAACAAATTTATGTATGTTTATAAAATATGCGGAATTTCATTTTATTTGTATCAATCAGGAACAGAAAATACTAATTCTTTTGGATTTTTATTTTTTCGAGTAAATATAATTTTACTACACGTTCAATTACTTGTGTTCTGAAAACAGCACATAACTGTTATTTTTGTTGGAAAAAAGATCAAAAAATAACTTTCATTCTGGCTGGAAAAAATAAAAATCAAATAATGACTGTTATCATCCGACTTTTATAAAAAAAAAAAATAATTATTGTGGTCTCAGACATCAATATGTATGTATGTAGCATAGCTGTAAATGAATCATTAATTTTTTTAATTAATTCGCGAATCATTCATGCGTTGAATTAGCAAATTTTGAATTAATTCTTTTAACACACAAAATGAATTGAATGAAATTTGAGTCAATTCAAATAAATTGAATTGAAAACGAATTGCAACTGATTCTACAAATTCATTTGAAATATAAAACGAATAGAAATTAATTCTTCCTAATTCTGTGAAAAGAATTTATTCAAAATTTAGCTAATTCGTACCAAATTAAAATCAAAAAAGAATGATTCATTGACAGCTCTGGTATGTAGATAGATACTTATAACTTAGAGAAATAGTTTTTAATAAGATTGCTTCGCGTACTCGAAAATGTTTCTGCCGAAGGCCCTTCTGCATCAAATTCCTCTTCATCACTTGAAGAAACAGGGTCATCAAAATCTCTTTCGTCTTTTAGCTGTCTGCATAAGTTGTGTAGAACCGTACACGATACTATTACTGCCATTGTTGTGTCAAGTGATATTCTCATTCCTAAGGACAGTACGGGAAAACGTCGTTTCATGACTCCAAAACAACGCTCTATAACATTTCGTGTCCTGATTTGTGACTCGTTATACAGTTTTTCAGCTTCAGTCTTTGGGTTAGCTAGTGGTGTCATCAAATATGATTTCACCCCATAGCCACCATCCCCCAAAAGAAAGTATGACCCAAATTCGCCGTTTTCAAATCTGGATCTAATGCGGCTATTGCTAAAGATATAGCTGTCATGTGCCGATCCAGGCCATCTTGCTACTAGATCTGTTATTTCCAGATTTGAATTGCAGATAGCCTTAGCCATAAAAAAACAATTGTTAAAGAAATTAAATGAAATCTTTCAAAATAACTCACCTGAACATTAAATGAAAAATAACCCTTGCGACACCGAAAAATTTCTGCATCTAATCCACCTGGAGATTGTATTTTTATGTGAGTACAATCTATAGCTCCTATTACTTTAGGAAATGCCGCAATTTTATGAAAATAAGTAGCGGTATTTTTCATGTCCTCTGAAGAATGCGGCATTTTTATAAATTTTAATGATTGACGTGCGATAGCCCTAGAGACTTTCTTTACAACGCGGCTTGCTGTTGCGATTGATACGCCGCAATAATCCCCAATAACCATCATAAAGCTACCGGTGGCGTAAAACCTTAAGGTCAATAGTACCATTTGTATTGGCGTTAAGGCATTATTTCTAAATTCAATTTTAATTATTAATTTTAAATATTTTTTGAAATACCTTACCTATCTGTTGCAGACTTTATATTTTTGTGAACAAGACTGCAAATAAAACGTATTGCAGACTTTGATAATCTATATCTCTGTCTGAATTCTTCATCAGATAATTTGAAGTGGTTCCGGTGGTCAGGAACATTTCTTTTTTTGCGATATGAACTTTTAAAATAAAAAATATTACAAAAATGTAAATGTTGGTTCATATTTCTATCCATTTTATTTATTTTATTTTCCGATTAGTGTGCTAACCGCCAAATTTTCTTCGGTTAAATTTAACACACACTTTTTGGTTAAATTATGTCAGTTAAGAGTTAATCATATATTGTGTAATGCAATTTGGCCAAACTTTCGGTTAAAATTATGATTATTTTTTAATCAAAGGTGGTGTAAACGGGCGTAAAACGCATAAGTTTTCAAAGTTTTATTCGTATGATACAACAATACGTTTTTATATGTTCATATGTACAATTTTTGAGTTTGACTGTCCGTCCGTCCGTTCATTTGTCTGTCGTTTTGTTATGCCAATAAATTGTGAAATGTTTTATGTGCGTTGGCTACCCTTGGTGATTGTTTCTGATTGTGTTTAAGTATTAACCTACTACCACAACTAATACTACTATACTACCACTGCTGCTATTGGTGGTACTCCTCAAGCCCCTCTTGTTCCCTTCCACCCTCTGAAACTGAAATTGTTACTCTTTACTCCCCTCTCGCTTTTTTTTTTAGCGATAAATAGGAAGATTAGAGTGTAACTCACCTTAAAGCAGCATGACGGTTTTATTTTCAGTTTGGATAAAATTTGCTGTGTTTGCTGCTGCTGTTGTAGATTTTTTCTGTTTCGCATTCTGTTTTGCTACCTTATATTGCCACAATAGTCATAAAATATATACAATCAGTAAAAAAAAAACTTCAACCGTATAAAGCTTTAAAATTGAGATCTCATTTGATGATAACTGAATTGCTTTTTCAAAAATAAAAAAAACAAAGATTTTTACTTTTTGATATATGAAATGAGATATGAACGTAAATATAAAAATCACCTAAGTGGATTCTTTTTAACGTTTTTTTCTTCGTTTTTTTTTTGCTCAGTGCTTCATCTAAATGGCCATATGCAATTATCGTAAGAAATACGTTATTATTTGAAATACGCAGTAAGTTGGGTATCATAAAATTTTTAGTAGATTTTTGATAAAAACTTAAAATAGCAACAGTTTAGTAAGGAAAAATTCTGTTCTATGAAAACAAAATGTTCTCTTTTGTTATGAGTGCAGAAACCCTACTTAGTAGAAAACTAAAAAATTGTTATTCTATTTAAAAATGCATTTCTATACCCTTCACCTAGACTTGTAATTCAAATTAGCAAACTTCTTGACATTCAAAAAAAAAAATCTTGATTTTCTAAAATAATCGCCGCACAGTGCAAAATTTCTTGAGTTTAGCGGAACTTAATTATTTAAACCACTAAACCAGTTCTATTTGTGATTTTTTTATTTTTATAATAAAAATTAATGTGTTTTTTTTAAGTCTTTAAGTTGCATTTTTTTTTTAGAAATGATGCTAAATTTCGACTGGATTCCCACCACCTTTTTTGTATTTTACAAACTAGCGCACGAACTGGTGCCTTTAAACTGCACAGAGCGTCAGATGTTAGCACTGGTAAGCCTATTTTTTCCAAAACAAAACCAATGATGGCGTCCGATGTCGGTTCTTCCTTCCACTTTTAGAAAATGCAGTTATATGAAATTTGCAAAGTCATTCTGGAAAAAGTTTAATTTAAAAGAAGATCGCAAAATATCGCAGAAGATATTTTGTGTTCCCAATAGAGGAAAAACATACCTTTAAAATGTTGTGGGTTTTAAGATGGTATTATGCGGTATCACCTTTTAAAGTCTCCAACGAAGTTAAAAAACTAAATTTATTTACTTCTTAAAAATCACTTTTTTAACGAACAAATCACACACGAGTACGAAACGATTTTGCAATTATTTAAATGCCAATAATTGACAATTTTCTCATAAAAAAAATTATGTAAAAATCATGGCCTACTGCACTGCCGTTTGTATGTACCACTCTATTAACTGAAACAAAACGAAAATCTTTCTGTATGCAAAAAGTATAATTGAATAAGAAATGCAACTTTCAGGAGTATTTTGGAGTTGTTTCGCAGGGTAAATCCCCAAACTGAGTATGAGGTTTTTGAGGTGGGATATTAATCAACCACAATAATGAGTAATCTTATGCATTTTATGTATTTAAAAAATTTAATAAAGTTCCGCTAAACTTCCTGAATTTCGCACTGTGCGCCGGTGCGCAAAATGACCTCAGGAAATATGGCCCCAAAGAGTAGTGAAGAGCCGCCCCAAAATTTTACATGTGACACAACAACACGTAATTTTGGGGCAATTTGCTTGTTTTTTGGAGGGAATTTTTCATTTTTTCGTTAGGGAATTTTTGCATTTTAAGTGCAATGAAAAATGGCCCCAATAAAATCACAATTTTACTTTGGGGATATTTTTCGTTAACTAATAAAAAATGCAAATTTTAAGAATTGAAAAATCACCCCAACCATTTTTACACAAATTTTATAAAATTTTATGTAAAAGTTTCTAGGGATAGTACAAAAAACCCGAATTCTTATACCAAAGTGGAGTAAATCCTTGCCGGTTATGCAGAGGTGCTTCAGTTTGTGAAGCCGGCGTTTGTTCTACCATAGAGAAAAACATCCTTGCGCCCGGACGAAAGCCGGCTATTAACAGAAGCTTTACTGAGCGAAGCCGGTTATACCAAAGAAAAGAAAATCCTTGTGCCCAGCCGAAGGCCGAATCTTTGGTAAGCAAAGCCAGTGTCCGTTATACCATAGAGGAAAAAATCCTTCCGCTTGGCCGAAAGCCCAACCATGCTATCAATCGTACGATTTTTAAAACAAAAACTGTATAATTATTCGGATTTTGAAATCGGAATTCACAATTTGGGATTTTTAGTTTCGGGCATTTAACTCCACCCAAAATTTTCAATAAAACTTTCTTTGTGGTTTTTTTTAGGTAAAAGTTCATTATAAATTTTGAGGTGATTTTTTATAGTCATATTTTATTATATTTTTAGGGTTTTTTTTAATTATTTGGGGTAATTTTCCATTAAAAACATGGGGTCATATTGCATTATAAAAAATAGCACCAAATTTAGGGTACATTTTCATTTATTTTTTGGGGCCATATTTCGCAGCGCCAAATAATCTTTATAAAAATAGCACAATTGTTGAAAGCAGTTAAAAGCAAAAAAAAAAAAAAAATAGACGCAAATGAAAATTTTTTAACGCTTCTGTTAACTGTTTAACGTTTTTATACCCACACCACAATGGTGAAGAGGGTATTGTGCATTTGTGCCGATTTTTGTAACACCTAAAAATATTGGCCCTTAACATTTAACTCAGAAGGTGATTGATTTTGAATAAAACACAAATTATTTAGGAAAGTATCGCCATTTCTTTTTATTATGATAATACTGGTATGGTTCAATTATGTATGAAACAAAATATCGGCTAAATGGCCGCCGCGACCTCGGCGTCACATCTCCATCCGATGGTCCAAATTTTCGATGATGCTGAGGCATAATTGAGGTTCTATGCCATTAATGTTCCGAATTGGCTCATCCTTTAACTCTTGAATTATTGCTGGCTTATCGTACACCTTTTCTTTCAAACAACCCCAAAGAAAGAAGTCCTACGGTGTCAAATCACATGAATCACGGCCAATTGACATCGCCACCACGTGAGATAACACGGCCTTTGAAATTGTCGCGCTAACGAGCCATTGTTTCGATACCTGTTGGACAAGTGGGTGCTACCTGTTGAAACCACTTATCGTCCACATCCATATCTTCCGATTCGGGCCATAAGAAGTTCGTTCTCATCTCACAATAGCGAACACCATTCACAGTAACTGCCTGACCGGCCTCATTTGGCCTCAGTTGAGTTGGACGGCTCTTCAGCTACACTATCGCGAACAGCAGCAATATTTTCTGCAGTACGAGCCTGCACTGGTATTTTCACATCTCCTACAGACGCTCAAATTTTTGCACGATTTTTCCGATTGTACGCAGATTTGGACGATTAAATTGACCGAAAAAATCACAATGTGCACGATATGAATTTTGATTTGAACGCCCATTTTCATAATAAGCCTGAATAACTTTAACGCGTTGCTCGATTGTGTATCTTTCCATGGTTCAAATTGAGTGAGAAAAAAACTTCACGTTTAGGTGTGGTTCACATTCAACATCGGCCCTTAAAAACATTTTTCGTAACTATTAAAAAATTAATGCAGCCCATATTTCAATTAAAAAAAACATTAATTTCTTGATTTTCTTTATCTTTTATTATCTATAACATATAAGGTTTTAACTAAATTTTATTATTGCATTTGACCAAGAGAATATCGGTTAAATTGTATCTTTTATTTTTGACTCAGGAAATTTTCATTAAAAAATAATTTGACTTTTTTGAAAAAAGTAAAAAATAAAAGTATTTTAAGGATTTTATTCCTTGGCTTATAATCATCATCTGCCCGTTTTATGAACTGAAATTTTGATAATCACTGTTACACTTTCGATCCCCTTTATTTACACTGTGCTTGTTGAAAAAACAGACAAGAAGCCCTTCTTGCCAGTTATGCGACTGTAGCCTGTATTGAAAATTTTGTAATGAAGATAGCGGTTAGGTAGGTAGGTAGGTAGGTAGAAAGGCCGGTGTGAAGTCTCCTTCACACCTTCACCCAGAGACCAGTATGGTTCATTGTGACGCCTTAATTAGAGATAGCCAGCCAGGCCATCAGATTCTCGAGTCCGTCTACTGCCCAGCCACCTCAGCCTGCCACCCAGCAACCTGAGACAAGGGCACAGAAAGTGCTCTACCGTCTCCAACTCCTTAGGGTCCTCGCACAACCTGCATATATCCGACAAGTCGGATCGTATCCTCACCGCCATCCTGCCTATCATACATTGGCCCGTGATCTTGGTCCTAACGCAGACCCTGCTCCTGCCCAGCACCGACACCGAATTGGACTTTCTAAGCACGGGCCACAGTGTCCGCGATACCCGGCAGTCCGTTTGGTCCCCCAGGCCTGATTGGTCACGCCCAGTATCCACTCCTTAAGTCTACCAAAATAGAAGCCCAATGGAGGCCTAACCGCCTCCACACAGTTAGGATCCTCCATCTCTGAGCCCTGTCTTGCCAACTCATCAGCAACCTCATTGCCGCCTATGTCGCATTGACCCGGCACCCAGCACAACCTTAGCAAATACTCCCTCCAGAGCCCTCCTACAATCATCAACCAGCTTGGAGTTCACATAACAGCCCCTTACGGCCATAAGAGCCGCCTGGCTTTCCACATATATAGTGACCTCCGAGCCCCTATCAATGTTGTCCCTCATCAGTTCCACGGCCCTCCAGACCCCCAGAACCTCCGCCTGAAAAACACTGCAGTCATCAGGAAGCCTATATGACCTTCTAATGTTCAGATCCTCAGTGAAAATAGCAAATCCACTAAATAATCTGCTCCTGCCCGACCAGCTCTCCCTAGAAGGCATTATTACCTCCGGCAACCGACCAAAATCGATTAGGTATGTTAGAAACAAATGATGAAGATGAAAAATAAGGTTGGGCTAGTCATACATTTGACCCATCTAAGGTTATCATAGGCGCTGCAGAGGCCAAATTTAAGAATTTCATTTTATCACAATATTTGTATGGGAGCCCCCATAATGGGTGCAGAAAAGGGCAAGTATGTTTGAGAAAATGTTAAGAACAAAATACGAATGGAGGTCTTTCATACATTTTATCCCCCTAGGAGTGACTCCTTGGCAGTTATGGGGATTTTTCTTCAATACATTTCTAGTCTGGATTGAAAATTTTGAATGGGAGCCGCCTTGAGAAGGTAAGTTAGAAACAAATGATGGGGATGATAAATAAAGTTGGGTTGGTCATATACTTGAGCCGTCAAGGAGCAACCTACGCGCTGCATTTTTTGTTTTCATACATAGCGCCGCCATTTTAAGTCCGATGATATATGATGATATAGATAAAATTTGACAATAGTTTGACTGATTTCTACATATTGAGTTTTTAATCAAATTCTACACACGTTGCTTGACTACTGATTAAATTTTAAACTTATAAGTTTTCAAGTTAAAGTCTATATTTTTTGCATAGTTTAATTTACTTTGCTCACACCGTGCTGTATAATTAAGCCATATGGCCTTATTTCAAAAAGAAGTGAGAAATAAGCCATATGGCTTTGCTTGGATATTTTAGTTTGGGAAGTCGGTTTTTGATATACCATAGAAAATAAAATCCATGCGACCGAATTTAGATGCTTAAGTTAGCGAAGCCGGTGTTTTTTTTTCTCTATGGTACAACGAATACCGGATTTGCTAACTAAAGCTTCTCTGCATAGCCGGCTTCGGTCGGGCGCAAACGATTTCTCCTCCACCGGCTTCGCGAATTTAAGTTTCTAAATTAGGAATTTGATATCTGGGGTTTTTAATTTTGGATTTCAAATTCGGAATTAAAAAGTTCGCGATCTTGGGATACTGAAATTCGAGATTTTGAAATTTGGGATGTTGATACTATCCTTTTTTAATTTAAACTTTTTTTTTAACTCTCCTAAAAGTATATTTTTATATTGTCTTGTAATTTTTTCAAAATTCATGTTTTACATTGTTTGTCACCCAGTGCTTACCATAAGATTAGGCCAGATGGCAAGTGGTCATGCAAATCTGTTGCCATATTTCTAATAGAAGAATCGTTTTATTGAAAATATAAAGTTTTTTTTATCATCATTTTCTATACACCCAGACCTACAGTGCAACACCTAATTAATACTAAAATCATAGAAAACACTTCGGTTTTATAGTTTTTTTAAAACATATTTAAAATAAATATTTCTTTTTGTTTTAATTCCAAACAATCGATTTCATTTATTTTTAAGTCTCGTTTTTCTTCGATAACTTGGCGCCATCCAACCTGTCACTTTAATTACGATGGTTTTGAACGATAAATGGAATGATAAAATATATAAAATCATAAATCTTATAAATTGTTTTTTCCTTAATAAAAGTCAATAATAAAATGTCTTGTCATAATTACTCCTCCAACTCGTACGGAATACTCTTTTTCTTATAAATTCAAATAACCTGGCCAACTAACTAAATCATATTTAACATAAAAAAAAATAAAACAAACAATAAAGAAAAGTAAAATAATATTTATTTTTTATTTGATAGATAAATTGATTGTAAAAATAAGTCAAACAAAACGTTAGAAATTTGTCAACATTATCATAATTAATCAAATTGATGCAGGCATTGCGGCGTCAGCATTTAAGCCAACCAATCACCATTCAAAACGTCCGAAAATATCGGTCGGCATTTAAACAGAGGCACCTTCAACATTAGCCAGACTTATTTTGATTAAATAGGCAGGAATGGGCAAAGTGTATTTAACAATTAAGACTACTAATCGCCCTCATAACTAAGCTAAAGTTAAATAAAATCGAAAAAATGCCGCATTTAGTATTTATAAAAATGATAATAAATAATGATGACGGTACGAAGGAGAGTGAGTGAGAAAAAATCGAATATAATTAATTATTTTTGTTTTTTTTTTCTTTTTCTAATAAAAAGATAAGTTAAGAAATAGAAAAACTTGGATATTGCGAACCGCAATAAGGGACAGTGGGGAAAAGTTTTCAAAACAAATTTGTGGTGTGACTTTTATGCTGGAATTTATGGAGTCTCTACTTGGGTGGCAATTTGTTTTGCAGTGAAAAAACCATTATAAACAAATTGTTGTAAAAATTTCATGTTTTTGCTGACTTTTTTTTTGTATCCAAATTTATTTTAGGCTACAACATTTTTTACAATTTGTTGATTTGGTAGGCAATTATGGCAGTGTATGTAATGGTTTATCAACGTTCATTAAAACACCTCTCATATTACAATGAAAGCGACAGACGTCAACGAAACAGTATTTGCAATTTTATGAAAAACTCAGGTTTTAGTCGCAATGCTATACGTACAAATCTTTCAATTTTTCACTACCCATAAAAAAAAGGAAAAAATTTCTCGCTCCAAAAAAAAAAAAAACACAAATTTAATTTCAGATGTTTACACTTCTCTAAAAATCAATATAAATCCTTAAATGAAAAAGTGAATCAGTCAAGCTCGGCCATATGGTAGCTTAGTAGGATTTCTTATTCCCCCACTTTTTTGATTGCCGGGAAAGCGGGGAAAAATCGTTTTCCAGGATCCCGAGATTTCTCTATTGGTAGGTTGCTTAAAATAATTAAATCTAAAGTTTTTTATCTTATTTTAAGGGCCATTATTACAAATTACCGTTATTAAAGATAGTATTTTTTCCAACGTATAACAAGTTTTTCAGACGGAGTTGAAGAGTCGGAGTTTAGGTTTTTGTACCGGAGTCTGAGTCGTAGAACCCACAAAGATGTGAAAACACCAGTGCTGAAGCTGAAGAGCCGACTACCTCAACTCGTCGTCGTACAATTGCACCTCTCTTTCTCGTCGTTGATGAACGGTATGCAAAACGATTTGCATTTACACGCTTAAAAGATGCAATTGACTCAAGAACTAAAGCCTCTTGACCATGGTCAGAATGGTGGCATTCTGACATTTTCACCTCAGTGGATTCGTCAATGAGCAGAATTGCCGTATTTGGGCGAATGATAATTCAAGAGTGATTGTCGAAAAACCAATTCACAGACAAAGAGTGACTGTTTGGTGCGGTTTATGGGCTGGCCGCATTATTGGGCCGTATTTTTTCCATAATGAGGCCGGTGAGGTTCGCTATCGTAATATTATAACGAACTTTTTATGGCCCGAATTGAAAGATATGTGGTTTCAACAGGACGGTGCTACTTGCCACACAGCTAACGAAACAATGGTTTTTTTGCGCGACAAATTCAATGGCCGTATTATCTCACGTGGTGGCGATGTCAATTGGCCGCCAAGATCATGTGATTTGACACCGTTAGACTTCTTTCTTTGGGGTTATTTGAAAGAAAAGGTGTACATCGATAAGCCAGCAACATTTCAAGAGCTTAAGGATGAGTTAATTCGGCACATAAACGCCATAGAATCTTAATTATGGCTCAGCGTCATCGAAAATTTGGACCATCTAATGGAGGTGTGCCGCCGAGGTTGCGGCGGTTATTTTGCCGATATTTTGTTCCATACATAATCAAAATATGCCATCAAATTGATGTCACTATAGCCATAGATGACACGCAAAACATGACAAAATTGTACAAAGACGTTAGTCATTTGATTGATGTAATTTTTTGCAACATTGAAGCCATTTGTTGTAACATTGATGTCACAATTCTGATATTAGGGCATCATCAATATGAATATGCATTTTTCTATCAGTGTAGAGAATACAAAATTGAAAAATTTTAGCAATGAAATTAAAAGCTAAAATTGCGGCGAATAAAATTTGTATGGCATTGCTAAATTTAGCAATGCACGTTACAGTATTGCATTCGTAGCCAAAAATCGCTAAATCCACTTTTTAGATTTTTAGCGATAGAGATTTTGTTTAGCGAATTACAGAATACGGCCACAGGCCTATGGCAACAATATGTTTTAACATTCCTACATTTTGTATAAAATCACTAAAATCGTATGAGAATAAATCAAATTCTAAGCTTTTATTTAATTTATTTTTTAATAAAGAAAAAATGTTCGATTAATCGACATTAATTAATTGATTTATGCGTTATTCGAAAATCGTCGTTTTAAAATTATTCGAGCAAGAGTTTGGTTTTGTTTGATCGATTAATCGAATTATTCTTAATCGGTTGACAACTCTAATGGGTAATCATCTCGATTTTGATGTGATTAGAGCTTAATCACGTTCGAGTTACTTAAACGCATTTAAGAACCCAAGTGTGAACATAGTATAACTGAAGGTGGAGGTGGAGGAGATTCGGTAAAGCTGAATACATAACTCTAACCATTTTTTTGTTAGAGAATAAATTTTTATTTTTATTATTGAATCTTTTTGGTCGAAAATTATAAAAAAAAAATTATAACAAGAGAAATTGGAAACTTTAGTATGTAACGATATTTGAGAGTCATATACCTTTGCAAAAGCAGCCTTTATCTAGATTTATGTAAAACTTTTGAAAATGTTAAGGTTTTGGCGGTATTTAAAAAAAAATCCTGCTAAATTAATTATTTAGCGTTTCTAGCCGTTTCTGATTGTCCGATTTGGCGGGAAATGTTAAAAAAAGATAGCAACAGAGGAAAAGAGTTATGCACCCCAATGTGGAATAACCTGCCCAAAAAAAAGTTCCAAAAACCAACATAAACTGGTGGCTAAATGCACCGGTTGTCATTAAATTTTAACAAATTCGTTTTATATGGGACCAATTTTCTTGGAGGTCGGCCCATAATATAAAAAGACCGCTCTAGGAAATTATTTTAGTTATTGGTGAAATTTGGTCTAATCAAGTTGCATAAGACTCAAAAACAAACCACTATATTATGCGAAGATCGGGTCTTAATTTATCATAAGCTCCATATAAAACCACTCTCGGAAAACACTTTACTGCACCTAAAGCCATAAAATAGTTAATATTATTGTAAAATTTAGCCCATTACAGTTAACTAAGATAACACATGAAATTTCGTAAAGATAAGGGTATAGTTTACCATAAGGATAAGAGACGGGTATAGTTTGCTATAGGCCCAATATAAAGTCCATTCTCGAAAACTGCACAAACTTCAATTTTGTGGTGAAATTTGGTTGAATAAACGGGAATCCCACAATTAATTCCCGGGAAAGTGGAAATTGCAAACAATTGAATATCCCGGGAATTCCCGGGACGGAAAACTAGATAAGAAAAACGGAACAGCTGAACCGCAACGTATACATTTACGTAAAATTAACGAGGCCTTAACTCCAATAAATTTTCATTTTCATTTAAAAAATAATTTCATATTAAATTATATAATTCGTAAGATAAAATTATGATCAAAATTAAAAAATTTGTATTATTTTCCGGTGCACCGCGGTGGTCGGTAGTTCTGTCGCCTTAATGGAAATTCATCTCTGACTCATTCATTAAAACAGAAAACGTTGGCGTTTGTCTTTCAGAATTTGTTTAGTTTTTTTGGTTAAAATAATTTAATATCAACTCTCTATCTATCAGATGTCTTGAAAAAATGTCCATCGGTTCGTTCAATTTCTTCAACAAAATGTCTAGCGAAAAGTTGTTGCTGTTGGCTCGTTGTCTTCACTATCCGTCCAGCTTTTAGTTATTTGTTGTAGAGAGAGATGTTGCGGTTATTATTTAGTGCAGTCAATGGCAACTTAATATTAAAAAACAAACTCAAAACAGAAAGAGAACAACTACAACAACAATTAACACAGCAGCAGCAGAAACCCTTTGATGTCGCGCCTGGCGTCTTTATTATCTTTTTTGATAACGTGTGTCAGTGGACGCTTTAGGCGAGGTTAGTTTTTTTTCTTTCATTTTATTATTTGTTGTTGTGGTTTTTCTTAATATACATTTTTTTTCTGACTTGTAGTTTTTGTTGTTGCTTTTGCTGGTTGACTTGCATTTTGCTAAGGTTCTTTTTATGGCTTGCGATAACAAAGACATTTTTAATGTAATCGAACTTTTAGTTTACTAAAATGTATGATGAAGAGAAGTTGATTATTCTTTATAAAATACTCTCTCATACTTAAGCTCTTGCTGATAATTTCTAATAATAAGTGTGTGTTTGTTTATTTGTATCTGTAAAATGAACATTAAAAATTTCAAACAATTTATATTTTTTTTTTCTTGAATTAATGAATTTTTATGGTTTTAAGCAAGAAAACCGTAAATATGCAATTGCACGTTTTTTCTTGTGCGAACAATAAAGGCAGAAGCAATTTATTTGTCAGTTTGAGAGCTTTTTCGGAATTTTGGCATCGATTTGTTAGTGCATATTTTTGCATATTTTACCCTTGACAGCATTTTTTTTTTGCATATTTTAGCTAAAAGAGCATTTTTTGCAGCATAAGTTTATAGTGCATATTTTACCTATTTGGTCCTTTTTTTAATTCTACCAAGTGACACTTTCAAAAGTGTCACAGTGTCCATGGACTTTATGACACTTACAAAAGTGTCATAATGTCCACAACCAGTATAATGCCAAAAATTCTTGCAAGCAAGAATCTGAACAAATTTGGGATCATAGCCGGCCTTTGGCCAGGCTAAAGGATTTTTTCCTCTATGGTATAGCAAATAGCGGCTTCGCTAACTAAAGCTTATCTACACAGCTGGCCTTCGGCCGGGCGCAAGGATTTTCTCCTCTATGCACGTAGAGAAAAAACATGGTTGAAGAATGGTTAAAAAAAACATATTGTGGTCCCTGCAATGTCAACAAACAAATTTTTGTTGTTTTTAAAAATTTTTTTTCACGATTGATAATATTTTGTTTCTACTTAACAATAAAGTGCTTACCTCCCTTGAAACTTCAAATATGGTTGATTTTAACAATATAATGTTTGAATAAAATAAAACTACAACCATACACTTAAACATATTATGGTTACCTTAACCATATTATGAT
This sequence comes from Pollenia labialis, assembly GCA_949318255.1. NCBI lineage: Eukaryota > Metazoa > Arthropoda > Insecta > Diptera > Polleniidae > Pollenia > Pollenia labialis. The sequence continues at coordinate 148,263,009 of OX439141.1, forward strand.
CACGGTAAACATATTATGGTTAAATGCATCAATCCAAAAGCTATAACCATATTATAGTTGTTTCCAAACATGTTATGGTTAATATTTTATAACAATAATATGTTCGAAATTATAATTTTTTAAAACATCGTATGATTAACTTTAAATTTAAAATTATATTTTTAAAAAGCAACAACATTCTGGTCGTTTGTATTTTACTTGGTTTGCTTAAAATTCTCATCCATTTTATTTTAGTTATTGATTAAAATACATAAATTTACGTAGAAAAAACTAGTAGAACAGAAAAAATGGTAATGATGGTCGTCGCAGGCTAGAATATGAACCAAAAGGGATTTTTTATAAAAGTGGAACGTAACACCTATCAAGAATATAAAATTAAATAAAATTATAATTTGACACTAAGCAAACAAATTGAAAAAATGGATTAACCATAATATGATAAGCATACACCATATTATTGTTAATCCTAACCATAATATGGTTACTTTTCTCAAAATTCTGGGAAATTTTGACCATATTATGGTTAATTTTGAACGTAATATATTTAGTTTTGACCGTTATTGTGGTTAATTTTGACCATATTATGGTTGATTTAGGAACAAATTTTGTTGATTTTAAACATAATATGGTCATATTTTAACATAATATGGTAACCTGCAAACATAAGTATGTTGGTCTTAGAATATGGTTACCTCCAACCATATTTTTTTTTACGTGTGGTATAACAAACTCCGGCTTCGCTTACTAAAGCTTCTCTGCGTAGTCGGCCTTCGTTCGAAAACAAGGCAGATTTTAGAAGCTTAATTAGCGAAAACGGTCTTTGTTATACCATAGAAGAGAAAATCCTTGCGCCCGGCCAAAGGTGTTTGTTATACCATAGAGGAGAAAATCCTTGCGCCCGGCCGAAAGCCGGCTGTGCAGATAAGCTTTACATAAAGATTAGCTGTCAGATTTATTTGGTCACGACTTTGTTGAAATTTTGTGACGTAGTGTAATCATTTAAACGAAACAAAGCAGAAAAAACAAGTTAATGTGTTTCACAAAATCTCAAATATTTTCTAATGGGGCAAAAACGGCCAAGATTTTTATTTAAGATTATGTAAGTTGAAATACCATATTTTAAGAATATATAAAAAGTTTTGCCCAAATATTCCCACAAACATTTTGAAAATCAACATTTCCTTAAAAAACACATTTTTTTTCCAAAAAATTTATTAGTAAATTAGTTTAATAACTGAAGTTCATGGATCCATTAAAAAAATTGTGTTTGATAGTTTCGGAGAATCAGAAATTTCCCCCTACCGCCCTTCGTGGTCCCATTTTGTAAAAAACGTATAGCTAATATAAGTAGGGATCTATTGGTTTTAATTTCATAAAAATTGGTTAGATAGTTTCGAAGAAGCAAAAATTGCCCCCAAACTTCCATTCGTGGTCCTAGTTTTGAAAAGATGTGTAGCCGAAACCATTTTTTCAAAATTGACTTTCAAATGAAACCAGTTTGAGTCTATAGCGGACATAGTTAAAAATATTTTTTGTATTTTATACTATCGGATACCGGCGTGTGCTACTACGTTCCCCCCAGCTCATAGCCCGACTTTTGAAAAAATGTATAGCTGTGTCTATAAATAAGGATCTATCCATGATTGGAATTTCATTGAAATCAGTTATGGAAGTGTTCGAAAATATACACTAAATATCGCTCCTTAGTGTTCTATTCGGTAGATTTGTTCGTGGCTTTTGGCTGGTAAAAAGCAAACATTTTTTACAAAAACAAAATACACATGCGAAAAAAAACAAAAAGTCAGCAAAATAATTCTACACAAACAAAACATGTACACAATACACACACAAGCTGTTCGTTCTACATTTTACATTGATTTTTTTCTGTGTGTAGTGTTTTTTTGTAAATAAAAATTCCTTTTTATTTGCTTCCAATATTTCGATCTTCTTTGAAGATCAACATCAGGGATTTGTTTTTAGTGAATTTTTATAAACTCAAAAACTTAAAACTATGTTGTGTACACATTGACATCTAGACTTGCACTCACTCAGTGTTGTTTCTAAAGAAGTTTATGTACAAGTTTAAAAATTCTCAAAATTGAATGTTTTAATAAATTTTCTAATAAGATTTTTTTAATTTTGTACAAGAAATATTTCTGTTTAAGAATTTTATTAATGTAGAAAAGTTTTTCATTGAAAACCATTTGTAAGAGAATTTTTCTTAAAAGCTTTATTTATCTTTTTTTAAAGCGATATTTATATTATTTTTGTATTAACACAATTTTTAAAAATTCTTTTTCTACCATAAATTTTACTTCATTAAAAAATCCGAAGACAATTTTTCGCGTTTACATTAAATAAATTTATTATGTTGAGATAAAACTACCAGAACAAAAACAACAACATAAACAAAAGCAGCAGCAACAAATAACTATAACTTAATGAACTCAAGTAAATATTCATCATTAACACATTTATCTTTTTCCAATGCCTTCAGACAACAACACAGCTAAAAGGCAAATCCTTTATACTCCAACACTTGCAGCCACACACATCCATTCCAACACTTGCAGCCACACACATCCATTCACAACAACCATCCCTTGAAACAACTACGAACAACAAACAACCTTGATTATTATAGAAAATATATTTTTCTTTTCAAACACACACACACACACAAAATACAACCAGAGACGCAGGAAGAATTTTTGGATGGATGTATTAGCAAGAACAAGGAAAATTGTATGAATGAACACCTACAACATGTTAAGTGTTGGGTGTATGTTGTATTCATCGTCTAACTGAAAAGATTTGAAAATAGAAAAGATAAAACTTCAAACTAAAAAAAACATAAATTGGAGGAAGAAGAAAAGGCAGCAAAATGTATTTATTATTCATATTAACTCGTGCATGGTAAGAAAATGATATACTACACGTACTTGTTTTATAGTTGAATAAAAAACAAAAATACAAAAATCGAAAAGAAGATGAAAATTCATAGTCACATGTGGAAGTTATGCAGAACAGCCAGCAAAAACTACAATAAATAGAAAACAAGGCAACACGATTTTGAAAATATGTATTACTTTTATCAGCGAGTAACAATTTTATAACCAAAAATTTTATGAAACGTAAAACTTAAGATATCCTTGTACTAACACACTCTTCCAACTATGCATACGACTAATACACACATGCTTAAATTTGTATCAGACATTGCATGTACATATGTAAAAAAAAATTGCACTGATATCATTCATATATTTTTCTTCAAACAACTCCCCCACAGCCAGTTTTGATACGCAGATGTATGTTAATGTATGGGTGTGAATAAAAAAATGCACATGCCATCAGGCATTAGGAAAATAGCCAGACTAAGAAATACACATGCACATGTATCATTGTGCACAGTGGGTGAACATAGAAACTTTTAAAGCAATAATAAATCAAATGGAACTTCTTTTTAAAAACAAAAAAAAAAAAACTTTCTTTAAAAAGTAAAAACATAAAACATTATCTAACCCAGAGAAAAACATGATAAAATATGGTCACCTCCAATAAAACTATTTTTAAAGAAAATCTTAAACATATTATGCATAATTAAACAATATTACTGGTACGTACAACCATGTTTTTGCTATAAATAACCATAACAGGTTCATAGGCAAGTATTCTTAATGGCGAAAAAAGTTAACCAAAATATGGTTGCCGGTGGCAATAATATGGTTAAATTAATTTGTTGCAGGTGAATATATTAAACTGTTATTTCTCCGGGCGTACAGATTTACAAAATGTTTTTCTTTTAAATGAAGATATTTATTTACTTGTTTATGCAACAACGTCTGCTTTGAAAACTTAAGATAGATTCCTTTACAAAATATCTTATACAAAGTTTTTCTATGTATAATAAAAATTTCTTTAGCATTAAACTATTATTTTGGAGGAATAGAACCGGGTTTCAAAGATCATAAAATATAGAGTTTTCGCAAATAAAAGATTCATTAGTATGTATCTCATTATCTTTTAAATATTTTTCTTTTTACTGTTCGTAGGATATTTATAAATAATGTTTTTTTCTTGCAAAAAAAGATGAAGTTTTATTTAGAAAAGTCTATATTTATAAGCGGATTTTCTAAGATTTTTTCCTAAAAAAAAACTTTTTCTACATCTTTACTCACCGGTAAGATTTGTTCTCTTTAAATGCTTGCATAGGTTTTTCTCAAAAGCTTTTATTCTAGAGATAATTAAAAGCGTTTTTCATTTATTTAACACAAATTTAACAAAAAAAGCTTTTTTTTACAAATTATGTCACTTACAAAAAAATTTCTATCACCATTTTTTCAGGATAAATAAAAATTATTTTTGACAGCTTCTGCATTAACTAGTTTTTTTTAAAGAAATATTTTTTTAAACTTCAACCTTTATCTTAAATTTAAAAGTTTTGTTAATCGATATGTTTTTTTAATAATGTCCTAATAAACCCACTGTATCTGTTTCTACTAAGCCATGTATCATTATTGCAGCAACATGTTGTGTGTGTAGGTGTATATAAATATGTTTTCCCAACAAACACGGAGGTTTGATTTCAAATTGAAAGTGATTTGAAATCAAACGTTTTCTCAAACGACAAACGTTTGATAATGATTTGAAAATCATTTGTAAATCATAGCGTTCTCAACAAAAAGGGGAAATTATTTTCAAATTGAAAAATGCCTTTATTTTCAACTTGCTTTCAAACGTAATTCTCAAATGTTTTTCAAATGTGGATTATAATAGAATGTGGAATATAAATAAAACTATTTAATTTTTTTAATTTAAATTTATTATTTATTTAAATAAACTTTGAGATAAACATTCGGTTCCATAGCAAAAAGATGAAATAGTGTTCTTTCCGTCTTCTAATTCTTGGAAAGACAAAATACTTGGCTCCCTTTTATTTTGAGGATTGTAGCACCGCAATCGTTCAACAATCTTTCTTCACTTTCCTGTTTTATTATTTTTCTTTTTTTTTCGTATTTTTAAACATTGTAATTTCTCACAAATAATATTTTTCACTAGAAATAAACTGTTCACTTTATATTAAAATTTATTTTTAATAGTAAAACACATGTAACCACAAGGAAAAATAATTTAACTTTAATCGCCATTTTTAATGCTTACATTTATTTTTCGCTTTAGTACTGCCAAGTTTATTTTTGATTTGATTTTAACTTTGACAAACATTTGACATCAAATTGAAAAAACATTTGATATCAAATGTTTATTTTCAAATCATTATCAATTTGAATTTAAATGTTAAATCAAACAATTGAAAAACGTTTGAGAATTGCGTTTGATGTCAAATGATAAAGTCATTTCATATCAAAGGTTTGACTTCGTGTTTGTTGGGTTTATACATGTGCAATGTATATGTCTGTGTTGGTGTGCTAGTTTTTTTTTTATTCAATGATGTGTGTGCAAAAATTGTAACTATATATTTGTATGATTGTGTTGCTTAAGATACCGAAAAATAACATAAAAAGCTTTAAATGTGCATCTCTATGCACTACACAAATATATCTAGTATTATGAATATTTACATACATACACACATGCATATCCTTAAAACTATATGCGTATGTTTGTCAATGGCTGAAAGAGAGCGTGTGGGAAAAAAGAGATACATTTTAATGTGAATCTTGATAAAACGGCAGATTACTACTGCAAAAAAGGGAAACAAAACTGTTTCGTACGATAAGAAAAATGCTCGAAAGCACAAGAAGAATAATAAAAAAAAAAAATTCCAACAAAATCTCATATAACAGAGAGGAGAAAAAAAAGAACGTAGCAACGAATGATATATAACTTTTGCAATGACTTAAATATTGCAGTTTTAACTCATACAAAATAACACCCACAACAAAGATAGTGCACGCATACACAAACATTTACCCATGTGTATATGAATGAATGATGCATTACATATACAGATTTACTATATACATGTATATGTATGTAGATATTAAAATACATAAGAATGTTTATGTCGATAGTTTTTATTAAGAGACTTCACATATACACACAACATTTTCCAAGGACTCATTTGTATATCTTGTGGTTACCAGGCGACAAAAATATTCGCTAAAAAGATATTTCAAACTTGCCGATGCCTTTACCGATTGAGTAATTGTATGTTCGAATATGTTTGAATTAAGTAAGTTAATCAGTATTATGTGTATTTTAGCGTTACAAATTTTTAAGCTGATTTTAAAAGAATATTATTTTTTTTTATTACAAAAATATTAAACTTTTTTGTGCAATAGATTATGAAGGCAATAAGCACCACGACCCATAGGGGTTTATGTGCAGTTTTGTGAACTTCCTCTGTTTGTCTTATTATTTTGGTTGATATTAGAAATAGTTTTATGCATGCAGGTTGACCATAAATATGCAATTGCATGTTTTTCCTCGAGCGACCAATTAAGGCAGAAACAATATATTTATCCGTTTGAGAGCTTTTTATGAATTTTGACATCGATTTGCATAATTAGTCAAAAGAGCTTTTTTGCAGAATTTTTTAAGCTTATAGCGCATAGTTTGCCCTTTTGAGGCATATTTTTGTACATAGTAAATTTTTAAGATTCCTACAAGAGCTTTCGCAAATTAATTTTTTTTTTTGCAAAATGTTGGCTTTTCTGTTTAAAATGTCTATCTGTATTCCCAGCGAGTTTTTTTCAATTTCGCCATCTTTATTTAATGTTTACTCGAACATTGTAAGACAATGCAGGTTGTTACTAAAGATACATGTTATTTTAAACTTTAACATTTTATATATAAGCAACAAATAAGCAAAAAAATTAACTTAAACCCTTTTTTGGCGATGTGTTTAATACAAAGAAATATGGTCCAATCTTTAAGTATAACGATTGACTCAGATCGGCTCTAGATAATATTCGACATAAATAACTCTTATATGCATTTTTACCTCTTGACATAACTTTGTTTTGTCTGCACATCGTTTCCAACTAGGGTAAAATTTGGAAAATTCGTCTGTTAATATTCACCCCTATCGTGAATAATTTTTCCCTCGTAATTTTTCCCCTTTTCACATATTTGCGATCGTGAAAAACTCCCATGAATAAAAGGTAATTCAAAGGGCAATAATAACGTGAACAAATTCGTAATAGGGAACAGAACATGTATGTAATCGAATATTAAGGGCTAGATACGTAAAGAGGCACAAACCGATATATTGTTCAACAAAATGTAAAACAACAGGTCGATTGCCTACGGATTTGTAAAGCTTGCGAAAGATGCGGTGGCAGAATTTTGGAAACTATTTTACTACATAAAATTAAAAAATTGCAAAAAACTAACGTTGTTATCAAACTATCCCTCCAATACTAAATATTTTGCTTTATTATTTTAACTTTTCTTTAAAATATAAGTATGTATATATACGTATATATACGTGCATACTTATGAACAAAAATTTCATTGATTTTTAATTTATTTTTTAATCTTTCTTCTTATTTTTACATTCACTGGAACTGATAACGTAAAAAATTTTTCACATGCGATTCACGATTGCTTTTTCCCCTTCGAGGGGAATGAAAATTTCATGGGAACAAAAAATCCACTTGTTATTCACGATAGGGGTGATTATGTTCTATAGGCTTGACCGAATATAATTTTGGGATTGTTTTTTTTTTAATGGAACTCATATTAAATATTTTTAATACATATTTTGTTTTCAAAATAACAATTTTTTGGGGCATATTTTTAAGTTTTTACTGCATATTTAATGCGCATAAAACGCGTTTTTAAGAGCATATTTCTGGTTTCCCTGCTAATAAGTATGTGTGTATGTAAACTTTTTTAAAGTAGTGATAAATACCTAAAGCAGTCAAAGCTTTATTTTACGAAATTTAAAGACTACGGAAATAGTTGAAAATATAAATCTACTAGCCAGTTTAAAAAAAATATATACACCAAAAAAAATAGAAACTGGGAATTATTTCCTTCCGAAGGTTACCACATTGCTTTCCAAAGGAAAGCTAAGGTAAAATGTAACAAGAAAATACTATATAATAGTCTGGTAGTTTATAAAGTCATTTCTGAAAGGAAAAGGACTATTACAAAAAAGCTTTATAAAATACATAACTGAAATTTAGCTCATAGAATAAATTCGAAAAATAAAAAATTTTGAATATAATACCAAAAAAAAAAATAATTAAAAAAACAATCGAGAAAGTAAAGTTGAGCTTTGACTATATGATACCCTACACCACTGCCAATTTCGATACTTTGTCTGAAAACTTAAATCCTTCCTTATGGGTTTCATATACAACGTTTTTTAATAGTTTAGTGTTAAGATGTTAAAAAAATTTAAAAGGCAATTAAGGCAGATTCTGTTTTCCTCAATACAAGCAGGAAAATATATGGTTGGCGGTAGCTGTAATCTAAGAGCAACATGGTAAGGAAAATTATAGCAATGCTATGTTTGTAGGTGGCCATATTATGGTTAATTTTAAACAAATCGGTTTTTTACTTCAAGTGTCATAAAAAAAATTATATTTTTCAATACAGCCTTATACAGTTATTGATCAAAGGCAGTGTTGCCAAGTAATTTGTTTCTTTTCCCCAAAAACATTAAAAACCCCCGTGTTTCTTCAAAAATATCGGATGGGCCCAAATAATTTTCATTAACTTTGTACATATTTTTGGAATTAAAAAGTTTGAGAATTTCAGGTATTATTTTATTTTATTTATTATTTTATTTATCGCATCAACAATAAATTTCAGTGTTTTCATCAAATAATAAAAATAACAAAATCATTTAAATTAAATTTTGTATTATTTTGATAATAAACTGGCAAGTGCACGGCCTAAACAAACTGACTGGCAGCCTGCTTTTTATTTTGTTTGCGAAAACAATAAAGCGAGTTGTTTTTGTTTTTATTTTGTTTTTTCTTAACCTACTTACATATACAATTATTGTTGGAAGAATTCCAATCAATTGTAGAGGGGAATGTAAGGAGAGATAAACTCACTGTTTATTGTTGATGATTTTGTTTAAACTTTAATATTGTTACAAATAGACCTGTTGCTGTAATTCTTATACGCTAAACAGTTATATTTGGTTTAATATCTTTAGTTTTTCTAAAACCTTTATGGATGAAGTTTCCTGATGATCTGGCCTAAGCAACCAGTGAAATGCGCGTAGGAATAGCTTTTCCCATCAACAATAAATTTCAGTGTTTTTATCAAATAATAAAAATTGGAAATTAAGCACGAATAACAAATTATTTTAATTATTTTAAAAGTATTTCACCGTTAAAACCAGGGCTGTGGAGTCGTCAAAAAATAGTTCTAACTTCCGCTGAAATTTTTTAAGTTCGACTCCAACTCCGACTCTTACTGAAACCTTGATGCTAAATGTATAAGAGTCCTGATTTTATTTTAAACTCTTTTTTAATGTACCTTTTAAATGGTAAATTTTCAAATCGATATTTTAATTATTACACGTGCCGCGTTGAGCTTTAATATAGTTATTTACATATAAAGTAGACTCGTCCCTATTTACTAACTTCAAAATTTTTAAAGCAGACCCTCTTAAAATTTTTTTATTTTAAAATACATAACAAAATGTTTTATGCCGAAAAATTTTGGAGTCGGAGTAGTGAATTTTTGTGGTTACTTCGACTCCGATACAAAAACCTAAACTTCGACTCTACAACTCAGACTCCGACTCCATAAAGCTTTACTTTATAAACTTTACTTTTTTAAATTCCACGACACAAATAAAAACTGGTACTTGAATCTGCCGGAAAAATTTTAAAAATAAATTACACAAGGGGACATGGGTTTTGTTGATCAAGAACTGAATGTTGTTTTTAAGGCAATTTAGTAATCCAAATCTGAACTTAGTTTTTTTCTATCATCATTTCCGCTACTGTATATTGAAATAGCTTGAAAACGGTTCACCATATTCAGTTTAAAAAATATTCAAAATGCGTCAACGATATTATCTTCAAGCCGTGCTTACATTAGTTTCTGAGATATCGTTGAAGAAAAAGAACAAATTTTAAAAACAAATAAAATTTTTGTTCTTTAAAAATTCATAAAAAAAAAACTAAAAATGCGACAAAAATCACATTTATAATGTTTTCGTTTCTGACAATAATGTTCCATGTATGCAAAAATGTGAGATGTTGCAAAAATAAACGGCAAATTTGTTCCATTTCCTCCCGCCAGTTATAATTGAGAGTGTGATAATACCCTTTTTTGCATCTGCGTTAAGTACTTTTTTTAGGAAGCAAGTATTTTTGAATAAACTTTTTTCTTGTGTTTGCGTACAATTTGTGTTTTATTTGGTTTTATTGTGTTGGATATTAAAACTTTTTGTGTTTCGATCGTTTTACTTTTATTCAATAACGATTTTTTTTGCGCAAAATTTTTAACAACAGCAGACTTTAATAATTGAAAATCAGTGTTGTTAACGCTTATTGTAATTCAAAGAAAATTTAGTGTTGAAAATCGCTACAACCGTGGTGAATATCGCTTGTACAAACTTTCCATTAAATATTAGAACGATAAGTACACATTAGTGTATAGTGTAAAACGTAGCTATTATTTTGTTCCATTATAACTTAGAACAATGTATCACTTTGCAAGGGTGTGTGTAACCTGATAAATATATTACACAATTATAATGCTTTATTATTTTTTTTAGAAAAGAAAACACCATTAGTTAAACATATTTCGAATCAAATGAGTTTTATTTCTATGTAATCGGTGCAAAACTCTTGATTTTGTTTACAATTTATTGAAACTAAATTGATAAGAATCGCGATTTCCATATAAAAATAAAATTTTTTAATACGTGTGTGTTTGCTGCTATTCTATTTATGGACGTTTTTCATTCACTTCAAAATGAGGTACCTTCACTTAATTGTGAATAGGTTATGTGAATAGGTTATAGACTAGCTCGCTACCAGCTAGCCTACCGGGGCACTCATAAATTTAAGCCCCTTAATTTTTCCCCTAAGAACTGCCTGGATGAAATAAAACCTCCTAAATCTGGGGGAAACCACTAAGCTGGCAACTCTTATCAAAGTTCTAACACAAATTTATCGTTTTTTCTCTGAAAAATCTACAATCTTAACCTTACGACATGAAATATAATCATGAGTGTACATTTCCAACGATTTAGAAATAATTTTTTCACATACATAATATGCCAATACCTGACAAAAATTCTCTAAATGGTTAAATATGAGCAAAATTTTGTTTATCGTAACAATAGTTAGTTTAATAAACACTTCAACCATGCTTTTTTTGCATGTACACAGAAAAAATAAAAATATTTTTTTTTCCTTATTAAATAGGTTTTATTGAGTGCTATTTTGCAAAGTCTAGTTTTCATAAATTTTACATTGCATCAAATAAAAAGTTTGTTGATCTAAAATTTTATTTTTAACAAACTGTGTTGTTAAAAATTTTCTTAAGATATTTGTTCTGTGTACATTTGGCTATTTTAATTGCAAAATAATTTTTTCCAAAAAGTGTTATTTAATCAAATGTTGTAAAATCGTTTCCACTTACCCATTTTATTCTTAAAGCAACAGAAACTTACCTGAAAAAAAGAGAAACAATATTTATTATTGCAACAACTTTACCACATTCTTATTTTTCACAGTATTCTTAAACACATGTATGTATTTTTTTAGTTGAACAATTCCTTAATTGTTGTTGTGTTTTGTTAACTTTATGAGTGTTTTTTTTAACAACAAAATAGGGCATGTTAACACCATGTTTTACAGAGAGTTAATAACATTAATTAACAAGTTTAAAACTAAAAAAATATTTAGTTTCATTTTTATCTATAAAATATGCGCATAATTATTTTAAACCTATAAAAAATATTTTAATATTAATAAAAAGAACAATTAATTGCTGGATTTAAATCTAGTAAATTATTTTTTTTTAAAATGTTTTACAGGTTAAAAACCCACAACAAGTCAAAACGACACGCTAACAAACTAAATAACAACATGAAATAAAAAAGAAAAAAAAATTCTCAAAATTTTCCATTCATATCCAAAATTAGATCGGATGACCTGGTTAAAAGTTTTTGTTTTTATCTCAGAAAAAGGTTCAGATTTTCACTTTAAAGGCCCACAAAGTTTCAAGCAGCTTAATATAATTAGTAGGGCCCGGACTTTTATGCAGTTAAAATCGAGTTTTATGTGCTTAAATAATGCACTTACAAAATATACAAAATATGCGCTAATAATTTAAAAAACATGCACTTGAATTTTTTTCAAAACATTTTTTAACAAGAAAAAGCTAAATTAACATACACAACGTAAAAAATACAGAGTCATAAAGTTAATACAATAACTACAAAAGTACACAGAAAGAAAAACACTCGGGATAAATCAAAAGTGCAAACACATAACAACAACCACAAAGAAAATTATTTACGCACAACTAATTGTCTGTGTGGTTGTTGTTATATTTTTGCACTTTTGCTTTTTCGCAAGGGGGTGCAACTTGTGACGTGAATAATAAGGGTATTCACGTCACAAGTTGCATTTTCATTAATTTTCGCTGTTTTCGTAAAAATTCAAATTAAACATGCCAACAGTTTGTTTTATTGTCCTCCTTTTTTACTTTATCAAACTTGATACGAATTTGTTAACAAAAGTTACCCTCCACAGCATACACCTTATTTATAGCAATATTAATTAACTTAATTTGCTTTCTCAGTGGATGAGATTTTCTTAATTTCGCAAAAGTACCCAAATATTATCGGAGCTTTTTTATAAATGGTAAATTTAAAATTTTTGTATAGACACTGCATCAACATTGTTGAATCCTTCCACCACATCTTTGAATTGGTAAAATTTTTCAGCAAAACACATAATTGTTTTTAGCCACGTTTCCCACCTGGTTTTTATAGGCAGTAGAGGAAGACATAAATCGGGATACTTCTCTTTATATACGGCAACTCGCAAAAGTGCTTTACAAAATATTTTTTCCCATAAGAAATCAAATAATTATCATCAAAGTTGAAACTTAACTCTTCTGCAACATGATACATGGAAAAATAAAGCAACTTTTGAAAATGTGCAACAAAAATATGCAATATCAGCAATACATGCAAAAATATGCATTTAAAGGAAAATATGCAAAAATATCCACTAACAAATCGATGCCATTTTACTGCAAAGATATTTAGCATATGCCAAACTCAGACTGACGACAACAAATATGAATTTGCATAAAAATCCGGGTCTTGATAATTAGTAATTTGCCGAATTAAATTATAGTTTCATGAAGACTGTAAATAATATGTATTTTATTCGACCTTTATTATTACTAGTATTAATAATGGGGACTTTGTTTTTAAAAACTTTAAACTTTATTCGAACCAATATTTCGGCGCTTCTGTGCGTGTCTTCTTCAGGGGTTTTTTCCTTCTTAATTTATAAATTTTCAACAATGTGTAACAAAAAATACCTCAAGCTCGACAATTTATTATTTACAGGTAGCTACGCGCAGACATGGTTGAAGTATGGTTTAAAAACACATAATGTTATTGTCAGCGGCAACTATGATATGACTCATTATGGTCAATTTAATGACACAAACTGCCATTGGGATTAGCTTAAGTCAAAGTGAGAAAATATTATGATTAACTAACCCGTTACACATGTTTGTTTCACTTTTATCGTATTCCCGCCCTTCGTTTGAAGAAGAACTCTCAAATATAAGACACCAGCAGCATGCCCGATAGGCGTTCGAATCGAAAAATTTAATGTTTTTAGCTAAATAATTTTAAAAAAAGAATATGGGAACTTTTGCCTCTTATTTTACTTTTTAAACATGAGAATTATGTTAATAATACATAAAATGTTGCATCGAATTGATGTCACTGTAGTCAGCGTAAAATGTGACACTTTTTGCATCATTGATGCCACTTGTTACAACATTGATGTCACAATTCTGATGTTAGGGCATCATCAATATAAAGATGCATTCTTCTATCAGTATAGGTATTGCATTTTTTGAACTTCGTTAATTCGTTAAAAAAATCGGAATTGGAACATCTTTATTTTAAAAATTTTTAGGACCATGTAAAGGGCGTTTAAAATTTAGCATTATGGCATCAACATCTCAAAATCGAAAAAATGGACATCCGCGGTTTTGCATGAAATCCGCAGAAATGAGTTCTAACTCCAAAAGTCACAACCATATTATGCTTGTCTACAAACATGTTATGGTCAATAATAGCACTAATATATCTGAAATTATAATATTTTCAAATTGTATTTAATTTAAAATTTTAAGAAATATAAATTTTCGTATTATTCGAATGTGTATTCTAAGTCAAATTACAATCCTCAAAAGCTTTTTTTCTTTCAGTAGAATTGTAAGTAGTCTTTTTACTTTTTTCTGATTACTCAACACATTATTTTGTAGGCGAAGTTTTTACTGGGATTTTACTCACCATGAGACATAAATTCCCATATTTTCAAAAATATGTATAAAACTCTACAGTTGGTTAAAGCTTTTCAACCAATCTTAAAATTCTCAAAATATTTTTTGTTTTAATAATGGATTTAAATACAAACCCGTCAAATAGAAATAATGCTGACAAAAGTTAGATTATTAGGATTATTTATTAAAGTAACAGTAATAAAAACAAACTAAATAAAATTATAATTTGATTGGTAACAGGAGTAAAAAACCAAATAAAATTAAAATTTTGACTTAACAGGATAATTAAAAAATGGCGGAAATAAAAAATCACAATATTGTTAACACTGACCATATTATTGTTAATTCTGACCATAATATGGTTTGTTTTGACTTAAGTATGGACATTTTTGAACTGTTATTTCTTTTTCCTAAAATGGTTAACTTTGACCATATAATGGTTAATATTGACCAAAGTATGGTTTATTATGACCAAATTATGGTTAATTTTGTACATATTATGGTTGAGTTCGGACAAATTATTGGTAATTTTAACCATTTTATAGTTATTTTTAACAATAATATGGCTACCTGCAAACAAAGGCATAGTTAAAATAAACCAAAGTATGTTGCTCTTAGAACCTCTAACCACATCTTTTTCTGCATGTAGCCAGCCAATTTTATAAGCTTTTTCCACAAGCATTAACACCGTTCTTACGATTTTCTTACAAAAAAATGTATACTTTTACCAAACATTGGTTGAGACTCTTAGGGCTAATGTGTATTTAAGCCAGCAAATCTATAAATCAATTAATATAAACAATTTCTAAGAGCATGAAATTGGGCGTTTAACCCATTTAAGCCCAAACTAAAACTACCGCACAAAAAATAAAATTTGTTTTATTATAAAATTATTTACACATAAACAAAAAATCAAAAAAAAAAGTTAAAGAGGCACAATGGTCACTCAAGTGTTTTCACACTAAAAAAAATTGTTTTTGATGTTATACAAATGTCTGAAATTTTAGTTAATCAATAATGCAAACATATATTGAGTAATGCACTTATAAGGCACTATTTCACTTGTTAAGTTAAAATTAACTTTTTTACTTAAACCTCATTTTTTCACTTAAGCGAAAACATATTTTTGCTAAAACTCACATCTAAACTTTTAACTAGGGCATGGAGTTTCATGCAAATTCATGTTTTTTTTCTCGAGGGTTTAAATCACAGAGCACACAGAGGTGCACATTGCCACTTCACTACCAAATAACGTTTTCTTTCCCTTTCTTCGAAAGCTGCACTCGCAAATGATTTAGGCAATTTTTATACGGCACTTTTTTCATTTCTGTATGCTT
Source organism: Pollenia labialis (assembly GCA_949318255.1). Lineage (NCBI taxonomy): Eukaryota > Metazoa > Arthropoda > Insecta > Diptera > Polleniidae > Pollenia > Pollenia labialis. The sequence goes on from OX439141.1 coordinate 148,278,836, forward strand.
TGTGGTTCAGGTTCAGGTTTATGCATAAGCCCAATAAGCACTCACAAATAAAATGTCAAGTGCTAAAATTAAACCGGAAATAAACTTGAGTTCAAACGTATGTATTTTTAAATGCTATTCAAATTTCAAAATAATTTAGAAAAGCTAAAAATATTATTTAAATAAAACTGGTAAGCGAATAGGAATTATAAACACTCAAAAGTCTTACCCGTAATAATATCAAAGCTTTAACAAAGCTCCAACAACAAACAGTGAGTTTATCTTTTCTTACAATCCCGACTACAATTGGTTGATTTTTGTCAACTCTAATTGTAGTTGTAAGGGGGGAAACAAAAAGAAAAAACAAAAATAAAAACCAATTACTTTATTTCATTGTTGCCAGTTCAGTTTTTGCACTGCCACTTCAATATTTGTTATCAAAGGTTTTCTTGGGAGTACAAATTGTTTTGCACTTCATTTCCAGCAAAACTGCTTATTCATCCGAATCAAAATGTTTGCTGAAAAATGGCATAGATTTGTTAGCGATATTTTTGCGTATTTTATATTTAATGCATTTTTTGTCATATTTTTTGTCACAGTTGGTATCATGAATAAAATTTGTTGTGGAAATTTCCGAATGTTTATATTTTTAAACTCCGAAAAAAAATAATTTGTGAATTTAATGTTTTACACACGATTGTTAACAGCTCACATGTGAAATATTTTTACAATTTATAAAGAAAATAATTCACAAAGAGTTGTCTGTCGGAAAAGGAAGAAAATGTAAGTTTTTATTTAAAATAAAAAAAAAAAAACGTTTCAAATGCACAAATTTAATTAATTTCATTTAGCGATCCCAAATAAGTTTTAGGGTTTGTTTAAAATTTTGCAATTTTTCGCGAATTTTAGAAATGATTGCGATAGAACGATTTGTTAAACGATTTACAATAAATAGTAGAATTTGCCGTAATGCCGCTGTTTGAAAATTTTTGCGAATTTTCGCTAATTTTACAATTTTTACCGAATTTTTGCCATTTCTTATAGTTTTTTGAACTTTTAATTCGTTTTATGGCTTGTGTAAAATATTAAAACTTTTCACGAATTTTTTACAAGTTTTCAATTTTTGCCAATGTTCCCGATTAAAGCGATTTTTTCCTGTGATTCTTTACAGCTTTAACGATTTTAAATATATAGTAGACCATTTCGCTGTTTGCAAATTTTTGCGAATTTCCGCTAATATAAAAATTTTAACCGAATTATTGCCATTTCTTATAGTTTCAAAAAGTTTTAAAAAATTTTATGGCTTGTTTGAAATATTAAAACTTTTCGCAAATTTTCGCTATTTTTGCAATTTTTTTTTTGTTATTTTCCGACACTCTGTTCTTTTAGCCCGTTTAACGATTTCAAATAAATTTTAGGGTTTGTTAACAATTTTTTTTTTTGCTATTTTTCGCGAATTTTAGCCATGTTCGCAATTTTTAATAAATATTAGACTATGCTATCATGCCGCTCTTAGCAAATTGGCGATATTTCAAAAACACAGGTATGTTATTTTATTCACAGGGAATTCATGATACGAAATTAAAATCCATGTGAATTAAGAATTTCATTCGGAAATTTCCACATGTGGAATTCATGATAAGGGTGATAATGTTTAAAAATGCAAATAAATTCGAATTTTATGTTACTTTTTGCTGAAAAAAATATTTTTTGTTTTCATTCAAATAATTTTTGATGTTATCAATTTTAAACAATTCACTCAAACAAAATATTTTTTTTTTGATAAATTGGGAACAATAAATAACTTTGGCCCTATGCTCCTTGTAGGAGTTTAAAGGAACTAATATATAACAAATAACTTTATTAAAATTTAAAACAGCTGTTATTTTAATGCTTAAAGTTGCATTTTCGATGTGCGAAATCTCCGTCCGATGGTTCTGGTTTTTATGCTTGACAAATATCTTCCAATTGGTTTACAATTGGTTCCAGAAGCAGAAAGTGCTTTTCTGTAGCATTTTTTATTAAGACAACTTATTAGGAAAACAAAGAATTCGCTGTTTATAGTTTTTAGTTTTTAGTACAGTCAATAAAAACTATTAAAACAATTTAAGGAACTTTTATTCTATTTAAATGTGTGTCAAAATAAAACAAATTAGAAAGTAAGGTCGGTAATTTTGTTAGTGTACCCTATTTGGGACCCATTGTCAGTCATGGACCCGCCAGAGTAAAATTACGTAGTTGAGTTTGAGAACCTTTGTACCAAATTTTCTCCAACTTTGCGCACAAGGTTTACATGGACAACCTACTGGACGGACATCGTTCATTCGACTCAGAAAGTAATTATGAACTGATCTGCTGCAAGTACCTACACTTTTTTTGAACAATAGGGGTACATATGTATGTATTTTTTAAATGTTAAAGCATATTTAAAATTTTGTTTAGCATGTTTATGCGCATATTTTCCAATAAAAAATGCATGAGAATGCACGCCCCACTTATAAGTTATATTTGTACTAAAAATAAACATTTTTTCAATTAAAATTTACTAAAAGGACACACTTTAATTTAAAATATTTTATAATGAAAAAATCAAGTTTTACGCCCGTATTAAAAAAAGTTATTTAAATTTCAAAAGATTTTGTTATTCGTGCTAAATTCCCAATTTTTATTATTGATAAAAACACTTGAAATTTATTGTTGATGGGATAAGCTATTCCTATGCGCAGTTTTTTAAATTTATAAAAGGTTTACAAAACAAATTTTGTAGGTATGAAAACTTGCCTTAATAAACGTTTGTTAAATTTAATAATCGTTTATAAATACGGGGTTTAGACATGACAATTTATTGAAAACTATTTCAAATATCAAATCATTAATCGCATTACATATTATTTTTTATGTCTATTTTAGTGTGTGTGTGTGTGTGTAGGAATACTTGCCCTGCAAACAAATGGAAGATATCCTCTAAGGCAATAGTTTAGCAATATCCTTAAATTGTCATCTAAATGAAAATAATCAAAGTAATTTTTATTTTCTACGTCATAAATGAAAAAATAAAATTTATTAAATCGAAAATATTCTGCAGAAGGTAAATATATAAATAAAATAAATCTGTTAAATATTTATCTTTTTCTTTCCTTTTTAACTTAATCAAGATATTACGCAACACTCATAATGGATGCAATTCTAAAGGAGATGGGTGAAACATATGGTGGCAACTGCATAACTACTTCAGTTTACTTAATTTAATTATAAAATATATTTTTTGTAAGTATAATTTATATTTATGTATGTAATTAAAATTTTATTTTAAATAAAAAGCTGAACTTATTTTAAAATAAATGAATATTTTTTAAAATGCAAACTCGTCTTTTTATCATCCCAATGATATTTTGGCGATATCTTTATATTTTCGCATTAGTGTTTATCTGGCAATATTGCTAGTTTATCATCTAGAAGAATCGCTTTCGTATTGCTCAGGAGTATTGCTATCGAGACACGTTTCTTCCCGAAGAAAGTATCTTCCGCAATACGAAATCGATTGTTGCCGCAATACTATTTTTCATCCTGGCAATACGTTTGGCAATACGTATGGAGTATTTCTGTGTTTGCTGGGTTGGTTTTATTTTATTTTATCAACACCTGTATAAAAATAATCGAATACATCAATACCCCCACAACTCAAACAAACACACACTAAGCAAAAATTTAAAACGCCATTCTTTTTCTGGCTCCTCAACATTTTTTTTACAATAAAATCCCACAAACACTATCACAGAAAAGAAAAAAAAACTAGCTAAACAACAATCAAACAAATACACTTAAAAAAAAAACTTTATTCACTATCAATATTTATTTGGTGCTTGTTTAAGTTTGTGTTGTTGCTTTTGTTGTTGCTGCTGCAATAAGTGTTGTTGTTTTTCGCTTTTTGTGATGGTGTAGAAACTAAGCAGCAACCACAAGAATTCACTACTAAAAAACGGAGATAATACAAGATAAGTAACATTGCCTGGCAGCATTAAAAAGACGAAAAAATAGCAACAACAATGTAGAAAAACTAAGTAAAACAACAACAAAAGCAGATATGGGCGGCGCCATACCATCAGTTAGTAGACCAATCACAGCAACTTGTATTCAATGTGCTTTATGGCCTTTAATGTTGCAAGCACATGGTATTTATCTTTATTTATTTATGTGTGTGTGTGTGTGTGTGAGTGTAGGAAAGTTTTAGTGTGTGTGTGTGTTTGAGTATCTGTGTGTGATGTGATATATCCATTAATGCAGCATAACAAAATGTATAAAAAGTAGCTTTGTTGCTTTTTACTCTTCCACTTTGGCTTATTTTTTGGTGCAAGTTGCAGTATTGTTGCCTTGGAATGGTTGCTTGCAACTTTATTTAGTTGCCTGTGCTTGTGTGCTCTTTGGTTTGTTTGTGTTTTTGTTGTAAATATCTGTAGCATTGATAGGACATTAGGATGTAATAAATCTAAAACACCATCATCAACAGCAGCAGCCAGAATATAAACTTACCAACAATAAAAACAACAGCAAGAAAAGAAATGCAAACAAAAATGGTGGAGAGATGATAGTGGAAAAAAATGCAACTACAACAACTTGTATGTCGTATGAACATACGACAAACATGTTGTTAGTAGAATTATTATTACTTTTGTATGATTATTTTTCTATTTTTATGTGTATTTTTTAGATGGTGTTGTTGCTGGTGGTCTTTGAACAAGATAAACGAGCATCAAAATTGTTTACATTTCTTCTTTTTTTATAAAGTAAACATTCTTAAGGTCAACTAAAATGACACTTTGCTTTTAGTAATTACTTTTTTACATTTATACTTAGCCATTCTTAAATTGCATTAAAAACTTATTTTTTAGTAAAAAAAAGTTGTAGAAAAATAGACTTTTTGGTGTAAAACTGCCTTTTTTATATTAAGTAACCTTTTAGTAAGAAAGTAAAGCCTATTTTATTTAGTCAAAACTATGAGTGCCTCGGAAGGTTTGTTGACCATGAGCTCGTTTATAAGTGAAAGGGGCCGGAATGATTTCCACCAGAGATTCTAGTTGGTTTCACTACAACAGACGACGTTACTTTTGCTCGGTAATTTAAGCTAAAAGGAAAATAGCTCCCTGAATATCGATGGACGCATACATCGATATTCAGGGAGCCTTCTACAACACTTCTTTCGATGCAATTGCTCTTGCTTTAACGAGGGAAAGCGTTCCAGTTATTATAAGAAACTGGATAAGAGAAATGCTGGCATTTCGGGTAATCAAGTTGGATCTATGTAATTCATCGAGAGCTATTGAAGCATCCAGTGGTTGTATTTGTGAACCCTAATCATATATGAACTATTGGAGAACCTTAATGACATGGGCTTCCGTACTTATGGCTATGCTGACGATCTATTAATTAATTTTGTAAAGATTTTTGCTTCTCCTGTAAATTTATAAAAGGTATTGTTACGTTATTTTGCATTTTAGGTGATGCTATGCTTACTTGTCTGTTATTGGATATAAATTTCATTGTCCTTAGTCCGGTGCACGGACCTGGTTTGGTTCACCGACGTTGCGAAGCAGACGAATGGCGATACTGGAAGGGACATTCTGGGACCGGGTTTCTAAAGAGGCTTGAGTAAACAGCCTACAATCTTTCAACCTACGCTATCCTCATATACGCTGGGGATTGTCTGAGGACGAGGGCAAAAGGTTTGAGATAATTTATAATGTCTAAGGGGTGAAATCCAGATTAGTTATGAACTGTATTACATCTCTGAATAATTTTGGGAAACACAATGATTTTAGTTTGTATTTGGTATCCGACCATGAGGGCATGTGGGCAATGGAAGGGCTGATTTCTTACCAAACAGGTGCACTCACTGTCCTTTTAAAGGCCCTTAACCTTTCTTTGACGACCCTTCCTGTCATATTAATAATATATACAATTATGGTCCAAACGAGAATTTTTGCACACATGGACGTCTATTTCCGAGCTGAGACAGTCTGAGAGATTTGTGACCATGTCCCGTGGTAAAGCAGGTAGGCTTCTTCTGCTTAAAAAGGAAGAACTAAGGTTACTTACTGACCTATTTTCAGGGCAATGTGAGGTTTATTTTATGAGGTTGACCACGAAAATTCAGAGCTTCTGCTCTTCTGCTGACCAGTCTTGGGGACTACCATGCGAAAATGTTTCGGGAGGCAACAGATCTACACAGAATGACTTATGTCTCTGGAGGAGAAAGCGAGACATTCAGTGGTTGCCCTTAGGTGGGTCACAGGGGGGGGGGTATTTCACTCCCAAGGAGTACGCAACTTATTTCATATAAATCTCTTCTCATTGCCAGGCAGAGATGCTTTGAAGAAACTATCTGCGGGGAAACCGGAAAAATATAGTCAATTATAGATGAAAAAAGAGCTTGGCGGCCATTAAATCTGTCCAGACTTCACCTCAGGAACCTACTCGTGGCTATAACTATCCACTGGCCCCTTGGGAAACAAAACTTAAGTCTAGGGCTCCCTTACAATGACCTATGTAGAAGTTGCGGCGACGATAAGGTGGAAGAGTTAACGGAACATCTTTTCTGTCATTGCCCGGCATTCGGGGACCAGAGAATCAAACTGTTTTAAAGAAGAACAAAAGTTACTTTTTTTTTATGAAAAAGTACCTTTTTTAGCGAAAAATTACTTTTTTAGTAAACGGTAACCTTTGAGTGGAAAAGTTCTTTTTTTATTGAAAAAGTACTTTTTAGTGAAAGAGTAACTTTTTTGTGAAAGAGTAACTTTTTTTTGAAAATGTAACTTTTTAGTGAAAAAGTACTTTTTAAGTGAAACAGTAACTTTTTATTGGCAATATTTCTTTTTTCCGTGAATAAGTGCTTTTTTTAAAAGCAATTTTATGTTTATGAGTGAATTTTTACCCAAGAAATACCTTTTTTTTTAACAAAAAATTTTTTTGAAGAACAGTTTTGCGCCAAGTATTCTCTAAATGATACACCTGCGCAAAGGCATTGTACAATGCTGTCGAAAACGTAAACATTTTTTTTTAAGAGCCTCATATATCTGGGATGGCATACGAAGAAAACAGAATTTTTGGTACAATAAGAAATTTGTACTTTCTTACATTCAAGATCCATTCCTAAAAACAATATTTTTGTGCATATTCTTTCCAAATAGCACACACTGCAAAAAAAATCTTTTTAGAAGAAGCTTGCGACTAAATGTTGCTTTATCTTTAAATCACTTCATTGAAAAATTTCTAATCCACTATTTGCATTTAATTCTATTTTCATTTGCCTTAAATATTTTTAATTATTTTATTATAATTCCATATTTATTACTATTCCAATATACAAAAAAATAATAATACCAATCATTGTTTTATTTACCTTTTTAAATTGCATTTATTATTATTATTTTCGTATTGTGTTTCCATATTATTTCATTCCAAATAATAAATTTTTTAATTACTGATTTTTATCTGTTAATTTTTTTTCTATTTATATTTTATTTTAGTTTATTTGTATAAAAAAATCAGTTTAAATAAATTGAATTTTAAGCCGCATTTAGAAATGGCATCTAAATACATAAATTTTTATTGTGGCTAAATTCAAACACTATTAATTTAAAAGATACAATAAAATCTATTAAAAATAAATATTGAAAAAAAACAAATTTATTTTAAAACAACAACAAAGTAGAGTAAATTATATACTCATTCAATATGTATTTATGTAAAAAAAAAACAAAACAAATTTCGATAAATTTTGTTAAAACTAAATGGAGAATAAAAAAAACATGCTGTCAGAGATGTGAAATAATGGGAACATAAGGAAAGTTGCTCAAAGTTCCTTTAAATAGGATCTAAAATTTTCTTTAAATAATATTTTATAACAAAACAAAAACTTGACAAACTTTTTTATTACTAAAAAAAAATTTTGAAAATTTTTCCAAAAAAAAATTTTTTGGCAAGATATTTTAAAAAGGATAAATTTTAACACATTTTCCTAAAAATAGTTATAAATAGATTTTGACTGGAAAGCAAATTCTAACAAAATTTTCTAATAGCATAAAAAAATTTCCTATAAATTAAAATTTTTAACAAAATTCCATATTTTGACAATATTTCCTATAAAAGGATAATTTTGACAAAACTTGCTATAAATAGAAATTTTAATTGCAAAACTTTTTAATAAGAAATTTTGTTATAATATCCTATAAATAAAAAATATTGATATCCTATAAATAAAAGTTGTTAACTAAGTTTTTTAAATGGAAAGAAAATTCAGACAAAATTTTCTAATAATAAAAAAGTTTTGTAAAAAATTTCCTATAAATAAAATTTTTTAACAAAATTCCATATTTTGAAAAAATTTCCTATAAAGGGAAAATTTTGACAAAACTTTTTATTAATAGAAATTTGGATTACAAAACTTTTTTTAATAAAAATTTTGTTAAAATATCCTATAATTAGAAAATATTGATATCCTATAAACAGAAATTGTTGACTAAGTTCCTATAAATAGAAAATTTTGATAACATTTTCTTTAAATGGAAAGAAAATTCTGACAAAATTTTCTAATAATAAAAAAGTTTTGTACAAAATTTCCTTTAAAAAAAATTTGTTAACAAATTTCCATCTTGAAAAAATTTCCTATAAAAGGAAAATTTTGACAAAACTTTTTATTAATAGAAATTTTGATTACAAAACTTTTTTCAATAAAAAATTTTATTAAAATATTCTATAAATAGAAACTATTGATATCCTATAAATAGAAAATTTTCACATACACAAGTTCCTATTAATAGAAAATTTTTACAAAATTTTCTATTATTAAAAAAAGTTTTTGACAAATTTCCTATATCTAAAAAAGTTTAACAAAATTCCATATTATAACAATAAAACTTCCTATAAATAGAAATTTTAATTACAAAAGTTTTTTTAAAAAGAAATTTTGTTACAATAATTAACTTCCTATAAATAGAAAATTTTCACATAAGTTCCTATAAATAGAAAAGTCCAACAACATTTTCTCTTATTAAAAAAGTGTTCGACAAATTTTCTTATAAATAGCAAATTTTGTCCAAATTTCCTTTAAATAGAAAATTCTGACAAAATTTCCCATAAATGAAAAGTTTTGTACAAATTTTCTGTAAATAAAAAATTTTCACAAAATTCCATATCGTGACAATAATTTCCTATAAAGAGAAATTTTTTACAAAAGTTCCTATAAATAGCAAAGTTAGACAAAATTTTCTACAAATAGAAACTTTTGACAAAATTTTATTCAAATAGAAAATTGTGACATAATTTCCAAAAAAATTACATCCATTAAAAAAATCTCAACAACATTTTCTAAAAATATTTCTATTTACAGAAAAATTTTTCGAACTTTGTATAAAATTTTGGTTTTTTTTCCACTGTACCACAGTCTATAAAAAATACTCTTGTTGTGCGTTCTTTGATAAAAAAAACAAATGTATAATAAAAACTGAAAGTTTATTAAATTTGCATATTTTATAATGCGAAAGTTCATTGTTATTTTTGCCACAATGATACAAATATTGATGAGCTGCAGCCAACCTGAAGTTGTGGTTTGGTTAAAATGCCACCTTCACTCCCTTGAAACATCTTTTCTTTTTTTAAGTTGGTTTTTTATTATAACTAACACATCCAACGCTTTTTTTGCACTGTGATCTTTTTCTCTGCTGTTTGGACAACTCTTAGTGATGCAATTAAATTCAGTGATGTGTAAATTAAAAAATTACGATAATAATTTTTATTTTTTTTTCTTTATATCGCTTTTTATTTTTATTATTTTTTAATAAAGTGCAACAATTTAATTTCATATTGTGTCCAATTGTCTGCAAAGCGACGAAAAAAAAAACAATGAAAAAATTCCGACAGACAAAAACAATAAAAAGTGTATATAAAAAACGAACAATAAAAAGCATGGTCCATAAATGCAAATATAATTCAACTTTTTTTTGTGCTGCATTATTTTCATATGCAAAAACCAGAGTCAATGCCATAACAACCACATGTTGCCACACACAGCAGAATGGGAAATATCTGCTTGAACAAGTATGGCAACAAAATGTATGACATGCAATTGTCCTGGTACACAGGGACTTAAAAGAATTGATTGTAGTTTTTCCTTCAATAATTTATAGAATGGTTTTTTTTAACTCTAGTCGGTATTAATTAATTTCTTTACACTATTACATAATTTTTTTTATCTCGGTTAAAATCTAAATTTAAAATAAAATATAATTTAAAACAGCGACTTTCTAAAGATTTTTACTTCTTAACAGGTTGATGAATTAAAAAGTATTTTTTCCTAAAAAAAGTTTAGTTAATATTTTCCTATATAAATTTAAAGCCATATTAAATAGCAAATAAATATTTGAAAATTTCCAAGTTGGCGGTGCCACGCCCATACAGAGTGTTAATGTGTATTATCCTCGAGAACGTTAAATGTAAGAATATTCAATTGAAGTATAAATAGTTTGGTTAACTATTTACAACATCTGTCAAAAATCGGGCAGGATTGAAAACGTAGGCCATTTACTCTAAAAGTATCCAAATATGATACAAATAGCTTAACTATCAATGAATTTAAGAAGTGGGCGTGGCACTCCCCACAAAAAGACAATGGGTCGAGTGAATTAAAAGGTTGTTTATACTAAATAGTACTAAGTACTAGCTTTCACTTTTCAGTACTAGCAATGCTGAAAAGTTTTAACTACAAAAGGTGTGAATTACTCTTTGCTAATTCTATATAGCTAGTGCTTAAAAAGAGGAAGCATTAGCTGGAAAATGTGACTATTAAATCAGCTGCCAAAAATCGTTTCTGAAGTTGCCACAATTTCACTTTTAAATACCAGTATTAAATTTTGCCGGAGTTCTACGTTTGGAGTTTTTAATTTTCTTCTGCAAAAACATAATTCGTTAGATTTGTGTTAATTAACTGTAATGCTTGTGTACACATTTTCTTATTTTTTTAAATAAATTTAATTAAAAAGTGCAAAAATGTCAATCATTAAATTTTCTTTAACTTATTTTAAAAAATATTAATGTATAAAACAGAATATAAGTACAAAAATTAAGCGTGGAACAACTACTGTGTATTGATATTAAAAAATAAGTACGGTTATTTTGTTGAATTACCCAGCGGTAAAACTCAGAAGACCTTCTTACTTCAGGCCTTTTAAAAAGCCTGCTTAAAAATTGTTTTGATTAAATTCCTATTCTTGTCTAACTGCTAAAGAATGCCTCAAAGAAGGCCTCGGCTCTTTGGTGTAAAAGAATATATACACCTTCCACACTCGCTTCTATGAGAAGGGAGTAGAGAAGGAGTAACATTTTTTGTATTGTTTTTTTTGCACAAGCAAAAGCAAAACAATTATTTTTTTGATCCCGTTGCCATTCTTATGTACCTGCTAAAGAAGCGAGAGCGGAAGGCGTTCCCCGCAATGACAACGTGTGTAAAAAAGATATGAGTATGGAAAGGAGCGAGCAGGCCTTGTATATCTTTCATTCTTGACCGTGGCCGGGGCTTGAACCCTGGCCGGCAGGTTACCATGACATGTATCGATCGCAACCACTCGATCTCCTCAGATGGATTTGCCGTCTTACACTCGCAGCCATCGACGACTGCTGACGTCAATAGTCAAACATCAATCCTTAAACCAAATTGTATTTTAACCTTTGGTAGATCGAAATTTGCTTTTTTGAATGATTTCCAAGTAAGGAAAAACATGTAAAATTCATTGAAATGGATAATCATTCAAAAAAGCACATTTCGATCTACCAAAGGTTAAAATACAATTTGATTTAAGGATTGATGTTTGACTATTGACGTCAGCAGTCGTCGATGGTTTGATGAACTTGAGCCGAATTAAAATATTAAAAAAAAAATAAAAAAAAATAACACATTTTAAAATAATTTTTTATACACCTGTTTAGAAAAACCAATTGGTGCGTGAACTTTTTTGTGAAAAATTACAAAAGATTAAGATTTTCGTGGTAACTAGAACGGTTGACCTCATGTTACTATGCCACAAAATTGGTTATACCCCTAATGTACATATGTATATTACACTGTGTGTAATTTTTCAAGTCATGGGAAAATAGCCATATACGGACAATAAATAACCATAAAGGACCAAAACAAAAAACACCCGTGTCTCCCAGTTTTGCACAAAGTCGTGGACTTTTTTTTATTGGGATTTAAAGACTTGGGGCCTCGGTGTAATTTTTGCAAAAAAGTGATAATTTTCTCAGGCTCATATCTTTCAAAGTTGTAGCTGTCGCCATAAAGAATAACCATTGTGAACATATAAAATCAAAAAAACTTTATCTTCAAAATCAAAATTGCAAAAAAACTTTACAAAATTCGATTTTTTTTACATTTTTCCCTGTTCAGGTTCGTAGGTAGCTAATCCCTTCAAAATTCAAGGAAACAATCAACCACAAAAATGTACCTTAGGTCTCAGTAAACAAGTTTTTAGAACATATGAACTTCCTAGGAATGATTCTTAGCACCGTTTAGGTAGCGCTTAGGTAGCCGCAAAAATTAAAAATATTCCGAAAATTCAATTGTTTGCTATCTTTTTCCCCTGTTCAGGTCCATAGGTAGCAAACCGTTTTAATTATTGTATTTATTATTTTTACAGCAATTTTAACATTTTAGGTGTTCCTTCCGTAAAATATACAATTTAAAATAATCTTTTGAATGAAAATCTGTTCCTAGGAAATATTCTTTCCTTTGGCGAACATTCATAACATCAGGCATACTAATATTTAATAAAGAATAACATTTTTTTTTAAAATATAGTAGCAAAACACAAACTTCAATCACCTCAATCATAAGTTAAAAAAAATATACTCCGAGTCGGAGTTGAGGTTTTTTTGCCGGAGTCGGAGTTGTAGTACCCACAAAAACTCGCGTCTCCTACTCCGACTCCAAAGTTTTTCGGCATAAAAAATTTTCCAAAATAAAAATTATCTTCTTAAAACACATTTAATATTTAAAAAATGGTTTATGAATACGTCTCTTATGTGCTTTTTCCAAATGACAGGCGATGGACTGAGTGCTCATCATATAAATTTTACTACATAATCAATCGCCTGTCATTTGGAAACAGCACGTTAATGTTTGCGTACGGTAATTGCTTCTCAAAAACTCTAATTTTTAGAAGGCCGTACGGTAATGAAAAACTAAAAGTTAACATCACTGAGTCTCATATACATTTAGCATCAAGATTATAGTAGGAGTCGTGAGTCGGAGTCGCACTTAAAAAATTTCAGCGTTTGGAGTCGGAGTCGGAGTTAGTACTTTTTTCAGACGACTTCACAGCCCTGACAAAAAGTGAGCTGGACTGGAAAAGTGGGCGTGACATCTTCAATACAAAGAAAATTTAAATTTTTGTATATCTAAAGAACGGCAACTTTAAGTGTGTCCCAATTTTGTAAAAATTGCTTTGTTGTCAATATACGAGATTTGTTTAAAAAAAAATCCTATAAAAAGCATTGTAATTGAAAACTTTACTAAAGGGTGGTCCAACCAAAACGCACGAAGTTAATTGTAAAAAACCCACAAAAAATTTTCGGAGAATAATCTTAATATTTTTAATTATGATAGAAGAAGAATCTATGGCAATTATGTGTGAAACAAAATATCGGTCAAATGTTCGCCACGGCTTCGGTGGCATACCACTATCCGATGGTCCATGTTATCAATGACTCTGAGTCGTAATTAAGGTTCAATGTTGTTAATGTGCCGAATTATCTGATTCTTAAGCATTTGAATTGTTCTTGGCTTATTGACGTACACTTTCTCTTTTTGATCCAACCGTATCAAATCCCATGATCGTAGCAGCCAACTAACATCGCCATGACGTAAGATAACACTAGGGTGTTCAACTAATGGGGTTTTATTTTTGTTCGATTAAACGATTAATCGATATGTGACATTTTTAACTTATTCGATTAAACGAATGAATTTTTTAAATTAATCGATTAATCGAATAATTCTAAGTTCAGAAATTTTATAAATTACGAGATTTTTTCGATAATTTTAGTAGAAATAAGTGCTTGAGTAAATAAACATTATTTTTTAAACAAAACTTGTCACTGTAGCTGCAAATTGTTAATATAACTTTGGATTTTTTTAAACTTTTCACGGACATTCCATCCTCTGCTATACTTCTGCAAATAATTTCCTCTAGAAAATCGATCGAAATAGCTTGTTCATAACATTTATTCATTGAAACACTAGTAGCCCCTTTGATTTTGTTGGTGGCCCAGCGTCTTCAAGTTCTGTGCTATGGTCACTGTGCAAGTGGTCAACTAGTGAAGGTTTTGATGAACATTTACGTTAATACATCGAGCCCAAACCACAAAAATAATGTAAGCGCCAAAAATCAAATTTTATAGGAGAGAGTTTTTTTCATATAAATTTTGTACTAAATTAGCCGCTTACGATAAAATTATTTTTGTTATAAAATCGTAACGTAATTTATAAATCGATCAAATTTTAAAAACGACCCAGTAATGAAAGTTCATAAAAATATTTAATTTTATGTACTTCATACTTCAAACAACGGTCATTTTGTAAATAATTGAATTTATTCGGTTTAAATTTTACTTCATTTCGATTACTAGAATATACCCGATATATTAATAAATCTTTGAGTTAACATTCCTTTGCCGTTTTTTATTTTGTGAAATGAATTATGTATTAAATTGTTGAAAAAGTTTAATAAAAATAAAAGCTAAATTGCTCACTTAACAGACTGTTTTTTTTCAATTCCAACGAACACATACATTTGGTTTGTTTATTCGACTCAAAACTTTAAAAAAATTATATAATTAACAGAAATAATGTATATATTTTTTTATTCGATTAATCGGTTTAAATTCTTCGATTAACCCTTTAATCGAAATAAGCAATTTTAAATTATTCGATTAATCGAACAAAAATTATTGACTGAACACCCTAGATAACACGGCCATTGAATTTCTCGCGCGAAAGAGCCATTGTTTCGTTGGCTGTGTGGAAAGTGGCAACATCCTGTTGGAACCACATATTGTCCGGGTCCATAACCTCAATTTCTGCAAAAAGAAGAAGTCCGTTCTCATCGAACACCATTCATTTTCGAAGAATTACGGCCCGATGAAGCCGCCAGCGCCTAAGCCGCATCAAACAGTCACTCTTTGTGGATTACATTTACTTTAAAACCGGTTTGCTGAAATTTGCACAGAATTCTCCTGATTGTGAACACATTTGATCGCATATGTTGACCAAAAAAATCACGAAGTGCACGAAATGCATTTTGATTTGTAAAAGGCTTCAACAATCTTTACTCTCTGCTAAATTGTGTACCCCTCCATGGTTAAATTTGTCAAAGACTGAAACATACAAATGTCAAATTAAGTGGGGCAAAAAACTTAACGTTAAGGTGTGACTCACAGTTAACATCTTGCATTATGCTTGGACCGCCTTTTATAATTATCATACTTATTAAAACTTTTGAAAAGAACTTCGATATGTAATCACCACGTTCATAATAACATTTATAATAAAAGACATAAATGCAATGATTTAAATTTAATTAATAAGTTCAATAATATCATAAAACATTGACATTTGTTTAAATAACAGTTTCAGACACCGATTCCCAAACAACCTGTTCAGTTTGTAGGTTTTTCTGCAGCATTCGAAAACAAGTTCAGTAGTCGATGCTAACGCCTTTTTCAAAAATTATTTATTATTGACGTTTCTGGTTTGTTACAAGTTTAATTTTTTTTTTTGTTAAAATGTTTTAAAAAGAAATAATATGGTCAATGATAATTAATTCTTTGCAAATATTTAAAAAAGACATTAATTGAAACAATTAAACAAGTAAGTGGACACATAATGTAATAAATATTGTTGATTTTTAACAAATCAATTAAACTTTTAAGGAAATTTAAGAAAGCAGGTTTGTATAAATTACTAGCTGCCCGGCAAACATTGTTCTTAGTTTGGTTGTTAAATAAAATACTTATAAAGAATGTATTCTAAGTGTGTGGGAATGGCATCTTTGACAGCAAGAGGAATGTAGCGCTGAAGACGATAACCGCTAATAAAAAAAAACAATAACATCAACTAAGTTGATTGCTTTAGTACAAACAAAAAACTCTAAGTTTACCAGATACATAAAAAAATTTCGTAAAAATTGGCAGAGCATTTTCGTCCTGTTTAAAATTATTTGGAAATTGCTCATACAAAATTATTAAAATCGTGATAAAAAATGGGTGGGTAGGAGGGTGTAAATATGGGGTTAATGCAAAAAATGGTAGAAAAACTTTCTTGATTGGGACAACCTAATGACTCTGATATAATACATCTTAAAAAAGGCAAATATGATTGCTTTAAATCTCCAGCGTACAATCGCTTTTACCTTTCCTTTAATCGAATCCTCGAGCTTTTTGGACAACAGTGCTGCCAACTCTTCACGAATAAAAATGGCGAAATTTATAGCAAAAAATGGCTTAACAATATTGTAGATAAGAGATTTGCCTCATGTACAACATGACAGAACTATAACGTTTATCCAAAATAGTTTTTTAATCAAGAATTTAATTGTTTTTAATCAACAACTCATTCCCAATTCTGATTATAGGGTGTTTTTTTAGCTGCATGAAAACTTAAAATGATAACAGGTGTCAGAAATATTGTTGGAATGTAATTTTTATTTACCGCACGCGAATTAGAAGACAAGAGAAGAGGTCTTAAGTACAAGGACGTTTGAAGTCATGCTGGCGGTAATGACGTAAGGCAATATAACCCCATGAACCAAGAACTACACCCTGTCTTTTAGCGCCTGTTTCTCTCAGTTGGAGCGGCTTATGACTACCCCCTCTCTCTGCACCCCTTTTTACAAGGCGGCAAATAATGCGTCCGCTACCCCTTCCCACATTGGGCGTCTGATGGTCTGCGTCTGTCTCCAGAGGAGCGCCAGTAACCTTACCTAACCTAACCTATTTTTTAAATATGATTGCGGGTATATGTCCGCCGCGGCTACAAGTTACACGCTTAATACGATTAATCCAATTTTTGACTACTTTTTCTAATAAATCTGGCTGTATGGCGTAAATGGTGACTTTAATAATGGCTTCTAATGCTTCAAGAGTTGCTGGTTAGTCGGTATACGCCAATAACTTAACATAGCCCCATAAAAAGTAATCCAGACGAATAAAATCGCACAAACAAGGAGGTCAAGGAACAGGGTCACTTGTAGAAATAAAGTTGTCACCAAATTGATTTTACAATAAATCGATTGATAGGAGCGCTGTATGCCAAGTTGCGTCGTGTTGTTGGAATCAAATGACACTGATGTGTAGCTGATAAATTTTTGGAAACAAAAAACGACCGGTATTGCTAATTTATATGACAGTTTTAATCAATATTTGTACAGATTTACATTTACATCGTAAAAGAACAGATACAAATTATTAAATTTAAAATCCATTTGTGTTTTCCGTGCTTCATTATTGTTTTTCCAAAATTATACAAATTTTTTTTTGTTTTGTGCGACTGAGCGAGTTTTTTTTGTCTTGTTATAGCACGCGTCATAATTAAAATCAACCACAACCAGTTAAACCACTCAAATTTAAATATTTATCTTTGAAAAATTTAAAATAAAATTAAGAAAACAAAAGTCGCCCCCAAATATTCGTACATAAGAACCGATAACACACACTACTTATAAATTATCATAAAAACAAAAAATTTAATTCTATCTATAGCGACAATCTTTGAAAATATGATTCTTTTGCCAAAAATTGAAACGAAGCAAATAAATAAATGCCACCACCTCTTTGTTTAAAAAAAACCTTTAATTGAAATTTAAAACCAATTTTTTTAAAGGGTATATGGGGAAGTTTGAGATAACTTGCTTTAAACAAAGTAGAGTTTTTACAAAAATTTCTTTAACATTTAACCAAAAGTACTTTTATATAAAAAAAATTCAATTTGAAAATAATTAACTTCTCAAACAAGAAGTACTTCACTGAGAAAGTCTTAAAAACGTAGCTTTTAAAAACTCTTATTATTACAAAAAATATTTTCTAATAACAAAACTTAACTTTTCACCAAAAAGTACCTTTTAAACAAAACGTACCTTCTAAACAAAAAGTACTTTTTAAACAGAAAGTACCTTTAAAACAAAAAGTATCTCTTAAACAAAAAGAACCTATTAAACACAAAGTACCATTTAAACAAAAAGTACCTTTTAAACAAAAAGTATTATTTAAACAAAAAGTACATTTTAAACAAAAAGTACATTTTAAACAAAAAGTACATTTTAAACAAAAAGTACCTTTTAAATAAAAAGTACGTTTTAAACAAAAAGTACCTTTTAAACAAAAAGTACCTTTTAAACAAAAAGTATCTTTCAAACAATAAGTACCTTTTAAGCAAAAAGTACCTTTTAAACAAAAGTACCTTTTAAACACCAAGTACCTTTTAAACACAAAGTATCTTTTCAAAAAAGTACCTTTTAAACCAAAAGTACATTTAAAAAAACTAGTCCCCTAAAAGCCAACTATATTTATCACCACTTTGATATGTAGATAGGGCCCTTATTACGGTTCACAACTCAACTCAGTTGAGTTGAAATATCTTAATTTTTGTATTATGGTTTACAACTTTGCTATACTCTGGTGAACAAAAACATAACAAAAATTCTAACTGATCACAACCAGTTGTCTTAATTACAACTCAACTGATTAAACCGTCTTTCAGCAATCATCCGTCAAGTTAAGTAATCGTTGCAGGAGCTTTTAAGTCAATTATTTAAAAATATTACATGGAACTACTTACTATTATTACGTTAAGACTAACGTAACGTAAACGTTAGATATTGTTACAGAATACAGATACAGGGACAAATTCTCGCATATTTTTCTTTCAATTAACCATTAATTAAAAATAAACTCAGTTTTAACAAAAAATATAATCAAGTGAATTAAAAGTTTACTTACATATATCCAAATAATTTTCGTGGGAATACAAAATTTAATTTAAATGATTTTGTTATTCTTGCTTAGTTCCCAATTTTTTTTTTTTTGATAAAAACCAGGGCTGTGGAGTCGGAGTTGATGTTTTTGTGCCGGAATCGGAGCCGGAGTCGTAGTACCCACAAAAACTCGCGACTCCGACTCCAAAGTTTTTCGGCATAAAAAATTTAAAAAAAATTTTCCAAATTAAAAATTATCTTCTTAAAACACATTTAAAATTTAAATAATTGGTTTATGAATACTGCTATTATGTGCTGTTTCCAAATGACAGGCGATGGACTGAGTGCTTTTCATATACAGGGGTGTGCTGGAAATCGCAAACGTAAAACGCAAGAATTCTAAAAGTCGTTTTTAAATAAGATTTTTGTAATAAAAGAATTTTATGACAAATATTAAACAAATATTTTCCTATTAAACAGGATTTTAAACCAAAAATTATAAGAATTAGGTTCAAAGTTTTTTAAAAACAACTTCCAAATTTGCGTTTGCGATTTCCAGCACATCCCTGATAAATTTTGCTACATAATCAATCGCCTGTCATTTGGAAACAGCACATTAATGTTTGCGTACGGTAATTGCTTCTCAAAAACTGTAATTTTTAGAAGGCCGTACGGTAATGAAAAAATAAAAGTTAACATCACTGAGTCTCATATACATTTAGCATCAAAATTATAGTAGGAGTCGGAGTCGCACTTAAAAAATTTCAGCATTTGGAGTCGGAGTTAGTACTTATTTCGGACGACTCCACAGCCCTGATAAAAACACTGAAATTTATTGTTGATGGGATAAGCTATTCCTATGCGCGTTTCACTGGCTGCTTAGGCCAGCTCATCAAGAAACTTCATCCATTAAGATTTAAGGAAAACTAAAGATATTAAACCAAATAAAACTGTTACAGAACCTCATGCGCATGTGGCTTTTTACATTCCGTGTTCTTACTATAGGCTTTACAAAATAACTGCAGGAAATGTGGTTATTATCAAAAAAAATATATATTAAATTGATTATATTAATTTTTAATTAATATCACAAATTTTGTAAATAAAATCAATTTTTTTTAATTACGCTTTATCTGGAATTGTCATAGGGCTTTGACTTTTTCAACGTTATTTTTCTCTCCGCAATTGTATATAAGATAAAACAAAAGCTCCTGGCATTTGTATTTAAATACTTTATTTATTAGGAATAATTTTCAATACAATCCAGAAAACAAATTATAATTTTTTTGAACATCTAAAAAAAAAACAGTTTTTTATGTGTTTAACATTAAGATTTTTTTCGAGCAAAACTTCAAATACTCAAAAGCATGTGGATTTAAGAAAAATATTTTATGAATTATGCAGATTTTGCGTTTTCAATATGATTCGAAACCTAAACACACAAAAAAAATTTCCCCTTTTTACCAAAAAGTTACCTTTTTAAACAAGAAAGAATCTGTTATTAAAAACAAAGGCTAACTAATACATACTGTAGTGTACTTTTACATAAAAATTTATTTCTTTGATTTCAAATGCGACACAATTTTTGTTAATCAAAATCAAATTTATATAAAATTTTTTGATAAAACACATCAAAGTTCTTAATGGCAACAATTCCTTTATTTCAACTCAACTCCGACTGTTTTATAGACAATAGATCTGTTTCTTTACTTTTTGGGTAAAGTTCGTGAAAATGAGAGCAAGCATAAATAGCTCTCATGAAAAGTCAAAATCACCAGTGCTGCTAATCTGTGTGTAATAACAAATATTGTGGGTGATTTCTACTTGCATTCTGTGTTGCCAACTAAAAAACTCCGATTTAAAAATCCGGTTTTTCCCTACACGTTGAAAAAATTTTCCCTACAAAAATCCCTACGCGTTTTAGTCATAAATATCAAGAAAACAATAGTTATAAAAGTCTAATTTTATTCTCATATAAATAGTTAAGCTCTATTAACAAAAATAAGTAATAGAACTGAAAAACTGTGTGTAATTTTTAAAAATTCAATGAAAAACACCATACGTTTTTTAAAAATAAATACATATCAAACTAGTTCTTTTAAAGAGAGTCAACTCAAATTTTTTTAAATTTTCATTTTTTGCAAGAAATAGAGTGGTCATATCTACCCACTGTAAAAATCTTACATTATTATCTCTAATCTTTCGCAAAAAAAAATTCAGTTGTATCCCTCTTCATGATATAAAAGTAGCTTCTCCTGAGTCAAATGAAGAGAAATATTATGAGTTGTCCCCAAATGAAAGCTGAATTCATATCAGTTTTGTTTCAACTAAAGAGAAATATTTTAAATAGTTTTATGTTACAACGGCTTACTTTGATGATGTTCTATTTCGTGTTGTCTCTTTTTGTTGAAACAACACCACTATAAAAATGAACAAATTATACACAAAGAGGAACAACTCAAAAAACTTGTTATTTTTCAATAATCCCTAAAACAATCACAAAAACAACTACCGTTGAATACTCCTTTCTCGTATTTCTTTACAATGCCATAATTGTTTCAGCTTGCATTGTATACATTTATACATTTATTTATAAATAATAATAAAAAAAAAAATTGTTTGCCTCTACTGAAAATTTGTAAATTTTGAGTGAATCCCTTAAAAGGAAACAGTGCGATATGTATAGTCTTTTGAACTAAATCTTAAACTATCACTTTAATTTAATTTAGTTATAAAAGCAACCGGTTATTTTGTAAATAATATAGATATTTCTGCATAAGTGCAAACAAAATCCCTACCATTTGCGATTAATTTAGAAATGCAACCTCGTCATTATAGATTTTAATTTTCACATAATAATTTCACAATTTCAGAAAAATTAATTGTATGCGATTGTTCTCTACTCATGCAGGAAATCATTGAGGCATAAGTTAGATTGTTAAGACAATAGTTCAAATATGTACCTACTCTTCTTTTTTTGCCAAAAAACATTTTCTGAACTTAATTCCATATTTTTAAATATTTAAATATTATTAAAAAAAAATGTCTTAACATTTTTATGTAAATAATGCAATATGAGAAAAAATACCTTCATTTTGGGGAATATACAAAATCCTTCCGATTTTCCCTACGCTCCTATTTTAGTATCCAAAAACAATACATGTAGGGATTTTTCCCTACTTTTGGCCACACTGGTTGCATTTGTAATAAGTTTCAGTGTAATCTGTGTCTAATTTTACTTTGAGTTTTATTTTCTCATTCGAACATTGATTTGTTATATTTTTTTCAGTATCCGTAACAGTTAGAGTTTGAAAAACTCGAACAATATTTCACACATACATACATACAATATCGCGAAATAATTGTTCAACATTTTTTGAAGAAATAATGTTTAACGTAAACAGCTAAACAAATTTGATTGTCATTTCTTTAACATTTGTTATTTTCGAAAATTATCAAAACAAAAGTGTGTACGTTCTCTAGCTTTTAGAATTTTAGAGCTAAGTTCCTAATATTTCATTATTTGTTTGTATTAAACAGAAACACTGTGAATTTGAAAAATTTATGTTGCTTAACAGACGAACCTAAATAAGCGCGAAAAGCGTTATTTATCTGTCAAAAATTCTTATGCCCATACGAAGTGTATGAAAAGCTCGGCGTCACCGCTTTGCAATTGGAAAATTCGATTTTGATAGCACGTTAAGTATTGTAGTTAGCTGCTATTGTTAAAAAGTAATTGCGATTTAGCTATTTTTTTGGTCAGTCTAGTGGTTTTATCTCCATTTTTATTTCTATTTCATGAGTTTTATTCAACAAGTTAAGATTTCATTACTGTTTCTGACACAGCGTTGACGCCCTCATTTAAGTCATATTTTGTCATTGATGGGTACAAGCCAGGCAGTAGAAAGGTAGAAAGTCTTATGCTTTACGCGCTGATTGAGGTTGATTTTTAAGCTTGCACAAACACATCTTTGGTCTGTTCTTCTGTCGATGTTTGTGCTTGTGTTCGAAACTAAATATTGAGCTTGGAGAAGTGCCGTTATACATGTGCATCCATTTCTTTTTTACTTCAGCAGTCCGTAAGCTTTGCCTTTTATCGTTTTCAAATAAACTACTTTTACCATAAATAAAATAACACAAACACTTTTGCAACAACTTACATTCACGCCTTTTGTGAAGGAAATACATTTTTTAGGGAAAAGGGAACAAAAATCCAGGGAAATCTTGTTCGGGATAAAGGGTTTTTATTTTTCTTAATATTTCAATATAAAACTCAAAACTCTTTCCAGAATTTTTTTGTGAATGAAAATTTTTTTTTCAGTTTTATTTGTTTATGTTTTACAGCTGTTTGACAATACATATACACAATTTGCTCAAAGAACAAGACTCGGCTATTTCGTGAAGGAAGAAAAAGAATTTATATCGTCCAAGCCCGCTCTAATTTGTACAAATTTAAAGAACGGGAACGCTTTTCGTGCAAATTGGAATCCCGAGAGTCAAGAAACAGATCTAATATTTGTGGAATTTTTTTTGTGCTGTTGATTAACTAAAAAAGTCGAATTTTAAATTCAAAAAGATTTTTTTTTTTAGTTTTGATATACATTTTTGCAGATTTTATATAAATTAAAATGAATTTTTTTTATACAAAAATTTTGTTATTATTAGAATTATTATTGTTATTGTTATTGTTGTTGCTGGTATTAAATTTTTTTTTTATCTCGACATGCAATGACATTTTAATGATATTTATCTTGTGTCACTATTTATACCAGTCTCTGGCCTGTTGTCTTTTTGTTTTTGTTGCTGTTGTTGTCATTATTGTTTATTTCTATTTTATTACAAATTCATGTTATTTGTTAGCTACTTTGTTAATATTCGCTGTAAAATTTTGTGTATATTCCAAATTATAAAAAAAAAAAATTATTAAAATTAAAAAAACAAATGATAAGAATAACATTTATTTTTTTTATTGTCATAAAACTTAATATCTCAGCAACATTGTTGGCCTGTAACATTTCCGCCTTGTTTGCATGTTAATTTTTGCTTGAGATTTGAAATGTTAGATGTAAATCTAATTATGATTAGAAACTAATTGCGATATAAACATGACTGTTAATTTAATTCAATGCTAATGTTTTAAACATTTTGTTTTGAAACATTTGCCTAAGCTGTCACATGGTAAAATAAAACGAAACAAGTAAAATTGTGATATTCGGCAGGGCCGAATCATTGATACCCTCTATCAAAAATTTGAATTTTTTAGGAGTGGCTGATAATAATTTATGAACGAATCTTTATAAAATTTATCATCAATTTTATTCAAATTTTTTTAGTTTGTCGTTGTGTAAATACATAAAATCAAGGGTTTTCTGGTATAGCGCCCACCAGTGATTTTAAAAAGAGTTCTTTATTTGGAAAATATGGTAAATTTTTCATTAATTTCTGGTGAGGGCACCACTACTCCACAGTGGTTAAAGTGCCTGCTTACAAAACAAAGCAGTCTAGGTTCAATTCCTAACAGAGGACGAAAAATTTAAATAATTTCTTATTAATACGATTTCCGTATGACGTGCTAAATTCCCAGTTTTTCAAATTTGATAAATACACTGGAATTTTTTGTTGAGGGAAAGCTAGCTTCTATGCGCATTTCACTAGTTGCTTAGGCCAGCTCATCAGGAAACCTTTTCCAAAGATTTTAGAAAGGCCAAAAATATTATACAAATAAAACCCTAAAGCGAATAAGAATTATAAACACTAAAAGTCTTACTTGTAACAATATCAAAGCCAAAACAAAACACCAACAATAAACAGTGAGTTTATCTTTTCTTACATTCCCCTACAATTGGTTGGGTTCTTTCCGACTCGATTTGTAGTTGTAAGTGGGTAAAAAGAAAAAACAAAATTAAACAACAAACTGCTTCATTCTACTGTCTTCGTAAGAAAACAACATGTATTCCCGAAAATAACTTTGATAATAAATAATTTCAGTTAAAAAAAATTAATGCCCAATTTTCAGGATTGATATTAAAACACATTTATTTTTAAAATCGTTTTAAATACAAAATTCTCTCCTTCACTAAAAACTTAAGTGGAACTTAAGTCACCGATGTGGTACACTTAATTTCAACTTAAGTTTCCATTGGTATATTTTAGCAAGGTGGCCTCAATATGGCAACAATACAACAACAGCAGGCAAAGCATTAATAGTCAGCTGTTTTTTCAGACCACCTTGTAAATAAATGCACTTGTTCATATTTTTTTTGTATTGAGTAGTGCTACCATAATTTTATCTTAATTAAATAAGACTTTTCAAATAAAACTCAAGTTTTTAAGAAAATTAATTTAATATAGATTTAAATACTATCCTGAAAATTGGGCATAAGTGGTTTCAACCCACCTTCTAAGAAATGTATCTAAGAAACCCCCAGACCACCCCTCAACGATAACCA
This sequence comes from Pollenia labialis, assembly GCA_949318255.1. NCBI lineage: Eukaryota > Metazoa > Arthropoda > Insecta > Diptera > Polleniidae > Pollenia > Pollenia labialis. Next base: position 148,304,280 of record OX439141.1, read on the forward strand.
AGATTTCCCACTACTACGCCAAATACACGAAGGGTGTTGCTTCTAGGCAACGACAGATGTAAGCCCTTTTATCCTAGGACCTGCTCCAGCGGATTTAGCTGGATTAACAACCGATTAAAGAAACTGAAACAAGCCAAATAACAATAGACCGATTAATACGATACTCCAAGAACTGGTACAGTGCAGTATTAATCTAAGAACCCACTATCGGCGCACTTAGCACAGCCTACGAAGATTTTTATTGTGCTTCATCGGCACATATTCCTACAGATTGCACAATTAATTTTTGATCGGTTGTGATGCATATAGGTAAGAACAAAAACGTAGCAATAATCAGTACAATATGGTCGCACTATCGTGCCTTTTTTCTGTTTATTTGGTATAAGCAGGCATAATTTTAATTCTTTTAAAATGAATTACGTTCAAAATAGAAAATAAATATAATATAACCAGTAAACTTTAACAAAATTTAGTATAAAAAGTATAATTTAATAATAGTATTTCCAAAATATGTAAACTTTAGAAACATTTTCTCATTAATATAAATTTAAAAAAAAAAATTTCAAAATTAAAATTAGATTTTATAAAAATTACTTTAATAATAAACAGGCAAGTGCACGGCTTAAAAACACTTAACTGGCAACATGCTTTTGCAAGGTGCTTTTGTTTCTATTTAGTTTTTTCTTAACCTACTTAAAACTACAATTAATGTTGGAAGAATTCCAATCAATTGTAGTGGGGAATGCAGGAAGAGATAAACTCTGTGTTTATTGTTGATATTTTTGTTTAAACTTTGATATTGTTACAAGTAGAACTTTTGCTTATAATTCTTGTACGCTTAACAGTTTTATTTGGTTTAATATCTTTAGTGTTTCTAAAATCTTTTTAGATTAAGTTTCCTGACGATCTGGCCTAACCAACCAGTGAAATGGCATAGGAATAGCTTATCCCATCAACAATAAATTTCAGTGTTTTTATCAAGAATATTAATTGGGAATTAAGCACGAATAACAAAATCATTTAAATTCAATCTTGTGTTCCCTAAAATTACTTTGATAATAAAATTTTATTTTAATAATACATTTTAAAAATGTATAAAAATATAAATTTTAGCAAAAATTTTTATAAAAAGTTAATTTTTTGCCAAATTTTCTAAAACTAGTAAATTTTCACAAAATTTCCTAAAATAAGTAAGCTTTAGCAAAATTTCCTATAAAAAGTAAATTTTAGCAAAATTTCATATAAAAAATAAAAGAAGTAAACTGTAGAAAAATACCTATAAATAGTAAATGTCAATAATATTTCCTATAAAAAGTTAATTTAAGCAATATTTTCTCTAACTAGTAAATTTTCAAAAAATTTCCTTAAATAAGTAAATTTTAGCAAATTTCCTAAAATAGTAAATTATCATAATAATATTTCCTATAAAAAGTACATTTTAACAATATTTCCTATAAAAAGTAAATTTTAGCAAAGTTTCCTATAAAAGTAAATTTTACCAAAATTTCCTATTAAAAGTATCTTTTAGCAAAAATTTTCTATAAAAAGTATCTTTTAGCTAAATTTCCTATGAAAAATAAATTATAGCAAAATTTCCTTTAAAACATAAATTGTAGTAAAATTTCCAATAAAACGTAAGTTTTGGCTAAAGTTCCTATAAAAAATATATTTTACGAAAATATCCGATAAAAAGTAAATTTAAGTAAAATTTCCTATAAAATGTGAATTTTTACAAAGTTAATTTTAAATTTCTATAAGTATTTTCCAATTGATCAGCATTTGCCGGATTTTAACTCTAGTGCTTAAATCAACTTGAGGCCGAAATCATTGTTATCTGTTTAGTCGTCCGGAGTTGAGATGGACCTTAATATACAATAATCGTCGTTCTTATATTATTTTGTTCTATAAGGTTATATTTTACATACATTATAGAACACAATAATTTACGAACGACGATATATTCTTTATAGAATGTTAGATGAATATATTTTTAATGTTGCACACAAATTTAGTACACCCGCATTAACAAGTAGCGCGGTTATAGAGGGTTTAGCCTGAATACAAATTGGTATCACTGCCAAATTAAAATTCGTGCATTACGAAAAAAATATATTTTTTTAATCGATAGAATTTAAAGTTACCAATAAATTATGTATTCCTTCCAAAATATATTTCCCTTTTGAAGACTTAATATTTCTATAAACTACGAATCACATGATGCAATCTACTACCTTAAAATATGAAAATTTCAAATTAAAAAAACTATATATCAGCTTTTTTTTTATCGAATTCTCAGAAATTGCCCAAGAAAAAAGCGATAAAATTCAAAAGACACCCACAAATAAATTAAATACAAAAACAAAAACAAAAACAACGACGACTAAAAATTAAATAAAAAATTGCAAATAGCGATAAAAATATAAAATTAAGCAAAAAATTTTGTACGTGTTGTTGTCGTTTAGAATTGAAATTATTATCGCAATTCTTTCGTTGTGTTGATGAAGGTTTTTCATTGTTGTTCTGATAATAATTTTTATTGCCTGTAGAAAGTCTTTGAACAAAAACACACAATTACACAAACATGGTATTTTTCGTATTTAGTTTAATTTCTTGGTATTTGTGCAAATAACAGCACACAAAAATTAAAAAAGATAACGAACGATTTCATTTTGAAAGTCCGTAAATAATGAAAATAAATGCGAAAAATTTGTTACCATACAAAATGGCGTTTATTGTTTTCGAAGTTCAGTTGCTTGGATAGGGAGAAGAAGCTATAAGGAAATTAAAAGCTTGTGGCATTGGTTGGAAGGCCTTTACAAATTAAATTGTTTAAGAAACGCAAAATCGAAAATAAGTTATAACTGAAATACAAATTTAACCTGAAACAGAAACAGAAACTAAGCTGCAAGCCAAACGGAGCGATATCAGTTAAAAGAATACAAATAAAGTTATTCAAATAGGAATTTCGCTCAGCTCGAGTTTTTTTTCAATTTTGCAAGTCATTGAAATGTACAGCATTTAGCGAGGGTAGGCGTACTGTTTTTTCCACAAAGGAAGGGTATGTTTTGTTGCAAAAGCAGTGTTGCCAGAAACATGTTTCGCAGCCAATAATAAGTTCATGCCTAAAGAAACTTCTCTCTAGATAAATCCCACAAGTTTTTTACAAAAATTTCATCAAAAACTAAAATATTTATCAGAAATATGTAAAATTCTTTTAGAATTATTTTAAAAACTCGAAATACAAATTTTTAAACTTTAATCTATCAAATTGTCCCTACATGCAGCGATTTTTTCCGTTTTCAGGCAACACTGATTAAAAGACAGATTTTAATCCAAAAAAAGATTTTTTTATATTAATTTTCAATTCAAAAGGTGTTGTTTTCACAATTTAGTTTTTAAAGATATTTTTTTAAAGGATCCTTTTTGTTCCAAAAGGATAATTTTTGCTTAAAAAAATGTTTGGTTATAAAAGGAATTTTTGACACAGAAGAACTTTGTATGCAAAAAGGAACTTTTTTTTAAAAAAGTAAAAAAAGTTCCTTAAAATTGTATTTTTATACCCACACCACGAAAGCGGAGAAGGTTTTTACGCTGGGTTTGTGCTGATTTGTTTAACATTAAAATATATTGGTCTTAGACCTACCTTTTTGTATACCGATCGGCTCAGAATCACTTTCAAAGTCGATCTAATGATGTCCGTCCGTCTGACCGGATAGCATACTAGCTAACTGGCTGTCTGTCCATGTATTTGGTACTTAAGTACAGTATGTTTAAAATGCTTCCAAAGGTAAATATAATTTTAAATTCTTTTTCAAACATACTTTTGTTAACACCTTATCGATTAGTAATTTTCGTCCCAAAAAGTACGTATTGTTTACAACGTTATTATACCCTTCACCGAAAGTAAAAGGGTTTATATAACTTTGCCATTCCGCTTGTAATTATTACAATATTCAGCTGAAACTATATGAATTATATCTATTCTGGGTGCTTATAAGGTGCGAATTTGATTTAACGATGTCCGTCTGAACGTTGAAATGGGTTTTCCAAAGACCCCAGATATGATGGGGACTATGTTATCATATAGTTGTGTCACATATAGTCCGGAATTGCTTGCTATTACATTTAGACTAATCGGTCCACAAATGGCTGATATATGAACAGAAAAAGTTTTCAAATTAAGAACAAGCATCTGGATTATCAACAGGCAACATAAGAAAAAATGTGGGCGGGATTAGATAAGTGAGCGTGGCACTTCCCATACAAATATATTATAGATTTCTGTATATCTGCTGAACGGCAAGAGCCAAAGTTTAAAATTATGTGCAAGCATTCTGCATTTTGTTTTTTTTTTTTGGACCATGGTGAAGGGTATATAAGATTCGGCTATAGACGAATATAGCACTCTTACACGTTTTTGTTTAGAAAGAACTTCTTGTTAAAAAAATTACTCCTAAAAAAACTTTTAGGAAAGTGATGCTTATTAAAAAAAAAACTTTTTGTTTCAAAGGATAATACTAGCTTCAAATTTTCGTTAGAAGAGTATTTTGTCAATAAGAACATTTTTTCAATAGATAATTTATTTTTCATATACATAATTCTGTAATTATTAGAAGAAATTTTTACTAAAAAGATGTATTTCACCAAACGAAGATACCAATTTTCCAAAACGTACTTTGTATTTTTTTAATTTTTAGTTAGACGAGTCTCTTTTGTACTCGCGTTCTTAAAACAGGCAGTAAAATAATTTCGAAGCTGCACTTGGGTAAAAAGCTTTTGTTGAGTTAATAAAAGTTATTTTTATTAAATTCTTGTTTGAAAAAAGGTTTTTTTAAAATTCGTTTTTTTTTTGGAAAAAGTTAATTGCTTGTCAATAAAAGTGTACTTTTTATAAAAAATTCCTTATTGTTTAAAATAGTACATTAAATTCAAAAACTTGTATTTAATAAAAAAAACTATTTTTGTAAATGACGAAAATTTTTTTTTTAAATTTTCCTTTTTTGAAAAGATAACTTTTCGTAAAACCCTTTTTAAAATGAGATGAACTTTTTGCAGCAAAAATTGCTTTATATTTAGAAAAGACAATTATTTCTTATGAAAAAAGTACTTGCATAAAGTTGAGGTTTAAAATACTTTAAAAAAAAAAGGTTCTTCAAAAAATAAAATTTTTGTTAAGAAACCTACATTTTATGTATTTTTTGTTAAGGAAATACTGTTCGCACTTCTTTTTAATAAAAAGGATTATTTGGGAAAAACTTTAAAAACATATGTAGTTTATTTTAATAAGAGTACTTTTAAAGAAAATTATATTTTGGCACAAACTGTACTTTTTTATTAAATCAAAAAAACCTTTTCTATGAAAACATTTCTTTTAGAATAAAAAAGTACCAACTTAATGGGTACAAACGCAACCCGTAAAAATAAGTCTCTTTCATTTCTCGACAGTCGTTTTCACACTTAACAAAAACTAGAAATCACCAAAACAATAACTTTAAGCCGAATGCAAATCTACGAAGGGGTTGCAGACTAAAATGGCAGCGCAACAAAAAAAAACAAAAAGATGTACATGTTAAAAAATTTACAGAAATATCGCGTGTTTTACCAACTTCAAGATTGTTTCGAGAGGATAAACCAAGTTTTCAGGTGCTACTCTATTCATATGGAAATTTTGTTTCTTATTGTTGCTGTTCTTGTCTATTTCTCAATGTTGTTGCTCATGGAATGGAATATATCGAGTTGTTCGCAGTAGTTTTAAATAATCGAATAGCAAAATAAAACTTTATCTGTTCTAGAAAATAAAATATTTGACGCGAAACGTGTTCTTGAGACTTTTTGTTTTTGCTTTCTTATATTGCTGGCAAAGTAAATTTTTTTTATTTAGCGTTTTTAAGGTTTTAGTGCACGTTTCTTTTATTATTTTGGTGCAGCAATAAAGGAGAAACAGCAAAGAAAAAATCTAAACTCGTTATCACCACCAACTATTGCAACCAATCGTGCTAAGAACAAAATAAAATTGCCAATATAAGAAATAGTTAAAATATTTATATTTAATAAGAAGGATTTATTTAACACTCTCGCACCTAAATTTTTAGGAAGAAAGAGTAAGCAAATCTTCGAAAACTTTTTTTCTATTGAGATTTCTACAGTGCAACCTCGATTAACGCAACCAATAGAAATTTAGGCGGTTGGGTTAACTGTGGCTGTTGTGCCTATTGCATGGATGTCTTTCGATTAAAGAGCTTATGTATAGGTTATATTATAAAGAAGACATGTAAGCTTTAAAAATAAATGCATTTATTTTGATTAAAATATAGAAAAATCAAAAAACACAAAAAAAAAGTAAAAAAGTTCAAAATTAAATAAAAATACAAATAAATGTTCTAATGTATGTAAATTTGTAATAACTGTTTTTATCTAGTTAAAGATTCAATTTTAAAACGAAGAAGTGTAAAATTTTAGATCGCGTTTTTTATATGAAATATTATTCTTTTGATGTGCAGTTTGTCGAAGCTTTTTCAAGACCAACATAATGGTTCATTGAGCTGTTATTCTTATCCGAAGACAAACGTTAAAGCTTTCGACCTAAACATTTTTAAGGTATTAAGGCCGTTTTAGCAGAACGTAAATGTAATGAAACGCAATATTACGTACCGTAACGTACTGTAGGCACGTTTGTGCACATATAGAACACGTAAGACCGTGTCAGCTGTTAAAACAACAGCATAAACAAAAAAGCATTAGTATACATAAAACAACACACACAGTGATGAGAATTAAAAAAGTTCAAATGGTGACCGCTTTGCAGAAAAAGTACCAAGTGATTTAAATAGTATTAAAACTGTATTTCTTGTATGTAGAAATACATAGATAATTTAATATTTGATATTAATATTACAGATTTACAATAAACAAATATGTATTATATACACATGTACTTACAATATTTTGAAAATGTGCATACACAAAACAAGGTTTTAATACAATGCATTTGTTTATTTTATACATCTAAACATACATTTGTATAAATTAATTATATGTATTTAGTGTAAGTTATTTTCACAGATATTATTACTGGCAAAAGATCCAAAGAAAAAAAAGTGATTTTACCCGCATTCCATTTAAAATACAAACAGCCCATCACTATTTTTAACTGTCACGTAACCTCGTAATGAAAATCTATTTTTTACAGGTTGGCACGTTACGGTTAAGTGACATTACAGTCAGTTAAGCATTTACATTGCTTTCCATATAACAGAAACGATCAGCTGTTTACATTACATTTACATTTCTACATTAACGGTCGGCTAATGGGGCCTTTAGATCTAAACCAACATTTTACTGCAATGAGAAATAAATCAAAACACAAAATGGCTGTTGTTTTTGTATTGTGGTATGATTTGTGTTATATTACGTTAATAACCCATGTGCATGTACGTTTGTGGTTTTGAATTCATTTATAAAAAAAACTAAAGTAAAACCAACCGAAAGACAAAAAAACATTACTTGTAAAGTTGAGTTAATTAAGGTTTTTTTTTGAAAAGTTGCGTGAAGAGAGTCACCAATAATGAGAATTTGGCTGTTGCGAATATCAAGGAGTTGCACTACCGAGGTTACACTATATATCTTTCTCTAAATATGTACAAAAAATATGATTATTAGCAAAAACAGCTCTTATTCTTTAAATTTAATTAGATAAGAAAAAAAGGAATTTAACTTTTTGTGTAAAAAGTTACTTTTCTATAAAGTGAATTTTGCATAAAAAGTAAGTTTTTGTCTAAAAATTACTTTTTATGCAAAAAGTGTATTTTTGTGTAAAAAGTGTTCTCAGTGTAAAAACTGACTTTTTGGGTTAAAATTGAATTTTGGATAACAAGTGACTTTAATGATAATTGGTTTTTGTGTAAGAGATGACTTCTTGTGTAAAAAGTGTCTTATGTAAAAAATGGATTTTTGTGTCAAAATTGCTTTTTATGTAAAAAATTTTTTTGTGTAAAAACTGACTTTTTGTGTCAAAGTGAATTTTTGTGTAAACAATGAATTTTGGATAACAAGTGACTTTTTATGTGAAAATCGTTTTTGTGTGTAAGCAGTGACTTTTTGCTTAAAAAGTGACTATTTGTTCAATATGTGAATTTTGGTTCAAAAAATGACTTTTTGTGTCAAAAGTGAAATTTTGCTTAAAAAGTGACTTCTTGTTTAAAAAGTGACTTCTTGTGTAAAAATTGACTTTTTGTATAAACAGTGAATTCTTGTGTAAAAAGTGACTTTTTGTGTAAGAAGTGACTTCTTGTGTAAAAAGTGACTTTTTGTTTAAAAAGTGACATTTTGCTTAAAAAGTGACTACTTGTTTAAAAAGTGACTTCTCGTGTAAAAAGTGACGTCTCGTGGAAAAAGTCACTTTTTATGTAAAAGTGAAGTTTCGTTTAGAAAGTGACTTCTTTTGTAAGTGACATTTTATTTTAAAAGTGACTTCTTGTGCAAAAAGTGAAATTTTTGTTAAAATTGTGACACTGAGTTTAAATGCTTATATTTTTTGTTAAAATTCAAATTTTTTATGTCAACTTTTACACAAAAAAATTTAGCGTAAAAATGTTAACTATTTTTATTTATGTATGTATATTGTTACTTTTTATGTTAAGATTAAGACTTTTTGTCTGAAAATGTTTACTTTATGCGTTGAAACTTTGTGCGTTTATTTTATAAAGTGACCAACTTTGACTTATTGTATTAAATGTTCGAACTTTTATAAAAAAGATTTAATGGAACATCATATGTATGCCACAAAAAATAATTTTCGAAAAATCGACTTTAAAGTTAAAAAAATATATATTTAAATGTAAAAAGTCTAAATCAGAAACTAATTGGAAAATAAACCCTAAAATAACTTTGCTAATATACTTGCATGTGCCCGTGCAAAAAACTGAATAGGCGAATTGGTTTTTTTTTCGTTGTTCTCTTACATTTTGTTTTTTCTTTTTACTCACTTACAACTTCAATTCGAGTCGGAAACAGCGATGCCAGAAGTGCAGATTTATCTGCATTTTGCAGATTTTATTCCCAAAATTTTCAAAATGCAGATTTGAAGAGTTTTGGTTTAAAATTGCAGATTTTTTTAGCTCTGCGGAAACTTCTTTACATTGTCACTTATGTTCGTACTATTTCCACTTCTTGCATTGATGAACAAAATATATCAATCATTTAGAGAAGAACCGTTTGGAAAATGATTTATTAGTAGGAACTTTATTCACAAAAGATTACTTCAAATTAAAAATTCGCATTGTCTCGACACACTTATATCTCTGGACTTATGTTATCTGATTTTAAGCGAAATAATATGCACATGTACGTATACATATATTCAAATGTACTTATGTATACATTTATATAAATATCATTAATAGTTGCAACATTTCATCTCTTGTAAATTTTCAATAAGACCCTTGATAGTTAAAATAACATTTCAAGCAATAACTTTTAATTTGTGTTAATCCATACTCAGCTTGAGAAGAAGTTTGGAAAGATATTTTTAATGTAAAAATATCCCAAAATTATCAGCCATGATCTTAAAATCGCATTGGAGTGAAATTAAAATAGAATCAATTTATAAAACTTTGCTGTGTTGAAAGTTAAAAATAGCTTATAGGAATAGCTTTTCCCATCAACAAGGAGTGCCCCGGTAGTAGTGAGCTAGTCTATCAACCCCGGAGTCGTGGGTTCGATTCCCGCCAGAGACTCTGGTTTCTTTCCTGCAGACAAGCGTAAAGCTTCGCGGGGATTAGCGTAGGGAATTAAAAAAAAAAATAATAAAAAAAAACAATAAATTTCAGTGTTTTTATCAAATAATAAAAATTGGGAATTAAGCACGAATAACAAAATCATTTAAGTTAAAAAAAATATTTACTATTTTATACCTCATATTTCGAGGACCACTTATAGATATCTAAAATCTATTTCAAATTCCAGAACATGGCCGTATATGTTGAAATGAATTGTTATTTGGGTTTCTAAATAAACTACATAAAAATGCAACAAATGAATTTTGAAGATTTATTGAAGATTTTTAAATATTGGCGCAGATTTTGCAGATTTGTTGGTAAAAAATTATGGGTTTTTGCTGATTTTACCTCTTAAAGTTCTGGCAACACTGGTCGGAAAAAGAAAAGATAAACTCACTGTTTATTGTTGGTGTTTTGTTTAAGTTTTGATATTGTTGCAAGTAAGACTTTGAGTGTTTATAATTCTTATTCGCTTTAAGATTTTTTTTTTATAAGATTTTTTGCTTTTCTAAAATCTTTGGAAAAGGTTTCCTGATGAGCTGGCCTAAACAACCAGTGAAATGCGCACAGTAGCTAGCTTTACATCAACAATAAATTTTAGTGTATTTATTAAATATGAAAAATTGGGAATTTAGCACGTCTTATTAATGATGAACCATTTTTTTTATTTCGGTTGGCTTATGATGTTTAATATTTTAAATTAAATCACTTTTTCCTCTAACCAATATTCCTTTTTTCAAGCTTTAAGCTAAATCAATATGAGTAGAGTCTAATAAAAAAAATCGCACAATAAAAACGTCCATTGATGATGCTGGTAATGAAGAGGAAGATGAATGTTTTATTATCATCTAGAAGCAGCGATCAAAAACAAAAGCTCTTTTCATAACTCAAGACACCAACACTAAAATAAAACACCAAATCTCTCCGCCTTTAGCACAATTACTTTGATCGTCTTCAGAGAACAAAAACTTCATCTTATTTGTTGTAAAAGTCGGACTGTCTTAAACCGATCATAAAACACATTTTTGTGCCCTTTAGACGTTGAGTCTTGTTTTTTTAGGTTTCGTTTTTTTTTTTGATATTTTTATTCTGACCAAAACTGATTGATATTGACATCATCTTTATTTAACTCAACGAGCCGTGAAAGTGTTATAATGCAACCGTATATAAAACGCCAAAAGACGTATTTTTAAAGGGAACACATACAGACAGACAGACATACACAATTACTCATGTGCTTTTTTGTTTTTAAAGGGGGGTATTGCAACGATGTTGATGTGTTTGATTATTGTGGTCATCACTCTGTTAGTAATGTACCCTTTGAGTTGAGTTTGTTTAAGCATGTTTGATTTAGTTTTTTTTTGTTTTGTTTCTGGTTGTAATAAAATATTGCGGTATGAATGTAGACCACGGAGGTTGACTAGCGAATTGATTGCACAAGATCGCGGGAAATAATAAGAGGAGATAAAGCAGTAGTTTGTATACAGTTGATTGAAAATGAAAAGAGAGCACATGTTTTTGTGTGTTTTATATTAGAAAAATACTTTATTTGTAAAATACAGTTGCTCACTTCTCAGTCCAGCTGATGCATTAAAATATTTCTGCACTATATCTCTGATTTGTTAAAAGAAAATACATCTCAATGTTGCCCTTTTATAGTGCATTTACACCTACGCCATAAACAGGTTATAAGTTGTTTATAATGATAAACTAGTTTGAGAGACTTGTTTATCCATACAAATTATAAACACATTTGTAACTAGCTTTTGAGATAAAGTGCCGGTTCACACACGTCAAGTTTGACTCGTCAACTCTTCAGTTTTTAATAGAGAGTGCAAAAGGGAGTGCCACAAACCAACTAGTTACAAAGAACCAGTTTTTGTTAATGGGACCCTGTTTTTTTCAAATTTTGTTCTGGCAACACTAGCGATATTTGATATTTCCATTTATCTACTTTTTCTTCTATCTGTAAAAAAAAGCTAAAACAATTATAAGAAAAATAAAATAAACAAAGAAAATGTTTAAAAATATTCAAAATTTATAAGAAATGTAAGGTTTTTAAAATGTTTCTTTTAGTATGGACAACGGAAATAAAAAGTTTGATTATATGTTCACATCACGCATCTCGCATCAACGCTTAGAATATGTATTATGACTTGTTAAAGATAAACAACTTTAGTGTCTAAAATGCTGGTGTAAACGGTATAGTTTATGAAAGTATCTTATAATCATAAACTGGTTTGAAAATTTATTTGAAACAACAAAAAAAATTTATTTTAAGCTGCGTTATAAAATGTACATGAAGGTAAAACTAAGAAAAAGTCACTTTTCTATCTCACATTGAAAGTCGGGAATTACATAAAAATTCAATAATACTTAAAAAACACAAAGTAGGTAAAGCGTGATCCATTTCGAGGTTCCCTACTTTTTTAAAGAAAAAAAAAAACAGAAAATTCAAATTTCATGGGGAATGTTTATTATCATTTGAAAGAACATTCTTTGCATTTATTTTTTGAAGATTATGTCTATCAAATGTTGGTCGTTGCTACGTCGCAGATGGTACATCCGTTGAATCCAATTTTCGATGACTCGTTCGAGCATTTCGACTGGCGTGATGTTTTCCTCCAAGGCCTGAATTGAAGCGGGTTTGTCCGCATAAACTTGCTGAAACCAAATGTCGCCGAGATCACGAGCTTCAATTTCAGGCATCAAATAGTCGGCTATCATGGCACGATAACGGTCGCCATTAACGGTTACGTTCGCACCGGCATCATTTTTAAAGAAATGTGGACCGATGGTTTCATCGGCCATCAAACCACACCAAACCGTTGTTTTTTATGGATGAAGTGACAGTTCTTGAATCTCTTGAGGTTGCCCTTCGCCCCAAATGCGGCAATTTTGTTTGTTTACATACCCATTGAGCCAGAAATGGGCGTCATCGGTGAACAAAATTTGCCTGGAACGCGTCGGATCTTCTTGGCACTTTTCAAGAGCCCATAGAGCGAAGCGATGTCGCTTGGGAAGGTCGAGGGGCTTCGGTTGTTGCACAAGCTGTATTTTGTACGCTATCACTTTAAGATCTCGACGTAAAATGCGCCAAGACGTTCCATTCGTCCATTCGTCAGTCCGAGTTGCTGCGAACGGCGCCGAATCGACTCTCCACGGTCTTCGTGTACGCTCTCAGCTACGGCCGCTATAATTTCTTCACAGTGTGCTGAACGTGGTGTATTTGGTCGAATATTATCCAATAATGAATGCTGGGTCTCAAAATGGGTGATGGTGTTGCAAATAGTACGCTCAGTAGGTCGATTATGTTCACCAAAAGTTGAGCAAAGTGCACGAAACCATTCCTCACAGGACGAGAAATTTCGTAATAAAGTTGAACGATTTGTAAACGTTGTTCAGGCGTAAGTCTTTCCATTATGAAATGCCAAACAATACCAAACAAAAATAACATGGCACCGTGACACGACTCAAAGGTGATCTTTCAAAAGAGGCTATTGAAAAAAGTATCTCTACTTGAATCACCCATTATTTTGTTGCGCCACCTTTTTGATTCCCAACAGCATGTAAATGGCTTGACATCGATTTAATAAGTTTCTTCCAAACATCAGGACTAATCTTAGATAGCCCGCCCTGCATCCAAATTCATCCCATGAATGTTCAATGAAATTGATAACGTGGCGTTGTGCAGGTATTTTGATTGCCTTGGGACAATAATACACCAACCAATTTTCACATTAAGTGCTGAATGCTTCGGGTCGTTATCCGGATAGAAGTTTAATGCCGAGATTCTTAACATGTTCTCTCAAATTGATCTTTAAAATTGTTAAATAAACATACTCGTTCAGTATTCCATTAAGGAAATGCAAGTTGCTAACTCCCGAAGCTGACATGCATTCCCAATAGAGGGAGGTGATTCCGCAAAAAAGGTTTTATAGATGTCGGTTTACGGTCTGTTTTCGGTTCGTAGCTTTGGATGAAGGGCATCCTGTCGAACTAACTATCAGGGGGCTGTTGTTATTCTTCTGAAGTTGTTTTCTCATGGAGGTTAAATAGTTTTGGAGCTTACGAAAAGGGTATGATACAGGCCTTGGAAGACTTTGTTTTCACTGGTGTTATGAGCTCCGGACAAAGAGAGACCGTTTAGACAGGTACAAATTATCCTTTTGAATAAAGCGGACTGAGCAAAATATTGCAGTTAAAGATTCTTCTCAATTAAAAAGCAGCTTTTCGTTTTACGGTGCGTACTGTACGACGTTTAGGCGGATGCTTATTTGCTTTTAACCGTAAAACGCATAACCGGGTACGGTTAAAAATTAATAAAAAGAAACCACAACGATAGTAGTGTGTCCAGCATGACCCTGTACCCTACACTACAGTAAAAAAAAATTCTCGAGAGTGTACTCTATTAGCGACCCATGGGCAATATTGGACCCACTAGAACAAAATTATATTATGAGGTTAAGATTCATTTAAAAGTTCTGAGTGACGAATTGTATCAAGATATCACCCTAATGTATATATGGATCTTATATGTGACTTATGGCTAATTTTGGACCTACCAGCACAACATTTTGTGATGACATAAAAGCAAACGTAAATTATTATTACCAATTTTTATATCAATACCAACATTTATCAGGAAGTTGTGGCACTAAAAGCTATTTTCGGGAGCAGTATTTGTATTGGAGCTTTGACCAAATATGGGCCGATTCCAATAAAATGCGAGAAGATGATTTAGTTTGCAATACAAAAATACGTATTTAAAATAAAAATCCTTTTTTTGTATTTGTATTTTAAATACATGTCCAGCAAGTATTTTGTATTTGAAATACATACAATAAATAAAAGTAGTTTGTATTTGGTATTTTAAATACATAAAAAAATGGGAGAATTTTTTATTTTAAAAACATAGTTTTCAAAATATATTTTGTCAGTTTATTGATGGTTGTTGTCGTTAAGATCTCCCAAAAACTAGAATCGCTAAAATACGTTACTATTAGAAAATGGAAATTGAAGAAGTAGAAGCACCAGTAACGAAGACGATGATTTTGTTGTTTTCGTAGATAGGAATGATGGCGAATCTAGGACATATAATTTGGAGCTGGAATTTGTCAGTTTCCTTAGTGGCAAAATCAAAGACATTATCACTCTTGATAGCTATCCAAATATAAAATTTAAAATTTAATATAGAATTTAATACACGTTTGTGATCATCAGGACCTGTAGAATTCTGCAGCGGCTGATGCTACATTAAAAAATCTGATATTTATGAAAGGAATCAATTGTTTTGTTTATTAGTTTTATCTCTTATATTTTTTGGTTTGAATAAAAATGGTGTATTTCGTATTTTAAATACATACATGTACATGACGTTTTGTATTTTAAATACATGACCAGGAAGTATTTTGTATTTTTTTTTAAATACCGCAAACCATGTATTTTGCCAAACACTGCATATTGCATACTTTGAGCACTAGCGTACCAGGGACAGCTAGCCGGACGGATATCGTTAAATGGATTCAAGAAGTGATTCTAAATCAATCGGTGTAATAAAAGGTTGATCTGTGACCAATATTTTAAGGTATTACAAACATCAGAATAAATTGCCACTATTGTGGTGCTGATATAAAAACTAGAGTAAACTACTCTAGTCCCAACGTATTAGTCCTTATAACGGACGACAATGTGAACTCGGGTTTTACACGATCCGAAACTTAAACTAGAGAAAAGAAATAATTTTGCACAAATAGCTTAGTCTCTTATTTATAAAGAGTTAAACCAAACTAAAGGTTCAGTTAGTCTTTACTTTCTGTTTCTCTAACTGTCACTTACAATTACTTAACAAGTTTTTAATATTACAGATTGGACCGTAACAGAACAGAAACACTAATCAATTTCACAGGTTTTTTATTAACAAAAACAAATCAGCTGATTCTTAAAGATCAGAAAGTAAAGACTAATTCTGTCTTAAGAATAATAGAGTTGCCAGATCTTAACTCTTGTATTTTTTTAGTGCACTAAAAACAAGCCGAAATCTTTTAGAGTTGATTTCTGGTGTCTAGAGAATAAACAACAAATGAAACTTGGCTTTAAAGGGTTAAAATATTTTATAAAATTTATCACATTAACTTTTGCACATCAACCTTTGTGTTCGAGACTATATCAGCTCTTTTTAACCCCACTTTAATTACAAATAACTCAATTCATATTTGCAAAAATCTGTTTATAGTTGTACTTGAACTATTGCAAGTGCATTTCAGACAAAAATTCTAAATTCTCAAGCAAAATTTATATTACAAAAAATTAAAAAAAAAACTATACAAAAACAACTAATAATATTTTTAATATAACAATCGTGTTTAATAACGAAAGAAATAAAGGGAAAATAAGAGATAATATTTATATGAAATAATAAAATCGTTTATTAAAAATCGTGATTAATTCACACCCCAACATGCAAAAAAAAATTAAAACCGATACTAGACTAACAACAATACAAATTTAGAAAAATAAAACAAAAAAAAAACGTTTATAAATATTGTGTTAAAATAATTATACCTTAGGCTAAAATAAAATTTAAAAAAAAAACCAAACTAAAAACACCTTTTTAAACAGTTAACATTTGAGGTGAAAAAATTATAAACTTTTACAACGCGCAAAAAACGTCTAATAAAATTAGCAAAAAACTGCAAAAACTTGGTGAAAATTTGTTAAAACAACAAAAATTATTTTGAACACACCAACACCTTTAATCACCTTATGAAATTGGAATTGTATTCATGTTCGAAAAACATAAAAAATACCAGATGTGAATGAGCTGTTTTTTTGTTTGAGCAAAAAAACAAGAAAAAACTAATTGGTAGTACAATTATTTTTAAACATGAAACCTTAAAAAAGAAGCCAACCATCTTAAACAACAATGGAATCTTAGGAGTCAACATCATTCTCCATGGAGACAGTACCTATAAAAAAAAACACCAGAAACCGTTAAATAGAAAATAACAGAAGTAAATATTTTCAACACTCGATTTTTTAGCACTTCTTAAAAAAAAAAAAAAAACTTTAAATTGCACTCATCAAGAAAATGTTGGTAAATACAAGGCTAAAATTTTTGGAAGCAATGAACTTATGGGAGAACGAAAAACAATTCGATTCTTTGAACTTTCATTGGCGTTCAAAATCCTATTTAAAGTACTAACATACATTGGCGTTCAAAATCCTATTTAAAGTACTAACACACAAGTGTTCCCTGATTTAATTATTGCTTGAAAATTTTCTAAAATCGATAACAACTTATCATGACAGGGTGATATTTTTCTCAAAATACGTAAAACTGCCCTTAACAAATTTTTATAAAATCCCATCTGTTTTGCAAGGTATTTTTTTTTTTTGTAAAAGTATGAAATTTTTTGCGAAATTTTTATTTATAATAGGAGGAATATGGAGAGAAAAAAATTTCCCGCGGAATTTTTAATTGTGATTGGGCTGTTAAAGATTTGTTCACCTTCCTCGCCGAAGAGACACATAAACAACTAAGCTGTTGTTAGATCTGGCAACTTCTTGTATTAATTCCCTCCCGGGTGCATGTAAGTCATGTGGAAGCATCTTACTTTTGGATCTGTTCCCTCGTGGGGATATTGGCTGCAACTATATTACTCACGGATTGTTTTAAGTATAAATTGCCTATGCGCCAGCAAATGGTTGTCTAAAAACCATCGTTATCGGTCTTGGGCTAATTATTGGGCAGTAATCGAGAGACAGCTCACTTGGGTCCTTTATTGGTTCCTTTGTGATACCCAGCGCCAATGTCCATCGTATAGAGCAGTTACTAAGATGGCGTCACTGCAAAGTCTAACCAATTTGTCTTCCTAATAAAGAGAAGAAGCAATTTAAGTTCTATCCTGGATAGATCCTCCAAACAGGCAAACACCGGTTCCCCCAGGTAATTTTCGCTGATGCCCCGCAACCCAGGGCATTGACAAAGAAAGTGAAGCACAGTCTCCTCTTCCTCCTCCGACAACTTCTACAGTAGTCGTTAAATTCCAGACTCATTCTTCCACCATGAGTCCCCACCGGCCAGTCACAACCGATATCACCGTCCTAATCTGCTCCCTGTTGAACCCAAGTAGAGAGCTTGTTCTCCGTTCATCATATCCAGGCCATAGTATCCTGGATATCGAGCAGGTGGACTTACAGGTCTTCCTCATCTGCGCAACTCTATAAGACTCGCGCTTGATAAGTGACATACATATAAGCCGAGATTTCCGCCTGCAGGACACAACATCCATCCGGCAGGCGAAAGGAAACTTTCACATTCTGTTCTTCTATGAAGAAACCTCCGCCAACCCTTTCACCCTTCTTCGAACCATCAGTATTAACCCCTAGGGTCGGTCCATGGAGAGTGCCCGACAGAACATTGCCGTATGCCATATGTTTCAAGAACCCCGCGCCAAAGCAAGGCCCCGGGTGCAATAGTCTATACTCTATCAGGGATAATCGAACATTTGATTATCCCGGCATGTCCATAATTATGGGCAGACCAGCCGTGCGCCATATGTTTCACGAACCCCGCGCCAGAGCAAGACCTCGGGGTGCAATAGTCCACTCTATCAGGGATATTCGATCATTTGATTATCCCGGCGTATTCGTAATTACGGGCCGACCAGCCATGCGCTGCGTTCGGCCGTGTCGCTAAGCAAAAAGCCATCTGTCTGGCCGTGATGTCCACCGGGAGCCAGTTTAATATCGTAAACAGCGCCCTCGTTGGAGTAGATCACATTGATCCCGTGATCATCAACGCGACCTGTCTATGTACCTTCTCAAGCATCGCTCGGTGCCTGCTCTTGTCCAGCGCAGTCCACCATACAACTAAGGAGATTATGTTGATGTTTATTAAGCTACATATTTTTCTTTACTCATAATATGGTGCCAAGTTCGGCATGCTGATGGGGCTTCTGTGTACTTTTGCCACTAAAAAAAAGCTGTTTTTACACTGGCTCCAAATCAAGAAGTACAGTACATTATCCAAACTAAAATTACACACGAAGAAAAAAATTTATTTTAAATATGGTTAAGGCTAATAAAACTATTTTCAACGAACATTTTTTTAAAATTTTATGGTTGCTTCAATGATATTATTGTCACCTGCATCTATTTTATGGTTAAATCAGCTCTCCATTAGATAAGTCAAAACCATATGAAGTGGTCAAAGTGCTTGTCTACAAAAACAAGTACACCAGGACATAGGAAAACAAATTTTCATCATGGTTTTTAGGCTAAAAAAAAATTAATGGCTTCAACAAACAATCCCTTCAAGAAGCCCCCTGACCTTTTCTGCCTCACGAAAGAAGGATAACATCATGGCAAAAGTCAATCAGACGCCCTGGAGGAAAAAGGTAGGAATCAAAGATTAGCAACGTTCCCTATTACTACATCAAGAACACGGAGGAATTTGTTTCTATATAACGTCAGATGGCAGTCCCTTTATCCTATGACCTGCTACAGCAGAATAATTATCTTCTCACCTCGAACAGAACCCGAATAAATCGGTGATCTAAGCTCTACTACAATGAATTCTTCCATAGGAATACGTGAAAGAAACTTCAACAAATCGTGTAGGATGGAGACGCTTTGTGGAAGCCCTATTTAAATATGGTCAAAAGAGAAAAATGTTAATATTCATTAACAACCAAAAAAAAAAAGGAAAACACTTTAAACCTGATAATCTAAAGAATAATATAGAGGCTAACGTTGTTGATTTGGACTTGTTAGGGTTTTACTGTTACAGAAGCTACAATACTGGTTCTATTGACCATAATGGACAATTTAATGGGCTCTTGTGGCGACAAGTGCTATAGAGAGGTTCCTGGATCTGTCTAATCTCATTAGTAAGAAGCTTTAAGTTATGTTTATTTCTACTCACTAAGAGAATGTGTTTATTAGGGAACCAAAAAAAGGGCGGGTTTATTGAGAAAAAAAAAATTTGTATTATGAGCAAACGTAAATTTCGCAAACAAGATCTCTAATTTCATTAGAACACATCCCATTGTAGTTTCGATATAACAGGCAAATACAATCCATAATGCGACTGTACTCAAGGTAGTCAATAGGATTGGATACCCTACTGTCACCAACCACAACCTTCGCCCTTTCCTGCTCGTGGTCGAGAAACTCCACAATAGACTTTTAAGCAACCGGCCACACATGACTGTTGTATTCCATTCGCGGTTGGATATAGGTGGTATATATAGTAAGCAGATCAAATGGCGTGAAGTATCTCTTACATCGTTTTAAAAACCGAGGCACTTGAGTGCTTCTTTTGACACCTTGAATAAATGTTTTGTGCATCGGACATCACATTGTATATTCATACTCAAAACATCAAGAGATTCTGATTTCTTAATAATTATACCGCCCATATATACCTTGATTCGTCGAGCGTAAATGCGTCATTATGCAACATTGGGTCTTTCGGGCATAAAAATCGACCATATTCGGACGACCCAATTCCGAGCTTATCAGCCATGTTCTGAAAATCGAATTCGAATGGTATACGGACGGTACCATTTTTCTCGAAAACAGGGCCAGTAAGTCTTAAGTAAAGCGACTTCTAAGGAAGCCTTAATGACGGTCGCTTAGTAGGTAGTGCGAATAGCAAATAGAAAAATGTAAAATTCTTAATGTACACACAATTTTTCTCGAGTGTAAAAACCTCTCCTACTAAACTACCAAAAAAATATAATCATTGCAATCATCATCTTTTATTTTTTGGTGCCGTTTATTTCGTTTTTTTTTATGTTTTAGATGTCGAAGTCATTGTCAGCATTAAAGCAAAAAAAAAAACGTTAAAAAAATTTACACGAAAATATTTATCATTCATCACTTAAATTTTTTTTCCTATTTAAAAAAAAAAGAAAACAAAACAATTGAAAACAATGAGTTACAAATACAAATCACTACAAATAATATTATAAATAAAACATTTTCAATACATAACAAATAATATTAGTACAACAGCTACAAGAATATTTTCTAGAAAAAGCAATAACAAAAAAGGTTAAAACCCCAATCAACGTCATCATCATCTTCAGCATCTTGAAATTGTTGGGACGAAAAAAAGGACTGGAAGGCGAAATGAAACCGAAAAAGTTCAAATGATTTAAATATTGTTGGTGAAATGTTAAAGAGTCAAGCAGTGAAAGGGGGAACAAACTTAATAGGGTCAATAATGTTTGGGGAAAACCTATTTCTTTCCTCTCAGAATTATGGGGTTTCAGGAGGAATAATATGTCTATAAGTTAAATGATTGATATGAAATAAAATACAGAAGAAAAAGTGTCTTCAAAGCAAAAGTAGAAATACTTCATTTGGTAAAAACAACGGACGAAAATGAACTAAGAGAAAAATATAAAGGTATTTTTTATAAAGGTTTAGGGTATCCCATTAGGCTAGTTGGTAGTAAGCTGGTATAGCAGAGAAAGGGGTTGTGGGTTCGACTCCTACCAGAGCCTGTGGTCTATACCACTACAACGAACAGATGGTGCTCTAATTTCGATTTAAAATTATTATTCTGTTTGAGATTTAACGCCTTTGGTTTTTTTCCGCTAAATTATCTGAAGTCCTTGGTTAATGGAAACACACTATTATATTTAATTGACTTCTAAAAATAGATTGTGCGAGCCATTAAACAGATATGGAAAGCTTTCAACACACATTAAAATAAATATGTTTCTACACGGTCAGGAGTAAGCGAACTATTTTTTTTTAATTTTCGTAAATAAAACGATAACTTAAACCATATTATTATTATCGCAACGATAAAATAATGACTTTGATCACTGTAGATGTCTTATCATAACTAATTGCTCTTAAAATATGGTTAGAAGAGAAACAGTTTAGTATAAATGGTTGCGGTAAAAATAGATATGGTTGTTCGCATCTATTGCTTTAGAAATTATATCGCTGCAGTAACAATAAGAATAATAAATTGACCGTAATATTTTAAAAATTCTGCAAACATACTAAAAAATCAACCAATTGTAGTCGAGACTGTAAGAAAAGATAAACTCACTCTTTATTGTTGCTGTTTTTGTTTAAGCTTTGATATTGTTACAAGTAAAACTGAGGCTTATAATTCTTATTCGCTTAACAGTTTTATTTGTATAATATCTTTAGTTTTTTTGAAATCTTTTAATGAAGTTTCCTGATGATCTGGCCTAAGCAACCAGTGAAATGCGCATAGGAATAGCTTATCCCGTCAACAAAAAATTTCAGTTTCTCAATAGTATGAAATGGGAATTTAGCACATTTGAAAGAATCCTTGTTAATTAATTTTTGAATCCCAAGAAAAACTTTGATACTAAAGACTTGTTTACACTATCACACAAGTCTTACGTATTCCATATTACTTCGTGAAATAGAAATGTAATTAGTTTTGTTGCGATGTCAAAAAATCTAATTTAACATTACAGTTTCTGTTCACTCTATCACACATGAATAAGATTTTATTAGAATACAACTTAGATCAAATGAGAAGTATTATTGTTTTGAAAAAGTCGTATGGGATGTCAAATCATTTTTCGTAATACTTATAATTTTAATGACACATTGCATTCACACTATAACACTTTAACATATTACTTGAGTAGTTTTTGACGTGCATTAAAACAAAGTGTAATCGTGTAAACTAGCCTTAAATGTGACATATAACTTTTTTCTCGGTGACCGAACAAAGCAAATGTTAAAGACAGCAGACAAATAATGGCACTTTTACACGACATGTTTTAAACAGTATACTTGTCAAATTGCATACATGTGGTGTAAAAGTATATTATTTTCTGTTATTAACGATTTTAGGTTATTTCAGATGAAATCAGAAACGAACGTCTGAAAGCAAATGTTATAAACCTTCTGTATTTGTTAATTTTGACAGACATGTGTAATTACACATGGATTTTGTATCTGACAAAGCCTCTGCAAAATACATATCATGTAAAAGTGCCGAAAGTTGTAAAGAAACTTAATTTAAAAAATTCAGATAAATTATCCTTTCCCTTATCTAGGAACATTAACGTGTGGGTATTTCAGAGATATTCGAAATCTTTGAATAGAGGTTTCTTTGGAACTTTAAAAGGGAAACATTGCCAAAGGTCCCATAAAATCTTTAATAGTTTTAATCGTAAGATTGTAAATCGTCTCCAATAGATCGTCTAATAAAAAGAAAAACTTTTTATTTGAAATCCAATTTTTGCAATTAATCAAAAATCGTGTCGAATGTCCATTGTAGCATTGTACTACGTGCTAATAACGAAACTACGTATTACAATCATGATGACGAAGTAGCTGATGATGCATCAATTGCAATTGAAATAACGAAGTCTGAAACAGCATTTTGGATGCTGTGTATTAAACGTTAATGAATGGCTTTAAAGAGGAGCAAAGTGATTTTGTAAAGTTTGTAAGGAAATTTTAATGGCACTTTCAAATGCACGATATACAGTAGGCATTATCAGAAAAATAGGATACAGACTTTCAGCTTTTAAACACTTGATTCAAACTTGTTGAATTTCATATATCGAGAGCACAAGTGTAGCCAAGTTTAACTAACTGCATGTTCGATTATCTTACATAAAAAACTGGCAATTTAAAAAAAAATTTTAAAAATTGATAAAAAATAAAATAAAACTGTAACAAAATTTACAGTTTTGGTCTAAAAACATTTAGTTAAACACATTTCGAATAAAAAGAACTTTATTTCATTACAATCGGTGCACAACTTTTAATTTTGTTTAATTAAGTTCCAAAAAAAACAATACTTTAATAATAAAATGGTAAGTGCACTGCTAAAAAAACTAAACTGGCAACATGCCTTATTTTTTGCGAAAACAATAAAGCAAGTTGGATTTTGTTTTCATTTTGTTTTTTCTTAACCTACTAACAACTACAATTAATGTTATAAGAATTCCAACCAATTGTAGTGGGGAATGTAAGAAGAGATAAACTCACTGTTTATTGTTGTTGTTTTTGTTTAAACTTTGATATTGTTACAGGTAAAACTGTTGCTTATAATTCTTATTCGCTTAACAGTTTTATTGGTATGTATACTGTCTTAAGTTTTTCAAAAATCTGAAAATCTGTCCTAAGCAGCCAGTGAAATGCGCATAGGAATAGCTTATCCCTTCAACAATAAATTTCAGTGTTTTTATCAAAAATAAAAATTGGGAATTAAGCACGACAAACAAAATGTTGTAAATTTAAAAATTTGTATTCCCAAAAAAATTACTTTGATAAACTTAATTTTTATTACAAAGTCAAAATTTCACTAACGGCCAATTTCATTAAGTTCAGTTATAATTAACTATCAGTTATAACTGTCAAAACGTATTCTTACCTGGAAGTTATAGTTAATTTTAACTGAACTTGGTGAAATTGGCTGTAAATAGTGTAATTGTTGCGTTTAATTTCGCCCATTTCGCAATATTAAACCTTAATATCTAAAATCTTGCTAGATTTAAAGTTCTAAACTTTTTGCAATATTTAAACACCATTTAAACTTAAATAAAAACCACTTTATATGCATAGAACTATTTAATGATTCAATCTGATTTTAATCATTTAGCTATAAATCATTACAATATAAAAATTGTAGATACTTTTTTTTATATTCGCATTTGCCCAAAAACCTTTCAATTTATAGTTCATTATTTTGATTACGAATCCCACCTTGCCATAAATAAATTCTCCCTCTAACTACAACTAAGTAAGGGAAATCAAAGATCTATACACTGGAAGAAAAACTGCTCGTTTAGAGAATCCTTGTGGGTTTTAAGATTTATTTTTATTGTAGAAAAATTTCGCTATTAATATTTGAAAGGTATAAATAAAGCTTTACGAAAAAAATGGAATTTAATATAAAAAAAGCTCGTATTATTTCATTGTTATATGGATACCATCACTTTGCATTACCAACACTTTCAGTACACCTTACTTGTCAACCTTGATAAAGATGCTTTGTATTACCACTTGCTGATAATACAAATGCATAGTAATTTCGAAATAACCGAAAGTACGTTGTAGTAACGCACGTCAAATTAATCAGATTTTTAGTCTCTTGGCTTCTTAAATTGTTTATATACATAAGTTCCTTTTCGATCCATCGAGAATCATAGGGTCATAACAAATTCTTTCCATTGATTTCTATCAATTGCGTAATACTTCAGTTGACTCCAACTCAAGCTGCGTGCTGCAGATTCCTTCTCCATTTGTCTTGTCACTGCAGCTTCCATTCAATCGCTGCTTATGTGATAACGCCCTTCGGTTTCCGTAAGGTATGCCCGATCCATCTTTATTTCTTTCAAATAATCAAATAATCAAATAGTTTTTAGTTTTGTTTATTTTTTTTATTAAATTTTTTTTAAATATATTTAATCATCTAACCATAGTTTAAATCATTTTTTTGAATCTGTTTTAAAAGGAAATTATAATCGATTTAAAAGAAAAGTTTTGAAAAAATATATTTATTTTCTTTGCTATGCAATAATTTTACCCTTCGCATTGTCTCAGTGTACCTTTTACAGCAAATAATATAAACCAGTGACCAAAACGTAACACAAAACAATCTACATACAAACACTCAACTAAAGTTTAGGCAGACAAAACGTTTGCTTTTTAACACCCAACAAAACAATAAAAAAAAAAATCAAATGAAAAAGAGAATTAAAAGAATCAATTGTTTTAAAGCTCAAATGTTAAAATACCAGTGCGTTGAAAAAATATGTTCACGAAAAAGTTATACGAACGATGTTTTATCTCGAAATGTTGGTTTGTATTTAAGAGCATTAAACAGATTATAGAACGTTTTAAAACAAAGTTCTTCATTGGTGAATTGGAGAATAAATTATGAAGCCGTCTTTAACTCGGTGAAGGTTTTGTTTTTACTAGAAATTGCTTGGCCATTTATTTTGTAACGATAAGAGTCGTGATCCTAAATTTTACTGATATTATTTCGGTCTTAAGTGAGTTAAGCTAAATTAAAGTTAATGGTAACTTTACGGCCATCACGTTCAAAAGAACCCATGGGAAAGTTTTAACTATTTTTTATGATTTTTTCGGCAGTTATAGGCAACATTACTATTAGCTTATTTTTTCCAATGTGCAATAGCATTAGGAATAAAAACTAACATCTATAACGAACAAAAAGAGTTCATCAAAATTCCCGTTTTTAAACCTGTTAATTAAATGCAACCTGTGTCATCATTTCGAATGATTGCGAAAATCGTAATACACAGTACAAATTGTTCGAACTCGTAAATTATTTCTTTCCATTCGATATACGCAGAAACCCCCCAGAAAGCCACTAACTTTTTTCTTAATCAAACGGCTTTGTAATCAAAATCGATTTCTGAGTTCACCGTATCCATTCTGCTACTCACTTTTTAATTCAAAAAGGTGTTTTTATGTCGTACGTCTTTGCCGGGTATACATTTGCAAAAAGCTCTGTCGTTCAAAAAATAATGACGCCTTTATTCTTCTTTTGTTTATGTATTCAATTATTGCAAAGGGTTCTTTATTAAAAATAACAACAAATTTTATCTACTGCCGTATAGAAAAGAACGGGATGCTCTAGAGCAAAAGTTCAGTTAGCCGGAAGTAACAGTAACAGTAACCTTACCGTAAAAAAAGTAAGACCATAATATTTCTTACAGATTTAGACGTAACATATCACTGCTAACTATAATCGTTGTAATTGTTTTACATACTACAAAATGATTCAGCTGATTTGCAACGTTACTGTTACTCCCGGCTAACTGAGAACGATGTGGCACCTCCACTCAATGTATTTAATAGAAGCACGTACAAAAGAAAATCGTTTGATCAACTTAGAAAAATATCCAATGGTGGATCTTCAAATTTAGACCTCCCAATAAATAATGCAGCTTTCAACTTTTATAGAGGAGTAACGTAAAATCTTCGCTTACCATATCGCTTACGGAAGACATGAATTTTATATCTCGAGTTTCCACTTTGAAGCAAAACATTTTTGACACAAAAAGCACTTTACTCAGCGCATATTAAAAGCCCAAACACTGCTGCTGGGCTTAATGTATTGGTTTACAAATGTGAAATTTAACTTTTTCTGCATAAGGGGGTTTATGTTTAAGAGATTCAAAGTTAAACATTTATATTTTTACCAAGTAAGAATGCTGTATTCTGTTAAGCCGAGTCTTAAGTACCCTTAGATATAAATAAATTTATTTTGTGCCACTTCTCCAATCCCGCCCACATTTTGTCGGATATTGCGAATTGATAGGCAAGATGCTTATACCTTATTTGGAAACTTTTATCTCTTGCCATCCTCCAGATATAGAGAAATCTATAATATCCTTGTACGACAGGGGCCATGCTCACTTTTCTAATCCTGGCCATAATTTGAGATATAAATAAATTTTATAAGTGCCACTCCCACCTCTCCACTCCCGCCCATGTATTGTCGGATGTTGTCTATGGATTTCTTGGCGATCTTCAGGTATACAGAATTGTAAAATGTTGTTGTATGGGGAGGTGCCGTGCCCTCTTCTCCAATCCCGCCACATTTAGTCGGATGTCGTGTATTGATAACCAAAATGCTTGCACCTAATTGAAAAACTTTAACATTAATACGATTTCGCTATAACGTGCTAAATTCCCAATTCTTATTTTTGATAAATACACTAAAATTTATTTTTGAGGGAAAAGCTAGATTTTATGTGCATTTCACTGGTTGCTAAGATCAGATTAGCAGGACACTTTATCCAAAGATTTAAGAAAAACTAAAGATATTATACAAATAAAACTGTTAAGCGAGTAAGAATTATAAGCACCAGTTTGACTTGTAACAATATCAAAGCTTAAACAAAAACAACAATAATAAACTGTGAGTTTATCTTTTCTAACATTTAATTTATACTTTTAAGTTGTTTTAATATTTTGGTATTTTTTACGATACTAGCGATTTTCCGACAAAGTCCAAAGACTTTGACAAAACTAAATTTATTTTAGAAATAAAACTGAAATACCAACAAGAAGTTAAAGCCCAATTTTCGGGATTGATATTAAAACACATTTATTTTTAAAATCGTTTTATATACAAAATTCTCTTCTTCACTAAATACTTAAGTGGAACTTAAGTCACCGATGTGGTACACTTAATTTCAACTTAAGTTTCCATTGTAATATTTTAGCAAGGTGGCCTCAATATCACAACAATACAATCTGTTTTCTCAGACCACCTTGTAAATAAATACACTTGTTTATATTTTTTTTTGTATTTAGTAGTGCTACCATATTTTTATCTTAATTAAATAAGACTTTTCAAATTAAACTCAAAAACCCAATCTGTATTTAAATACGATTTAAGTTTTTATGAAAATTAACTTAATATAGATTTAAATACAATCCTAAAAATTGGGCATAAGTCTTCCTTGCAAATGATATCAAAGCTAAGACAAAACACTAACAATAAACAGTAAATAAGGTAAAATAACAGGCAGTCGTTGTTGTTTTGTTCCTATCTCAGCCACTTGTGGACCTTTGTAACATTTGTAACCAAAGCTGGGTTATATGGTCTTTCCCTAGGACATCGTAATGTTAAATAGACCATGTTTTTTCCATACGTTTGTTAACTTTTGGGGTAGTCCTGGTCCCATGTGGGCTACATTTTACACGCGTGTTTGGACTAGTCCTATTATTTGCTGGGTACCGTACTTTTCGCTTATAGTCACATCCGTAAGTTGCAGACAAAACGTGAGCTATATTGCTAATGTGACTGTAAGACTAAAGGCCTAACCATAATCTGCATAGCCTTGCCTAACCTACTGTCAAAAATGAACAAAAAGTCTCTCAAATTTATTTTAAAAAAACAAAAACAATATAAAAAACATTTGATTCCGTACGGAATGTGCGATTAGATTCGCACCTTGCTTAAGCAAATGACAGTTTCATAAAACTTAGCAAAAATTTTCCTTAAGTTCAACATGGATTGCCTCATATAATTAACATGTACTCGCACATTTGCTTAAGCCAACTTAAACACATTGTGGTTGGGCCTTTAATCACATATATGCCAATATGAGGCATATAACCGAATTCGAATATAATCAAGTAATGTGAATATAGAAAACAAAAACAATTCATATAAATAACACAAGCATCAGGCTTTCGGATTTGCAACAGAGTTGCACAATGCATAAAAATATAGTTAAAATAATAACAAGATATTTCATAACTGATACCAAAGGCAAAAACCAATGACACAAATTAAACGATTTAATTCTTTTTTCTTTGGATGGATTGTGGTTTCGAAAAGAACTTAGTATATATAACATAAGCAAAATGTGACTATAACACCACTAATTTGCTTTACTTCTCCCTTTGATAACTGTTGATAGATGACATATACGGCAAGTGTGCCTATGCGCTAAATGGACTATAACGTTAATACTTTATATTAAATTAACTTATAGCGGCGAAATAAACAGATACAATATCGTTAATGTGACTAAAATCGGTAGTAAATATAAACGAAAAGTACTGTTTGTGTGAGTTTAATATTGTAGAAATTACAAATGGAATGACGAACTAGCATATATATACCCTTTTACCTTCGGTGAAGGTAAGAAAAGAAGGCGTATATCGAGCCCTAACCGCGAAAAAAGTAAGCGCCAAAATTAAAATTTTACAGGATAGTTTTTTTATTATTTTATTTCATACAAATTTTGTATGAAACTAGTCACTTACGATAAAATTGTTCTTGTTATAAAATCATAACGGTATCTTATGCAACCATGACACTTTAGAAGATGATGCAAGTGTTGCCAATAGTCATTTATTAAAAAAAAACGAAAATTGAAAATTATGCCGCTTACGTTATTTTCGAGGTTAAGGCTCGATATAAAATCACAAATGATCTTGTGCATAGCAAAAATGGTCTATTATGAACCTTTTCCGACATTTCTTACATTTTGCATAAATCTGGACTTCACGAGAAAACTTTGCGAAAGAATATCATCCATGTTTGAACTTTCGACGAAATTCTCTTTTTAATAAGACAATCTTGTATTAACATTAGTGTTAAAGAGGAATTCCATTCATTCAAAGGTTTCCAAAGATTCTCGGAAAAAATATTTTTTTTTAAATTACATATGAATAACGGGAAATTTCGGGAATTTTTGTTAGGTTAATATTTAAACAAATAGCAAGAGAAACTGCATGTGTGTTCCTTTCTACTTAATGCTCTGGATAATGGCTTAATAATTTCGAAATTTTGTTTCGAACATCTTCAATTAATATTTGTCAGAAAGTTTGAAACAAATTAAACAAGCACTGGCAGATATTAGCTAAAATATCTGTCGATATCGATTCTCCTCATTTAAAGCACGATACTTTCTTTAAAACATCGACAATGTGTAGATTTTTTCCTTTTAAGAATACATTCTTTTTCACTCTGAATTTCAGACAGCAAATCGCGCTCTTTTACGAATAAAAAAAAAGAAGTCTCGTGTGTTTTTTTAAGTTTTTTTCTCATTTAATCATGTTAAGATCTCTTGTTTAACGAAAAAGGAAAAATAAGCAATTGTTTCGTGAACCTGATAAGAAATGGTGTAGTTTTTCTCACTCTTTAGAGGTTTATGAAAAAAAAAACGCCAACAAATATACAACTGCAGAAAGAAATACGTTAAGAAAAAAAGAGTTAAGAGATGATCTAAACACAAACGATTGCAGCATAAAGATGCTTCTTAGGAGTAGTAGTTAAAAGTAGTAACTACGAAATGGAAACGAGGCTGAGAATGTGGCCGCTGCTGCACAGCCAGATGATGATTATGAAGACGACGAAATGTATTAAAAGGTAATAACATGGTACAGGTACCCACCGCCAAATAACCCAAAATAAAAACGCCCCAAATCCAAAAAGACCACAAAATAACCAACAAAAATAAAAAAACTAAACCACCAAAGATCGACATCTGTAACCGAGTGAACGAACGAAATAAATAAAAATAAAAAACTGCAGCTGGGAACATAAAAAAAGGAAAATTAGGAGTTTACAACAAGACTTTAAACGCTTTCTTCAGGTGAGAATAGATTGTACTAACAACATTTAGATCAAACAAAAAACATTCTAAATTATTAACAAACTTAAAGAACTTTTTTTGTTTTAGGTTTAAATTCAAATCACAGTAGCTGAAGAGCTTTGGAGTTTTCGCTAAATACTTGTTATGTGGTTCTGGAACTGTAGTGTTTTTAACATCTTTCATATCTTGTTTTCTTACACTTGGTTTTTGCTTAAACTTGTAACTGACTTCCAGAACAACATCATGCTACAGATCTTTTATGGGGTTTAAGAAACAAACAGCCAACAACGACAACAAAAATTGTATTCAAATTTTCAATTTTCAATTCACATGTAAAACAAGCCAATTACATGAATAAGAATTTCTATTTAAACAAGCCACAAAGAAATGTTTGAGAAAAAAAAACTAAAACAACTCCAACTCCTCCTACAAAGAAAAATCATTTACTAAATATTGAAAAAAAAGACTCGCCAGCAACAATCACATACCTACAACATGCGAATCTGCAACAATTGTTGAGGATCAGAATCTGAATACTGTCTGTTTATTTGTACAATTCCTAGTAAACAAAAAACAACGACAACAACAACAACGAATCTCCACATCGGTTAGAATGTTGTGTAGTTGCTGCTCAAGAAATCCATGCAGAAACGTTTGTTTTATTATTTTTATTTCCAAGTTTAATTTTCTTCTTTTTTTTTAGATTTTCTTAAATCTGTAACGCAAAATCTTCGAGAGAGAGAAAAGAAGTGAACCAAGGTGTTAATTTTCTTGACTTAAATATTTTGCTACGTTATTACCACAAGCCTGAGCGTGTCAGTTCATAAAGGTCACTTGTGGACGACGTTGTCGGTTGCTTGTTTTATATTAAAAAACGACAGACAGATAGACACAGTGCTAACAGACAGTTGTATGCAAGTTTGTTGGAATTGCTGTTGAGTTGACGTATAAGCTACCCCAGATTAAACGCTCAGAAAAAAAATTTGTAAACTTAAGTTAGAATTTATGTTAACGATTTTCTTGAAAAATTTTTGTTTAAAGTTTAGCAAAAAAAACTTTGAATTTGTTGAAAAAAAAATCGATTACAGAAATAAATTGCCACAAAAAAATGTCGTCTTAAAAGCAATAAAATTAAAAAAAAAAATTTAAATATTTATACAGACTATACGTGATTTCCAGAACAGGCCCGGTAAAATATAGAATTTCATAATCCTCGGGACTATAAAAGAATTTTATCCTTAAGGTCCTTTCAGCTGAAATAAATAAATAAAGTTTAATTTAGAAAAACAAATTATTTTAAACTTTTTATTAGTGTTTGAAAATAACCATAATATTATTTAACGTTCGGCTCACACACCCAGGAACACTATCTATCAGGTATGTGATGAAATTCGATCGATTTAAAAAGTAAATCTTTTTTTCAAATCGCCTTACCTGTGATAGATTTCGATCGATTTCATGTTCTACGATTGTTTCGTTTCCACGCATCACAATTTTTTATTGCAACATGTGAATGCCATTTGCAAAATATTTAAAGAAAATTTGTTGTTGCTTTGTAAACAAAAAGTGTCTTAAATTAATAGAACTTTGCTTGCTATGTTTATTGTTATAATCGGAAGAGACGAACGCTGAGCGGCTGAGCCGTGCCGCATTAGTTTTTGTAGCCGTCGCCGTTGATGGTATAGTTTTATCCGGATAACATCCAAATTTAACCTGCGGCTAGCAATTTTAGCAACAAATCACTTCCTGCGTCAAATTGGAACGGCTACGACTCTGCTGTTTGGTAAACAAACAAAATAAAATTTTTATTTCTGATTTGAGTCTGAAAAATGGAAAATAGTCAGGTAAGATCTAATTTAATTTATTAATTCATGGATTAGAATTAAAAAACTATTTTTATTTTTGGTCAGCTGATTTAAATTCAAAATAGCACACTGAATTATGAGGGGTTGTTCACAAGAGTCGTATTTTTTCATGTTATTATTTTAAGACATATGACTTTATGACACCTTGTGAATCCCCCAATATATATTTTAATGTTCTATAATGTTCCTCTTTTTTACCATTGATAAAGAAATGAACAAACAAAAAATTTTAGCAACGACCGCAGCACGAACAACATGTGTGTGTGTATTGTGTATATGTTTTGTTTGTGCAAAATTATTTTGCTGGTTTTTCGTTTTTTTCGCATGTGTATTTTGTATTTGTAAAAAATATTTGGTGTTTTTTACCATCCAAATAGGCGCTACAGCACAACAGAAACGAACGAACATAATTGAGCTAAACCGAACACAATGAAGTTTGTGATGAGTTGGATAAGAACAGTATTATTTTTGTGTTCGAAAGATGAAAAAAAGGAAACATTATTTTTTTAATGATTTACTTACACAAACACTATTAGTGTTTGTGTTTATTTTCGAATACTGCTTTTTATTTTTCTCGAGTGTAATTTAAAACTTAACACCACAACAATGTATGCCGAAACAGCAACTCATGACAGAAATCCCATTGAATTAAACACTTCTTTTAAATTTAACAAAATACATACAAGTTCTCCTCTTAAACCTCTTAACACGTTACATTTTATTTTTCTTTGTATACCCTTTACCGAAGGCAAAATGTTATACATAATTTTGACGTTCCGTTTGAAATTTCTACAATATTGATCAAAGACACTTTAAATTATTTATATTCTGGGTTCTTATGAGTACCGAAGTTGCTTTAACGATTTTCGTGTGTCCGTTGAAATGGGATTACTGAAGACTACAGATACGATGAGGAGCAGGTGTTTATACATTTATGTCACATAAAGGCCGGCATTGTTTGCTTTTGAAATTCATACTGATCGGTCCACAAATTGTTGAGATATGAGCAAAGCAAAACATGACTGCCACTAATTTCATCAATAAATCTCTTGTTGTTGTTATTTTTGTATTATTTAAAAAAAAAGGAACATTTATAAGTTAATAATTGACAACATCCGACAAAATTTGGGCGGGATTAGCGAAGTGGGCGTGGCAACTCCCGTACAAAGACATTATAGATTTTAACGCAATTTATTTATATAACTTTCTGTGCTTATTGCAGCATGGTGAAGGGTATATAAGATTCGGCATAGCCGAATATAGCTGTCTTTCTTGTTTTTCTTAAAGTTTTTTTGTCCTAAACAAAGAAACAAATCATTTGATTGCTATTTCGTCTAACACGTTTAGATGCGCCCATATTTGTCTGTCTTTCTCTTTGGCCGGAGCTTTTTTTTTTTGCTTTTTAGTTCAATATTTTATAGCAAATTACTTAAACATTTTTAACAATTTATAACAACATTTCGCTACATTCATTTTAAATATTTAGCAAAATGAATTATCACAGATTGGCTGCTATTTGCTGCATGATTTTATTAGTTTTTTTGAGTTTTGTTACCAGAAAAGTCGGGTTTTTTTTTAATAAATCGAACTCACGTTTCGTGTTGACGTCTTTATTGACTTTAAATAATTTTTTATTTTAATATATTTTTGTTAATATTGAGAATTTGTATCTTAATTAATAACAGTTATTTGGAAAGGTATTTTTTGAAATTTATTAATTTTTTCATGGAAATTTATTTGATGGGATTTGGAAAGAAATTTATATTTCTTTAAACTTAAAACCAAAATGGGTATTTACAGCAAAACTTTGTTTAATAACACTGCTCAACAGCAAAATCCTCCGTTAAATAAAACTATATGGACTATATGGATTTTGATGCGCTGAACTCAAATCCGTTCTCGGTTTTTTTCCATCAGATCGAGATTTTGTTTAATGGGCGTGGCAAATTTTTTTTTTGTGCAAAATTTGTAATATTTTTCAATTTAAAAATGGAATTAAAAAAAATATAAAGCAAGTATTACACATATTGCACTTTTTTCTGAAAGCTACTTATCATAAAAATAAAAAAAACCATAAACCATAAAAATCGGTTAAAAAATTTTGATTTTATTGTCAATTTACCCAATACCCAATATTGTAATGCAACCAGCCTCACATATGATGATAGCATTTCGCTAGGTCAGCAGCCATAAACCAGAAAAGCTGAAAACTACCATGAACTCACCGAAGAACTACTTTATGCCTACAAAGCTTTTTTTGTCGATAGTCTAAGATCGTTGTGGATTAATTATCTTTCCGAATCATTAAATTTGCGTTAAAATTGCATCGATTTGTTTTTGCCTATTTTGGTTTTAAATGCATATTTTATCATTTTTGGCTGATACATTATTTTATTTTACGTATTATAAAAAAAAAGTTTTACAAAAAATGTCCATGTAAACAAAAAAATTCTCCAAAATGTTATTTAAAAACTTGTTGCTACCGATGCTTATCTAATTAAAAAAGTAGAAGATCAGTTACATTTGTATTTTTCAACTACGGATTTATTGATGAAACAAACAGCTCAAATTAATTAATATTGCAGAAAGTAAAATTAACAATGTGGAAGAAAGAAAAGCCCAACAAATTAAAAAAAAAGAAATTCAAAACGTTTTGCACAAAAAAAAAGGATTTCAAAAAATAAAAACAAATTTTTACCATTTTAAATCAGGAATCAAATGTGTGATCTGAATTAGAAAATAAATGAATTGGCACCCTTCAAGTATGCTCCCATAACTTCCGTTGACGTTCAGAGATACTTTTCCATGTACAGAAGTTTTTAGCGTCCGAACAGGTTTTCTTTTGATTAAATAAAAAAAATCTTTATTTGTTTATGCAAACAAAAATTAAAATTAGTTATTTAAATTAAGTTTTGATATTTTAATTAGGCTAAAGTTCATCAAATTTTATTTTCATTAAATTATTTTTATGAAGAAAGGAATTTTACAACATGAAATTAATTAAAATTTTTTGATAAATTTTCATTCTTGACTGACCTGAGGCTCGAACCCAGGCGTTTTTACGGACAGGTAGGTTACCCTTACATTTTTCGATTGCAACCACTCAATCTCTTCAGAGGGGTTTGCCGTTTAATTGATTTTACATGTTCTTCCTTACTTCTGTTTTTTCGAACTCTTTGCCAAAAAATCTTCTTGAAGTTCAAAGTACATTTTTTGTTTGTTTTTTTATTTTTTTGTCTTTCTTTTTCTTGTTGACCTTTTTCAGCACAACTTGAAGGACAAATGTAAACATTGAGCTCGTGCCTTAGCTTTATTAGCTTAGCTTTATATTTATTAAAATATCAAAATTTGGACAAAAAACCATAAATAGTTCAACAATATAACCACAATACTAATTATTTAAATTAAGTTTTAAAAAAATATTGTTCCGTTAAATCAGCGTTTAAAAAGCTGCAGTTGAGATAGTAAAAGTCATAAGATTGTGCTCCAACTTCGACATCTTCATTTGTCATTGGACAAAATCAAACTGTTGCCTTTACTTCTGATTCATTAAATGAAAACAGTCGTAGTGAAGGCAAAAGCAAAAAACGAAAGTTGTACACAACAAAGAACATCGGCAGTCGACATGTTCGGAAGTATTTGGTTTGACAGACTGAAACTTTTAAAAAATCCCGTAGTTACCGAAGATGGGGCGTTGTGTTTTTTACGAATTTTTTTTTTTTTTAAATAATACATGTGTACATAAATATATTTTTTTTTAATGCATATTTTGGACTTTTTAGTGCATATTTGATGCGCATATTTTTGATTTTTTAGTGCATGAAAATCTCATCCCTAATAATCAGTGTTACACTCTTTTCAATCATTATTTATTTAAAAAAAATCTATTGTATATTGAAAATTAAAAAAAATCTTTGCAGTTGATTTATAAAAAAAAAGTAAGCTAACGGACAATCTCACCAAGTTCAGTTATAATTAACTATAAGTTATATGTATCTGTTAATAACATATTGTTAACTGGAAGTTAAGGTAATTTAGTAAGTATTAACTGAACTTGGTGATGTTAGCCGCAAAACTATGCCTTTTTGTCAGACAATATTTTATATAAAAGCTATTTTTGTTAAAAAAAAAGGTAGTTTTTGTTTAAAAAAGTGTGCTTTTTATACAAAGGTATGATTTTTATTCAAAAAAATGCTTTTTTACAAAGAAGCTGCTTTCCATTCCAAAAGGAGCTTTTTATTGAAATAGTGCGCTTTTTCCAGAAAGTACACTCAGGTAAAAGCTGCAAAATCAAATTAAGAACGCGTCATATTAATTCAATAATTTACAATATAATAAAAAAAACTTTAATTTAAACGCATTAAATCATTAAGGGTCCTCATGATATCGTTTATAAGTCTCGTAATCTGTGCAAACTGTGCATTTTTACGCCCTCGTAAATGAACTGTCAAAAATTGTATGAGAATTCATTTACACAAACTTGGTAAATTTGCCCAACAATTTTGTCTCGTTAACTTGCGCTGTTCAATTGTGCATTTATACGAACAGATCTTTTAATGATTTTAACGTCGTTTTCAATGAAAAATCCAAGTGTCTATAAATCACAAACAATAAATTTTAGCAATAATTTCAGTAAATTGGTCTTTTGGCTTTCTTTGAGCATTTTTAAAAGCAAATTTCTCATACATATTAATCACAAATTTAAAAACAAATTTTTATATTTTTAAATTTTAATTTTTAATTTATTTTTGTATTGACGTTTCTTACAAACTGACATTAATTGTTTAAAATTACACAAAAGTAAAAAAAGGGGCTTCATGAAACAAGACTCGTAAGTTTGCGCATTTGCACAAATGGCAATTTTAAGCGAAATCATGAGGACCCTTATTGTCATTTATTTCGTGGGATACATTGAATCCACATTGTTTTAAAGTTCAACTTATTATTTTGGGATTTCATTAATTTTTTTTATTAAGTTGAAATTGAAATTGCAAAATGTTAAATAATTAAAATAACATTTGAAAGTCTATATGGCAACACTTTAAATCAATATCTAAACCATATCAGCTGATTCTTTCTTTATTAGGTTGCAACATTTTAAAAAAATTTCGGAGAAATTTATTTTGGTGGATGGTTTATTGTACACAGTAAGTGGAATGAGTATCACGATCCTCTCTGAAAGCAAGAAAGTACTAACAGCCTGTTCAACGATATCGCACGTTAACGTTCGCATAGAAAATTACATATAAAACAAAAACAAAATTCTAAAATTCTAAATTAGTTTTCGTTTTAAATGTAAGTTTCTATGCGAACGTTAACGTTCGAAATCGTTGAGCAGGCTGTAAGTACGTAGTTTGAAGAATGCATCTGCTACCAAGACATCAGTAAGTGAATCAATTTATTTCGAATCTTTAAGTTACTTATCGGTAGGTGAAGATGAAGAAACTAAGAAATTAAATGAATAGTTGGAAGGGGCTGGCTTGTCCAATGTTTTCCCTTCCAACAAAGATAAATTTGCTTTATGACTACGACAAAGAATCAAGCGTTCATATACTAGTGTAGACGCCAAGGTTACTTTTGGTAGCCAGCAATATTAAGACAGAGAGGATTATCAACTCAAGCCGGGGGATCATAATATAAGTAAAAAGGTTACCAGGGGGACGTTATAAGGGGGTGCATGAGCGGTGGCTGCATGAGCGGTGAAATTATGCAGGTGATGTTGGGCGAACTCTCAGCATTGGCGAGGGATAGGAGGTGGGTGTAAGCCCTGGGAAGACTGTACTGGTTCTCTTTAAAGAAGGTATAGGACAGAGGGTTTTTTGATGTCTGCGTTACATGGTGTCGAGTTAACTATTCCTAATAGTACTGTAAACTGTTTTGGAAGAGAAATACTCACTAGAGGATAAAAAGGGGACTAAACGACTACTACACATGCAGAAACTCCATCGGCAAAAATTGGGGCTTACGACCGGATATGGTAAAATGGAACTATACATCGGTGGTTAGGCGTATTCTTACTTATGGATGCACTATTTGGTGAGATTCATTGAGGCTCGAAAGCTATTGAAAATTGCTCAACAAGGCTCATAGAAGTGCATCTCTTGGAATCACAGCAGCAAGGATAAGCACAACACAGGCAGCGTTGGATATCCTTCTATATCTGTCCCCCATTGAACATTATGTGATCTCCCGGACGAGTGCGGTGTCTTCCAGACAAAGACCCTTTCGATCTGGAGGGCGACGAAGGTGATACTGGGTCACATCATCAGGAGGTGTGTGGTGACAATTTACGTCGATAGTCTCAGAGCATTGACAGGTTATACGGTACGATCTTGCCTGGTCGAACAATGTAGGAAGCTCATGGGGCTATTTACAGTAGGTACCAGGATATGAAAGGTGGTTGATAATGAGGTGGCAGGCAAACTCGGAAACAAGGTTCGAAACTGAACTTAGAGGAATGGAACGGGGGATAAAATTCCCCATATATCACTATGTTTTGCGTATCAGGCTCTTTGCATGGAGAAAGCAAAAGGTGGGTGTTGTCCTTCAATCTACCTAATCGATTTTGTTTGGAATTTTAGTTTGGAATTGAGGATGACGCAGACTCGCTCAAGCCTGAAGTAAGAAGATGGATTCAAGACAGGCATAAATGCAGGCATCAATTCATAATTTTTTACCTGGTCTCAATAGCGTGCATTTTATATTTCATTGTGCTTTTATATTAAATCAAAGCTGGATCTGGATTCCCTTATTTTTAATTCAATAATGTTTCAGTATTGTTTCTAACCATGCAGCCATACGTTCAATAAATCCCCTTCAAGTTGTTCACACAAACTGCTTGTCAAAACCAGTGTTTAAAAAACTGTAGTTGAAACCAAAAACTGCCGAACGAAATTTGTGTACCACTTTTCGCTTTTTGGGTTTGAAAAAGTAAAGGCAATAGTTCTTTTTTAACCAATGACAAATGAAGAACTGGAATAAATCGCAGTTTTTCCACTTTGACTGCAGTATTTAAACGCTGGTTAAAACTTGTTTGAATTGATAGTTGTGGCTCAGGCTCCACTCAATTTGATAATCAATTTAATTTTTAAAACAAAGAAACTACTCAAAAAGGTAGTTTGGGTTTGTCAACATTTTGTACAAAAAGCACAAGGATTATTAAAATCACAATTTTTTTTAATTGTTTTTTATTATTTTTGAAGAAATTTAGTTTTTATAAAGGGGGCGACAAAGCTTATTTGTGATCAGCTGTTATATTAAACGAGAAATTGCCAAACAAATGTAATGGTAAAATTGAAAGCAATCTTGCGGTCAATTTAAAATGTGTGAGTGTGTTAATAAAAAAAGTGAGAGTGTGTTGCAAAATAAAAGGAAAAAATAATTTCAATAAGACGACAATATTGTGCAATTAAAATTCAATATTAATTCAATGCCGAAAAATATCTAAGGGTGGTCCAACCATAATGCACGATGTTCATTGAGACTCACACCTCAACGTCAAGTTTTTTGCCCAACATAATTTGACATTTCTTTGTTTCAGTGTTTAAGAAATTCAACCATGAAGAGGTACACAATTGAGCAGCACGTAAAGATTGTTGAAGCCTTTTACGAAAATGGGCGTTCAAATCCAAAGGCATTTCGTTTACTTCGTGATCTTTTTTAGTCACCATAATCTAATTTAGGCAAATAAGAATCCACGAGTGATTGTTGAAACACGCATGCATCCACAAAGAGTGACTGTTTGGTGCGGTTTATGGGTAAGCGGAAAAGAGGTCGGCAAAGCAGCTACCGTGAATGATGATCGCTATCGCGAGATGATAACGGACTTCTTATGGACCAAAATTGAGAATATGTACCTGGACGATGTGTGGTTCCATTAGGATAGTGACACTTCCCACACTGCCAACGAAAAAAATCTGCCTAATAGCGATTGTCGTTGTCGTATAATATTCACCCTTATTGTGTTTGGCGTATTTAAAATACGCCTACGACTGTTTGGTAATAGATCAAAGAGAACGTGTACTTATTTCCTTTAATCTATTACCAAACAGTCGTAGGCGAATTGAAAATACGCCAAACACAATAAGGGTGATTGTGTCGTTTTTTGTAATAGATTAAAGCAGCACACAACCTGTATTCTTTAATGAACTACAAAATACGACACACTCGTTCACGACAACCGCAATAAGGCTGAATGGCTCAAGAAATTCAATGGCCGTGTTATTTCACGTCGTGGCGATATTAATTAGCCGCCACAATTATGTGATTTGACACCGTTCGACTTTTTTTATTTGGGTATGTTTAAAAGAAAAAGAATACATCAGATAATTCTGCACATTAACGACATTGAACCTCAATTGCATCTCAGAGTCATTGAAAATATGGGCCATCGGATAGAGGTTTGCCACCGAAGCCGTGGCGAGCATTTGACCGATATTTTGTTTAGCAAATAATTGTCATGTAACTATCAAATAAAAAATAATAAGACAATTCTCTGAAATTGTTTGTACAATTTACAATTTACATCGTGCGTTTTAGTTGGACCAACCTTTATATTGTTTCCATATTATCAAAATAGGGCTACTTTAAATTAATATTGTTCCATATTGAAAGAAAACATTTCAACATTACTAGACTTTCGTTAAGGTTTCTGATTTATTCAATATCGCACACTAAATCATAAACAGGCACAATTTAAAATTTATCAAAATTGAACATGTACCCAGCATGTTCTGTTACTTTAGGGAGAACTTCTCGTATCGAAAAGATGTGAATAATTATATTCTATATATTCTCGAAAAGTGAGAAAAAACTGAACTCATGTCGAAAACTATCAAAAGCGATTGCGTCGTTACTTTATAAATGTCATAACATTGCACTCGAAGCCGATATGGCATGGCAGACGTGGAGAACGCCAGTAAACCTATCGTTGACGGCGAACAAAATTTACTAAAATTTAACTTTTTTCAACGACGGCTTTACACCAAACGAGCTTTGAAAACATTCGTATATTTTTTTTTAATAATGGTAGAAGCAAAATAATTAATCGATGAAAAAATGTGCCAAGAACAAAATATTATAATTAATATTCTTTGCATTTTTAAAAGTTTTTTACTGTTAAAATTTTTTCTCGCCCCATTTTTATTCGTGAGTTTATTTGACAGTTCAAAGGGGGAACTTTTTTCACAAAAATGTTACAGACACACTTTTTCTGTAAATTGGCGAGTAATTTCCTTACGTGACAGATAGTACTCGCCAAAAAAAAAAGTGACGGACACAGTTTAGTGAGAAAAACAGGCGTTCGTTTCAATATATGACATTTTTGTTTAATTTCACACATTTCAAAAGTTTCGCGACGCGAGAGTTACAGAACATGGGCACTGTTCACAAATCAAATCTATAGCGACCACCTAAAAGTTTCAGTTTTCTGGCTCTCTTAAATAGTTTTGAACTTTAAGTTAGTCGTGCCCGTTTATGATTTAGTATGCGATATGGTTTTAATTGATTTTAAGTTTATTTTTCTCTAGGTATA
This sequence comes from Pollenia labialis, assembly GCA_949318255.1. Lineage (NCBI taxonomy): Eukaryota > Metazoa > Arthropoda > Insecta > Diptera > Polleniidae > Pollenia > Pollenia labialis. The sequence continues at coordinate 148,346,566 of OX439141.1, forward strand.
CTTTTTGTTAAAAAAGGAGTTTTTCAAGGTATTTCTGTAAGAAAAGACTCGAGTTATAAGTTTGAGGTTTTGTTGAAGAAGGGTGTATTACAAAAATGTAAAGCCATGCACTTTTCTTTAATCAAAAATATTCAACGAAATCTCCATGTTACTAGGAAAAATATAAATTCAATACGTGATTTCAAAATGTGCGGTCGTTTAAAGCAAGTGGGATGAGAACAAATTTTTAAAGGTTCTCTTAGAGTGTAATAATCATTATCTGATCTTGGCATCTAAAGTTCTGCGGCTCGCAAGTTCTTGAAGTTAGTAAGTTTTTCAGTTTCTCTTTTAGTTTCTTCATTGTTGTTTTCGAAGTGTTATATTGTTTGTGTTTATATTTATTTGTTTATTTACTTTCTCTCTTTACCGCCTTTGATTTGTTCTCTTTTGCTTTTGTAATCTTGCGGTCAAGATATTATGGGTATTACATTTTCGTTTAGCATTTCATTAGGCATTTAGTATAATTTTTTAAAAAATTTATTTGATAAGATTTATTTTGGTTTAATTTTATTTATTTTAGAGATAATAAAAATTTTTGTTTACTTTTTGAATTAATCTAATTAAATATTTTTTGAAATACTTACTCAATCAAGATGAGATGGACTAACCTTTAAAGAGAAAAAAGAAAAAATATAAGATAAACAAATTTATTTAAAGAAATAAATTGTATATTAAAAGACATAATTTGAGAAACTGAACTATTAGTGTTTAGACCCAATGTTTTGGGGTCAACACTATGATCAGAGCAGTTTTGAACACTGGATCGAAACATTTATGTAGATTTAGAAAACTGAAGTTTGAAAGTATAGACTTTGAGACGATCTAGTTTTGTCCGCGAAAGCTCAATTAAGCTCGCAATAGAGGTCTTTGGAATTTGAGTAAATTCATTTCTAGATAACTGAATCGTGTGGTATTATTTTTCATCGTTTCACTGTTACCCTACATTAAATCCATAAGACTTTTGGCACGATAGCGAGTAGACAGAAAAAAATAAATATTGATTTCAATAAAAAAATATGTGTTATTAATTAAATTCGCACCAGTAAACAAATTAATAGTAATAATTAAACTTTTAATTCACTTGATTTAACTTTTAATCCACTTGATGAAACGTTTACTTCACTTGATTAAATTTTTAATTAAACCTGATTTTATTTTTGGGTAATGCTAAAACCTAAATATTTTCTTAAAAAAAAAGTTTTTGGTATTGAAAAAGGTGCCAAAACAATCCATACAAATTGACGAACTACACTAAATCAGATTTAATTAAAAATTTTATCAAATCAAACGTTTACTTATGTCAACAACATTACTGCAGACAATGTTGTTAATCAACAAATAAAAAACTTGTTTACTGGTGCAGTTTAATAAATTTTTTCAATTAATATCACGAATTTTTTAATTAAAATCAATTTTAAATTTTTTTCTGCGTGAATTATTTATTTGATTAAATATTTTGTTATTAAATTTTGTTTATTTAGCAAAAGTAGTTTTATTTGTTTAATACTAACAGATACTAGATACTTAATAAGAAAACTTATCTCTTAATTACTTTGGTTATGTTTTTATGTCCCTGTCTGCTGTCGTTCATGCCATATCAGACCCCATCATTGCGAAGGGGTCGACAAAAAAAACAAGAGCGAAGAATCTAGTTAATAAAATGTGTGCGTGTGTGTTTGTGTGTACTATAGAATTGTTTGTTATCTATTGGATACATAAAGCATACAAAAAGAAACACGGACAGACAGACTGATAGAAATACAAATTTTTATTTTATTGTACTCGTAGCATGTAATTTATCCATGTCAAGCGGTAGGTGATTAAACAATATTGAATTGTTAAAGGTGGGTGTATAAAAATATGAGTATGTACTCTCGTATCCGTTTGTATTATATCTAAGAGCTGCTTATCTTTCCATTTTTTTTTCTTTTTTTTTAAGCACAAAAACAAAAAATACACTCAAGTAGGAGAACATATTTCAAAATCTATCTTTTAATTGCAGTTGTTCAAGGCAGCTGTAAAACACAATTGAATAAAAAAAATAACAAAAAAAAAAAAAACAAAGTATGCGCTACAAGAAGATGTAGCTACAAAAGAGAAACATCAGAAAAAAATTATTCTAAAACTTAAAATAGATACACAAGTGGTGCAACCTGATAAGCCAAATTAATCGAAGCACTTAGAGAAATAGAAGAAGAGCCAAAGAGCAAATAAAGGGTTCGTTTTTAAGTATAAATGATTTCAAAATATCGATTAAAACTTTAAGGCATTGAATTGTCTGTGTAATAAATAGTTGTAATTAAATTTTGTTTAATGTTCTTTTGTTCGTTTATCTTTCAGATAATTGTATTTTGAAGTAATTAATTCTCTATTAATTAATAAATGTTTGATAATTTCCCTCAATGATTAAATTTATCAAATAACAAATAAATAAAAATAGTGGTAATTGGCGTTAAATATTTTTGCTAAATATTAACAAAAAAAGTGCTCCCCATTTTTTTTTTTCAATTAAACCATTAATAAAAAATAAAATCAGTTCTTATTAAACATAAGTAAAAAATAAAAATATATAATTAATACTATTAATTTGTCAACAGGTGCAAATAAAATAAATTTTTTAATTTATATTGAATATTTGAAATTTTTCGCGAATTTTTACCATGTTTTCGATCAGAGATATTTTTACTGTAAGTTTTCTGACTCTTTATAGCTTTAAGGTTATTTAATAAATGTAAGACTTTTCTTTCATGACACAGTTTGCAAATTTTTGCGAATTTCCGTTAATTGAGCAATTTTACCGAATTTTCGCCATTATTTATAGTTTAAGAGATTTTTAATAAATTTTTTTATAGTTATTATATAAATTCACGAAAACTTTGAATTTTTGCTATTTTTGCACAAAAACATTTTTTTATTATTTTCCGACATTTTGTTTTTTTTAGCCGATTTAGCGATTTCAAATAAATTTTAGGGTTTGTCGCCAAGTTTGAAATTTTCGCGCATTTTACCCATGTTCGCGATAGAAGCTATTTTTTCTATAAGTTTTGTGATTCTTTACAGCTTTATCGATTTTAAATAAATATTAGACTTTTCTATCATGCGGCAGTGTAGCAAATATTTGCGAATTTCCGCTAATTTTGCAATTTTTGCCATTCTTTATAGTTTTAGGGACTTTTTATAAATTTTATGGCTCATTGTGATATATTAAAAATGTTCGCGAATTTTCGCTATTTTACCAAACTTTTCCAGATATTCGTAATTTTTGCGTTAAATTTACTAAAAAAAATTTGTGCTCCTAACTTCTTTTAAATTTGCATTTTTAATTTTTATAGTATTTAATACAATGTTTACATTTCATTTAAAATTTCTTTAACTTTTATTTCTGTCGTCGAAAAATTTCCTGTCGACTAAAACAGGGACAATTCTACTCGACGCCGGCTTAAAAGCGCCTTAGAAAATATCAATTTACTGTCAATAGCAATCGAATAGTGGCAATAACGACTCAGAAAATACAATTACTGTTCAGGTACCGTCGACTTGGGTCGACGTCGACTATTATAATAGGGGTGATTATATCTTTACCGAAGTTTGAGGCTTAAAAAACAGAACGCAATTAAATGTTCTCATTTGTTTGTTGCGTTGAATACGAACAGTATTACACAGAAAAAAATAATTTTCATATGTGAATACGAAAATCGCAAATTTGATTACAAAAATGTTTGAATGTTCTGCAATGATGATATTAGTTAACAACCAAGTTTATTGAGTCAATAAAAAAAGTTGTTGCCCAAAATATTTTTTTAGCAAAATGTTTAGGTGATTTGTTAAAATAAATTGTTGGAAATGTTGAATAATTCAAACAAAATGTTTATCGAATCTTAATTTATTCAATTATTAATTATGATGGCTAAATTCCTAATTTGTATTCTTTGATAAATACACTTAAATTTATTGTGGGGAAAGAAGCTAGTTCCTATTCGCTGGTTGCTAAGGCCAGATTTTCAGGAAACCTCTTTTCAAAGACTTAAGAAAAACTTAAGATATTATTCAACTAAAACTGTAAAGCGAATGAGAATTATTAGCTAAAAAATTAACAAAAGTTGTAAAAGTACTGTCTTTACTTTGATTTAAATATTTTTTTTATTGAAAATGAGGAAATATTTAATTATTTCATTATTAAATATCTTTTATTTAGTGCTATTTTTCAAAGTGTAAGTAACTTTGATAAATTTTTTCATTGAATCAAATAAATAATTTGTTGACCTAAAATTTTATTTTTTACAAACTGTGTTGTTAAAAATTTTCTTGGGATATTTTTTTCTGTGTTACACTTGTGTTCGAAGATCGCAAACAAAGAAACGTTTTTTTAATGATTTACTGCTATTAGCTTTTGTGTTTTCTACAAATTTACCAAACCGAACACTAAAAAACGAACACTGCTTTAAACAAGTAATATTCGGCTATGCCAAATCTTTACAGCCATTCAAATAACGAAATGCAGCATCTTAGACCACTCACACACTAACACACATTTTCAAAGAGAATGATAAAAAATACTTTTAAAGCAAAAGTACCTTTTGTTAAAATATTGCATATTTCTTAAAGTACCTTTTGCAGCAAACAATACATTTTTCGACAAAAAGTACATTAAAAAAAATAAAAACGCTAATAAGCAAAACGATTATTTTATACAAAAGTAAAATGTATTTAAAAAAAATGAACTTTTTGATACTAAAGGGTGATCCAACCAAAACGCACGATGTTAATTGTAAATAAAACAAAAAGTTTTCAGAGAATAATCTTAATATTTTTTATTATGGTAGAAGGATCTATGACAGTTAAGTGTGAAACAAAACATCAGCCAAATGCTCGCCATGGCATCGGTAGAACCTCAATCCGATGGTCTAAATTTTCAATGACTCTGAGACATAATTGAGGTTCAGTGTCGTTAATTCTTGGCTCATTGACAAACACTTTTTCTTTAAAATATCAGACAGAAGTCCAACGGTGTCAAATCACATGATCGTGACGGACAATTAACACCGCCACGACGTAAGATAACACGGCCATTGAATTTCTCGCGCTAAAGAGCCATTGTTTCGTAGGCTGTGTGGCAAGTGGCATGATCTTGTTGAACACAAGAAGTCCGTTATCATCTCGCGTTAACGAACACCATTGACGGTAACTGCTTGGCCGACCTCGTTTTTGAAGAAGTACCGATGAAGCTACCAGCCAATAAACCGCACCAAACAGTAATTTTTTGTGGATGCATTGGTTTTTCAACAATCACTAGTGGATTCTCATTTGCCCAAATGCGGGAATTCTGTTTCTTAACGAATCGACTGAGGTGAACGTGTGCCTCTCAGTGTTACCGTTATGCGACTAAAGTCGCATTTTTGCCCCTTTTTGACTGCCGTGCCACTTTTTTGACCCCTTTGTTTTAAATCCCCTTTTGTATCATTTTGTAGTTTTTTGTGCCCCTTTTGCCCCTTTTTGAACCAAATTTTTTTTATACTGTCAATCAATGAATCCGAGCTCAATTTGAAGAGAAAATAGCATCTAATTTGAAAAAATTCAAATAATTCAGGGAGGGCTATCTATTAACAATAAAATTTACCTCAAATTTCTGCATATAAAAGAAACTCTTAATATACATACATATATATCGGTCACGAAGCCGAGCTAGAAATATGTACTAACAACATCTTAAGTAGTGATATTGTAGAAATTAAAGACAACATTTTACTTTTTACCAAAAGCTGTGCAAAGAAATTTTATCAAGAATTAATAGTTGCGATAAGAGGCTGATTTCATTAAAGGTTATAGATCCAGTATTTATTAAGTCAGCTGAAGACATAAATTACTTTGAAATTGTTACCGTTTTTATTGATATAATTACTAACCCAGACGATTTTGTAAAAGAGTTCAAACTTTTAGAAACCAGATCAAACGATAAAAGCTATGAAGCAATTTTTAAAATATCTAAGCCTGAAACATTTTGGTACGAAATTGGCAATTTAAAAAACTGTTTGGGTGACAATTTATATCCAAACTTGTATAAATTTGCTTCGTATGTTTTTACTTTACCACATAGTAGTGCATCCGCTGAGCGGATTTTTTCTAAGTTAGCATATTTAAAAAATAAAGTGACAAATAGACTGAAAGTAGATACCTATGTTATCTATGTTATCCGCTTTAAATTTGTATCAAAATGACTTGGAAAATTGGATTCCACGTGATGAATTGATTAATAAATATAGATTTACGTTTTCAAAAAAAAATTGATATTTAATAGTTGCAGAAACAACATAACACTGCAATTTATAAACAAATGGATCTGTACCTGATATTAACTATCTTCCTATCAATACTTGTATATGCTTTTTCCTCGAGGTTTTTTCGTAACTTAATTTTTTTGGTAAAAAAGTAAAATAATCCAAGTGCCAAATATTTATGTACATATACTTACATATATACATATATCTCTCTATTTAAATGTAAAGTTTTTTTGTATCAAATCATATTATGAACTATTTTTTGTTTTTGTAAGTAACTATTGTTATTACACTATTTTAAGCACGTTTTATTTACAAGTAATTAGTAACTGTTTTTGTATAAATAATTGAAATAAAATTTTTATGCAACAGTTCATTATCGTTTACTTGCAAACAAGACATGTATTTTCACGATATACATATGTATATATGTATATATATGTATAGATATATATGTGTGTTTTTCCCAAACAATTTGTATTATATACCTATAGTGTATTTTTTTTATAAATATGAAGGTTATTTTTTGTTATGTTTAGTTTTCAATGAAAATAATTCAATAAATACATACATTTTTTTTTAAATTTTCCTGTTTTTAAAGTTGCCCCTTTTTTTCTCAGAATTCCCCTTTTTGTGACACTTTTTTTTTGCAAATCCCCTTTTTGTGCCCCTTTTTGAAAATTTTGAACGGTAACACTGGTGCCTCTTAGCTGAAGATTATTTGCTTTTTAATGTCTCTTTAATTAATAATTCGTCGTATTGATAACGCTTAAAATGGTCAATAGGCTTTAGCCAAAGCAAAGACTATAGATTTATAAAGATATTGCACGACCATACAAAGTTCATACATTTTTCTGTCTATATTAATTTTTCTGGTGGATTTAGCCGCTAAATCCACTTGTGAGAGTAAATTACAGTATTTATTATTACTCTCAGAGAGCTTTTCTCACTTATCAGTGTATATGTATGTGCACACTCGTGTGTGTGTATGTATGTGTATACATTGCATTTAAAAAAATACAAACAAACTAAAAGAAATCTCGTTTTCTCGTTGAAAACACATTTAAATAATAAAACATGTTTTGTTTGCATCCCATTTATGTGCAAATAACATAGGTACGTTAAACCAAATGTGACAGATTTTAATTGTAGGGCAATAATATGTGTTTTATTGTTGTACAGATGAAATTATATCGATTCGCACCGAAGTTCAAATGCTGTTATTGTCTAAATTTAAACAATTGTAGGCATATAAAAAATAATTTTTCTGAAAGAATAAACTGCTTTGTTCATAAAAGATATTTTATGTTTTCTAAAGCGACAAGGCCACACATTAACATGCCTCATCAAACTCACAATTTTGTAATTGTGTAAGTAATAAAAAACTCATGGTTCAATGTGAATTTGATGATAATCAAAATACTTTTAATTTTTATAAAAATATGCCACCAGTTTGATGTGTATGAACGTAATTTCTTTCAATTTTATTTATTTTTGTTTAAATTTTTTTTTTATTAAAATTGTATTACATATTTGAAAAATTATTGAATCGTTTCCGCCGAAAAATCCAATTTTATTTATTATTACAACAAATTATTATCACAAATTATGCAACAGATTCAAGCTTTGGAAGTTTGTGTGCTCCTTCCGTCTTACTTTTTGAAGCTTGTAAAATTCTTTTAAAGGTCTGCAAAAATTTTTTTGTACAAGATAAAGAAATGAAAATAAAAAATTTATTGTTGAGCAATGCGTAAATTGTATCAAAATTTTAATTTATTCTTTTTGGTTTGCGTACGTATCTACATATGTCCTAAACACAGTATGGAGATGTCAAATTTACTAGTCCTTATATTATTTCGGAAGCATTACATGCAGTCTACAACTGACATAAAATGCTTAACATGGGATCTTCACCTGACAATTTTTTGTCTTACCAAACGTCAAAGTCTATATAAAAAAAATTTTAAAATTTTTGTCAGCGTTTTTTTTTATATGAAGTTTGACGTTTATTATGACAAAAAAATGTCATGCAAAGACCCCATGTAACTTAAACACTAATATGATGTTAGTGTTAAGTATAGACTCATCATGTTAGAAGTTTTCTCATGTTATAACACGGTTGTTAATGCAAATTTTTTAACAACGCTTTTATAACTTCAAGTTATAACTGCAAGTCATGTCAGTTGTAGACGGGCAGTTACAAATAAGAAATATTAAAAAACATATCTACAAATCATCGATAACATACTGAAAAAGCTAAACATTATAACCATTAAACTTGTATGAGCCAGCTTATATGAGCAAATATTATAAGAATTAGAAATGTTTCTTTCCTGCAGACAAGCGAAGAGCTTCGCGGGATAGGACAAACAAATATGTGGATTTCGCTACATACAATATATAGAATGAAATCCAATAAAATCAAACCCATATTATTAAAATTGTTCGCATATTATAATTTTATTTTTATTTATTTATTTAAAAAGTGTTATATTTTACAGCAACTTAAATAATATTCAACAAATTCAGACAAATAATTATGTATTTTGATGACATAGCCTCGTACACGGATTGTCAAAACATGCGCTCTATTTATCATATATAATTTTGCAACACATATTAATTTTTTTTGGTAATACTCGTAAAAGTATACGATTCAAGTTTTTAAATCTGAAAAATCGCCAATAAAGCTTTCAGATTATAAAAGTTATTATTAGACTGGAAATAATATGGAATTTTATTAGATATATTATCATACATTTCTCTTTTAGTCGTATTAAAGTGCTTTTCGGATAGATTGATCCACATTATGCAAATTCTGAATCGAATAACACAAAAGCCTTTAAGTGTGATTTCTAATCTCAGGAAATCAAAAGCCTAAAACCTATTTTAATGTCCCTTTCCGTCAATCAGAGACTACTCACACCCCTGAAATAGAAATCGCAGATATATATACATATATATATGTATATGTATGTACAATGAAAATAAAGAATATTTTAATGAAGATGCCGATTGCTTTACATCCAACAATGTGCCAATAGAATTAACATCGAGTCGATATTTTGTTGGTTACATATCACAACGAATATCATGCGTTAAATGTCGTATGGACATAAAAAAACCCGCGCAAATTTTGTCATATCCTTCAGAAATGTTTGTTCATGCAAAAAATTGTCAAAAAGAATCCGACTTTGGAGGTTTGTGTGCTCCCTCTGACTTATTTTTTGAAGTTTGTAAAATTGATATAAAGGTCTTTGAAAAAATATTTTTACAAAATAAAGAAATGAAAAGCATAACAAAATTTATTGTTGAGCATTGCGTGAATTGTACCAAAAATTCAATTTATTCTTTTTGGTTTGAGGAGAATGACGTATGTTATAAACACAGGATGGAGATGCTCAATTTACTACTAGTTCTTATATTATTACGGAAGCATTCCACATGAGAAACTTACAACTACAAATTATCAAATATTGAAAAAGTTAAAATCTTAAACCATTAAACTTGTAAAGATCTCATAAGTAAAATTAATAAATACTCATAGTAAATTCGTTTGATATATAAATAAATACACACATGGTAAGTGCATAATTAAATAATATAAAAAATGGAATTATAATTCGGTGCAAATCGATGTAGTTTAAGTTTTACAAAAATAAAACAAATACAGTTGCCCTACAATTACACAATCGGTCGCATATGCTCTTACGTAGGTTATTTGCACATAAATTGTTTGCAAATAAAACGCAATCAATTAAAAAAAATACCAAAAACCGGTTTCAACCAAAAAAAACCCTGCAAATAATAGGACCAGTCCAAACACGCGTGTAAAGAGTAGTCCACATAGGACCAGGGCTAGTCCAAAAGTAACCCAAACGTATGGAAAAAACCTGGTCTATTTAACATTACGATGTCCTAGGAGAGGATCATATAACCCACCTTTGGACCAATAAGGAGTAGTTTTAAAACTACTCCATGGTATATAACCCACCTTTGGACCACTAAGGAGTAGTTTTAAAACTACTCCATGGTATACTCAAGAGGATTAGGTTTGAAGTCGTTTAAAAACGAAAGCACGTCGTTAAAAAACGAAGACATGTCGTCTCACTACAAACACTTTTTAACAATGACATGGTCCATGCTTGCATTACATCGGACCAGTCCATGGAGTAGTCCATTTTATCAAAATGGGTCAGGTGGTCCAATTTTATTTGCTGGGAAAGCACACACACACACTTTGGCTGGCAAAAACAGGTTATTTGCACATAAATTGTTTGAAAATAAAACGCAATCAATTAAAAAAATACCAAAAACCGGTTTCAACCAAAAAAAAGCACACACACACACACTTTGGCTGGCAAAAACAGCAAACATGTGTATGTATTAATGCATGTGGTTTCTTGCTCTCTTTAGTTCTCTGAATGTGAGCACGAAGTTTTTGCTTTCTTGTTACTTCCCCCCCTCATCTATAAGAAGAACAACATTTTTTAAAATTTCAAATGTACTAAGTGCAACATCTTTATAAATCTATAGTCTTTGGTCAAAGCAAAAACTTCGTGCTCACATTCAGAGAACTAAAGAGAGCAAGAAACCACATGCATTAATACATACACATGTTTGCTGTTTTTGCCAGCCAAAGTGTGTGTGTGTGCTTTTTTTTTTGGTTGATACCGGTTTTTGGTATTTTTTTTAATTGTTGCGTTTTATTTTCAAACAATTTATGTGCAAATAACCTACGTAAGAGCATATGCGACCGATTGTGTAATTGTAGGGCAACAGTATTTGTTTTATTTTTGTAAAACTTAAACTACATCGATTTGCACCGAATTATAATTCCATTTTTTAGATTATTTTGTTATGCACTTACCATGTGTGCATTTATTTATATATCAAACGAATTTACTATGAGTATTTATTAATTTTACTTATGAGCTCTTTACAAGTTAAATGGTTTAAAATTTTAACTTTTTCAATATTTGATAATTTGTAGTTGTAAGTTTCCCATGTGGAATGCTTCCGTAATAATATAAGAACTAGTAGTAAATTGAGCATATCCATCCTGTGTTTATAACATACGTCATGCTCCTCAAACCAAAAAGAATAAATTGAATTTTTGGTACAATTCACGCATTGCTCAACAATAAATTTTGTTATGCCTTTCATTTCTTTATTTTGTAAAAATATTTTTTCAAAGACTTTAATATCAATTTTACAAACTTCAAAAAATAAGTCAGAGGGAGCACACAAACCTCCAAAGTCGGATTTTTTTGACAATTTTTTGCATGAACAAACATTTCTGAAGGATAAGACAAAATTTGCGCGGGTTTTTTAAATCCATACGACATTTAACGCATGATATTCGTTGTGATATGTAACCAACAAAATATCGACTCGATGTTAATTCTATTGGCACATTGTTGGATGTAAAGCAATCGGCATCTTCATTAGAATATTCTTCATTTTCATTGTATATATCTGCGATTTCTATTTCAGGGGTGTGAGTACTCTCTGATTGACGGAAAGGGACATTAAAATAGGTTTTAGGCTTTTGATTTCCTGAGATTAGAAATCACACTTAAAGGCTTTTGCATAATGTGGATCAATCTATCCGAAAAGCACTTTAATACGACTAAAAGAGAAATATATGATAATATTTCTAATAAAATTCCATATTATTTCCAGTCTAATAATACCTTTTATAATCTGAAAGCTTTATTGGCGATTTTTCAGATTTAAATACTTGAATCGCATATTTTTACGAGTATTTCCAAAAAAAAATTAATATGTGTTGCAAAATTATATCTGGTAATTAGAGCGCATGTTTTGACAATCCGTGTACGAGACTATGTCATCAATATACATAATTATTTGTCTGAATTTGTTGAATATTATTTAAGTTGTTTAAGTTGCTATAAAATATAACAGTTTTTAAATAAATAAATAAAAATAAAATTATAATATGCGAACAATTTTAATAATATGGGTTTGATTTTATTGGATTTCATTCTATATATTGTAAGTAGCGAAATCCACATATTTTTTTGTCCTATCCCGCGAAGCTCTTCGCTTGTCTGCAGGAAAGAAACATTTCTATTCCTTATAATATTTGCTCATATAAGCTGGCTCATACAAGTTTAATGGTTAAAATGTTTAGCTTTTTCAGTATGTTATCGATGATTTGTAGATATGTTTTTAAATATTTCTTAGTTTGTAACTGCCCGTCTACAACTGACATGACTTGCTGTTATAACTCGAAGTTATAAAAGCGTTGTTAAAACATTTGCATTAACAACCGTGTTATAACATGAGAAAACTTCTAACATGATGAGTCTATACTTAAAACTAACATCATGTTAGTGTTAAAGTTAAGCATTTTATGTCAGTTGTAGACTGCATGAAATGCTTCCGAAATAATATAAGGACTAGTAAGTTTAACATCTCCATACTGTGTTTAGCACATATGTATGTAGATACGTACGCAAACCAAAAAGAATAAATTAAAATATTGATACAATTTACGCATTGCTCAACAATAAATTTTTTATTTTCATTTCTTTATCTTGTAAAAACATTTTTGCAGACCGTTAAAAGAATTTTACAAACTTCAAAAAGTAAGACGGAAGGATCACACAAACTTCCAAAGCCTGAATCTGTTGCATAATTTGTGATAATAATTTGTTGTAATAATAAATAAAATTGGATTTTTCGGCGGAAACGATTTAATAATTTTTCAAATAATACAATTTTAATAAAAAAAAATTTTAAACAAAAATAAATAAAATTAAAAGAAATTACGTTCATACACATTAAACTGGTGGCAAATTTTTATAAAAATTAAAAGTATGGGTGAGTTCCAAAACGTCAGTTGCAAGGCAACTCGCTTTTTTAAACGCATTCTACAATGCAACCGTGTAAAATTTTAGAATGTTATCTGTCCCAAAGTGCATCAAAACAGTTACCGATGCGTTCACAATGACCAAACTGTGCATCGTTAAACTTGATGGTACATTTTTGACTTCGACTGCAAAGTATTATGATGTTTTGGAACTCAGCCTATTTTGATTATAATCAAATTCACATTGAACCATACTTGGGAGTTTTTTATTAAAAACACAATTACAAAATTGTGAGTTTGATGAGGCATGTTAATGTGTGGCCATGTCGCTTTAGAAAACATAAAATATCTTTTATGAACAAAGCAGTTTATTCTTTCAGAAAAATTATTTTTTATATGCCTACAATTGTTTAAATTTAGACAATAACAGCATTTGAACTTCGGTGCGAATCGATATAATTTCTTCTGTACAACAATAAAACACATATTATTGCCCTACAATTAAAATCTGTCACATTTGGTTTAACGTACCTATGTTATTTGCACATAAATGGGATGCAAACAAAACATCTTTTATTATTTAAATGTGTTTTCAACGAGAAAACGAGATTTCTTTTAGTTTGTTTGTATTTTTTTAAATGCAATGTATACACATACATACACACACACGCGTGTGCACATCAGTGTTACCACCAGAAAAATTCAAAATTACACTTGAGATGAAACAAAATTACCCGATTTAAATGAAATTACACCTGATATAAAATTGAAGTTTTATTTAATAAAAAGACATTTTACAAAGAAGCAAAAACACAACAAACTCCATATTTGTCAAACTGTTAAGATTCTTATTGTGATTTTGAATAAATTAACAAAAATAAAATGAAAGATTTAAATACTATTGATAAAACATAAAATAAAACTCCAAAAATAATAATGGGTGTTTTTTAAGCCCGATAGAGCTTACGAAAGGTTAGCTGTCAAACGAACTGTCATACTGCTCTCACTTTTTGCTCAGTTACATCATCATGAATAGTTTCATGCTTGAACAGTGGCGTTGTTCATCAAAATTTACTTTGAAAATCAGCCATCGATTTTCGCAACTTAAAGGCGACCTTATGAATTAAATGACGCAACTTATTTTTTAAAATCGAAGGCGATGTGTTGATTAAGAGAAAATAAACTATCAATTAGACCTAAAGGCCATGTGATGTGAAATCTCTTGATTGTTTACCGTAGGGCCGTGAAGTCACTGGTGTATGCTGATAAGCCAGCAACAATTGACGTCTTAGTGTTCAACATTGTTCATTTAATTGGTGACATGCAGCCAGAAATGCTCGAAAAAAATAAACAAAATTGGACGTCTGAAATGCATTTCGTTAAGAACATTAAAAACAATTGTTTGTATTGTCTACCATTTTAAGTTTCATGGTCTAAAAAATACCCTTTATACCTTATTTAGTAAACAAAATGCCTGCAGGGTTTTATACAACTGTCTCTTTCGTAATTCAGTTTTACAACTGTTAACGGCGTTTAATATTCTTCAACCTAAAGCATTTGAAAATTGCCAGATAAAAATAAAATTAATAAGCAGCCCAATTATGAATAAAAATTCACCTGGAGCTTATTCCATTTTCCCGTTTTTACAATTGAATTTAAATAGAAGAAATGAGGAAAGGGAAAACACTCCCGGGGAATTTTTATTCATAATTGGGCTGTAAATGTTGGAATATTGGAAACATTTCTTCCCCCAGGCTAGTTTTTAGTTGGAATAAATTTTTTCAATAGACGTGAGGTTCTAAATCACAGAGTCCATCTATGTACATTCATAATCGAACTTTTGATAATATACATACATATATTAAACGATTGAAGACTTTTCTAAAAAAGCAACCGAGACTTTGGTTCAGAAGACTACATTTTTTAACAACAATATTTAAAAAGAAATAAATGTCATCACTGATATCGAATCTTGATTTTATTTGGATATGTATGTGAAGTAATACTTTTAAATTACACCTGAATTACACCTTAGAGAAATTACCCACGCTCTACCCACGGCAGTAAAAATGATACCAAATTCGGGTAATTACCCACAAAGTGGCAACACTGGTGCACATACATATACACTGATAAGTGAGAAAAGCTCTCTGAGAGTAATAATAAATACTGTAATTTACTCTCACAAGTGGATTTAGCGGCTAAATCCACCAGAAAAATTAATATAGACAGAAAAATTTATGAACTTTGTATGGTCGTGCAATATCTTTATAAATCTATAGTCTTTGCTTTAGCTCTTGAGTCAATTGTGTCTTGTAAGCAGTGATGTTAACCGTACGGTAATTACCCTTTTTTAGGGTAATTTTGGGCCGCGAAAGGTAGCAAGGCAATTTTATTAAAATACGGTAATTTAAATACATTTTTGGTATAATTATACGCACTTACATATGAAGGGTTTAAAGTTTTAACTTTTGAGATGTAATTTTCAAATTAAAAATACATAGATAAATATTATAACAAAAAAATTAACCACATTATTGGGCGATTCACAAGGTAGTCTTAAAGTTGTAAAGTAATATGTCTTAAAATAATTACAAGAAATATATATGACGGCTGTGGGATACCGCTTATAATTTAAATTTCTAATGCATAGTTATGACGAATCAATGAATACAGCAATAAAATTATTATTTTGTTAACAAAATAATTTTCATGGGAATACAAAATTTAATTTAAATGATTTTGTTATTCGTGCTTATTTCCCAATTTTTATTTTTGATAAAAACACTGAAATTTATTGTTGATGGGATAAGCTATTCCTATGCGCATTTCACTGGTTGCTTAGGCCAGATCAACAGGAAACTTTATCCATACAAATTTTAGAAAAACTAAAGATATTTTTTAATATTTTAATTCGGCTCAAGTTCATCAAATTTAATTTTCATTAAATTATTTTTTATGAAGAAAGAAATTTTACAACATGAAAATTAATTAAAATTGTTATTGATAATAATTCATTCTTGACTGACCTGAGATTCGAACCCACAATACTAAAACTAAAGATATACAGCCCAATTATGAATAAAAATTCCCCGGGAGTTTTCTCCCTTCTCCCATTTTTTCCCATGTTAATTCAATTGTAAAAATGGAAAAAGGGGGAAAAAACTCCCAGGGAATTTTTATTCATAATTGGGTTGATAAAAATGTTTTTAAAATCACAAGTGTAATTTTGTGGTGTTTTAAAAGTCATACCGTTTTTGTGTTTCTGTGTGTGCTTTCAGCAAATGAAGATCACACCGAAACACACAAAAACGGGACACTAAAATATCACACGTGTGATTTGAAATAGCGTGATTTGAGTTAAATTGATTTTCAGAACAGGCCTGTATGATGATATGACTTAATAGCACACCTTGTGAATTCCCCATATGTTTTTTTAAATGTTATCGTAACAACGATAAGTGCAAAATAAGAGAAATGAAATAACTCTTGTATATTATTAATTATATATAAACTCACTCACACTCAGATAAACTCACTGTTTATTGTTGGTGTTTTGTTTTGGCTTTGATATTGTTACAAGTTAGACTTTGAGTGTTTATAAATCTTATTCGCTTTAAGGTTTTATTTGTATAATATTTTTGGCCTTTCTAAAATCTTTGGAAAAGGTTTCCTGATGAGCTGGCCTAAGCAACCAGTGAAATGCGCATAGAAGCTAGCTTTCCCTCAACAATAAATTTCAGTGTATTTATCAAATATGAAAAACTGGGAATTTAGCACGTCAAACGGAAATCGTATTAATAATAAATTTTGTATTCCCGAAAATAACTTTGATAATATTTAAGTTTTTGTTTGTTTAAAAATCAACAATTCTTAAACATATGAAATTACCACAATGTTATTAATTTAATTATAATTTTTGGATTATTTTAAGTACGGGTCAAATTCAAAATTATTTTACTACCTTATTCATAAAAAATACTATAATTTTGTTAAAAATGTATTTTAAGACAAAAATTTACATTCAGATTTTTCTAAAAACGCATCAAAAATTTAAATTAATGGTTTATAAATAATGCTCTTATGTACTGTTAACAAATGAAACAATCAATCGCCTGTCATTTGGAAACAGCACATTAATGTTTTAATTAAAAATCGTTGCGTACGGTAATTTCTTCTCAAAAACGGTAATTTTTAGAGGACCGAAAGGTAATGAAAAAATAAAAGTTAACATCACTGCTTGTAAGCATGTAAATTCAAAAGTCGCATCAGTGATGTTCAATTGACGGCTCTTCTGCTACCTATTGCGAACAACAGCAATGTTTTTCTGCACAACGAACTGGTCGACCATGCACAGGTGTTTTCACATTTTCTACAGACCCGGTTTGCTGAAATTTTAGCACAATTTTCCCGATTGTGGTGACCAAAAAATCACGAAATGCATTTTGATTTGAACGCCAATTTTCGTAAAAGGCTTCAACATTTGTAAAGCGTTCAATTGTGGAAATTTCCAAGGTTGAGTTTGTCAAAGACTAAAACAAAGAAATGTCAAATTAAGTTGGGCAAAAAACTTGACGTTAAGGTGTTACTCACAATTAACATCGTCCTTTTTTTTAGGAAAAAGCTACCTTCAGAACTAAAATTCATAATACATACCTGTTTCAGTTAAAAAATTTTACTGTCGCTTAATTTAATTTTTAGTTTTTCCTTTTTTTTAATGAAATATTTCATGTTTTTTTCTTAAAAAAACTTAAACATTTCATGTTTTTTTTTTTAATTTTCTACAAAACATTAAAAAGCACACACATAATTAAAATGTTTTCATGCCACCGTTTTGTGTGGTTGGACTTTTACACCATTTAACATGAAGAACAACAAACATGCAGCAGAATACGCACTACATTAAAAACAAAAAGTCAGGAAAGAAAAAATCCCAGTGGATTTAAAAGTATCTTTAAACACTTTAAAGAACGAGCACAGCAACAGAAGAAAAATATAAAAAAAAACAAGTTTTTGATCCTTTGATGTGAAATTAAACACACAAAAACATGTTGTTAACATTAATTTTCTCCCGCAGCATAAGAAAAACAAACAAACAAAAAATCAGCAGCAACAACAACGACTAACAACATTAACAGTAATACCAACAAACCCACATGAACAAATGAATAAAAAAACAACAAACACTCAATTTAAATTTGTACACACACAAACAATCGCAACCAAAAGAAGGAAGACAAGCTCCTTTGGCCATATGTACCACACTCCAACACCCAAGCCCCTTATAATGTTTATGCACATGCATTTAATTTTCCCCCAGACCAGTTTAGCCTTTTTTGTGGCCCATGGGCATTAAGTCGTTTGTCTCATTTATATCGAACAGCAAAACAAAAAAGTGGGCAAAGAGCAAAAAACGAAGAAATAGAGGCCAATAACAACAGCAAAATAAAGAAAAGAACATTATTATGATGACCATCATTAATACTTGTTGTTGAAATGTTGCCTGGACACTTGTGGACCACATAATAACAATAATAATGACGACATCTACTTCAGCAAAAGTCCCAGCCAGCTACACACACAGCTGCTTAAGCGGCGGCAATTATTTTGTTAAACTCAACAAAAGGGGCACATTACACATTTTAAGCCATAAAGAATTGATTTCTTATGACGGCCAATTAAGTCGGCCACAACACAACACAGCAACAGTCAGTTGTTGTTTTGTTTATGTGTGCGTGCATCAGAATGTGTGTCCAACCACTTTTGCCTTGGCTTAAAATTTAAATTATGCGATTTTTTTTTTTTTGGTTTGTTCATTTCTTCTACACACATGTCACCTGTGTGTTTGATTGATCGAGATGTTTTAGTGGTCTCATTGACGCACACACACACTTTCTTAGGAAATATTATATGCACTTCTCAGCGGACCGGAAAATTTATATGACTGATCAATTAAGTGGTGACTGGCGGAATTGTTACAAATCCTTTATAATTATTATGATGTCGATCATGAACGAATACAACAAACAGGTTGCTTGAATGCATGATTTAAATGCTCGAATCAGATACATGAAATCAGTTAATCAATAAAAAGTTTCTTATCGATTAGCTGCTGATCTTGGAGATCTATTTAGAAAATGTTTTACATACGAGGGAAGGCAAAAAATGCTATTGGAAAATATGGCACTTAAAACAATTATATTTACGTAAATACAAAAATAATTAAAATTGCTACAATCAGAAAAGATGTTTTTGTTGTAATAGCTTGTACAATATACTGGGTATTGGCATAATTATTTGTCGTTCTGAATAAATAATTGAGCATTTATTGTGTAAGAATGATTATTAGCGATTTGAACTTATTGCTAAGCCCCTCCTCTACTTTCTTGGTAGTGACGTTAAACCCACACACACCCAGAGAAAAAATATGTTTAAATATGGTCCCCTACAATAAAACTATTTTTAAAGAAAAATTCAAACATATTTTGTTTAATTTAACCATATTAATGTCACCGACAACCATATTTTTGTTAAATTATTCCTTCATCAAGAAGCCACAACCATATTATGGCCACTCTGAACATGTTATGGTTAATAATAACTAAAATATGTTAAACGCTTATAATAACATGGTTAGTTTTCAACCATAGCATGTTGCTCTTTTAAATAAGGAAAATAATATTGTTTATTTAACCATAACATGATTGTGGCTTATTGATGGATGACTAATTTAACCATAATATGGTTGTCGGTGTCAATGATATGGCTACATTTAACAAAATATGTTTAAATTTTTCTTTTAAAATAGTTTTGTTGGGGGTGACCATATTTTAACATATTTTTTTTGTTGTCAAAAAATCAAACCCTTTGATTGTGTTTAGCTATGGTCCCATTAAAAAACACTTGGCACCCTACACGTACCACTATTTTTATTAAACATTTTTTGAATTTAGCATAACGTTTGCTAGGGCAAACGTCATTTAAAATTATTTGGATTTGTTCGTCAAACATTTGTCAAATGTTCAAATATGATGAAATAGAGAGACCTATTAACAGGCCAAACTTTACTCTAAAACCAGAAGAAATATCAATGGGTTAGACACCATCATCTGCAAAATCTAGATCTTTAAGGTTAGCATTCGAATTACAGGCGACCACGGGGTTTCCGAAAGATCTTTGCTTACAACGAATTTAGAAACCTACGATCCTGGAGACTCTAGATTGAAAAGTGATTAAATGCTTTTGGGTAATTTAAAATATCAGGTAACGTGTTGTTTTATTATTTTGGCTTGAGGTCTTATATAAATAGTAAATAAAATTCAAAAACTTTTAATTTTATTTATTTATTTTTATATTTTTCAAATATTTCGGTCAAAATCTCTGACCATCATCAGAGATCAGGTAACTTTAAGGAATTCTTTGCATCTAAAAACTTTAAAGTCAAGAAAACAGTGCAAATTTAAGACGCAGTGCAGACAAATGGCAAATTTGAGATGCTTAAAAATCAAGACAAATGTTTCTACACCGACATATTGGATTTGCTATAATGCCGTTTTTGGTCTATGATCGTAAGGACTTTAGGCAAATACTGGTTAATTTAAATTCAAAATGCATTACCCTGCCAAGAAAACAAAATATATCAGTTTTGATTTTTAAGGATCTTTGTTTGTTTGAATTAAAGCACCCAAGATTCTGGGGTTCACCAAAAATTATACATCAAAATTTCGCAGTTTTTTCGTTTTGAACCACTGGAAGCCAGAACTTCAATATGAATTAAAAAACTAACACCATATTTTAAAATTTAAAGTTTTGCCTTCGTCTTCATTCTTAAAACTTGATTTTTTCTTATAATAAATAAAAGTATTGGAAGCTTAGCGACCCCGAACAAGTCACAAGTCATGGTCTGTCATTGATTTGTGGTGCTACTGTAGAATATATACTTTATACAAATTTGAAATAAATAAAATATTCCAGGAGCTTTGAAATTATTGTACTTGAAAAAACTTTAGATTTTTCGATAAAATAAATAATTTTTAATTGGATTTTCTAAAGAAGAGCGTGTTTTATTTATTGCAACTAAAGATTCATACGATTACAAACCCACTCTCGGGAAACGCTTAAGCGTTTTAATTAATTAATTTACTACAGGCCTCATTTAAAGCCCGAAAACATTTTAGAATGCATTAAACCTAATCGAATTATGGTATTAGAGAAAAAAATCTGTCTGTCATTGATTCGCAAGATAAGAAGCTAAATTTCGTTAACATCGGTTTAAAACGACCATATGTATAAACTTTATAAAAATTAATTATGAAAATTAATTTAAGAAGCACTGAATTCTAAAAGAATTGTATTGAAAGTTGGTCTTACTTAGGGTTTTTAATACTAGAAATAACTCTACCGAATTTTGTAATAAAATTACGATAGGTAAATTTTACTCTTGCATTGCTTCATTGTCGTAAGAAAAACAAGTAGTTAAAGCGAAAGTGAAATAAAATGACAACAAGAAAATAAATTTAACTCTTTTTCGCTTCATTGCCGTAAGAAAAACAGGTTGCAAAATAAAATGTCAACAACTCAATACACAGCAGTCAGTATACGTATGCAGCACAAAAAGCTACTTTTTCGAAATAAGTTTAGAAAAGTGGCGTATGCGGCACAAAACAAAATTTTCCCCTTTAATAAAATACTTTCAACTTCTAAGTTCGTTCATTAACGTTCACAAAAATGTAAATTTTTCTTCAAAACATATGCCAGAAGAACTGGTGAAAATACAAAAAAAATCTATGGGGTATATTTTCAGAAAACTTCATGAAAACCTTCATTGTCGTTTTTCTCCACTACGACTTTTTGGCATATGTGCCAAACCAATAATGAGCTGACAATATATGTGCGCATTGCACAGAAAAAAATAAAAATTGATTTCAATTAAAAACTTTGTGATATTAGTTAAAATAAATAACAAATAAATATTCAAGCTCGAGGTCCTTTTTTGTATAAAATATTCTTTATTTTATTTTCGAAATAAAATGCTATAAAGCATAGTTGTGTAAAAAACTTTGGAAAAATGATTTTTTTTTATAAAGGAGACTCAACCAAAAAATGTATTCCATTAAGTTTTTCGTTATAAAAAAATTCATTATTCCAAAGAGCGTTATAACGAGGTTCCACTGTATTGTAATTAATTATTAATGACTGTATTCATAAAAATAATTTTAATTTATTAAAGGTTTACAAAACCCATTTTCAATAAACGTTTGCTAAATTTAATAATCGTTTATGAATACGGTTTGTTTTCTTACAAAAAAACCTCTTATTTTAATTTTAGCTAGGAAATCTTAATGTATCGCTCCCTAAATGACAAAAAAGAATATTCGAAAAATTGTAACAATCTTCTTACTCAGACAAGAGATAATTTTAATGAAGTTTCTGAAAAAAACTGATTAAAAAAATGTGTTGCTAGATGTGATAAAGATCCCTAAACTTAGTCTAAATAATTTTTAAAATAATATTTTAATTATCAATTTAATTTAAAAGATTTTGTTTGTCGTGCATGATTCCCATGATTAATTCTTGATAAAACAATGAAATTTATTGTTTAAGGGATAAGATATTCCTATGCGCATTTCACTGGTTGCTTAGGCCAGATTGTCAGGATACTGCATCCAAAGATTTAAGAAAAACTAAAGATATTTAACAAATAAAACTGCAAAGCGAATAAGAATTATAAGCAATAGCTTCACTTGTAGCAAAACAAAGCTTAAACAAAAACATCAACAATAAACAGTGAGTTTATCTTTTCTTATATTCCCCACTACAACTGTTTGGAATTCTTCCAACATTAATTGTAGTTCTAAGTAGGTTAAGAAAAAACAAAATGAAAACAAAAACAACTTGCTTTATTTTTTGCGAAAATGTTTCCAGTTTAGTTTTTTTTTTAGCAGTGCACTTGCCAATTTATTATCAAAGTAATTTTTTTGGGAATACAAAAATGTTTTTTTATTTTAAAGATTTTGTTTTTCGTGCTTAATTCCAAATTTTTATTCTTGAAAAAAAACACTGAAATTTGCGCATTTCACTGGTTGTTTAGGCCAGATCGCCAGGATAAAGAATAAAAATTAGGAATTAAGCACGACAAACAAAATCTTTTAAAATAATATTTTAATTTAAGACTATAATGATTTGCTTTCAATTAAGCAGATTCCTTTTTTAGATAACTCTGATTTTTGACTACATTGACATTTTATTTAATACACATACAAATTAAATGTACTCTCTTTAGATTACATGACAAAACACAT
Organism: Pollenia labialis; assembly: GCA_949318255.1. Lineage (NCBI taxonomy): Eukaryota > Metazoa > Arthropoda > Insecta > Diptera > Polleniidae > Pollenia > Pollenia labialis. Next base: position 148,370,019 of record OX439141.1, read on the forward strand.
TAAGCCATTTATATTCTACACATTTAGTGTACCATAAATTATATAAACATTTATTTATTACTTTGAAAATTATCTTTTGATTTTAGTTTTTGTGCTGATATCAGCATCAATATTTGTAGTTTATTTTTTGTTATTCCTTCTACCGCATTTCAATTTATGCCCATAAATTCGTAAGACAATTACAAACCAGCCAATCAGTGAGTGGTACGATACTTAAGCTGAGGATGGAACATCTATCGATTTGTGCTGATATCACAAGTAACATTCTCCTTTACCAAACCATAAAACTATTTAGTTCATTTCGTATTTTATAGCTAAAACGAAACAGCAATTACAAAACAGTTAAATATTTCTGTAAGCTAAAGTCTGCTATTGAATAAACTGAAATATTAAATGAAGTTGTTTTTATTGATTCATCAATTGATTTGGAAATGTATGACATTAAAATCAAAGAAACTTTTTTCGAATGTACGAGAATATTGTTGAAGGATAAAAGAGAAGGATATAAACGAAATTAAAATAACTTTTGGTAATTGGCAAGCACTTGAGAATTTTTAGTTGAATCGGTTAAAAAATAACTAAAATGCATAAATTTAAAATAATTTGTTTTACAACAAACATATAGAGAGCAGTGGTGGGCAACAATACACTACATACTATGGGATTTCCGATTTTATGAACTAAAGCCTCTAGTACTCTGTTCAAATTTTTGAAAAATGTTGAGCAACATTAAGTATTTTACACGAAAATTTTGACATGTATCAATGTAACTTATCATGCGAGTTGTACAATTAGACGTTTTTATTCCTGCAAAGTATGCGACAGTGTTTTGCGCATGTAAACAAACCCCACATGTATTTAACTAAAAATTTATTTTTTTTTAATAACAAATTTAATAAAAAGAAAGTAAATATGGATAAAAACTGTTACCGCTTGTGTTATTTTAATTTTTTATTTCTTATTTAATAATCAGTTCATACTTTTTTGCTTTTGCTTAAAATTTCACGTGAAATAAGTGCAGCTAAAATTATTTCGCAGTTGTAAAAAAATTTTGCCAAAAACATTTCGGAACTTTTTCACAAAATGAACAGAGTACAACTCTATTAACATTATTTCATAGATATTCCGCAGAAGTTTTTTTCATATCATATGCGTTTTGACAGTATTTCACGTGAAATGTTGAACAGAGTACCAGGCTAAAGTAGCAAAAGATTCGTTTGAAGCAAAAAAAAAAAACATTAAACAACTAACGTATGTTAATGTTTTTGTAATTTTAATTAATAATATAGCAAGGCAAATTCAAACCAGGCTTACTACATAGACAACCGCTGCTATTTAACCATGTGTGAAAATGGTATACCGTTCTTTTAGTTCTGGAGATTCTTTTATAAATTCTATAATTTTCACTTAGAATTATGAAATTTAAAAAATTTTTCAATTATTATAGTTTATGGACACAAAGAGTCTAACTTGGAAAGAAGTTCTTATTTACATAGACTTCGCCCTTGATCAAATTGTCTGAAAGATTGCAAATTGTGCTTTGCGCACAAGGTTAACATGGACAGTCAACTAGCCAGATGGACTTCGTTATATCACTTTAAAAAGTGATTCTGAGTCGATATACTAAAATATTGGTCCAGATTTCTATTTTTAAAGTTGCTCCTTTTTTTCTCAGAATTTCCCTTTTTTGTGACACTTTTTTTTTTTTGAAAATCCCCTTTTTGAAAATTTTTAACGGTAACGCTGGTGCCAACAAAATCCTCAAGTTTTTAATCTGAAATTTTTTTCCAAAAAGCTTGCAAATGTTCTTAACATTATAATATTAGATTGGTAGTGGTGGATTGATGTAACCTTGGTTGCGTGAGCAATAATTGGCAAATCGGAACTATGTATTTAAACTAGCCTTGACCGGTGCGCTTCATTTAAGTAAAATTAGTTAATTTAACACTCTTGTGTAATGGGTGTATAGGTACTACTGTTATCCTTCTCCACTTTTTTAATTGAGTTTGTCAGATCGCCAAACCGGATGTCAGAAAACGCCAAACGTCAATTTTGTTAAGTTTTTGTAAATTTTTTTTTTTTTTAATTTTATGTTGCGTACAAAAACAGCTAGTATGATATTTCAGTCAAAAATCGCCAAACACAGAGAAAAAAGTCGGGAAAAGTAAATTTTGTTTTGTTTGATCGTTACACCCAGTCTCCACATAATATGAAATGCAGTTAAAACATAAACTTAAGACTTGCTGTTAAAATGATTATATGTTTATGGTGGCGTACACATAGTGAAGTTAGAGTTAAAACTTTTCATTATTTTCAGTTCGTTGACGCGTCAAGTGTTTGTAGAAAATAATTTAAGTTATTTTATACTTAAATGTTTGTTTGTATTATATTTTTCACAAAAAGCAAAGTTTATTGTGTCTAGTTTACAAGCCTTTTAACAAATTAAATAAAGATGTCGAAAAACAACTAAAAAATAGCGTACTGTCAAACTTAAACGTCAATTTATGTTATAAAAGAACTTTCAAACCTTTAACTTGAGCAGTCTCCACTTAACACTAATTTGCAGTTAGTGTTAAAGTTAGTCATTTTATGTTAGGTGGAGACCCCGGGTAAACTTCAGCCTCACCGATTTAATTGCTGGTGTTATGACCTGTATTCATACTATTAGAATTAAATAGTGACTAAATATAAAATTCACTTCAAATGATATCAAAACAATGAAAAAAGTTGCCAATTTTTTTTAAATTAGTAATGATAATAAAAAATGACAAGTTGTTAAAAAAAATCGCTGAAACAATCAGGGCTGCCAGACTTGAGCATTTATCCCCAAAGTTGGGGATTTCATGCGAGTTTTTGGGGATTTAAAACAAATACGGGATTTTTTTTGGGGATTTTACACATTTTTTATATATTTTCCCTTTTTTATAATTTACGCTTATTTTTCTCTAAAATATGAAAAATAAGAAGCAAAACCTTAAGCTCAAGTACTAATAAGGAATAATATTATTTTTAAAAAAAAGTCGAAGAAATTAGAATAAAAGTATTAACAAAACCTTTATCTTATTCTTATCAACAACTAATACGGTGTAAAGGTTAATGCTATGTTCACACTTGAGTTTTTAAACGCGTTTAAGCAAAATGTTGACTAAGTTAATCAAAGCCGTTCCCATTACATTTGAGATGATTAAGATGACAGATGATTAAGAAAAAAACAAAACAGACAAATTTATATTTCTTTAAAGTATTAAAAATTGATAAGAAAATACTTTTATAAAGTTATCAAAAGATTATTTTAAAATATAAAATGATGAAATTGTGAAAATTTATGAATTATTTAAGAGAAAAAATAAAAACATTTAGCAGCAATCGTGGCCGGTTGTACAGTTCATGTTGGCCGATTCTACATTATACTTAGTTTGAGGTATGTTCAGTGGATTCTATGTGATGAATGAAGTGATTTAGTTGTAAACATATTCAATTTGAAGTGATTAACAAATCACTTCAATGTATGGGAATTCATCTCGATTAGAGCTTAATCACATTAAAATCTTAAACGCGTTTAAGAACCCAAGTGTGAACATAGTATAAGATTACCATTTTTGTTAAGTGTGTAAAAGGTACTAATAAACTTATGTTATTATTCTTGAGTGAGTGGTTTAAAAAAGAAGAATTTAAAAAAATATTCTAATTCCGTTGACAACATATTTGTTTAAGACAATTTTCAAGCAAATATGTCTTCCCCAAAAATAACTAAATATGAGAGACAATATAATAAAGTTTGGGAAAAAGAATGCTGGGCTATTGGAAAGTGCTTATAATGCATCGAAATATTAAATAAATAACGGATACATGTATTTTTTTTTCTTTTGTTGATTTTAAGGACGGCTAAGACCGATTGAACGAGCTCCAAATTCTTATAAGTTGGCTCATTCCACTGGATTGCTCACTAGAATCGCATAAAAAGGATTTAAAGAACATTCCAAAACCAGTCACTACAAACAAAATAAAATAATTTTTTTTACTAAAATTTTTTTTTACTTTAAAAAAAAAATTAAAAATTTGGTCAGAAAAAAACAAAAAAAAATTTTAACTTTTTAATGATTTACTTTTTCATTTGGATATTTTATTTTTTAATTTTTTGGGGACAGTGGATAAAGTTCCTGGCAGCCCTGAAAATAATATAAATGGTAAACATAGCCAAACAAATCGTCAGTTATATCAGAAATCACCAGTAGCCAAATGGAAATGCCCACCGCCAAACACGTTTAAAGGTCGCCACGTTTGGCGAAAAATCGCCACGTCTAACAGCCCTGGCTATTTGTACGAAATTTAAAAACTTTTCCTTTAAATTGTTTTTGTATAGGAGGAGTCATGCCATGCCTACTTCTCTAATTGAGGCTACTTTTTGAAGATTCTAAATTTAATGCACATATGATATTTAATAATACAGATTTAAATATCTTTTGTGCATTAAATTTGGAATATTTAGCTGCTGCCGTTCTTTAGCCTTTGTATGGGAGGTGCAACGCCCACTTATCTTCTCCCACCCACTTTCTGATAAATGTTGGTAAAAAGCTATCTGTACCAAATTTGGAAATTTTGGCTCTTGCCGTTCTCCAGGTATACAGAAAGATATTTTATCTTTGTATGGGAGGTCACACCCACTTATGCAATCCCGCCCATTTTTATAAAGGTTGTGTATTGATAGCCGAGCTATGTGGGCCAAATTTGTTACAGTTTTCTCCTACCGCTATCCTGATACAAATAAAGAAATCTATTTTGTGACACGCCCACTTTTTGATCGCAGAAATGTAAAATTTTGTAAAGACATGTAGTTTAATTGCATTCATAATAGAGTATCAAAAACTCGATTTTTAATTTTTGTTAGTTACTCCTGTTTGAATTTCAGCTAACGATATATAGATAGAGAACTTAAAGATGAATTATATTTAAATACGAAGACAAAAATTTGCCAAAATTGTTTTAACCCTTCGTCTTACTCATGAGTCTGGCCAGACCTTTTTCGATTTTAAATGTTATTTTAGTATATTTAAAACACAGGTAGGGACTTGAAATTTCAGGTACCCATCTAAAATTTAGTTTACTATAAAAATTTAAAAAATATAACCTGGAAAGAATATATATGGAAACTTATTCGAATATTTTACTGCACACATGACATTCGTAGCACATGTGGTCTGGCCAGACCCATATATATTTTGTATAGAAGATGGCGTATTTTTAACTTTCTTTCTTGCTTTTTTTAATTATTTTTTTTGTTAAATTATCTATTATTTATTTATTTTTATTAAACACACAAACTATTAGCTCCATCTAGTTCTCAATTTAACCCTCCCTATTTCAACTGTTTTTTAATTTCACATTCGTAACGCATGAGTCTAGCCAAACCCAACAATCTTTTGAATAAATAAAACCATTTTTTTTAACTAAATGTCATATTATACACATTTAAATTTTAAACAAAATATGAATTTAAATTATTAATGTGTATAATATAACATTTAGTTAAACAAAATTGGATTTATTTATTCAAAAGTTTGTTGGGTCTGGCTAGACTCATGCGTTACGAATGTGAAAATAAAAACATGTGTAAGTCGGAGGGTTAATCTTAATGTTATCCACTTCCTTGGAAATTCTTAATATGCATTTCACCGAATATCGATTATAACGCTGATTGTCCTTGACTTGGAATTTTTCTTTTTACAATTCATTTTAGATTAAATTAACTATCATATTGCAGACAGTCATTATAAATCACGAAAGAGTACAAAACAAATTTCATTTATCTGCAACTACAAAAATTGTCATTAACAGTATATTTTATTATGAATTCGAAAAATAATTTCAAATTAGAAACAAGCAATTGATAGGCTTCTGTATTTATGTGCTTTTTATCGAATAAAAATAGAAATTAGTACATGTTGGAGTAAATAACGTTTACTGCTACTTTTTGCAGATATCAGCTCTAACAGCCAACAACACCCAATATAATTATGAATTTTCATGTGACACTATCTCAAGGATCCAATCATACATCTCAAGAACATATTTTTGTTCTGGGAGAACAAAACGAATATACGACAACTACAATCAGCATCAGAAGCCAGCCAGTCAACAATACAGACAGTGGCAGTAACTACAAGACTCGACAAGGAGATAATGACTATCAGACACAACAGCCGCAGCCACAGCAGCAGTAGCAGCAGTTTCAGAAACAATATTTAAAGCATTGCTGCTGATGGAGTGCTGCTCTTGTTGCTTTGCCATCTTTATTATTTTAATGTTCTTAATTAAATGAAATCGAAATCACAACAGATACCATCCGTTTTGATGTATTTTTGAGTCTATTTATTTGATATTTGATAAGGTTCTTCTTCGTCTTCGTTTTCGTCTTCTCTACTTTGCTCTATGATTTATTTGTCATAATTTCATTTCAGTACAAAATGTTGTGAAACGCAAGATAGACCAATCGATAAGAAGTTTTGTATATTTTATATGTTGATTTCACTTCTTAGGAATGAAGAGATTATTTTTCTGTTATTGGAGTGAAGACAACAACGCAATTTTGTTTGGAAGAGATAGTAACACACTTAGATTTGTTTTAAAGATTTTAAAATTGAACTTTAACCAGATTCGTTTTTGGCAGAAATATTGTTGATAATATTTTTTTTTTCTTTTTTGGTTGTATAATTCTAGAATTTTTTTTATTTGGAAATCAAATTTAAGTTTGCCATAAAATCTTGGCAATGGAAAAGTGTAAATCAGTGATCTTAAAAACGCCATTATTTTGATAGCAGTGGTGGGCAAAACACATACTAAGAATTTTAAGTTTGTATGTTGTAAACGGCAGAAACTTTATAAAATTTCTTTTGTAAAAATAACAACAAAACAGCGTCAGAATGAGAACAAGTTGGTGATTTTGTAATTTTTGTAAGAAACAAAATAAACAGAGAAAGTGAGAGAGAGAGGTAATTTAACATTGGTTGGGTGTCAAGGCGAATTGAGTAGGGTCAACTCTACAACGACACTGCTTCTGTGGTCGGGTTGTCAAAAATATTGCTAGTAAAAAAATAGGTTTGTTTACATAAAAAACTAGTTTGTATACAAACTTTGACAAGTTGACCACAGAAAAAAAACACCATATGTTGACTTGACCCCACCTTCTAGTCAATTCGCCTTGGTTGGGTGTCGATGTCGCTCAAGCAGAATTTTGTTTCGCACCTGCCCAGCGGGAAAACTCAGCAGACCTTCTCACTTCAGGCCTTTTTAAAGGCTTGCTTAAACATTGTTTTGGTCCAATTTCTATTCTTATTGAACAGCCCAGGAATGCCTCATTGAAGGCCTCGGCAACGAGAAGGGAGTAGAGAAGAAGTAACATTTGTTGTTTGGTTTATTTTTGCACAAGCAAAAGCAAAATAATTATTTTTTTTTGAATGATATTATGCCCCTGCAAAAGAAGCGAGAGCGGACGGCCTACTCCGCAATGACAACGTGTGTAAAAAAGATATGAGTATGGAATGGAGCGAGCAGGCCTTGTTTATCCAAAAGAAGGAGTACGAATGCCTTCTAGAAGGCCTCTGTACTTCTTCTCTACTCCCTTCTCATAGAAGCGAGTGTGGAAGGTGTATTCTATATTTTATACCAAAGTGCCGAGGCCTTCAATGAGGCATTCTTTGGATGCCTTCTGGAAGGCCTCTGTAATCCTTCTTTTTCCCGCTGGTTACTTGTGCGGAGAAACTCATCTCTCCTTACTGGTTTAGAGCCAAACCATTATGTGCTTAAGTTGACTTAGCAAATGTACGAATACATGTTAATCATATGAGGCAAACCATGTTGAACTTAAGGAAACTTTTTGTTAAATTTTATGAAACTGTCATTTGCTTAAGCAAAGTGCAAATCTGATCCCACATTCCGTACGGAATCAAATGTTTGTTGATTTTATTTTTGTTTTTTTAAATAACTACATTTGAGAGACTTTTTGTTGATTTTTGACAATATAGTAAGCAAGGCTATGCATATTATGGTTGGGCCCATGATACAAATACACAAGGTAGTTCCACTTCTCTCTCAGAAATTATTTTTTGAATTTTATTGGAATTATTTGAAGTTTTTATTTGTATCAAGCTTCAAATAATTCCGATAAACTTCAAAAAATAATTTCTGAGAGAGAAGTGGAACTACCTTGTGTATTTGTATCATGGTTGGGCCTTTAGAATCTTAGATGACATGCTTGTCATCTTTTAATTTGAGTACCAAATCGTAAATGTAACACCTTTGAGTGTATTAAAATTTAATTCAAAAGATTGCTCTCTCTTTATTAAAGGATTATTTAGCTCTTCAATGTTTGTCCGAATGTAATAGAACTTCACTACTACAAACCATAAGTCAGTTCGATCTAAAGGAGATACTAAATATTTAACGGGATTCCACTGACTGGTTAGACATGGCTTGAAATTATTCAACAACAACGTCAAAGTTTTGTTTAAAGCGCTACATAAATTGGTTGCCTTAACCAAACAATATTTCAGCTTTTTATTAATATAGTTGTGGCTTCTTTATGGAGGTCTAATTAGACCAAAATATGATTGCCGGCGACTATAATATAGTTTCTGCTTAACCAATAAAAACTTTATAAACATGCTTCTAATACCGTGTTCAGATATACCTTTTTTATTGAGACAATATATTCGGTTTATTGACATAATTATCTTTCTGTTCACACATACACAATAAAGCTAACTCAATTAGCAATTCGCAATTAACTTAAGCATAATGTAAACAACTTTTGACATCTTTAAAGAAAAACTAATATAAACATCTGGACTTTGTGAAGACCTAATGAATGGACGTTAGTTTTTGTTGGTTTTTTGTTGTCAAAAATGTCAAAAAACTTTGTTTAGTGAGTTGTGTTTTATTCACTTTCGGGAGTAGGGTTTATATGGGGCCTAGGGTAAATCGTGGACGGATCTTCACAGAATTTTACAGCGTGATTTCCAGTCGAATAAAACGAATTTTTGCAAAAACTAATATCATTCCGTGCATTGTTCCACCATTTATGTTAGTTTTGGTAACAAAATTATCAATTTTTTAAGGTGGTGGTTTCATATTTTGATTCATACCTCTGATCCTACAGAACCGATTTTGCTAGATTTCAATCCTAAACTGCTTAGGATAAGATAACTACAAGCAATTTCATAATATTTCTGTTGAGTTTTTCGAAAGTGAGCGCGTTTTCAACAGACGGACATACATACAGAAGGACATGGCTAAATCGACTTAGAATTACTTAAGGAGCCAGATTAAATGATGAATAATAAAAGGTTTCACACGGAATGACAAACTTAGTATACCCTTTTCATAACTAATTGTGGTGGAGGGTATAAAAATGGTATGAACATTGCAATATACAGTCCAAATTGTTCGAGCTCGAAAATAATTTCTCTCGAATCGAAAAGCGCGTTAACTGCTACATTTCAGCTTGAGAGGTCAGGGATCCTATACACTCACAATATTCTGTACGTAAAATTATCTGAAATTGTAATATAAAATAACGGAAAATTCAGTTAAAAACCGGTCCACTTATTTTTCATTTATTTTTAACGAAAAGTTCATTTAAATTTTGCTGTCAAATATTCAACCCCATGTTTCGTAAAAACAAATGAATTTTCAGTTGTTTTATATAAATTCACTATCAAAAAAAAAATGTATTACATATTCCGTAAAAACAAAGAAATATTCAATTATTTTATGTAATTTAACTACCAATAAATAAATTTTTACTTATCTATAAAAAACGATTTGCTTGTTTTACAACTGCAACTGAAAATCCGTATTAATATGCAGTTAGTTTTTTGAATAACTGTTAGAATCAGTTAAAAATAAATTTGCTTGGAATTTTAAATGAATGACTGAAATTCCGTTCTTAAATAAACTACAGTCCGTTACTGTAATAATATTGTGAGTGTAGATCCAAAGGAGATTCTGAAAATTTTACAGAGAAGCAACTGTCACATGAGTTGTTTGGTAAGTATCGAAATAGTTTAGTTCAGAGCGTTTCAGAAAGCTTTGAAAGTCGCTAAAGGCGTTGCCACCCTATTTTAACCTGCCAAAACAGGTACTAGATCTCTTCATTTTTCTCTTAAAATATCTTCGGTTTAACTTCTTAACAACGAAATTTCAAACTTCATTTCCCAAACTAAAAAAAAAAACAGAATTCAATATTTAACCCAAAACCCTCTTTTTATTTACATATCTGTAAATCAAACAAGTAATTAAAATTAAAGTTTTTTTGCTTCTTCTTAAACAAAATCATTTAAATTCTACAAGTGATAATTCAAAAAATAATCTTTCAGACACCAAAAAAAAAACTAATAAAAATCTGAAAAATTTAAAACTTGTTCCTATTTTTTTTTTTCTGTAGTACGTATGAACGTCGTATTAGTGGTTTGTGGCGATTAGTTTGACATTAATAAGATTTTGTACAACATTTTAAAACATTTTGTTTTTTCAGCGATTTTGCTTTTTTTCAAGTTAACGTTGCTGTTCGTATGTTGTTGCTGTTGCTTTTTTGTGGCAGAGTTAACGCAATAATATTTATGGTGTTTTTGTTAGTGGCGCTTGTTTGGTTGCCATGTAAATTATACTTTAAACACTTTGCTCATACACAAACAAACAATCTTACAGATACTTCTAAATACATATTTACGTATTTGTGTGTGAGTATTTGTGTGCTTTCCCTTAGTAATACACTCCTGCTGCAGTTGAATGAATGCTGCTTGGAGGCTGATGCATCAACACTACTGATAATAATGCATACCAAGCATCTTCATCGTCGTCTGTGATTCTTGTTTTTTTTTAATACATTTCGCTGGTGGTTTTTTCTTTTTTTCTCTTTAAGTTTTAAGCTGAGATGGATAATTTATATAAAGAGCCAGTCATTAGGGATTAAGAAAGATCTCTTAGATATCCGAATTTGAATTTTCGGGAAATTTCTTTAAGATGCCATGGCAAAAGGAACAGCGGAACCTCGGAAAAATCCCTAATTCTTCGCAGAAATTATATGCATCTTAAAGTAGAACTATCCCATTGAGTTGAGCTTTGAAATCAAGAAAACGAGAAAGGACATCTTCTTAACAGAAAAGTTTGATTAGGGCTAAACATGGGTCCAGGTAAAGTTTTTATGAAAGTTTTATGAAATAAATATGCGACCCTCTTATTGGAAAAGTTCTCAATTCCAATCCTTAACTAAGTAAAGAGAAAGCTTCATTAGGCGAACACCGACTGCCGGCGCAACTTTAGCCGGTGTCCGAAAATGTTCATATACGGGCTCTTTTAAGAGGTTTCTTCGAAAAGCGGGACTTAGAAAATCTTAGAAATCCGGATATGGAAGCTGTCCGGCTAGAGAAACTGCCCGCTGGAAGAGCTTTCATTGTGGTTAAAAAATTAATGGATAAAAGCTCTTTCAATCAGTATTAAATTACCATGAATTTTTAAAGGTGGTTTTATATCTGAAAAAACTAAATACAAACTAAAAATGGATTTGTCTGTTGGAGGTTTGTTAATATTACTTTAATGCAAATACTATTTCATTAAGAAAATTTAAAAATATGTACTTTAAAATGCCGAATAGATCTTTAGAAGATTTTGAAACTAAACCGTAATAAAACGGCTTTGAAATAATCCGAAAATTAGAGTTATTTAAGTAAAAATAAAATTGAATCAATCTTAAAATGCATTTGATTAAAGTATTATAAAGTTCATTCAATCCCGTATTCGTACTTAAAATGCACCAAAAGTGAAATTAGAAGGAGAATTTTATTATGATTCGCCTACTTCCCCGTTTTACACCTTACAAAATTTGAATTATAAGACACCAATATCATTCTCGGCATTGTTTTTTTTTTTACTTTAAAAACTTAATGTGCATATGCGAGAGTTCTTAATTTTACTTTTTAAACATGAAAATAATTGGGGTATTCACAAGGTGTGCTATCATGTTATATTGTCATTATGTTCTAACATTTTACAATGGTTTAAAAATATTGTTATTGTTTTGTAAGCAAAAAGTGTTTTAAATTAATAGAACTTTGCTTGCTAAACATGTTTATTGTGCTGTCGCAATTAATCAGAAGAGACCTGCGCTTAATGGCTGGGCCGAGACGCATTAGTTTTTGTAGCCATCGCCGTTGATGGTATAGTTTTATCCGGCTAACATCCGAATTTAACCTGCCCAAATGTGTTTTCTCGCTCACTTTGCAATTTTACAGTCAGAGTGGCACTACTAACGAAAAATTTACTTTTTTTTATTTGGTTTAAGAATTTTGTACTTATTTTAAGAAATTCCGGGATTCATTTTCAAAAGTTATCCCATTAAGGATTGTTTTAATTACGTTTTAGTGTTATTCGTACTTGAATTTTTGAATACGACTCGTACTTAAAGTAAGTATGTACAAGAAACTTAATTTATTCCGAGTGTTTTTCTTTCTGTGCAATATCTGAAACAAATCCCAAACATTATGAACTATTCAGCTTGATTTTATAAAGCATAAATGGAATGCAATGAGTTAGGAACATCTTGTAAAGATGTTTATTTTGAGGCCAATGATATTCTTATGGAAATATGTCAACATTGAATTGGTATATGGTGACAAGTGGAAAAATGGGTTATACAGTACATTTCGCTTATATTCACATTATTTAATGTGATTGTAAGTGAACCGAATTCGAATATAATCAATTTATGTAAATATAGAACATAAAAAATTCGTTTTTATTACACTGATTTAAGGTTTTGCAACAGAGTAACAGAGAATACTGTATACGAAATATTTAAAATAATAATAAGATATTTCCTCCCTGATACAAGAGACTAATTCGTTGTTCAAGTGGAGAGTTGATGGCAAACATTAAACGATTTAATTCTTAGTTCTTTATACAGCGTTTAAAAAACTGCAGTCAAAGTAGAAAAACTGCCATATCTTCCACTTCTTCATTTGTCATTGGATAAAAAAAAACTGTTGATTTTACTTCTGTTGATTCTACCAACTCAAAAAGCGAAAAGTTGTGCAAAAATTTTCGTTTTTCCAACAGTTTTTCTTTTCGACTGCAGTTTTTTAAACCGTGCTTTTACATGGTGTGTTCTTTGAAAGCTAAAACGGTTACTAATGTTTTACTTTTGCTTTTGCTAGCAGCTGAGTGATGGAAAATATATCAAATGCGCTAAAATCGCTCAATGGTCTATAGCGTAAATACTCTCTATTAATTTAACTTATTGTCAGTTTTTGAAAATGAACATTAAATATATCGCTCTGAAGTGTTTGGTTCGGTAGATTTGTGGAAAACACAAACGCTTATAGTTTTTGTGTAGTAAGCCATCAAAAAAATAACGTTTCCCTCTTTGTCATCAACAAAAAGATGAGAACATTTATTTCCTTTGTTTTATTTTAAACCACAAACTTTATTGTGTTCGGTTCAGCTCATTAGTGTTCGTTCGTTTCAGTTGTGCTTAGCGCTCTTTTGGCTGGTTTAAAAAAAAACAAACATATTTTACAAAAACAAAATACATACACAAAAAAAAAAGCAAAAATCCAGCAAAAAAAAATTCTACACAAACAAGATATTCGTGCTGTGGTCGTTGCTAAAATTTGTTGTTTGTTCATTTCTTCATCAATGTAAAAAAAGTTAAATTTTAGAACATTAAAATATAATGTTTGTCTACAGTACCACTCAATTGTTATGTTTTTTTAAACGAAGAACAGAACACTATATAATGTTCGGCTCTTTCTTGAAAATAGTTACTAACGATAATAAGGGTTGTGTTCCTCTAGACAAACACTAAAAAAATAGATAGCCGAACGCTAAGTAATATTCAGTTTATTTTCGAACACTGCTAAAAGCGGCAGAAAATAAATATAAAATGGAAAATATTGCTAAAGTGACTGAAAACGGGACTATAAACGAAAAGTACTGTAAATTTAAGAAAACTCCTATTAAAAGTAAAGAAAAAAAAAGATTTTAATACAAATGCTGTTTTAATTAAATAATTATAACTACCCAAGTAACCATCTCTGATTAAAAATATTAAAAAAGTTATTGGTGTTGTTATTTCAAATGCCCTCTGCCTGTAATAATGGTTTTGGAGTAGTCAGTCGTTTCTCAACTGATAAGAGAGAGCGATGATGATGAGGAAACAAAAAAATAAACAGAAAAAGAAGAACTTCATCCTAAAAAACGCAGTATAAGTTCCATTATAGCGGAGTTTAGAGTACGTCTACATATACATATCAGTAGTATGAAGATAATTGTCTGTTTGGGGTGTATATGGTAAGTAATAACTGAGTATATGTGTGTAACAAGTATAAGTGTGTATTAGTGAGACTGCAATCCATTGCATTGGCGACATTCGATTACTTTTGTTGATTTCAGTTGTTTCACTTAATTTTTTTTTCTTACAATACTTTTTTGTTTAATTTTATTCCTGAATATGGAGAGGGAGCTTCTTCTACCCATTGATATCTTTGTATCATAATGGAAAACGAGACTGTAAGGCTGGCATTTAGATAAGCGGGTAATTTTTCTGTTTCTGTTCTCTCTGCTAGTGTGTGTGTGTGCTTTTTTTTTTTTGTTCTTTATGTTCTTTTCTTGTATATGGATTGGCTTTAAAAAGCCATCACCATCATTGTCAACATCATCAGTAGAATCATTATCAACGGTATGTTGATGTTATTTACAGAGTGGGGGTTATTGAGTGTAAGGATTATGGTTTTTTCATTCAATGCATTTTTGTTTTTTGCCATGGCTTAAATGTAGCTAACGAATGATTTTTGCATAAAAGTTACATATTTTTTCCAAAGCAATGATAACGTTAAGGCAACTAAGTTTGTTAAACTTTTTTTATTATTTTTTTTTTATTTGGGAATTATTTAGTTTAGAGTAATTTATGATGAAGTTAAGGTGGTTGTGAAAAAATGGGAGTTTTATAAAGGATTAATTACTTTAGCGGATTTAAATAATAATATGAAATTTGTGAATTTTTCTTATTTTCCCTTCCTAACTAGAAAGTTTTCGGGTTTTTTTCTCTTGTAATTTTCCTAAACATTCTGTAGATAACTATTTCTAAATTACCAAGTATACCTAAAATTACAACTACCTGCCTCTCTGCTTTGGAATGTGCTTGATGTCACGCGTTGATAAAATTTTAGAGTAACAATAAAAAAATATCTCACAATATTTATGGAAACAAAAATACGGGCTTAATTTTGTTTATAATTTGTTTTTTTTAGCTAACCACTCTCGTCTAAATTGTGTTATCTCTAAAAATTACTATAATTTAGTAAAAGAAAAAAAAACAAATACCAACACATCCCACATCAAAAACGACCTGCTTTCTAACAAAAATTTATAAAAAAAAAATTGGAAAAAAATCCAAACTAAATAAATAAAAAACAAATCGGTCATGTTTTTTCTTTACTTTCAAATTAAACCGCAATCAACCGCTTGAACAGTGTAACAAACAAGCACAAAATTCTTATCAATCGTTTAAAATCAAACACGAAACTAATAAATAAATAAATTAATACAACAACAATTAAATTAAATGAAAATTTCGTTTATTATTTAATAAAATAAAAAAAAAACAACAATTTACTTTTTAAAATTTTTAAGCGAATTCCAGATTAAGAAATCACTGAAAGCTGAAAACGTTCTTGCATTCATATTGACAAACAAACAATATGAATAATTGTTTAATTGTTGCTAGAAATAATTTGTTTATATTTTTTATAACATATTAATACCTGTATTAAAATCCAATTAGTTGTTTTTAATATTTTAAAAAAAAAAACAGGCAAGAGTGCTATATTCAGCTTTGGCGAACTTTATATACCCTCCACTCAAATTCAGAGATTGCATTTGCAAGGGAGGCCAGGTAAAATAATAAACTGATTTGGCTTAATTTTTACACTTATGTGCAGCTTTAACAATACAAGTTATAGAATGTTTAGTAAAATTTATATGAAAAGCACTCAGTTGTTATGCCCTCATTCACCACTAGTGGTGGAGGGTATAAAAATGAACCCAAGATCCACGACATTACAGCAATAATTACTTTCTTAATCGGTTATTACAGAACATTGGTTCCTGCAGCCGAACTTAGAATAGACTTCCAAGCGATCCGATCTTCTGCGCTTTTTCACCAATTTGTGGCAGCAAGTTTCGAGATGTCTGCCTCCACCTAAACTTTCCTCCGGAGTTTTGGTCTTCCCCTTCCGCGAGAACCGTCACTACACACAAATATTTTATTCCATTATTCAATAAGTAATGCTGTTTTAAGCAATTTATTTAATTGTTCCAATTAATTTGCCTTAATTGAAAATAAAAATTGTAATGTTTGTGTGTATATTTGCAAATATGAAAACATACACACAAACTTTAAAATATTTTAAAGTTTCAAACAATGTTTTAATTGTTTCAACTAAGTTTAAGTTTTATATAACCTCTATTCACAGAAAAAAAAATCTTCACCAATTAAAGCATTAATCAAAAATAAAATAAAATTTAATTAAAAATATAGTCATATGAATTAAACGTTTAATCAAGAGAATTTGAGTATTTTGTTTACAGGTGCAAATTAAAAGTAACAGTTAAACGTTTAATTCAATTTTATAAATTTTTTAATTAAAACTAAAATTAAAATTAATATTTTTAATTAAAATTAATATTTTTGATTAATGCTTTAATTGGTGAAAAAATTTTTTCTGTGTTGCTGGTGGTCACACTTCCATAAATCTATTGATTGAAACTCATCAGCAAGAAAAGCTCGAACTTACAAATGTTGTAATTGATACGATTTATTTGTTTGCAGGTGGAAAATCATAGTACATGTTTCTAGCTAAAATTTTAATTGAAGTTGGGCTTTCATTTTTTTCTGTGTAGGTGTTCGTATTCAAATGTCCTTTTAGCTAGAGCGCCTTCGTTCATTTTCACAACATAACCTCGCCGTCGAAATCGCTGCATTTCAATACGCTTAACTACGTCGATTTCGGCATATAGCTCGTGGTGCATAATACACCGATATTCTTCGTCAATGTTTTTCTAGATTTTACGAAGAATTTTTCTCTCGAATACTCCATGTAACAGCACGTCTTAAAGAGTGTGATTTTTGTCTGTCGAGAGGTTTCTTTGTTCTTAAATTGCTCCCTAAGTCAGTAGTACCATCTATTACGCAGGATTTCTCTTCGTTGTATATCGAAACTGATGTTGCTTGTTTGGTTCATGGTGGTGCCGAAGTAAACAAAATGACTGACTATCTAAGGCCGAGTTTTTGAGATGTGGATTAAGTTTAAACTTAGTTTAGCTTAGTCTTAAACAATGATTTTTCCGTCGAAATGTAATTTTTTTGTAATTATTTCATTAAAGACCAACATTTTAAGCAAAACTTAGCTGTTCCGTCAAAATTTTGTATATAAACTTGGTAATGGCGGCACAAATCTGTTTTCAGATTAACTAAACCTTGTTTAACTGAGATCTTAAAAACCCAGCCTTAAAGTTTGACTTCTACTGTTCGCCCAAGTCCACTGAATGTCTTGGTTTTATCTCCGTTTACGGCCAGACCCTAGATCCCTTTTCGACTTTCTCAAAGGTTGCAGTTACTGCTCGCACTGTTCGTTCTATGATGTCAATATCGTCGGCATAAGCTAGCAGCATGTGTTTCTTTTACAACAACAACATAGCACAGTAACTCACTGTTGATGTAAAAAACAAATGAAATTAAACAATTTTCGGGAAATTTTGCACTTTTGCGGCTACCTAAGCGCTACCGAAACGGCATTAGGAATCATTCCTAGGAAGTTCATATGTTCTAGACAGTTGTTAACTGATATCTTAGGTAGATTTTTGTAGTTGGATGTTTCCTTGAATTTTGAACGGTTTGCTTCCTATGGACCTGAACAGGGGGAAAAGGTATAAAAAAAATCGATTTTTTTCAAGTTTTTTACGATTTAAATGATTTTGTTATTCATGCTTAATTCCCAATTTTTATTATTTGATAAAAACACTGAAATTTATTGTTGATGGGATAAGCTATTCCTATGCGCATTTCACTGGTTGCTTAGGCCAGATCATCAGGAAACTTTATCCATAAAGATTTTAGAAAAACTAAAGATATTAAACCAAATAAAACTGTTAAGCGTATAAGAATTACAGCAACAGTTCTTCTTGTAACAATATCAAAGCTTAAACGATTTTGATCTTGAAGATGAAGTTTTTTTGAAATTCCGAACGGTTTGCAAGATATGTGCCTGAAAGGTTTATCTAGCCCGTAAGCCCTTCTACACTGTTCAAAGCCATGACTGTTAGCAAAAAATACATAAATAATATTAAGGCATGAATCCGCGGGTTAGTTATTTGTTATCGTGCGATCTTCTCTTTTAAGCCAGAATCTAATTATTCTAATTTTTTTTTTAATTTCAAGATCGCACTAGAATTTTGAAATCTTTTAGAAATATTTTTCAATAAACGATTACCTCAATAAATGTGTTGTCACAAATCAAGTGACAAACATCAAGTCATTTTAGCAGACACTCTACATGGGCACAATAAATGTATCACCACTTAAAACGTCTTATGCATTTTTTTTGTAACAGATTAAAATCATTCACAAGCACACCAGTCAAATGTATGTTGCATTTAAATATTATACTGGTCAACGAGAGCAACCATCCAAAGGACCGAAAATGACAGACTGCTCTTCTTAAAGTTACAGCAAACCAATCGAATTTACTCACTACACATGTTGAGTTAAAGAGTGGCCAAATGTATGTGCTGATGAAAAACAGTGGACGCGAGTGACAAAGATGATGATCATTGATCTTGTTTTTTATGCTAAAACAAAAACCCATGGTCAAGCCAATCTTCTTTTTTTTATTGTGGTTGTTAAGGGTCCTTCGTGTCTTTAATTCATTATCACATCTAAAAAAGTGAATAAATACATTTTACAACAACAAAACAGCACTTAACTATTGAAAACAAAGTTTCCAATAAATTTATACGTTGGCTTAATTAAGTAAAGAGTGACTGACTGACTGCCTGCCTGCTTGGCTGAGTGAATGAGTGCAGTCACCAGATCTTATACAAAGGATCTTTATATGTTTTTTTCTTGTTTGCTTTTCGTTGTAGTTGTTTTTTTTTAATTTTAAAAATAATTTTTTTATTTTTTCCGTTCGTTTGTAAAGTGTTTTCATTCTTCTTAAGCTTTTAT
The DNA here is from genome assembly GCA_949318255.1 of Pollenia labialis. Taxonomy (NCBI): domain Eukaryota; kingdom Metazoa; phylum Arthropoda; class Insecta; order Diptera; family Polleniidae; genus Pollenia; species Pollenia labialis. Next base: position 148,389,295 of record OX439141.1, read on the forward strand.
CAATCTTTATTTCGACCTTATCGCTGTTTAAAACAGAAAAAAAGTTCATGAGGTCCTATTATCTATTCCAAGCGATCTTTCCCGGTCTTTCTCTCTCTATTTCTTGCTGTCTCGCTTCCTCTCTTTGGGTTTTGTATTAAATTAATCAGAAGATCAGACTAAGAAGGAAAATAATAATGACTTCAGCAGTAAAAACAGTAAAGACCAAAGACCAAACCAACTACAACAACTACAGAAAAGAAACAAATATTATTTATTTTTTGTGAAATCAAATATGTAATCACTTTAATTTCAAAAAAAAAAAAAAAAATGATTAGCAACAGCACTAATTAACTTAAAGAATTTTAATTGGAAAAGAAAAAAAGTTCAATTTTAATTATATTTGTTTTACTTTTTGTTATAAAAATATTTTCTTGTAAGAAAATATATAAACTAACAGAATTTAATGAAACTAATCTAGATTGTTATTTCAATCAATCCTTTTGACAGATATTAACATCAGTTTAAACTTTAGCCTGTGCTTTGGAAAGAACTTAATAAAGCAGGTAAATTTGCTAAGATTATCCTCTGGATTTAATATAAGCTAGAAGCAAGGTTTAGGAGTAGAAGTTGGACTTAAAACATTTCAGCGGTTGAAGTCGGAGTTAGAAGTATTTTTTATCGACTTCACAGCCCTGGCTAGAATGGGCGAAAATCATTCTTTCAATCATAGTCCGCCAAAGAAAGCATTTCAAAGAACTTGTTTCAAGTTTAGAATAGTTATAAAAATAAGTGTTACCGTTCGCCCGACTAAAGTCGCAATTTGACCCTTTTTTAGTGGCCTGTGAATTTCTTTGAGACTTTTTTATCACCGACTTTTGCGACCTTTAACCATTTTTTGTAAAGTTTCTAACAAAAAACATTTAATTTGCAATAAATTATAAATTTTCTTATTACATTTGGCAAAAAAAAAATTCGTCAAAATTTAAAAGAACTTAACAGATTAATTTTCCGTTGGCAACAATTTTATTACTTTTTTGCAACCAAGTATTAAGGCTCAGTTAGCCGAGAGTAACAGTAACTTAACCTTACCGTAAAAAAGTAAGACCAATCTTTTTCTTACAGATTGAGATGTAACATCTTACTGCTTACTATAATCGTTCTAATTGCTTTAAATAGAACAAAATGAAGCAGCTGATTGGCAACGTTACTGTTACTCGGGGCTAACTGAGCCTTTAGTCTTGCAAAAGTGCAAATGCAAAATATCGTAGCTCTTTTGTTAAATCCAACAACCAAATGCGCAGAATTTCCTTTAGATTTCATTAAAGTGCTGACATTTAACTTCGCTAGTGTATTTAAGAATTTTTTCGCAAAGTTTCAGGGTTGTGTTCGTCTACACAATCACTAAAAATATGTATTTAAACAACGCTGTTGGAAGAAGAACAAATCATCTACAACAGCAGCAGCGTTACCGCTGTGTTACTAAAGTATCAAGTTGACACTATTTCGACGCTTGTAATAGCCTGTATGACCTTTTTTAACTAGCCTTTTGTATAATTTTTAACTTTTCTAAAAAAGCACACACATTTTGATTTTTAGCAACACTGCTTTAACCCTAGAACGATAAACTGCATATATTTTACGAACGCACTTTCGAAATATTGCTATTTCATTTTAATTCGCTTGAAGAAGTTGCTGTGCACTTCAGACATTTTATATATAAACATATTTAAAATTTTGATATTTTAATTTAATACAAACGTAAAAATAAAATAAATATTAGTTTGTTCTTAATTAATCAAAAAATCCAGCAATATAGTAGGTTAAAATAATGCATCACTTTAACGTATGTCATGATATGAATATCTTTTTAGGGTTAACAAATTTTTTTAAGTGACTAATTTGAACTTTTACCAGGAAGTTGCCACATTTGTGCCCCTTTTTTTAAAGTACCCTTCTGAGTAATTTCAAATCAAATAATGGTACTTTTTGACAATTTGGGAAACGATGTAACGAAATTGTTTCTAGTATAAATAAAAAAGATACGAGAATTAATGTTCTTAAGATTTTTAGAAAAGATATTTATAAAATCCAAGCAAGATGTGTATTATTTGAATTTGTTTCCAAATTTAAGAAATAACTTTTAAGGCCGAGGCTTTTCTCAACGACGAATTTGGTATATAAAAAAATAACATAAATGATTAAATCTATTTAAAAATTAGATTTAACGAAAATATTTACTGACATGGAAATAAGTTTACGTTCTCTTTAATCTATAACCAAACAGTCGCAGGCGTATTTTAAATTCGCCAAGCACGATAAGCGTGAATGCCGGTAGTACTATCGATATTTTCCCAGCACTAGTGTCAGCTATCGATTTGCACTTATGTTTAGCACTTAGAGAAAATATAAAAGTGTTGCATATTAATCAAAGAGTAGCAATTACGTTGGTGTAGAGTAAAAATATACTAAACCATTCTGTCAGTCACTACTGAACGAATTGAAATTTTTATTTTTTCGAACTAAAGCATTTATTTGAGAGTTCACAACACTGAAAAAATAATTTCGATTCGTTCATTATCGACTAAAAGAATTAGCAATATGATTGCTTTCGAATCGAACAAGTATTCGATCAGGACTGCCAGAACAAGCCTCCAGTTCTTTTGGCGCGCATTTCATATGCTGCCAGATTATAAAAGTCTGTAGTTAATTATGGACTTATCTTAGCGAAATTTGGTGGTTTAATTTCATCTCTGTTGAGTCTTTCAATAAAGAGCGTGATTGCAACAGACGACAGCTGCAATTACCAATTCACTGAATAAAGCCGTGCTATACCACAGTGTTGCAAGCAGTGCTCATAATTTGCAAAACTTCAAAAATACCGAATTTTGATTTAAAAAACAATTACTTTAAGTTAATGAACATTTGTTCAAAATGATTAACATTTTTTAGAAATCTATAATCTTTATTTGTTGTTGTTATTATTAAAATACACAATCTAATTCATAGCAAAAAAAAAAAAAAAAAAGGAATACAAAATTATAATAATCAAACTTTAAGTCGTATTTTTTTTCATTTTTGCCAACACCCCATTTATTTATTAATAATTTTTTATAAAAAAAATGTTTAAGTAATATTTAAAAATAACATTATTGTTTACAATTTGTTTGTGTTTTCTTTTTTATTTTCAATTGATCACGATTGCAATTTTGATTTTAAACAAACGGGAAATGACGACTAAATTAATCGAAATTTGAAATCTGTGCCAGCCGTAACACGTTGCTATATCGTTTGCAAAGTGCTTTGGGAATATTGAAGTGTCATTATTAGCTTTGTTTTTTTAACTGATTATTTGGATTTTTGATTATAAGTATGTAAACAGTTTTTACACCTTTTTTTATTAATCAATAATGAATTGAGAGATTAGAGAAGATTGAGTTTTAGAAAGTGAAACGCTTTAATTGCGTTATCATTTAAATACTTAAACAATTTAGCAGTCCTTCTTTTATAATTTTAATAAATGTGTGCCGGTAGTTTATTAAATAAAAATTAACAGCCGTATTCATAATGAAAATTTGGCATAAAGTTAGCAAAAAGTTTATTCATAATACACTAACAAACTCTGGCTAACGATTTGCTAAACTCTTGTTAACGAACTCCCAAACGTTTGCCAACTTGTGAAAAACAGCCGTTTAATGTCAAACAATTTTGTTTTTTTTTTTTTTAATTACCTGTTTTTTTTAATTTACTGGCTTTTACTTAATTTATTTTAATTTTTAAAACATTTTAAAATTTTTATTTTTGAAGGTAAAAACAAAAAAAGGAAAAAATGACAAATTCAGCGATGATTAATGCAAAACGTGTTGCATTTTTAAGTAATACAATGTGGTATTATAAAAATTCAGAGTTGATTTATTAAAAGTTGGCAGATTTAGAAAAGTTCGTTATGAATTAACTCTGTGCCAACAAGCTGCTAAGCTTAATCGGCATTCTAGTTAGCAGCTCGTTGTATGTACGTAGTGTACAAACTGTGGCTAACTTTTTGTTATGAATACGGCTGTAAGTTAATTAAGTTAAAAAATCTAATCAAATAAAAAAAGTCTTAAAGTAAATGAGACTTATCAAAAATTATAAAAATTTTTTTCGTAAAACTAAATACCAAACAAAAGCAAACTCTGAAATTTGGATTTTGTTTCTAATGTAAATAAACTTTAGTCCTTGTGGAAATTTCACCCGCCTCTTTTCGCTTTAATTCTGTCTTATTTAAAAGATTTAAGTTTCACTACTTTTTAACGGTATTCTTGATAAATTTTTAATTACTCATATAAAAAGTATTGCCTTAATTTTCATAATAAATAATAAAATAACTTTATAATTTTTTTCAGCTGATTACAGGAAATGCCAAAAGATAAAATAAACCATAACAACCTTAAATACTCATACATTCGGGGAGATTTGCATTTTAAATAAATATACATACTTGACTGAGATGCAAAACAGAAATAAACGAATTAAATGATTAACAAAAAAAAAAAACGCAAATTAAATAATAAAAATACACTTGAGTTCAAATCAAATGTGACTTCATTCAAAATTAAATATAACACAATGAAAACAGCTACAAAACTATCGCAGATTTATCAGTTAAAAATAAATTATTATTAGTTTCTTAAAAAAAATGTTTCATTAATCATACACAAATTATACAAAAATTGCGATAAATAACGAGAACATTTTGCTCCTTTATTGCAACCAGGGCTGCCAGGTACATTTTTTCCTTGTCCCCAAAAAATTTAAAAAAATCCCCAAACTAAAAATTTAAACCTTAAAAAGTTATTTTTTTTTGTTTTTTTTTTGGCCAAATTTTGAATCTTGTTAATTAAAAATTTTAAATTTTTTTAAAAATAGTAAGACAAATTTTAATAGGAAATCCCCAATTTTTTTTTTTTTGCTTGTAGCGACTTAAGGAATTACAAGCAGAGCAGTATGCTGTATTTGAAGATATATGAGCCAATTTATAAGAATGCCAGGTACTTTATTCCTTGTCCCCAAAAAATTTAAAAAAAATCCCCAAATTTAAACTTTTTTTAAAAAATAGTATTGAAAATTTTTATATGAAATCCCCAAACATCCCCTCATAAAAATGTTTGGAAAAAAAATTATTTTATTTTGTTTGTAGGGACTCGTATCGGCATGTTTTTTAAGATTCTTTTTATGCGATTCTAGTGAGGAATTACAAGCAGAACAATATGCTCTTTTTGAAGACGAATGAGTCAATTTATAAGAATTTGTACCTCTTTTAATCAATTTTAGCCATCTTTCAAATCAACAATAAAAGTACATATTTCCCAAACTTTATTATACTGTCTTTCATATTTACTTATTTTTGGGGAAGACTTGAAAATTGTCTTTAAAAATTTTTTTTTTAATTTTTCTGTTTTTAAGACACTCACTAAAGAATAATAACATAAGTTTATTTAGTACCTTTTGCACACTTAACAAAAGTATTAATTAATTTAATTATTAATTAATTATTACTGCCGTATTTATAAAAATATTTTAAATTTAATAAAGGTTTACAAAACAAATTTTGTATGAAAATTTCCCTTAATAAACGTTTGTTAAATTTAATAATCGTATATGAATACGGGGGTTCTTTAAACCGTATAAGTTGTGTATAAGAGTAAGATACAAGTTTTACTACTTTTTTCATATTTTGTATACGAAACAAAGAAAAATAAGCGTAAATAATAAAAAAGGAAAAATATTAGGGGTGCCATGGAAAACGAAAGAATTCTGTTTAATAGAGCGTTATATAATTGTCATAAAATTTTTTTATTACAGATATCTTATTGAAAAACGACTCTTAAAATTCTTTTGTTTTACGTTTTCGATTTCCATGAGACCCCTGTATATTTAAAATGTGTAAAATCCTAAAAAAATCCCCGATTATTTTTGTTAAATCCCCAATCCCCAAATGTCTTTATTTGTCCTTTTTGCTTGCATAAAATTCCCAACTTTGGGGATAAATTCCCAAGTCTGGCAGCCCTGTTCTATCATTATGTAAGGTGTTAAATGGGTAAGTAAATCAATCACAATCATTTTTTTTCAACCACGAATTCGGGATAAAATCAACATTTTCAGATTGATTGAATCTTAGTTTTCCTTACATCCATCTCATTTTCGGATTATTTCAAGTTCGAAATCGGGATTGAATATGGATAATTTAAGTATTTTGCGATTGAAAATCCGTACTCGAATCAATCTTTCTATATTTGATTCAAGAACATCCGTACTCACCGTACTATTTATACCGCTTCGGATTGATTTGAGTACGGAAGGATTGATTTTTCGTTTGAGTGTACTTAAGCAAAAGTGCTCTTTCATACTTTCTTAAAAAACAATCAGTTTTATATCTCAAACTTAACCGAAGCTATAGCAAAATATATTTTTCTTAATGTGTATAAAAAGGTACATTTTGAAAACTTGAATCGCATGTTTCCAAGTTTGATGTTTTTGAGATATTTAGACTATGTTGCAATAAAGGAGCGATTTATAAAATTATTAAAAAAAAAATTGTATGGCAACTTTAATCAAAATAAAAACAATAGTCAGAAAACTATTGCCAGATGAATGGAATTTACAAATTGAATTTCGTATGGACATGTATTTATGTATGCAGGTTTTTGTTTTGTACCACTATTTGTCATTGCCTGTAAAGTAGTTTATTTTTTAATTGCGATTCAAGAGTTTGCCGGCTGTTGTGTAATAAAGAACAATCTAAAAGTAGTATGTAAAAGGTAAGAAATGTCCACAAAAAATTTTAAAAAAGGATTTAGTGCTGGAAAGTTTTTAGAGGTTTCTGTTTACTACAACGAACCCAAAAAGTTGAACCACTTATTCCTCAGGAGAAGATAATACTTCCTCCATTACATATTAAGCTTGGGTTATTTTCAAATATTGTGAAAAAGTTGCCAAAAGACAGTCTTGCCATGAATTACCTTAAACAAAAATTTCCGAGAGCAAAATTGAAGCAGGTATATTTGATTGACCTCAAATTCGGGCTCTGTACGATGACCAAGCATTTAATGAGTGTTTAGGTCCAGCTCATTTGGAGGCATGGGAAGCATTCCAGGACATCGTTCACAAATTTTCGGGAAACTACAGAAATCCTGATTACGCTGAGAAGATCGATACACTACTGCAAAAATGCAATGCCATTGGTAAGCGTTGAGTGAAAAAATGTATATCAAAAAGGCCGTTATCATTTGAAATTTTATTCTTTTTAACTTTTAGGTTCAAATATGACACCTAAATTACACCTTTTATTCAGTCATTTGGATATTTTCCCCCACGAACTTGGGCACCGAAAGTGATGAACAAGGCGAAAGATTTCACCAGGAAATGGAAGAAATCGAGAGACGTTACAAAGGCTGGTGGGATGAAAAAATGATGCCGGACTCTTGTTGGTTTCTCGTTCCCGAAGATCCATCCGAAAATAAACGCAAAAGTTCAAGTCGCTCGTCATTTTAATTTAATTTTTTTGAATTTAGGCCGAATATAGTGTGTGAGCAATGAATATGAAAATATTGTCGTTCCACAAAATCCTTAATAAAAACTTTATTTTTCATCCGATTTTTTTCAAATAACGCTTAAAATGTTGGTAATGAAATATACTTTTTGGTTAAAAAATAAAACATTCCAGATATTTACTATTACGTAGAAAAAAACGAAATAAAAATTTAAAATTTTGAAAAAAAAACGTAAAAAATAGGCAAATTTTGAGGTGTCATAACTCAGCAATTTCTTATCAAATAGAATATATCTACGGAAAAGGCATTCAATTACCTTTCCACCGATGTGCCATTTCTTTCGATCAGATTTTTCGGTTGGGCTCCACAAGGGGTTTTTGGCTGTAAACCAGTGTATTAGAGCGACTCAAAAAAAAGTGATTTTGTGTACCCTTCTGAAAATAAAGCTTGGTATGTTTTATGATGATTCCCAAAATATTTTAATTCTAGCGTTGACAATCCGTGAGATGGTGAATTTTTAAAAAAGGTATTTTTTCAGTTTTTCAAATTTTTTGTAATATGCTTGACATAAATAAAAAAAAATTAAGATGAAAGATGAAGACTGGCAAGCATCTTTTTTGTGTTTGGTAAAATTTTGGGAAAAATGAAAATACATACATTCTAAAATCATTAAAATACAACCTGCTTCCATCTAAGGAATTTACAGAAGCTCTTTGAACTTTGTTCGTGAATATTTTCTTTGAAATTATAAAGGATATTGTAATAAATTAATAAATAAATTTTATTTTTTTTAATTAAAAATCTACTTGAATGGATTTCACTTCCCTGATGCTTCTTAATGGTACTCTACACCATCACACAAGTCATATGAATTTGGAAAAAAATACAAACCTGTCATGATAAGTTGTTATTGTTTCAAAAATTTTTAAACAATAAAGGTACATTTAACATCTCACTGGTTCCTCTAAATTTATACATTTTTTATTATGCTTTGAGTTTTCCTGTGGTTAGATGTACATAGATATGATCACTACACATCGTTTTCTAGCAAAAAGTCAAAATTTGTAACTTTTGAGTTGACCCCCGGTGCAATATGTACGTAATTTAGGAATTTAAATTATTCAAAGGGGATGTTTTACAATTCTTTTTGGTTTTATGCTGCCTAAGCTTCAGTCATATGTAAAGATTTCTCAGATATTTTATGTACCATCATTGATATATTTATCATCACAATACAATTTAATATTTACGTGTTATTCAAAATATTAGCCATCGTTTGCTTTGATTTTTCTATGCATTTCTATGCAATACAAAATTTTCCTAAAAACAATAAGTTTCACCTTTTAAACGATTCAAGACAATTTTCCATACCAATCAACTAAAGCGAAGCATATCAGATATAACCCGCCAAGCTTTATAAATAAAAAGAATAGAATAATTCTTTTAACCCCGTCTCAAAAAGTCAACCAACCAAAATTTTTGTCAAATTCCACTTGTAAATTTTCAAACCCAACTCCTAAACTCACTGTAATCTGTCATTTATTTTCTAAAAAATAATCCATTATTTTGAATTTTTTCCATAATTCTAATGAAATTAAGATTTTTTCAAAGATAATCAACAAATGACCAAATGCAATTGTAATTCATGCAATTTAAATAACATAAATATTTTATTAATTTATTTATTGTTTTTAAATTATTCTACTGAAAAACCACCAAATCATGTTTTTACTTGTAACAGGTTTTTAGAAAATTATTTAGTTATTGGCCATTTGTTTAAATGTATAATTTTATTACATTATACTCGCACATATACATTTATTGTATTGAAATTGTTGACATTGCAGCAAAAATAATTAATTTTATCACTATCTGTAAAACAAATCAAAATAAAATCGAGTTACTGAAAATATTAATGATGCCAGATGTTTGATAATGGAATAAAATGTAAAAACAAAAACATACTCTCTGGCAGAGAGAGTAAGAGAGGGCGATTTAAGAGAACAAGATTAAAATTACCACACAAATTCAGTGCTGCCAGCAAGGTTGTTAGGCTTTTTTCATCAAAATCGTCACGAACATTTAACAAAATCGTCAACAAATCGTCAACAATTTAAATTTTACAAATTAGAGATAATTTATTGCATTGATTGGTTCAAAAATATAAATTTTTAGCAAGATATCAAATATATTTTTCATTTGAAAAGAAATACATAAGAAAATATATATTTCCACAGAAACATAACAAGAATTTATTTATTTCATTTATCCATAACACACAAAAACATTAAATAAAAAATAAAATCTCATTTGCTATTAATTCGAACTATCTTTAAATGATTAATTTTTAGCGCTATCACTAACCCAAATTGTTTTTACTGTTGAAGGTGCTAAGACAAGAGTTCTGTCTACATGAACAGTCTTTTTACCAGACTAGAAACGTTTTATTACGTCCAATTTTAGTTCCAAACTAATGCATTTTCTTCTATATATATGTATATGTTTTGCAGTATCGATGGCATTTATATAATTGTAGAATTTGAATTACTAATGCTTTTTATGAATTTCCAAAAATTTAGGTACAGTGTAGCCTCGTTAACCGCAACCCTCGATATGCGCAACCCCTCGCTTAACGCTGCACCCAATTTCGTAACATTGGTGACTCTCTAAACGCAACTTTTCAAAAAACAAAGCCTCAATTAACACAACTTTGTAAAAGCAAAACAAGTAAGGCTTTTTTTTTTTGGTTTGATTTTTGATAAATAAATTCAAAACTAAAAAATCTTTGTGCAATAGTTTTTTCGATTTAGTTTATAAACCTCTTTGTTTACGAGTGGTTCTTTCATCGAAGTAACAAAAATGATTATCTGCAAGAAATAACTCCCGGGACTACAAATGAAGAAATACACTCTCGGATTTCCGAAAGCGGTCAAAACATTTAAATTTAAGAAGAAATTACATAAGAATAAAGCGAAACTGAAGACGATGATGAATATGTTGTGTTAGGCCCAATACCTTCAAAAATAAGATGTCTGGATGCAATAAAAAGCATCAACGTTTGTCTACAACGGGTAGAGGAGAATAGCTGTTCTTTGGAGGATATAATGGTATTGCAAAAGATTCGTTAAATTGCAGTTCAAAAAATATGATAAGCAGTTAAAAATTTCAGACTTTTCTAAAACTCGATTACAACCATTAGTACAAATTAACATACATTTGAATGTGTATTTTATTAATTTTTTATTGATATATATTTTGTTCAACATTTTTTATTTTTTTTTCAAATTTATTCTATTAGCTAAATTTCAGTTATGTTTTTTATAAAGCTTTTTTTTTGTAATAATGTCATTCCTAAAAATTAAAGGAATAGGACGATTACAAAAAAAAGCTTTATAAAATACATAACTGAAATTTAGCTCATAGAATAAAAACGAAAAAATAAAAAATGTTGAATATAATAAAAGTAACCTATGAAAGGAAACAATTCCCAGTTTATAGATGTATATTTTGTTTTTCTGTTTTTATTCTTTATTTCAATCAAATAAATGCGACTATAAGCTAACCTTAGTATTTTTTTTATAAAATTCTTGATTTATTTAAAATAAGCTTTTAAATAGAAAACTATGACTAGAAATTTGTGACTTGGTTTGCGCAACAACTCAGTTATCGCAACAGCCCAAAATGTCTATTGGTTGCGTTCACCGAGGTTACACTGTATTTCGAGAAATTTATCATTGCGTTTTTGACTGTTCCCAATATAGCTGTAAATGTTTCTTGTAAGTGTTTTATTGATGTCAGAAAATGGTTAAAAAATCGTCAATCATCAAAAAAATAAAAAAAAATCCCCAAAAACCCCAAATTAAAAAAACAAAACCTTTTTTGTGTTTTTGTTGACCAAGTTTAAAATTTTTTTAAAAATAATAAGAAAAATTTTAATAAGAAATCCCCATAAATCTCCAAATAAAAATGTTAAGTAAAAAACTATTTTTTTTAATTTGTAGCGACTGGTTTCGGCATGTTTTTATACCCTCCACCACAATAAGTTGTGAAGAGGGTATATTAAGTTTGTCATTCCGTGTGAAACTGTTTTATTATTCATCTCAGACCCCATAAAGTATATATATATTCTGGGTCCTTGAGTGATTCTAAGCCATGTCCGTATGTCTGTCCGTCTGTCCGTCTGTGGAAAACACGCTCACTTTCGAACAACTCAAAAGAAATGAACAAACTTGGCGCCAAATTGCTTGTAGTTATCCAAAGCAGTTTGGGATTGAAATTCAGCAAAATCGGTGCAGTAAGACCAGAGCTATGAATCAAAATGTGGAACCGCCACCTAAAAAAAATGATAATTTTGTTACAAAAAATAACATAAATGGTGGAACAAGGCACGGAATGAGATAAGATTTTGCGAAAATTCGTTTTATTCGACTGGAAATCACGCTGTAATTTCGTGAAGATCCGTCCATAATTTACCCTAGGCCCCATATACACACTACTACCGGAAAACAGTTTAGTACGCCTAAAACCGTAAAAAATAATTCTATCATAACAAAATTTTAATTGAAACTGTTACTCAAGCTAGTATAAATTGCTAAATATTTTAATGTAGATCTAAACCTCAAACCAACCAATTTTAATTCAGATGTCTGTTTTTATAAAGATAAATTAATAATAAATAGACATCATATAGATATCCCTCCTGAAATATTCGAACAGTCGGTGGAGGGTATTAAAGATTCGGCACAGCCGAATATAGCACTCTAACTTGTTTAAATTCTTTTTATGCGATTTCAGTGAGAAATTACAAACAGAAAAATACGCTGTTTTTTAAGACGAATGAGCCAATTTATAAGAATTTGGTTAAATTGGTTTTAAACTTTAAACTTTATTATAATGTCTTTCTTATTTACTTATTTTTTGGGAAGGCATTTATATTCTTCTTTTTTAAAACATTCAATCAATAATAATAACAAAAGTTTATCCCTAAATGACTTTTTGTGTTCTTTTTGCTCGCATGAAATTCCCAACTTTAGGGGTAAATCCATAAGTCTGACAGCACTGCACAAATTGATAATTGCTACGGTGTTACCACAACTGGCCATATTTTTCACAATTTTCAAAAACATAAAATTACACAAAGAAATTCTTTTTTTGGAAATTTATTTTGAAACCTAATAAAAGTAATGATTGATATCTTCAATAACCAGCTTCCCGGAATCAAAATAGCGACGTCTGCTTATAGAAAATGTGACAAAAATGTTAAATGGTTTTAATTGGTTTAAGACTTTACGTTGTCTTTATATAAATTTGTTTCTGTATCTATACACAGAGTGGCCAAAAAAAAAAGAAATTTCTTCTAATATATTATTTCTGTTCTCACAAGCAATAACAGCTTAAGTTGAGTTAAGAAAAACTTGACTTATTTCTTTTCTATCCTCCTAATTTAACTGTTGTTTCATTAAAAATTTAATTAAAAATTTAAATGTTATAAAATTACTAACAAAGAACCTCTAATTATAATTTTAACAACGGTTTTTGATTTTTTAAATGATCTGCTGAGCACTTGCTAAAATTGAGCTAAGTTGTTATTGCTTGTTGGCACAGGTTTTCAGTTAAGTTATGATCTGTGGCTAATTAACGAATAGAAATCCATTCCAACATAATTGAAAGTAGTTAAATCTGGTGAAAGCGATGGCCAATAAAAATCACTGCCTTTTGATATAATGCGTTTACCAAAAACTTTCCGTAACAGTTCCACTGTGTGCATAAAAACCGGTTATAACTACTAATTTATAAACCTAAAGCTGCCTAATTTTATAAAAGTTAAAACGGTGGGATTAAATCTTTCCTATTATTAAAACTACACAAAACCGTATGAGTTTTTAATAATTATTCAGAAAGTGGCAACGCTGAATTGCCAGACTGGATTTTGATAAGGACTTTTTTGCTGAGGGGAAAAGGAAAGTTTTTGTAGACGAAAATTTAAAGGCAATGTCATGCGTGTTCACCTAAGCAAAAAAGTCATCTTGTCTAATAAAAAAGGGAGAAGGCGAATTCACTTTCCAGGTGGCGCTGAAACCACAGGGTGAGCAACTTTTTGTCTGACTAGAGAAAGAAATGTCAAAAATAGTTTTTGGTTTTTTGACGTATCGTCACACAAAAGCAACAATAAAAATACAATGTCGTTTTTTATGTTTGTCGCTACCGGGTTCTTGAATTCGTCATGAAATGAGTTTATATTTAGACTTAAATGCACGAAAAGGAAACGGTGCTCATATTGTATGTTATTATGTAGTAAATTGTATAAACTTTACACTATGCATTTCAAAAAAGTATAAAATTATAAAAAAATTTCAATTAAATTTTTTCTAATGCCCAAAAGATAAATAAACTTTAGAGCTTTTTAAAGAAATCCGGCAATTCCTAAGAAAAAATTAAAATTTCTCTATTTAAGGATGTTTTCAATTTTTTGCATAATTGTTTTAAAGAAGAGGTAAGCATCTTATGTAAGGAATGTAGGTGATTTAAAGCAGTTTAGTTTTAGCACTTGATCGCCCATTGCTTCACTTAATCACATTCTGTCTTTTAAATTGAATAAAATGGTGTAGATCAAGCGAAATTGATGTCAAGATATGATATTAATTCAGTATCAAAGGTCGGATCTCAAATTAGTTTCACAGTCCATCCAATATCTGCGTTTGATGTAACAATAGCATGTTCCATGTGGGGGAAAACAATTACCCATACACCAAAAGATAACCTTGACCGATATTTGAGTTCCTTGCAGAAAGCCGAAAAACTTATTAATTAGTATAAATCAACTTCAGAAAAACTTTATCATGACCCTCGTTGTTCTCATAAATAATAGTTTTTTAATTTTAATTCTAGATTAAGTTTTCTCATTTTTTGCTTTTTATACTTGTAAGAAGTCAAAGAATTTATCTTAAACTTAAATCAATTATTCTAAATATGTGTATGTAATTATCTGTAATTTTTTGCATTGTTTAGGGTTTCTATTCATAAATTTTTTGCGAGCTCACGTAAATTTCAATAAAGGCTTAAACTTATATTTACGGTTTTATAATAATATATGATTCTAACTGCAAGTTTATTAATGTCGAATTGAAAAATATTCAGGAAAATTGTTAAAATCGATTATATATTTTGGTATCATATATTTATTTGCCAATGCACTCAGCAACAAGGGGCTGTCTGTAATCTTCGTCGTGCTGGCATAGGTCAGCGCAAACAATTGGTTTCGTTTAAAAAATATTGTCTTCACAAAATATTTATTTTAATAAATTTTAACCTTAAATTATATCAAAAAGAAAAAATTCCTCATTTAATAAATCATAACGTCCATTGTGCGCCATTATGTTCACGTAAAAAAAATATTCGATGAGCAACATACTACATTACCAAATTATGATTAAATATGTCCACAGTCAAATCAACAAAAATAAAATCACGAAATCAACCATAATATGGTCAAAATTTACCATAATAATGGTCAAAACTTACCACATTATGTTCAAAATTAACCACAATATGTTGAAAATTTTCCAGAATTTTTACAAAAGTATCAATATTATGGTATTTTAATCATATTATGGGTTTTTATTTCATCATATTATTTTGAAATTAAACTTAAACATACAATGTTTTAAAATATTATAATTTCGAACGTGTTATTGTTACTAAATATTAACCACGGCATGTTTGGAGGCAACCATAATATGGTTATAACTTTTGGATAGATGAGTTTAACCATAATATGGTTGCCGTGATAATAATATGGTTAAGGTAACTATAATATGTTTAAGAGTATCGCTGTAGCTTTATTTTATTAAAACATTATATTATTAAATTGAACCATATTTAAAGTTGCAAGGGAGGTAAACACTTTATTGTTAAATAGAAACAAAATACTATCAATCTTGAAAAAAGTTTTGTGAAGAATAACAAAAGTTTGTTTGTTGCCATTGCAGGGCCAATAATATGTTTATTTTAACCATACTTCAACCATGTTTTTTCTGTGCGTGTAGCAGTGGTACATTTTCGTAAAATAAAATAATATTGTGTAGGATTTAGTTTTGATAGCTTAGACTCGGGAACCTAAAGGCATTACTTTGAGCTTCAACAGCTAGCTAGACGATCTAGGCTACGCTGACGATACATGTCTTCTAACTCACCAGGAGTCCAGAATGCAGCCAAGTCCAAGAGTATGCAAATGGAGCTGGTTCTAACACCACTAATACTAAAATAGGAAAAACAACACTACTAGCCACAACATAGGAGCTCCGAAAAATAAATAAATAACAGAATTAAAATAGCAAAACAAGCATATAAAGCACTGAAGAATATATCTGAAGATCATCACAGATAAAGCGTAACACCACCACTCGTATATTCAACTCCAATGTAAATTATATTTTGCTCTATGTTTGCGTAACATTGAATATATCCAAATGAGCCATTGGCAGAAACCAGGTATTTGTATACAGCTGTCTTAGAAGAATTTTTGGAATTCATTTGGCAAACAGATATAAATGAAAGGTACAGATGTGGAAACAGATTAACATGAGTACCTGCCGTGTCGGCTTAACCCCATGATGGATCTTAACCAATATGTGACAAACTAACTGAGCTACCTAAACAAGAGCGGCAAGGGATTTTTTAAACATGAAAGTTCTATTGCCAATACATTTTCAATAAAATAAAATGACCAAGCGATCTATCAAATAAGATATTTCCAGCCGGGTGGTGCTATATTCACGTTCTAAATGTATGTTTCGTATTAACTGTGTGAAAATGAAAAGTTTTGACATAAAACAGACGCTTGCCGCTCTTATTTAGGTACCTCAGTAAGCGTTTACCAAACGCACCTGTGTTGGAGAGGCAACTTCACATGCATGTAGCAATTTTAGCGCATAATAAAATTATACATTCGCCCATGGTTAAGGAGCTGGAGCTATCTAACCCCTACTGCTTTTGGAAATTGCCAGCAGCCTCTGTCGAATAGCAATAACACCTAGAAATAGTTCTCCCGTTGGCGAAATCTCACCTCCTGCTCTTTGGGTTTAAACTACAACCACCACGTTAGTCACGAAGGTATCTTGTCAGCGGACAGGCAAAACTTTGCCAAAGACAATCTCTCTGAACGACTGGAAGCATTCCCCGCCAGAAGCATACTAACGAAGGCCTTAACCAATAGTCACTCGGATACCTGTTCACCGGGGGTTACTGACTCCCACCTCCCATGGTGCCAGATATGATCTTTGCTCAGCCGCAATCCCAAGAGATCTGTCATTATTAGGTTTTGACCGTATTCCAGATATTAGATGCACCTGATTTTCCCCGGGGGATAAAATACCAAAAGGTGAAATATTCGTGAGAAGATTCCAACAACCCCCGGAGGGAACAAAAGCTTTATTCTACACTGAATACTCAAATCAATCCGAAGCGGTATTAATAGTACGGTGAGTACGGATTTTCTTGAATCAAGTACAAAAAGATTGATTCAACTACGGATTTTCAATGGCGAAATACTTCACTTATCCCAATTCGTACTTGAAATAATCCGAAAATGAGAGTGATTTAAGTAAAACTAAGATTGAACCAATCTCAAACAGCATCATTTCCGATATGGTTTTTACTTTAAAAACTAAATGCACATATATAACTGAGTCTCCTGGTAGGCTAGCTGGTAGTGAGCTAGTCTATCAGCACCAGGGTTGCGGGTTCGATTCCCGATAGAGACTCTGGTTTCTTTCCTGCAGATAAGCGCTGAGCTTCGCGGGGTTTAGCTTAGGAAATTAAAAAAAAGTATATATAGCAACTACATGAGAAGCAAGAGTTCTCATTTTTACTTTTCAAACATGAAAATAGTGTGTGTTCGTCCAGTTCTGTTGTTTGTTCACACAGCAAGCGAATCGTTTTTTAGCTACTTGTGTGGTGTTGTTGTAGTGTCTGCAACAAACTTTGATAATTTAAATGAGATTAAAACGCTCACTTTGTTATTTTACTCTCAGAGTGGCACTACTAACGAAAAGTTTAATTTTTTTTACTTGGTTTGAGAATTTTGTACTTATTTTAAGAAATTCCGGAATTTATTTTCGAAAGTAATCCCATTTACGATTGTCTTAACTACCTTTTAGTGAATTTTTGAGTACGACTCGTACTTAAAGTAGTATAAAAAAATGTGTGTAATTTCACATTTGGGTTTTTAAACGCTTTTTTTCAAAATGTTGATTTAGCTAATCAAAGCTGTCCACATTACATTTGATATGATTAAGATGACACTTGATTAAGAAATCCAAACACAAAAAACAAATTTATATTTCTTTTGAGTATTAAAAATGGATAAAAAAATATAAATCACTTCAATGTATGGATAATCATCTCTGTTTTGATGTGATTAGATCTAAATCAGGGGTTTCCATTTCTTTGCACAATCCCAGCAAATAAAATTGGACCACCTGACCCATTTTGATAAAATGGACTACTCCATGGACTGGTCCGATGTAATGCAAGCATGGACCATGTCATTGTTAAAAAGTGTTTGTAGTGAGACGACATGTCTTCGTTTTTTAACGACGTGCTTTCGTTTTTAAACGACTTCAAAACTAATCCTCTTGAGTATACCATGGAGTAGTTTTAAAACTACTCCTTAGTGGTCCAAAGGTGGGTTATATACCATGGAGTAGTTTTAAAACTACTCCTTAGTGGTCCAAAGGTGGGTTATATGATCCTCTCCTAGGACATCGTAATGTTAAATAGACCAGGTTTTTTCCATACGTTTGGGTTACTTTTGGACTAGTCCTGGTCCTTTGTGGACTAATCTTTACACGCGTGCTTGGACTGGTCCTATTATTTGCAGGGATTGTGCAAACCACTACAGACACATATCTTTATGCTCTTCAATTCAGTCGTCGGTGTGACTTCGACAAGTGTACATGTTTAGCGGATGCTATATTATTTTGTTTCAGCTTACACTCAAAAATATTGTGCGGTCAAAAATGCTTTTTAGTAACATCCAATGCCTTGCGTGCAATATTTAGAGTCTAAATTTTAAGACTTAAATGCAGAGTAATATAACATTTCTATTTAATTTTGACATAATTTAAATTGTTGAAAATATTTAACAGCAAAGCTAACGTAAAATTTATTTAGTAACTTTTTTTAACAATAACATTTACTGCAACGTTTAAGCTAACGATATGTGTTTTGTTTGTGAAAAAAATTCTTTGTTACCTGCAAAAGGGTCCCTTTTGCTTTCTTTAAAACAGGGGTTTCCATTTCTTTGCACAATTGTGCAAACCACTACAAACACATATTTTTATGCTCTTCAATTCAGTCGTCGGTGTGACTTCGACAAGTGTACATGTTTAGCGGATGCTATATTATTTTGTTTCAGCTTACACTCAAAAATATTGTGCGGTCAAAAATGCTTTAGGTAACATCCAATGCCTTGCGTGCAATATTTAGAGTCTAAATTTTAAGACTTAAATGTAGAGTAATATAACATTTCTATTTAATTTTAACATAATTTAAATTGTTGAAAATATTTAGCAGCAAAGCTAACGTAAATTTTATTAAGTAACTTTTTTTAACAATAACATTTACTGCAACGTTTAAGCTAACGATATGTGTTTTGTTTGTGAAAAAAATTCTTTGATACCTGTAAAAGGGTCCCTATTGCTTTCTTTAAAAAGACGTACCTAAATGCAGAAATTATTAAGAAAAAAAATAGCCAAAAGAATTTGTTGGTATTTTGCTTGTAAAAATATTTTGGTTTCTGTACCAATCGCGTCGGTGGGTTTTTTCTTTCTTTGAAAACACTTTTCTTAAGTAAGTAGAAATATTTAAAAAACAAGTAAAAAAGTCTTGTTTTGCTACAATTTATGTGTAAATAACCTGTACACATAAAAGCAAATGTGACAGTAGGTAAAATGTTTGGGTAAGAAGATGTGTTTTATTGATGTATTAATGAAACTTTATTGTTTCGCACTATTTTTATTGCTTACTTTTTTATGCTACAATTATTTGACCGAGCCCAAAGAGTTAAGGCTCAGTAGGTCTTTACTTTCTGTTCTGTTACGAACCAGCTGATTTGTTTTTGTTATTAAAAAACCTGTGAAATTGATTAGTTGTTCTGTTCTGTTCTGTTGCGGTTCAGTTTGATAAAATCAAAAACTTGTAAAGTAATTGTAAGTGACCGCAAAATAAATAATAAAAAATACATTAATTAATTTCTTCAAATTTATGTGCATAAAAGTTATTGAATGAAGTTATTGATGGCGCAAAACAAATTTGTCATAAATGGCTAATAAGTTGCTACAGAAAAAGTAACTTTTACAATTTTGAAACAGAACGGCACGGAACAGAACAGAAACAGAAAGTAAAGACTAATTCTGCCTCTCTTTATTAGGCACTACTTACCTATGCGAACAAATTTTTTCGGATTTAAAATTTATTTGTTCCAAGCAACGTAATAAATTAAGTTTATCCCATTTGAAAAGCATTCTTCTTTCACGAAACTGCCATAAAAGTATAAATTTAGAAGATTTTATTTTATAACTTGTATAACACAAGGGAAAAAAATTAAAATTTTTTTGTGTTGCTAGAAACTTTGTAGCAGTTCTTTACCAATTTAATGTCGCTGATTTTAAAACTGGACTTTTTTTCTATCAGCTGTGATTTGCGTGCAATATTTATTTTTTATGAACTTTTAAAACATAAAAATCTTTAATTTTTTACAATTGTTTGATAAGATATTTGAAACTGATTTAGAGTCAAAAAGCTTCCGAATAAAAAAAAGTGTAGTTTTGAAATCAGCGACATTTCATTGGTAAAGAATTGCTACAAATTTTTTATCAACACAAAAAATTTTTAATTTTGTACCTTTGTGTTATACAACTTATAAAATATATTACTAACATTTTATTTCGGCTGTAAATAAATGCATTCTCTCAATTTGCTTACTCTCTGGTACTCACTAATACACAACCAAAAAAATTTTGGAAATCCCTGCTTTAAAAATACGTACCTAAATGCAGAAATTATTAAGAAAAAAAATAGCTAAAAGAATTTGTTGGTATTTTGCTTGTAAAAATATTTTGGTTTCCGTACCAATTGCGTCGTTGGGTTTTTTCTTTCTTTGAAAACACTTTTCTTAAGTAAGTAGAAATATTTAAAAAACAAGTAAAAAAATCTTGTTTTGCTACAATTTATGTGTAGATAACCTCTACAAATAAAAGCAAATGTGACAGTAGGTAAAATGTTTGGGTAAGAAGATGTGTTTTATTGATGTATTAATGAAACTTTATTGTTTCGCACTATTTTTATTGCTTACTTTTTTATGCTACAATTATTTGACCGAGCCCAAAGAGTTAAGGCTCAGTAAGTCTTTACTTTCTTTTCTGTTACGAACCAGCTGATTTGTTTTTGTTATTAAAAAATCAAAAACTTGTAAAGTAATTGTAAGTTACCGCAATATAAATAAAAAAATACGTTAATTAAATTTTATTTCTTCAAATTTATGTGCATAAAAGTTATTGAAATAAAACAATGGATGGTGCAAAACTAATAAATTTGTCATAAATGGCTAATAAGTTGCTACAGAAAAAGTAACTTTTACAATTTTGAAACAGAACGGCACGGAACAGAACAGAAACAGAAAGTAAAGACTAATTCTGCCTTTAACCTTACTAATTTATTGTAACTATTTAACGTAACTTTGACCCGTTATAATAATTTTATACATTTTTGCATGCAAACTCATGTGTGCATTTGGTATTTTCTAAAAAGTTATGATATACCATTAGCTAGAATAAAAATGTATGCACAGATGTTTGAAGTATGAGCAACCCAACACCGTGAATAACTGTTAACTAACTGTTTACTAAAATAACACATTATAATTCTCATATTGAATTGAAAAAATGGTTATTAGAAGAGGAAATTAAGGAACCAAAATCAGTTCCCAAACTGAAAATGGAGATTTCAAGTTTAGTAATATTGGAAATTGTTAAGAAAGGAAGACCATTGTGGGATGGTGTTTTTATCAAGCAATTGCTGAAGAAAATTTGGGAAAGGCTTAATTATAATACTAAATTTATAGAGTCTCTTCCCTTGTCCAGTCAAACGGTAGGCCGTCGTACTATTCAATTAGGAACTTATGTAGAATCTGCAATTAGGGAAAAAGTAGTTAATTGCGAATTTTTTAGACGAAAGCACTGACATAAATGACCTGTGTGAACTTGTAATTTGTATTCAATACACTATTTTTGAGTCAATGTTTACTTTAGAATCATTTTATGGAAATGTAACTGGCACGTTGTTGTATGATGTTGTCAGAGAAAAGCTTCTTTCCATTGTAAACATAAACAAATTTGCTGGAGTCTGCGCAGATGGAGCAAATGTAATGTTGGGCAAATATAATGGACTTATAGGCCAATTAAAAAAACACAAATTTGCAGTTCATAATTTTCACTGCATAATTCATCAGACTGCTCTTTCATCGAAATTCATAAATGATACCCCAGCTATGAAGACAGCAGAGGATATAATAAATAAAATTCGAGGCGGACATCAAGCGCTTATCCACCGAAAATTTGTAACCTTCTTAAAAAACAAAAATGCTGTGAATTGTGACCTGAAAATGTTTACAGAAGTTCGGTGGCTAAGTCGCGGTGATTGCCTGAATAGACTTTATGATTTAAGAGAAGAAGTTCTTCAGTTTCTAGAAACTGAGAAAATAGAAAAGTTTTAGTCCAGTGTTTAAAAGACATTAACTTTATTTTAGACTTAGCTTTTTTGGCAGATACGACAAGTATGTTAAATGAACTTAATTTGGAATTGCAAGGAAAGGAACGCAATATATGCGACTTGTCAAAATCATTCACAATTTTAAAACAAAACTTTTTCTAATTTTTTCCCAAATTAAAAGTGGTGATTTTTCCAACTTTCCAAAAACTTCACTTGTTTACAGAAATCTCGAAATCGACAAAAGATATGAATATGCCGAAATATTTGAAACACTTTTCAATAATTTTCAAGACAGGTTTCAAGATTTTGTAATTTTACAACCGCTATTAGATCTTTTCGAAAACCCTTTTCGTTGCGATGTAAGCAACTATTAATTTGATATTCAATCAGAACTAATCATACTACGAAGCGAAGTAAATGCCCCAGACGAAAATAATATTGTAGAGTTCTGGAAAGATTTGGATGGCGAGTTCTATCTTGAACTAAAAAAAAATTCATTGAGGTGCCTCTCTTTATTCGGCACTACTTACCTATGCGAACAAATTTTTTCGGATTTAAAATTTATTTGCTCCAAGCAACGTAATAAATTAAGTTCATCCCATTTGAAAAGCATTCTACTATTACGAAACTGCCATAAAAGTATAAATTTAGAAGATTTTATTTTATAACTTGTATAACACAAGGGGAAAAAATTAAAAATTGTTTGTGTTGCTAGAAAATTTGTAGCAGTTCTTTACCAATTCAATGTCGCTGACTTTAAAACTGCACTTTTTTTCTATCAGCTGTGATTTGCGTGCAATATTTATTTTTTATGAATTTTTAAAACATAAAAATCTTTAATTTTTTACAATTGTTTGATAAGATATTTGAAACTGATTTAGAGTCAAAAAGCTTCCAAATAAAAAAAGTGTAGTTTTAAAATCAGCGACATTGAATTGGTAAAGAATTGCTACAAATTTTTTTATCAAAAAAAAATTTTTAATTTTGTACCTTTGTGTTATACAACTTATAAAATATATTACTAACATTTTATTTCGGCTGTAAATAAATGAATTCTCTCAATTTGTTTACTCTCTGGTACTCACTAATACACAACCAAAAAAATTTTGGAAATCCCTGATCTAAATACCGTTTGAGTTGCCTAAGCGCGTTTAAGAACCGAAGTGGGAACATAGCATTTAGGTATTGGTACAATAAAATTGTGAACTTGTGATAAATAAGTTTTACATTGAGGAAGCCTGAAGAAAGAATTACCACTGAAACCCAGGAATAGAGCTTACGACAAAAAGTAAAAAACTAAATAAGAAGTGATTGGAAAAATTTAGTTCTGGCCCTATTTGAAATACTAGAAAATATGGGCCTCCCATAAGCAACTACTTTTATTTCTATTAACAATTTGTTTTTATAAATGTTGGATAACGAGAGCACGAAGTTCATCATAATTTGATGGCGATACAAAAATTAAGAGACAAATGTCCGGGAACTTAGAAACTCTAGTGTCGATATTGAATCATTTCAGCAAAAAGTAGCCGTAACAATTATTTTAAAATTGTTGCTACTGCTGCTGCATGCAGTCTCAGATGATAAATCTAGTTGTTTCTTAATCAAATGTCAATTTGATTTTTAAATGTGAAAAAAACGAAATTATAATAATGAAACAAACCCAAAGAGAACAAAGTTTGAACATAAAATAATAATAAAAAAAACATTTAGAAAAAATTAAGTTTTAGATTTCAATTGTAAGATAAAAATGTCAATAATTGGAAAAAAGTTAGTTTGTGTTTGTGTGAGTTAACATTTTTTTTTTAATTGATATCACACATGCGGAATCTAATATTTTTTACTTTTTCAGATGTTATTTCAAATACTTGTTAAACTTGAGTTGAGGTGTTGTTTTTAATATTAATTTTTTTTTATAAATTTTTTCAAAAAAAAAAAGATAGACGAATAAATAGATCGTAATAGGGGTATGTGTAGTAATTAAAATGTTTTTGTTGTTATTATCAGGTATTAAGTTACAATAATCAAAATGTTGTTTTCGATTTATTAAAAATTATTTGATTGTTTTTATTTTGGAAAAAAATTTTCTAATATGAATAATAGAAGTGTTTGGCCATAGAATTGCAATTAGAGCGACAAACGGCAGGCAATAAACGAGAAGAAAATATGTATTCCAAGGATCCAAAGTTTTTTAAGCTATTTGCAACAAGTTTTGGCCTATTGCACAAGATTTTAGGAAAAATGCATTTTTTGCACATTTTGAAATGCAGCAAACAATTTTGAACAAAAATATGATCTTATGCCTTTACCGACTATATAGAGAGGATAATCATCTTTGCTATAAAGCAAAAGCAAATCTAGACTCTGCAAGATATTTTGGTTTCTTATTCAGATGTTCATTATCTTTTTTGACCAATGCATCTAGTTCTTCATTATTTAATTAGGTTCGTTATTCAGATGTTCATTATCTTTTTTGACCAATTCATCTAGTTCTTCATTATTTAATGAGGTTCGTTGTCCTCAAAGGTGTCTTCTTTGAAGTGTCGAAGGTAATCTCAACAAGTGGTTTCGCACAGAAGCAGAGTAAGACTTTATGTAGGACTATTCTTCATAAAAAAATTAAAGTAAAAATTAATCACAGAAAAAATAATCAGTAGATTTTTATCAATTAAAAAAATTGTTTAAAAAGTATTTCAATTAAATGAATGTGATAATTGAATACATTATTTTTTTGTTGAAAGAATATTAAATATATAATTTTTATTTAATTAACATTTTAGTTGTTTTGAAATAAATTTTTAATAAAAATATTATTTAAGTAACAAAAAATTTTAATTAATTTTTTTGTTGAAAATAAAATAATTTAAACTTGTAGAACTGTTAAGACCTGAGCTATAGTTTTTTAATTAAAATAAAAAAAAAAAACATTTATAAAAAAAAAATATTCACAATTTAAAATTTTTTAAATTTTAAGTAATCAGACCTGTTCCGAAAATCACGTGATTTTATATCACATGTGCCTTCTAAAACCACACGTGTGATATTTTTGTGTTCCGTTTTTGTATGTTTCGGTGTGATTTTCAATTGCAGAAAAAACACCAAGAAACAAAAAAAACGGTATGACTTTCAGAACACCATAAAATCACACTTGAAATTTTTAAAGCACTTGATTTTCAGAATAGACCTCTAAATAATCATTTTGGTAGGAGGTGCAAAATCAACAATTTGTTTGCTTGATTCTATAAATTAAGTGATTAGAGACAATTTTTAACTTTTTCTGTGATATTATTTATAAGTAATTACCTCACAAGCTTTGGAAATTTAGGATAACGCTAGAAATACAGTTGCTATTAGTGTTGCTTAATACATCATCATTTAGGAAAACTGCTTAGACCAGGGGGCAAATTACGGCATTCGATATCGATCGCACTAACAATACAGTTTAAATGAAATTACATACTGTTTAAATGACATTTTGGATCAGTATCAAAATACGTAATTTACCCCTAGATCGAAATAATCAGCTTCAAATGTTGTTTTAACAAGGGAGAGCATATAGCGCGTACAGCATAGTAAAATAAGGAGTTCTTTTCAGACATCTACGATGAACGCATTGGCCCACAAGTTTTCCAAATTTAATCGCCTCCGATTTTTTTCTTTGTGTGTAATTAAAAAAATTTAATCAGTGTTCGAAAATAAACATTATATATCGTTGCTTAGTGTTGCACAAACGCTAATAGTGTTTGTGTAGCGGACCATTAAAAATATGTTTCTCTATTTGTGATCTTTGAACACAAAAATAATACTGCTCTTATCCAACTCCACAAAAAGTTAAGAACATTTAATTGCGTTCTGTTTTTTTTAAGCTACATACTTCGTTGTGCTCGGTTCAGAACATTAATGTTAGTTTGTTTCAGTTGTGATTAGCAAGCACAATTTTAGCTGGAAAAAAACCAAAATTTTTTTTACAAAAGCAAAATAAATATACGAAAAAATTGTACTCAAACAAAACATGAGCACAATACACAGACAATCTGTCTTTATCAATGTAAAAAAGAAACACTATAGAACATTAACCTATACTGTTTTTCTACAGAACCACTACATTTGTTCTGTTTTATATTGAAGAACCGGACACTATATAATGTTCGTTACTTTCTTGAAAATAGTTACAAATGCTATTAAGGGTTGTGCTCGTCTACACA
The DNA here is from genome assembly GCA_949318255.1 of Pollenia labialis. Lineage (NCBI taxonomy): Eukaryota > Metazoa > Arthropoda > Insecta > Diptera > Polleniidae > Pollenia > Pollenia labialis. Next base: position 148,415,780 of record OX439141.1, read on the forward strand.
AACATTAAAGAAATAGATATCGTTTCTGGGTATGTGAGCCGTACGCTTAATAATGTTCTGTTTATTTTCGAACACTGAATTAAATTGACTTAAAAAAGCAACTCCCGACTTTTTTAAGTCCTTCGTTTTTTCTGCCATATTGTCTGCAAATTATTTGTAGCATATTTAATTTAGATAAAATCACTTGTTTGAGGTTAATTATTTTTAAAAGTCATTTTCTGGAAGGTTTTATGTGGGACTTATGGTTAAGTCTGGACTTATCGCCACAAAATTTCGATGTCGCATATAGACTTATATATGTTATTTGTGCCAAGTGTGAACTCTATACCTACTTTAAGAAAGAAATGTTAGTGATAAGAGTGTATTTTGCCAAGCGCTATGAAAGCTTTCGACATTTGTTGGCGCCGAACCTGGGCCCACATGTAAATCCTCGCATAAACCAATAACTTTTGGTAACTTCAGAGAATATACAGGAAGGGCCATAAGCCGCTGAACGTCTGTCAATAATTCGATCAATTTTTTACAAAATCTTAAGCAGGTTGCAAAGCCTTGTAGCAAAATTCCATGTACCATTTATATCTTTCAAGAAAACAGTAAAAAAAAATTTTTTATTCACCGCAGTAGAGTTCTTTCATTTAACGCGGAGTGCGATTGCATACTAGATTTCCTGACGGTGCATTTCTGGTGTTAAAAAATATTTCGAAATTTTCTTAGGGTTTGAATTGTTGAATTTTGACTAGCGAAATAAATCTCAACAATTTTTGCTCATTTCTCAATCGTACAAATGGTTACAAAAGCTCCTAAACAAAAGAGAAAATAACAAAACAATAAAAATCGTATCAAAATTACATTTTCCAGTGACTTATGGCCCTCCATCTAAAAGGAACACGGATGACAACACTATTTTTGAGGAAAATGTTGATACATATGTATGTATATATGATCATAACTTTCACCATTTTTTGCGATTGCCATTTTTTGATTTAATCAATCCGCCATATAGTTTACTTAACCGTTTTTATTTTAACCCCAAAAAAATGTATGATTGTTTGTTCTTAAAAACATAACATTTTCCTCTTTAAATTTGGAGTCACACAAGGAAGCATTATTGGTTCTCCATTTTATTTAATATCTATTTCAATTTTGTCAAGTTTGACTCATCAAGTCTAGAGTTTTTTGTAGAGAGGCAAAAGAAATGGCATTATCTTTTACCTTCTCTCCTTGGAGAACAAAACTTGACGAGTCAAACTTTACGTGTGTAAACCGTCACTTACTCAAAATATCATAAATTTCAACTAGAAATATGGTTAAAAGAATGTAGGACAAAGATCAATGAGAAAAATCCCTACATATAACTAACATTCACTTTGCGTCGTGAATCATGCCTCCTATTAAAATCAATAACCAATTAAGATCTCAGCACTTGCAAGTAAAATATCCCTGTATACTTCTAGATCGGCGATAAACGTGGAAATATGCAAATGCAAATTTTTCATGCAAAAAGCATTAAAAACTTGTCCTTATTATAATATTGTTGTAGAAAAAATAAATTAGATATTCTGCATACCCTACTAAGCAAGCTGCCTGTGACCACATCATAATTTTTAATGATCAATGCCACTGTGCAATAGTTTTAATTTTATAATTATTCAACACAAAAAATTAACTTTACAATGTATCGCAAGCAAGAGTGTGCAAACGATATTGCGATAATTTTCATAAAAATAAAAAATTATCTATTGCACTTTAGAACGAATGTAAAATAATGGTAAACAGCAATAACAACAACAACAACAAAAACTGAAAATAAACTATTTACTCGTGAATTTTTTACTATTTTTGGTTTTAGCCGTATCTTTTTACGAATATAAAACAGCAGACGTTTAACTTTGAATATTAAAAACAACTACAACATCACCAGCAGCAACAACAAGAACAACAGCAACAGCGAAAACATTAAGCTGAAGTACAACAATTTCCATACAACAAAAAAAAAAAAAATGGTGGCATAAAGTTTTTGATAAAAAAAAAGAATTTATCAACATTTTTGAATTTTCAAGTAAAACTATTTTTTCTAGTTTTTATTTTCAAAGTAATAGATAAATTTTTATCATTTTTGAAAAACTCTGAAATAAAAATATTTCAACTGTAAAAGAAAATGAAACAAAACTAAAAAAAAAAAATTCAAGTAAGAATATTCGATAGTGTCGAATCTTATATACCCTTCACCATTGTATTGAAAACCCAATTTTTTCTCTGTCTATATATAGTGTGAGCGCTATCTTTTCAAAATATGGGGGTCTAATCACCGCATTCGATACTATTATTTCGAATAAACTATTGAATTTTTTTGCATGCGATAGACACTGACGTATCGAATGAAAACTAGAGAAATGTAATGTCGAGTTACTCGATATCGAATGCTATTATTTCAAATTCAATAAATTTCATTCGATATCGAGAGTCATGATACCAAAATAAATAATTTCGATCAATTTTGCTCGATATCGTATGCGGTGATTAGACCCCAGATTCCAGGAGTATAAATACTTGTATAGGCACTAGGTGCAATAATGGGTCGATTTCACTGATTACTAAAACCAAACAAATCTTATATAGAAAAAGTTTAAGCTCAATTTGATAAGCCCAGATCGGTTTGTATGAACCCTATCGTACCAAAACCCTTAATTTGGAAGGACACTGGTATGGGGGCCAGGTAAAATAATGAATCGATTTGGCACAATTTTAATATTGCATAGTCCTTATACATATGAGGGGGGGGGGGGGGGGTATTTTTAAATCGATGTCTTCCGATTTGGATGAAATTTGCACAAAGGTTAGTCCTATTGGATAATATTCTAGACACAAGTTTCTGAGTTTTTCAAAAGATTGTTGATCAAATAGCTATCGAAGCTACTTGTGACAAATGTTACCAACACCAATAGGCCAAAATGTCAAACTTTGACCCCCACTAACTTAGAAACTTGTTGACCGATCTTGTTGAATTTGTGTCTAAACTACTATACAATAGGACTAACCTTGGTGCATATTTCATTCAAATCGGAAGACATCGATTTCAAAGTTGGGTCACTTGACATGAAATCCCCCATATGTATTAAGGAAATATCTCCTAACTAAAATGGTATGGGCGTTATTGTGCAAAAACAATTATTTTTAAAAGAAACAAGTACACAGAAATAATTATTTACTAAATATGTCTTGAACCAAGAAAATTTTCCATTATCGTCGTCAAAGCCAAAAATAACGTATTCTTAATAACGTTTATTTAGGAAAATTTTAGTAAATACGAACAAAATAAGTTAAAATCAAGAAATTATTTTTAGATTTTGGATTTTTATGTTTTAAGAAACGAAATTGATTACTTTAGAAAATAAATTCTTTCCGTGTAGTATTTGTTTATATCTCTATTTTTTGTACATTCTAATGTTTAAACCGATTTTCTAGAGAACTCGTTACTTCTAAGTCCATACAAGATCTTAGTGACAAAAATAAAGATTATAGATTATAAGAAGAATTCAAAAAATAAGGGTTTAGGAACAAAAATTACTTGTTCATATCTCAGCCATTTTTAGAAAAATTTGTCTGAATAACTTCTTAACTTATAACAACTTCGTTCCCATCACACAGAGTTATCAAAGGCTGTCAGGCTTCTAAAAATCTGTCATCTAAATTATCATTTATTTAGTTACGAATAGGGATGCCAAATGGGACCAGGTTTTTTGAAACCCGGGATTCGGGATTTTTTTATTCGAAAAAACGGGATCCCGGGACGGATCGGGATTTTTCGGGATTTCATATATAAGAGCCAATTTTTAAAATTCATGTACATAATTATAATTTAATACTTATGTATAAGTATTAAAACAAATTAATTCATGAAGAATATTAAACTCATTACAAAACAAAACAGTTTAATGTATTCTTTTAAAGTAATATGGAAGAATTTTTAAAATATAAGTTTTAATACATACTAAAACTTATATTTTAAAAAGCTTCTAAAACAAATTAATGACGTTTGATAGTCGATACATTATTTTATTTCAAACATATGCTGCCGACGAAAACAGTGTTCGCATTAAACACTTCTGGGTGGTATCGTAAATAAATAGCTACATACATGATATAAAACAATAATAAATGCATTTTATCTCAAATATATATATGCAAGTATAAATTTAATAAAATAAACTTAAACAAATATGTGTCGAAAGACCTTTGGTAGAACCCCCTAAAGTTTTGAACACCTTTTTGCACAACTTGCATTGTGCGTGCGCAGTTCTATTATCATTCACTTAGAAAAAAGACCACACCGAACTTTGTCTTCTGATTTTATTTTCTGTGGCACAAAATGCATTGCATGTAACATCTATTCACTTGCGACTTCTTTTTGTAACCAGTTAAAAATTAGATTCATTGCCAGTATGATTTAATATTACATTTTAGAAGTTACTTTTATCGGGTGACTCACGTTTATTTAAACATTAATTTTTTTTAATAACAAAAATACCACATATTTACTAAATCCAAAATCCCGGGAATTTGGGATTGGCATCCATAGTTACGAATATGTATATGGAATATGTATTGTTTAACAACCACAGAACACGTACAAATTGTTAAAAAAAAACCTACTAAAAGAGTGATGGTTCAAACGTGGCCACTATGAGGGTTGATTATGGTCGTCATAATCGATCCACTGTGCAAGGAATTGGCAAGATTTTAACGAAATTTGAAGACACTGAAAGCGTTACAGAAGTGGTCAGGCCTATGCACCACCGCAATGTGCGCACTGCATAAAATATTTCTTTTGTTACACTGAAAATAAAAATAATCCATCAGTAATTTAATTAAAACGAAGAGGTGCCAAGTGTACGGTTACTACAGATTTCCTTAAACCAACTACTGAATGCTTAATTTAAGTACGGATAATTTAAGTGATCCGTACTTAAAATAATCCAAAAACACGGTTGACTTAAGTCGTATTGAGATAACACATTAATCTCAAACTGTGATTGATTTAAGAATTTCTAAATTGATTGTGAGGCTTGACTCAGCTTATAATTTATATGAAAAAAAAAATATATAATTTAGTTAGCCAGGAAATTTCTGTACCTAAAAGCAAGGCGAATTCATTTTTCAGGTGGCGTTGAAACTAATTTGATTTTTGTATTTTTATGTATTCGAATTAAACCCGGTTAACTGGTTATTTTTAAAATGCTTAACCGAAACTCGGTTTTTTTTAAATACCAACTATTCGGAATATTCGAAACCCGGTTATTGAAAATGTCGAATAATTGATCTCCCTACTATCTGTGTTCGAAAATAAACAGAACATTATTTAGCGTTCGGCTCACACACTCTGGAACGATATCTATTTATTTAGTGTTTGTGTAGACAAACACAACCCTAAATAACGTGCGTAAATATTTTAAGGAAAGAGCCGAACATTATATAGTGTTCTGTTCTTTGTAAATAGTTCTATAGTGTTTCTTTTTTTTTATCAACGACCGCAGCACGAACAGTTTGTGTGTGTATTGTGTATATGTTTTGTTTGTGTAGAATTATTTTGCTGGCTTTTTCCTTTTTTTCGTTTGTGTATTTTGTTTTTGTAAAAAATTTTTGGTTTTTTTGCGAGCCAAACAGGCGCTACGCACAACAGAAACAAACGAACATTTATGAGCTAAACCACAAACTTGGCTCGGTAACTCTTTTTTTTATAAGCCGATTGAGCAGGGTTTTAAATACCAACCAATTTGACACCAAATTCAGCTGTGAGCCGTTCTGAAATGCGTGTGATTTTCACAAAGGAACATGTCGAATTCAACTTAGAATTAGTCAAGGACATAAAAAATATCTACTTTAGGGATTCTTAGCTGAATATTTCTTAACGTTACTTTCGAAATGACAAACTTAGTATAACCCTATTCACAACTTCACAAAACAGCACAAAAAGTGCTACAAAAAAAATAAGCAACAAAACAGCAGAAAATAAAATAGAATTTAATGTTTATTTTACACCAACCAATTCAAAATTCGAAACTCTATCAGCCAACACATTTATTTCGAATTTAAACATTATTTGTGAAGTTTAACCGTTTCGTTTTAGATAAAGTCGAGCATTTTGTTTAGTTCGCTTTTTTCTCACTTTTTTAAAATTTTTTTTATCAACAATTTTATGTTAATTATAAAAAGTAATTTTTTTTTGCTGGTGTTGTAGTTGTTTATTTACACTACACATGTTTTGAAATTGTTGTTATTGTTGATGTTTGTTTGTATGTTTGTTTCAACGGTTGGCTATAATCATGTTGGTATAATTATCAACATGTTGCTGTAGTTGTTGTTGTTCCTATGCATATGTAAAATAGTGAGTCTAAAGTATCAGCAACGTTAGCAAAAAATTATATTTAGAAATTTAATGTGCCATCATAATAAAATGTTTGATTAAAATCATAGAAATGAAAATGGTATTGAATGTTGGAGTTGTGCAAAGCCCGCAAGTAGGAATTCCAAAGATAAATAAACAAGTCCATTACCGTATTATTTGATGAGTACCGGTTTCTTAAACGGCATTTCCATATCTTCTGGTTGGGAAAGTTATTTTGAGAGACAAGAAAAACCTTGACACAAGAAATGTTCTTTTGTTATTTCATTTTTAAAAGATCATTATAAGATCTACACACAAAGAAAAAGCTTAACCATTAAAACTAAGAATTGGTTTTAGAGATCTCTGGATTTATAATATTTATTTATTTATTTCATTGAAAAATATTTTTTCTAATTTTATTATTTAGTTGGGAAATTAAGACATTTGCCATTTGTATTTAATGTAAAGCTAAATGTCTTTTTTAAATCCAGGTTGTTTATTCTTGAATCAAAAGTTAAAAAATTTTATTCTAAAATTTAAGTCAAATTTTGCTTTATTTGTCCCCGTCTACGCGTCTATAATGAAAATTTCTTAAATACTGTCTTGAAACTGCATTCGTATCCATATAATATCACTTAAATTCGTATTCATAAAATGTCACTTAATATACAGGAAAACATTTGGAAGGAAAACATTTAGTTTGGGAGCATATTACCCGCGGGGAAGAGAGTGTGGCTTTTGTGTTTGGTACTCGTCGACACGCTTTGTTCAAATTTTCTTTTTTTACATTAACTTTGCTTTTTGACAAAAAAAAACAGAATGTTTTCGCAACATGTTTGTCTCTGTCACCGCGAAAGAAAAAAAAGAAGAGAATTCCAGATGTTTTCCTTCCAAATGTTCGCTCGTCTTAACTCGGACAATGCAATATTTTATGTTGCAGCATTTAAGAATTTCTCTTTATAACAAAGTACACTTTTTAATCGTCGTTCCCCTTTCGCCCTCAAACTCAAATGTTTCGCAGCAAATGTTTCATAGTAAGGACGGGGACTTAAGAAAGTCGGGTTATTATTATTGTTTATCTAGTGTTGTTAGATTAAAAAATTTTTTTTACGACAACGGCAGCCCTTATAAGGCTGATTATAAACTGACGTTAAAATAAAATTGTTCACGTCTTAATTCAATTGACAGGAAAGTGGAACCTTAACGACACGTCTTCATGCGATATTGATTTAAACAAGATATAAACATAGCGCCGGCGGAGCAACGGAATTAATTTGTTCATGTTCTGGATGTTTATGTTAAGATTTACCCAAATTTTTAGTTTATTAAAGTGTTTGGTTTTTTTTAATTTCTTCGAACAATGCAGAAAATTGCATTGTAAGGCGAACATCATGGCGAACATGGTTGCTAAGACAAATGTTTAGGCAACAATGGCAGCCGAAATATGAACATGAACAGTTTATACTAGCAGAATCCATGTGCGACATATGTTTTCTTCACTGTTCTTACAAAGTTGATGGATAGTGGAGACGGGTGGTAGAGCGAAACTACCTCATCTTAAAATTGCTTCTTTTAAAGCAGACATTGCCTAGAAGCTTATTAGTTTTTAAGCGAGACAAACGATATCACTTCTGATACACTGAGTAAAGTGTATGTTTAAAACCGCAATTTGTATTAATAATGTAAAAAGCTTTTTTTCGTGACGCATTCGATTTGTACTGAAATGCTGTTTTTCTACCTCTGTTTTCAACAGAAGTCAAAAATAATTTATATGGGAATTCTGTTCGATGTTGAATGCTGTAACTTCACTCCTGCTCTCGACCAAAATAAACTATTTAAATAGGATTTCGATTGATATTGAATAATGTAGTTCAGCCCCAGTTCTCGACCGAAGTTTAAAAATTAAATGGGAGTTTAGATCGATACTGACCGCTGTTTTTTCGCCCCTGTTCTAAAGAGATTCCAAACAAATCATTAATTAAAATTATTTTTATTAATTATTTCATCACTGTAGCTCTTTTACCAAAGATGTAGGCATTTAAAAAATTTAATTTTTTACTGTCAAAAAATATTTTTTTTTTCTATTTAGGTGACTGTTATAACAATAACATTTCTTAAGTGAATATGCATAACAATAACCTGTCAAAATATTTAGGTTAAACAACGAAAAAATAATTTAAATTTTATTATGTTCTATAACCCTTAACCCTAAATTCCCACACACACAAATTCAGTCGCTCACTCATGCAACCTTCATTTTGATCATGATAAGGATTAATTTCTGTTACTTATTTAAAACTGCCAAACAAACAGAAAAGATAATTCAAATTGTTGCCTTTTAACGGTCAAGTTTTCAAAAGAAATAAAACTGCTGGTGTTTAAATTCAAATTTAAATAAAAGACAACTTGCTGCAAGCAAAAAAAATTTAAGAAAAGTAAAGGGTGTTTTTTAAATCATACAGTGATGGAAAAAGATGTCATATCACTGATGTCAACAACTGTCAACTGATGTCTTCGTTTTTGACCCCAAGACTTTTTTCAACATTGTGATGGCAGCCTTAACATCACTTGGCCAAATTTTCAAAAGTTGAAATTATTTCATCAATGGGATGACACATCGGCATCACAGAAATGACGAATCGGAGTTATTTTAATAAAAGGAAAAAGGACCCATTAGCATGAGTTTGTCATTAAATTGAGTCATTGGGATTGACTTAAATCAAAGTGAGAGAAAATTATTATTTACTTACCCGTTGGACATGTTTGCAGAAGAACTCTCAATAATAAGACACCAGCAGCAGAGAACTGCAACAATACATAATACTCGCGAGCGCACTCGCTGTTTACCAAATCATTTTTAGTCTCGAATACTTTTAAACACTCGCTTTTACTGATATGGTTGGCTCGTTGGCTCGTTCTTCATACAAAGCGAGCTTCATGCATAAAAATATTCACAATAACTTTTTACTTGTACATGTGTGAACTACATAAAGTAGTAAGAGCCCAGAAAAATGTATGAACAATATCACAACCACTCAAAGCTAAGTTTCGTGTTTTTTCTATTTTCATATTCGGTAACTTTTTTGTATTTAACTTACACGACTTAGGTGTTACGACCAGCTCGTAACAACAACATTCACGGCATATTCATTTAGTATATGTTCGTGTATTTAAAATTAAACACTTAATGAAAACGTGGCTGCCAGATTTTATGATTTGTCCTAGGTAAGACGATTTTAGGCGTTTAAATGATTTAGTGCATGTTTTGTTATTAATTTTATGGATGAAAACTAGTAAAAGAAAAAACTCAATTAGCAGCCGATATTAACCGTTAATCATAGAATATAATTGTGTGTTTGTTGTAAAATTTGTTGTCAAAAATTTATAAATACATAAAAAGTAAATTCTGTGTTTACGTCGCACAATGAAATAACGGAATGCGCAGCGTTGCCATTGGTCAATATTTTTGTAAAAATATTTACATATAAATGAAATTGACGTATAAAAAAATTGTGATTCATAAGCCTGTCGCAATCGTTATATATTTTAATTAAAATTTTCCACGAAAATTTTTCTTATAATAACTTTTAAATTCATTTTATTTCATAATGAATTTAGCCCTACATGTTTACTTAAATATACGATCATTGTTTTTTACCTAAACCATCTGGCAACGCGTCTTTAAGTATTACTACGAATGACGAATGCTGCGAGTAAACACTTGTGCACTCAGACAATTAAAACTCTAGGTCAGCGAAGGGCAGATAGAGAACATTGAATAAAAGAGAATAAATTAGTTGATTTATCAGAAGTACGAGTGCTATTGCCGAATGTTGAAATAATATATTTAAGAAACAAAACAAAACAGAACTCATATAAATTTCATTGCGTTTGCTAAAGGCTCGTATGTTGAAAACACAATTTCTTACGAGCCTGGCGAGTACTTACAAAAACAAAAGGCTGTATTAACTACACCGCAACTCGTTTTAAGGCGAGTATCATCAATCATAAAAACGGGTGCTCGTTGCAGTTCTCTGACCAGCAGCCACTTTAAAATTTGTATGTATTTAGTTAAATAATTTAAAATAAATAGAATATGGGAATTTTTGCTTCTTATTTTACGTTTTAAGCATTAAAATAATGTTAATAATACGCAAAATGTGTCATCGAATTGATGTCACTGTAGTCATATCATAGATGAGGTGTTAAATATGACAAAATATTATGATGACGTTCGTCATTGGATTAGTGTCACTTTTTGCATCATTAATGCCATTTGTAATAACCTTGATGCCACAATGCTAAAGTTAGCGCATCATCAAAATGGATGTATTTTTCTATCAGTGTATAGACCTTATGAAAGGGTTAGATGTCAATTGAAATGTATTACTGCGCTTACATTTCGACATTTTTGATCAGTATACTCTGGCACATCAACATGAAGAGATTCGCGCTTGAACAACGCTAACCAATTATCCAAATTTACTTTGAAAATCAGCCATCGATAATTTATCGCAAAATTGTGTCCAGCGAAAAGGCTCGTTTTTGGCTTAACAAGCATCCCTGCAGATTGCTATACATCCAGAAAAATGCATTTTTTGGTTTGGTTTTCTTGTTTGTGGCATCATCGGACCATTTTTCTTCAAAATAGATTGTGTAAAGGTCAATGATGATCAATGATTTTTTTTGTTTGAAAATATGAATGAAATTTATACTGGCGAAATGCGGTTTTAATAGGATGGCGACACTTGTCATACGGTGACCGCAACCATCGACTTATTGAAATCAAAATTTAGCGATTTGTTAGGAACACAATTAGGACGACTGACGTATTTGTGGCACGAATATTGGTGTATGAGAAAATATACACAATAATAGCATCGTACACCGAATCACATTGGTTCAAGAGCGGCATTAATTCATTTTTTTCATGTTCGCCGATTTGGATTATTTTTGGGTATTTTGTTGTCAGATACCTGAATAATATGATTCCGTTATATTAGGCTGATATATTTATTATTTGTTTGGACAGACACGCACAAAGTTCATTTATGTTCGCTTGTTTAATATGGCATGCAAATTATATAACAATTGTCATAGATGAGATTTGCATTAAAAAAAGTTGAAAAAAGTGCCATACAAAAAGTTTCGTAGAACAAAATATAAGCAACAGCAAAATATCAATGTTAATCAACTTCAGTGGACTGCATCTTTTTAGCCCTGTTTAAAGAAAGATATCAAATTTCAGCTTGAAATCTCAGCTAAAAGTTAAAAAAATTCAGCTGCTCCTACCTGCTTAAAACATGAATTTTCGTTCATTCTTGTTGTTGTTGCCATAATTTTTTACTGTTTAAAATTGTTACATAATTTAATATACATACAAGTCAATAGTGTTAATTGTTAAATATTTCATTGTTGAAAAAATAATTTTTATTTTTTACATTTTAATCGATTATTTGTATCAGGTATGCTGTCCGAGGAAGTTCATGAAGCGAGGATTAATGAATATAGAGCCTATAGATTACATCATTCGCGAAGAATTAGACGTGTAGCCACTAATGAAGACGTAATGCATAAACTTTTATTGTCTTCAGACCCATTTATAAATAGATTTCGCTCAAAGCTGCAAATCAAAAAAATTGGAGTACGATAATGATGTTAAAAAATAAAATTATGTTTAAATTACGTATTCATGTTTTTTCTATGGGAGGTGGGCGTAAAAGTGGGCGGATCAGGCATATATTTTCAGCAGCCCATTCTACAATTATATCTAGTTTTTGTGAAAATTGGGTTGATGCATTAAAAATCAAGGAAGTTATGACACTTTTTCAATACAAGTTGTATGGGAAGTGGGCGGATATTTTTCAAAAAAACACAAATGATTCTGAGTGTTTAAAAATGCTATGTGCCAAAAAACAATGCCGTAGGTCCAAATTTAATTTTCACTTTGTATGTGAGGTGGGCGTAAAAGCGGGCGGATCATTTTGATTTTTCCATTTTTTTCTTGATTCAAACAAAAAATGCCAATGTGCCAAGTTTCATTGTCCTTCGACAACTTCTTCTATTTTTTGCCGTTCGTTCTATTAACTTCAACCAATGTGCGGCGTGTGACGAACAATTCCGAACCAGGTGACCACGCTTTGTTGTAGCTTTAAGTATTTTAGTAAATTAAGTTTTTTATAGCATTTAAAAAAAAATTTTGCTGTAAAAATGGTTTTAAGTTGTGATTTTGTTAATATTTTATTTTTAAGTCAAAATAATTTTCGTGGGATTACAAAATTTAATTTAAATGATTTTGTTACTCGTGCTTAATTCCCAATTTCTATTATTTGATAAAAACACTGAAATTTATTGTTGATTGGATAAGCTATTCCTATGCACATTTCACTGGTTGCTTAGGACAGATCATCAGGAAACTTCATCCATAAATATTTTAGAAAAACTAAAGATATTAAACCAAATAAAACTGTTAAGCGTTTAAGAATAACAGCAACAGTCCCATTTGTAACCATATCAAAGTTTAAACAAAATCATCAACAATAAGCAGTGTGTTTATCTCTCCTTACATTCCCCACTACAATTGATTGGAATTCTTCCAACATAAATTGTAGTTGTAAGTAGGTTAAGAAAAAACAAAAACAACTCGCTGTATTGTTTTCGCAAAGAAAATAAAAAGCGGACTGCCAGTCAGTTTTTTTAGGCCGTGCACTTGCCAGTTTATTATCAAATTAATTTTCGTGGGAATACAAAATTTAGTTTAAATGGTTTTGTTTTTCGTGCTTAATATTTTGTAAATATGGTAGCACCATTTTTCACTATTTCAATTTCTCTCTCTCTCTCTTTTTGCACAATAAGCAAACAACTTTCTCTACTATAAAAGCTGTAAGTTGTTCGTCGTTATTTCTCACGAAGAATTTGCTCAGCGAGTTTATACCGATTAATTCGTTATGTTCGGCGAAATTCGTCGTTGGTCCCAATTACTTGATTTCGAAATATCTAACTGTAAGTGCGCCTCCAAGGTCGTGATGCGTTTGGATTGCCCCCGGTTATATCCTTTGGAGCATTTTTAGTCACTGGCTTATGCTGATCAACCAGCAGCAATTGACGCCTGGAAGGCCAAAATTGTCAGCAATATTCAAAATTTTCAATGTTCAAAAAAGTGGTCGAGAATGCGCTTTGTCTAGAAAGAATATGCCGGAAATCATTTTTAAATGTCAAGGCTATCTTTTGAATAAGAATATTTTTTGATTAAAATTTAATTTTTTGTGTTATTTTTCACTATTCCAATTTCTATCGGGCTTAAAAAAAAACCCTTTGCAAATAAAACAGGCTGTTTGAAAATGGCCAGACACACCTTTCATTTTAACAAGCTAAATGTTTGCAGAGCTAAAACGAGCAAATTTATATAATTTTGCCATTTGTAACAAATTTGTATAAACAAATTAGTTACAAGAAAATGTCAGAATAAAAATAAAATTGCAATTAATGCCATTCGATAATTCGTGGTTCTAAAAATGCAACTTTCCCATATTTACCACTGCACTGGAAACTACAAAGAGAATTGCTAGAAAAAGTCACTGGTAAAAGCTGCGGACTGGCATCTTTTATATCATAGAAGGCAGCAGGGGGTGGGGGGAGAGGGGAATCAGCGTGCTAATTTGACTTTAAGCCCCAAAGAAATAAAGCCATCTATCGCTTTAAAAAAAAAACATTCCGCAAGTTCAGCCACATTAAATAAAATCAATTGAAACGTGCTCGAGTATTAATTTCCAACGGAAATTTATAGTGTGTAGATTAATAAAATTCTATAAGCGAATAAAAAAAGAAATACTTTTTCAGATACAACAACGTTGGGGTTCTTGCATCACACTTGTGTGCCAAATTGCTCATTTTAAATGTGTGATAAAAACAATTTGGTTATTTAAAATATACGTTAAATTTCAAAAATGTTTTTGATAAACACAGTTTATCGTCATTTAAACACACGTGTTAAACGGTCATTGATACCGAAAAAGAAATGAAAAAAAAAATTATAAGAAAGTAAAATAAAATAATTTCATCACACTGTGCTACACAAGAAATATGCAGGTGTTATTCTAACACAGGAATTCTGTATTGTGAAATTCTTCTGATTACAAAAATTCCAATATTTTTATATAAAAGATACAAATTTAAATTAAAGATATAAATTTCATAGTTCTTTCAGAAAAAAACAATTTTGTGAAAATTGGATAAAATTTGTCTCCGGTTTGCTTGCTTTCGTTAAAAACTACGCACTTTAAAAAAAAAATCATATTCGTTAAGCTCTAGTTTTATCGTTGAACAACATACTGCATGTCGTCAACTTAAATTACTAACTTTTATACACCAATGCAGGTTTCCATAACACCCAAGAACATAAAAATAGTTTAAAATTTAATGAGTTATGATAATTTTTGTGATAACATGCTTAAGTTTTGTATTAACGTGTTATTTCTAATTTTAAATAAATGAAATTCTTAGAAAAAAAAAATTTTCTGTGCCACTGTATATTATTATACTCTTGTTGTTGTAATCACCTGCAGGATTTTATTTAATTTTGTTTGGTGACATTGAGGATTTTTTATTCAACAACTGCAATTTTTTCTTATCAGTTTCATCAATGTCGCCGGTGATGTCATCAAGGTTTTACTAATAGCGTAACTTCCTTTCCCAAATGGAGATTGGTTGTTACGGTTGCAGTTAACTGAATTTTTCCAGTTAACGTTATACAAATTTTAAAAATGACTACTAGTAAATATACATAAAGTTTATCGCGGCCTTAGCTACTTTAAGGGTCAAATAAACGACACAAACAGTTTGACAACAACAAAAGGTTTATGTGGATCTTAAAAATGTTTAATATTTACACATACTCCATACTTTATTCATATGTTTGTGAAACTATTTGAAAGGATTATTTAGACCTTTAGGCGGATACAATCTACATTGGTGACGATCTATGCGTTTACCAAACGCGATCGAGTGTACGAGGCATAGCAATTTTAGTTTAAGGCCCGGCAAAATTGTACACTCGCCCCTTGTTTAGGAGCTATCTAACCTCCACTGCTTTAGCAAATGCCACCAGCTTCTGTTGAATAGCAACAGCACCTAGAGAAAACCCTCTTCAAGCCGAACTCTCCTACAAGTGGTAAAAAAAATTAGACCTTTAGTTTAATTTACAACCACCACGCGATCCCCGAAGGCATCCTGTTAGCAGACTGACAAAACTTCCGGAAAGACAATCTCCCTGAAAGACAGGAAGTTAGTGTGATTCCTGAAATATCCTTGAGATGATCGCTACACCCACGTTGGGCTTTATAAATAGAAGTGAAAAATTGTCTGCTTCCTCCTTAAAGGTTAGTTTTTTTTTTAATTCGGCCTTAAGACATATTTTTACTACCGCAGGCAGCACCTTATCACCCAACAGTGCTACGTGCATAAACACAACACCAGAAAGACAACTTGGTTCCCAACATTTTTTTTATTTGTTCCGCCGATGCAATTAAGCACAATATTTTTTAAGTTAAAAACAAAATTAGTCCCAAGTTTCTGCAAATGACATCTTCGTCACTTGGATGAATATTTTACATTTTCGATGAAAACTAAATTTAATTAAATGATGCAGATAAAAGCGACGCTGCCAGACATTCAAGATATGATATGATGTTTCACATCTGACATTTTTAACAATTAGGGGATTCACAAGGTGTCATAAGGTCATGTGTCTTAAAATAATAACATGAAAAAATGCGACTGATGTGAACAACCCCACATAATTCAGTGTCCTATTTTAAATTTAAATCAGCTGATTTGAAACAAATATAAAAAATTAATATTTATCTAAAATAATCTATGAATTAATAAATTAAATTAGATCTTACCAATTTTCCATTTTTCAGACACAAATCTCAAATAAATTTTATTTTGTTTGTTAACCAAACAACAGAGTCCTCAGCCGATATAATTTGACGCTGCTAGTGATTTGTTGCAAAAATTGCTAGCCGCAGGTTAAATTTGGATGTTATCCTATACCATCAACGGCGACGGCTACAAAAACTAATGAGGCACGGCTCTGCCGCTCAGCGCATGTCTCTTCTGATTAATTACGACAGCGCAATAAACATAGCAAGCAAAGTTCTATTTATTTAAGATACTTTTTGTTTACAATGCAACAAAAATATTTTTAAACCATTGTAAAATGTTAGAACATTATGACAATATAACATGATAGCAGACCTTGTGAATACCCCAAATATCTTATTTGTTGTAAAATATTTATATATTTTTTTTTTAATTATAAAAAATTCTATTCAAATCTCTTATGCAAAAGGAGCCGCTATTTGCTTAAATTAAAAGACCAGAATTTAAATCGTACCGGGTGTGATCACAGCTGCCCGATTTGACGAATTATCGTCGTTTTTACGATTTTTGTATCCAAAAATGACTCATTGACGATTTGACGTTTTATACTTTTAATTTGACGATTTTTCAAATGACACATTTTGCACTAATTTACAAAAGTTCATAGTGTTATTTCGTATTTTTCATAACTTCATGGATACTTTTGTTTAGTTAGTTGACAGTAATTGTCCCTTTTAAGCAGTTCATAATACAAATATAAATATGATAGTGGGATTCTGGTAATGGATCTATTTCTCAACCATTTGTTTATGCACAGAAACAGAATTTCTGATGAATAAAATCGGTGTTCCATATTTCTCAGTTCATTTGGTACTCAATTTTCGCACTTTGTTATGAATGATTACAGATCTTATTATATCTAATTCTAACTTCTTAAACTTTGTGTAGCATACTCGGATATATGGCATTCTGAACAGTACAAGACATGCAAGCGTATCTGTTGACAAGCTTCGAGAATTAATTTCATATTATATTTTGGGTTCTTAAAAAAATCAATTTTTCAAGTTTAAAAAACACTTGACTCTCTTATTTAAGTTGGCCTGTAAAAGTAAATAAAACTTGTATTTAAAGTCAATAGAAGCGAGAATAGCGGTATGGTTTTTAGAGATTTTTATTACAATTTATACAAACGAAAATTAGCTTAAAAAAATGTCACAAACTAACAGAAGTTTTTTCCAATGAACATTTTTGGAACGATTTAGGTACGTCAATTTGACAATTTTTTCTTTGCAAAACTTGCAGATTTTCGACACATTAATTATATGTGGGATCTTAAAGTGTGATATCTATTCGGCTCGTTCCTCTCTCTCCTCTTTCTATGTAAATATCTCTTTCAAGAAGATTCATTTTCATGTAATTTCAGATTGCACATTTGTTATTAAAGGACAACCTGCGGTGGATGGGCTTTGGTGTTGTCTCTAAGTTGAAATTTTTATTACAGAACCGAATAAGCCAGTATTTTCTGGCGTATAAAATTGTCAGATCGCAGTCATTTTAGAATTCAACCTAGTAAGGGTAGCAGTTGTCCTTAATTATTTTGGGCTCTGGACTAGTTTTTAATGTTTAGTGCATAAATATTTAAGCTAAGCTCGTGAGTGGTTTTTGAATCACGGCTTCGCATCCCACGAAATAAAAAAGTACTTTTTTAATGAAACACGAAGCAAAAATTAGTTCAACAGTCAAGTATTGATTACACAAATAAACAAAATTGAATTCAATTGTCCCGGTAGGCTAGATGGTACTGCGGGTTCGATCCCGCCAGAGCGGGGATTAGCTTAGGGAATTTAAAAAATAAAACTTTTTTGTGCGGCCTGGAACTTTATTGCAAATTTTTTCTAATTTGAGGACGCTGATTTCAAATCTAGTCTCCATACTTCTTTATCAGCTCGACTTTTCGAGACTTGCCGTTATGTCCAAAATTAAGGCACTTTTACTACATATGTATATTGCAATAACATAAAACTGGTTCACCATATTCAGTTAAAAAAACAATATTATCTTTAAGCCTTGCTTATAGTGTTTTTAAATTTGCCCAGTAGTTTCAGAGATATCGTTGAAGTTTTGAAAAAATATAATAATTAAAAAAAAATTTTTTTTTGTTCTTTAATTTTTTAAGATATTCACCCATATCGTGAATAATTTTCCTTCGTAATTATTCCCCTTTTCACATATGAGCGTTCATGAAAAACTCCCATGAAAAAAGGTAATTCAAATGAGAATAATAAAGTGAAAAAATGTTCACGGGAAAAAATTCCCTTTATCGTGAAAAGTTTTTTCCCTCGTAATTGGTTCACATTTCCCTGTATGTCAGTAGTTCCTCCTATAAATCGAATGTTAAGGGCTATTTCCTTTAATAAGGCACAAGCCGATATATTGGTCTACAAAATACAAAACAACAGGTCGATTGCCAGCGGATTTGTGAAGCTTTCTAAAGACGTGGTGGCAGAATTTTGGAAAATATTTGACTACATAAAATTTAAAAAGAGCAAAATAAATAACGTTTTAATCAAACTATCCCTCCAATAGTAAATATTTTGCTTTATTATTTTAACTTTTCTTTTAAATATGTACGTGTATATTTTTGAACAAAAATTTCATTGATTTTTAATTTTTTTTTAATCTTTCTTCTTTTTTACATTCACTGGAACTGATAGCGTGAAAAATTTTTCACATGAGATTCACGATTGCTTTTTCCCCTTCGAGGGGAATGCAAATTTCATGGGAACAAAAAGTCCACTTGTTAATCACGATAGGGGTGAATAATAATAAATAAAAAATACAAATGTGACAAAATGTACAGTTTTGGTCTAATCTTTGGATGAAGTTTCTTGATGATCTGGCCAAAGAAACCAGTGAAATCCGTATAGGAATAGCTTATCACACCAACAATAAATTTAAGTTTTTTAATAGTAAGAATTAGGAATTTAGCACATTAAAACTTAATCTTATTAATGAAAAATTTGTTGACTCCCAAGAAAACCTTTGACTAAAACCATTTAGTTAAACATATTTCGAATGAAATTAGTAAAAATTTGCAAAAGTTCCAGGCCGCAACATGACTGTTCCCCAGTGTTATCCGTTATTCAAGTAACCGGGATACCAATTATCCGGAATCGATAACGAAAGGAAAATTATAAAGTGATTCACGTGTGACGCGAAAAACTCTCTCTTTGCGCACATGTCTAACAAGTGTTCCAATACATTCATGGCCTACAAATTGGAACTTAAGAACAGTCATAATCTGTAATTCAATTTCCAGGATCATAAACTTAAAGTTTGTCTTTAACTGGCTGCTATATTAACGGTAAATAAGGCTGCCACCCAACGATAACGAATACTTTTTCTCACAATGCAAACGGATCAATTCATATCTCCTTAACCACAAAAGTGAGGCACAGTTAATTTCATGTATGTAACTCTAAGCACAATCTGCATGTTCCAAAAAAAATCTTGGATGCATAGGAGGAAAGATACGGGCACCCCGATAAAAAAAAATATTATTTTCCTTATATCTGAAGAGCTACAATAATGAGGCACACTTAATTTGATGTGTGTAACTCTAAGAACAAACAACATATTCCCGCAACATCTTGGAGTTAAAGGAGTGGGGAGAGGATGTGTATAACTCTTAGAATAAACTGCATGATCCAACATAATCTTGGAGGTAAAAGAGCGGAAGACGGATAACCCCTATACAATGTAACTATCATATTTAATTTCTACAAAAGCACCATTACACTTTTGAAATTTATTTGTTTGCCTAGAGATGTAGAATTTTGTGCACTTTATGCGAATACTTTAAGTTTTTACGGTACCTGAACATTTTTTTAAATTAATCCGTTCATTACCGCCTTTGGCCCATATGTGTAATGTGAGGAAAATCTCTAGTCATGCTTCTATGTACATCAGACATCGTTTGATAACGTGCTTAGTACTAATAAGCTGACGACTGATTTTTTTTCAGGTATGAAAAGTGTTTAAAGTTTAGTAGTATGTGTCAATATGGAATATGACTCAATTTCTAAAATGGGTTTCAATGTAATTTCAATTGGCCAACAGACCGAAATTAAATTCCTGACATAATTGATTTCGGAGTCGTTAAAGGAGTCCCCAGTGAAATAATCCAAGTAAAAGCTTCTTTAGATTTATCCTCAGACCACTCACACACTTACAATTTAACGCACCACGCACGTATTAATTGGTTAAAATACAAAAAAATGTAAGTGCCCACTGCACGGACAACTTTCCCTTACGAACGCCTGAAATCATAGAGGTATCTATTAGACAGCTAAATACTAACATTACGCAAGCTGTCAAAAATGCTACTTTTACCAATCCACAGGTGAGATTTAATAAAAAATTTTCTCAAAATGTTGAACGGCTATTATCTGAAAAAAGAAAAGTTCGAAGAGAATGGCAACGTTGCAGATCCCCACAGTTAAAAGTTAGGCTAAGGGATTGTACTAAGCAGCTTAAAAAATTACTAGACCTACAAAAAATGGCATCCTTAAACAAATTTCTGCAAAATCTCGACACAATACCACAAACTGATTATTCATTATGGCGAGCAGCCAAAGGGTTTAAAAGACCGGTGATGTGTAAACATCCATTAAGGAGTTCGACTGGTGACTGAACAAGAACTGATGCGGAAAAAGGTACTCTATTTGTTAACTATTTGCTAAAGGTCTTCTCTCTAAACGTTTCTATTGATATGGATGAGCTGCCACCAGTGGTCGCTGAAGTTGCCACTCCCCTGAGATTTAATATTAGGGATATTGAAAATGTTATTGCTGGCTTAAAATCGAAGAAAGCCCCAGGTGCTGATAAAATCTGCAATTAAATGCTTTTAGAGTTACCCTATATAGCAAAAATTCTTTTTATTTTTAATGCTGTTTTACGTATAGAATATTATCCTGAAGAATGGAATATGTCAATGATTACCATGATACCTAAGCCTGGAAAACACCATACGAAAGTAGAATCTTATAGGCCTATAAGCTGATTGTCTATTTAATGTGTCAAAATTGTTTGAAAAACTGCTTGTGAGTAAGTTGACCCGCATACTAAATGAGAGCGAATGCATCCCAGATCATCAGTTTGGTTTCAGAAGACAACATAGTACTATCGAACAAACGCATAGACCTGTAAATGTAGTAAGAAAAACTTTTTATTGACGTTTCTCAGGCATTTTATAAAGTATGGCATGAAGTATTTTTCAAGGTGGGTTACTGCGTATTTCGATTCGAAAGAAATAATTTACGAGTTCGAACAATTTGTACAGTGTTTAATGATTTTCGCAATCGTTCGAAACAGCAGACAAGCGTAGAGCTTCGCGGGATTAGCTTAGGAAATTAATAAAAAAAAAAATAAAAAAAAAAAAAAAAAATAAAAAAAAACACAGAGGTTGTATTTTTAAAAAATGGGAAATTTGATGAACACTTTTTGTTCGTAATAGAGGGTGGCAGTTAAGAAAGTAATTTTTTGTTTTTAATAAAGTATAAAAAACGTCCGTTTATTCGAAACAAATATTACGAAAATCGTTATACACAGTCCAAATTGTTCTTCCGAATCGAAATACGCGTTAACCCTCCAGAAACTAAAGCAAAAATTACCCTATAATACTCATAAGCTCTTGCAAAACTATTTAACTGGACGAAAATTCATCATCAAAGAAGGTAATTTCCTAAGCACACCACACCCGATTCAAACCGGAGTTCCTCAAGGCCGCCAACAAGCAACATGCCAACAGGCAACGATATACACACATCTACGTTCGCCGATGATACAGCGTTTCTAAGCATACACGCGAGTCATCAGGAAGCTTCTCGAAAATTGCAGACACACATATTGCAGCTGGAAAAATTGTTAAAGCAGTGCAGAATAAAAATCAACGAACTAAAATGTGTTCATATCACGTTTACAATGCGCAGAGAAACATGTCCGCCAATCTCTATTAATAGCCATATAATTCCGCAACACCTTGAGGTTAAATACTTAGGTATCCACATTGATCGTCGTTTAGCATGGAAGAACCACATAGATACAAAGCTAATGCAAATGAAATTAAAAGCAATTCAACTTAATTGGCTAATTGGTAGAAACTCTACACTTAGTCTAGATTGTAAACTTCTTCTATATAAACCATATAAACCAATATGGTGCTATGGTATTCAGTTATGGGGGACTGCCTCGGCATCAAATATAGAAAAAAATCAAAGGCGACAAAACAAAATCCTTAGTTTGATTACATCAGCTCCCCGTTTTGTCCGAAACCAGCGCCTGCATAAAGTCCTATATATTCCATTGGTAAAAATGTGTTTTCAAAACATGTGACAACATATATAAAAAAACTTCAGTTACACCCAAACCACTAGCACGCGATATCCTTGACCTTAGAGGCCACATTCGGCTGAGAAGGAGAGACACTCTTGCTCTCAACCGAACACGAGAGACGTAAAGCAACCAAAGAAGCAACCGTTGAACCTAAAATTTTGTCTAGCATTGGCTGGACTTATTATAGACAATATTAGTTTTTACACGCAAAGAAAAAACATGGTTGTGGTAAACATATTCTAAGAGCATCAGATTATGATAAGATTTATGATTGTAGTCACAATATTAAGATTATTTTTGAATCATATAATGACCAAATATACTCGTAATATTACATCATAATATTTTTGCCTTAATCATATTATTATTATTATGTTAATCATATTAAGCTAAGAAGGAATCAAATTATTGTCATGTTAATCATAATTAGCTAAGAAGTTATCATATTATCATCATGTTAATCATAATAAATTTAGAAGCAATCATATACTGTCATAAAAATATAAAATAAATTATAACATTTTTTTTGCATCGATTTTTTATTTTGTGGCTTTTTACTATTTTTTCTTAATGTAAATCAAATAGCGGAGTTCAATATAAGGCTTGCAAAAGAGCAAATTTAAAATCTGTGGTTTTCCGCGTATGTCGATTTTTCCGATTTTGAGATGATGATACCATATTGCCTAGTTTTAAACGCTCTTTACATGTTTCTAAAAATTTTTGAAAAAAGACGGATCAATAAAAAGTGCAATACCTAGCCCATAGTTTGATCGATCTAGAATGGGTTTTCGGCTCTCCTGAAAATTTGTTTTAAGACATACGCGGTTGCCCCACAGAAATATCGAAACACTTTTATAAAATATAGCGAAATCTCTGTGTGTTTTGTTTTTGGATTCTACAAAAAAACTAAGATATTTTGCAATTGCACTATTAAATCACTAATACTGAATGAACTGCGCTAATATTTTAATTTTTTTAATTTCTTTAAACGTATTTTTTATGGGAATTTATCTTTAAATTGATTAACCGCTCACATATAAAATAAAATAAATGATATGGTTGTGAGTAATATAATATGTTTAGAAAGTTATCATAATGTAGTTGTTAGAAAAATAATTATATTTAAACATTAATTTGTTTACAGTAATTATAATAAAATAAAAATAACAATTATTTGTGTACGACAACAAAATATTGTTACATTAAACATAGTGTTGTTGCCGTAACGATGCCTAACCATATTTTTTCTCTGCGTGCAAGATTTGGATACTTCTTGTTAGTTCAATTTAATTGAAGATTCATTAAATAAATTAAAAGTGGAAAAAAAAATTTGTAATGTCAAAAAACCTACTTCTAAAATCAACATGATCTTTATTTTGGTCTAAAACTTAAAAATTATTTAAACATTTTCTTAAATCAAACTTTTATCTCGAACACTTGCAACACCGTCGGCAAAATGCATTACATTTTGCTGATCCAACTAAATTGCACAAAATCTCAATATTGTAGTAGTTTTGCATATAAAATTCCTCTTAATTCGATTGGCTATTTTTGTTTTTTTTTTTTTTTTGCCAAGTAATCTTAAATCTAAAGTTGTGTACTTATTTCTTATAGTCTCGCTCTCATACACTTACATACAAGCACACTCGTCCAAATTCCAATGTGTCATGACTCATGAGCTAAAGAGCGACTCCCAGGCACACAACCTCACATAAACACACACATTCACATAAAAAAATGTCCCCGTCGTCACCGATAAGAATGAAAAGTAAAAATTGTGTTATAAGCTAAAATGATCAAACAGCAACAACAATCACTATAAAAACTACTACAACAACAATTCGTATGAAACTCAGTTGAGGAATTTTCGATAACATTTAAAAAAAAAAGAAACAACAATGCACCAATTCTACAAAGTGAATAATTTCAATTAAGTTGAAATTATTTTTTTAAAGCGATAAACTTTATTAAATTTATATAAAATTTAAAATTTTTATTGAACGCGCAATATGCATAAAGATATGGCCAGATTGGTTTGAATATTTAAACTGGATTAGGGCTTTGCAAGAAATTTTATTTATTTAATCAGATCACTCATATATTTTGCGTTTTTCGCATTCCTTTAAATTCCAAAAAAGCAAAAATATTCAAATTTTCACATGCCATTTATTTTCGTCAGTCAACTGATGAAATTGAAATGAAATTAAATTTTTGACTGCCGCTCAAGTTCGATAGTGTGAACCTCACGGAAAAGATATTTCAAATTGATATAGGTATTTGGAATTACACACAGAAAAAAATTAAAAATTCTCTCTAATCACCAAATTCATAGAATCAAGCAAACAATTTGTTGATTTTGCAGCTTTTACCAAAATGATTATACAGATTACTAAAAATTTTAAATTGTGAATATTGTTTTTTTTTTCAATAATTGATAGTTTTAATTTTCAGTAAAAAATGCCTTTTAAAACAATGTATTAATTGATTTAATTAAATATAGCTCAGGTTTTGACAATTTCCTACAAAAGTTCTACAAGTTAAAATTTTTTATTTTAAACGAAAAATCAATTAAGATTTTTTGCTATTTAATTAATATTTTAATTCAAAATATCTTTAAAAACAACTAAAATGTTAACTAAATCAAAATTATATTTTAAATTTTCTTCCAACAAAAAAATAATTGATTTAATTACCACATGTATTAAATTGAAATATGTACTTTTAAAACAATTTTTTAAATTAATAAAAAACTACTGATAATTTTTCAGTGCACTGCTTATATCCAAATCGTGGTCCCATCCAATATGACTACAGTAAATCGTTTAAATCATCTTTAATTAAGGGAGTTTGTTGAGGCCGAGGCGTATTAACCGAATTGTTGCTTTTAACTATAATTTTTTTAGGGAAAGGAAAAAAAAATTCGAAATTATATTCGAGATAAGGGTGATTGTTCACATGCGCTTTCCCCGAGGATTGTATTGATCATCTCAAGTATAGTTTATCTTTTGATTGTTGAAATTATTTTGGATCATTAATCATTTTGATCATTGATCAGTAGACAGAAGACAATTCGCGTTGTTCGCGTGATTGGCTTTATATCAGCTTTATATCACCGAACTTGTTCTTACTCGGGAAAGATTAGTTCGGATATTTTTATGAACTTTTAAATCAGAATCGGCATACCATAATGTCATAGCTGTAAATTATGTTTATGGTTATAGCAAAAAACCAAAATTTAATTGGTGTCTATAATAGAGCTGCAAAACTATCGATAGTCGCACCATCGATAGTTTCGATAGTTTTAAAATGAACTATCGATACTATCGAATTTTTTTTAACATACATACATATGTATGTATTTTGTAGTACATTAAAACAAATCAGGGTAGCATTACCAATTTTTTTTATATGTATTTACACTGGATTCTCTTATTGTAATTTACTTGATCTTATTTTACATTAAGTAAACGCAAACATAATGTTTTTAAAGACAAATTAGAAAATACATACAAAAATTTACCGGCGGCGAAAAGCCTGTGTTGAGCAAGTATGCTTTTAAAATTTTCCGATAGTATCGCTGTCGATAGTCGCACCATCGATAGTCAGCCAAAAATAAAACTATCGATACTATCGATAGTACTATCGATTGTTTTGCAGCTCTAGTCTATAAGCATTTTATTTAAAGATGAAACCTATCCTTAATTTTAAATTAAATTCGATAAATAATATTATTTAATCAAAAATTTTTTTTGTTGTTTGGTCATAGAATTGAAATTAAATACCGTGTGCTAAAAAACTGAAAGATACTTTAAGGAAAATAAGTATGAAAATTTAGTTTTTTAATAAAGGGTGATTCAAGTAGAGATACTTTTTTCAATAGCCTTTTTTTGACAGATCACGTGCGAGTCGGGTCATGCTGTCATGTTATTTTTGTTTAGTATTGTTTGACATTTCATAATGGAAAGACTTACGCCTGAACAACGTTTACAAATCGTTCAACTTTATTACGAAAATTCACGTTCTGTGAGGAATGTGTCTTCGAGACAAATTTTTTTCAGCGATGAGGCCCATTTCTGGCTTAAAATAGTCGTATTTGGGACGAAGAGCAACCTGAAGATATTCAAGAACTTCCACTTCATCCAGAAAAAACAACGGTGAAATCATCGGTCCGCCATTGCCGTTGCGAACGTAACCGTTAATGGCGACCGTTATCGTGCCATGATAACCGACTATTTGATGCCTGAAATTGAAGCTCGTGATCTCGGCGACTTTTGGTTTTAGCAAGACGGCGCCACTTCCCACACATCGCATCAATCAATGGATTTATTGAGAGAACACTTCGGTGAGCACATAATTTCACGTTTTGGGCCGGTCGATTGGCCACCAAGATCTGGTGATATCACACCGTTAGACTTTTTCCTGTGGGGATATGTAAAGTCTTAAGTTTATGCGGACAAACCCACTTCGATTCCGGCCTTAAGGAAAACATCACGAGAGTCATTCGCCAGTTACCAGTCTAAATGTTCGAAAGAGTCATCGAAAATTTGACTTGACGGATGGACCATCTATGACGTAGCATCGGCCAGCAGTTGATAGACATAATATTCAAAATATAAATGTCAAAGAATGTTCTTTCAAATGATAATAAACATTCCCCAATAAATTTGAATTTTCTGTTTTTTTTTTTTTTTCTTTAAAAAAGTAGGGAGCCTCGAAATGGATCACGCTTTAGGTTTGGAATCTGAATTCGTTGTTTAATGAATACGGCGTAAGCATTAGGCGTTATTTTAAAAAATTAGGCTAATTTATTACCGATTTTTTGGACATATTTAATTATACCCTTCACCACAGGTGGAAAGGGTATATATGTATAAGTTAGTCATTCCATTTGTAATTTTTACAATATAAATTTTTGATCCTATAAAGTATATATATTCTGGATCCTTATGAGTTACGGAGTTAATTTAACGCTGTCCGTCTGTACGCCTGTTCTTGAGTATTTTGAAATGGGTTTTAAGAAGACCCCAGAAATTATGGGAACAAGGTTATTGTATATTTTTGTCATATATAGTCCGTTAAGGTTTAGTATGGAAATTCAGCTTGATTGGTTCACAAATGACTGAGAAAAAGCACGACTGCCTCTAATTTTACCCATAAATCCTTTGTATTTGTTGTTTTTTTATATCAAAAAACGTCAAGAGCCAAAGTTTTCAAATAAGGTACAAGCATCTTGGCTAATAATACAAAAAAACTCGGCAAAATGAGAGCGGGATTGGAGTAGTGGGCGTGCCACAAAATAGATTTATTTATATCTAAAGACCGGTATTTATATAACTTTCTGTTCTTAATGCATCATGGGAAAGGGTACACATGATTTAAATTAATACATTTTTGATATTATTTAAAAAATTAATTAAATTTGCACCAGTAATGAAATTAATTGTTTAATTTACTTGATTAAACGTTTGATTCACTTGATTAAACGTTTAATTCACTTGATTAAATTTTTAATAAAAACAGATTATATTTTTGATTAATACTTTAATTTGTTAAAAATTTTCAAGAACTTTTTCGTTGTATGTATATAAGACTCGGCCTAGCTGTATGTAGCTGAATTCTGGAAAATGATCGCATACTTTAAAAATCCATTTTCATAATTTTTTACAGTTTAAAGTTTCGAAGATGTCGAAGTTTCTTATCTTAGAAAATATTTTATAAAATGTTTGATAAATTCTTTTGATTGGTTTTAAGTAGCTTGCGGAAAGATCAAATTAATTAAACATTTAAAATTGCCAGAAATTTAAATTTACCTTTAATTAATTGAATTCAATTTTAGTCAGTTTTGCAATAAATTTTGGATAATTTTTGCTTTAAAAATTCCATTTTCTTTGCGATTTTTTTTTTATTTAAAAAATTATTATTTTAATAATCTTTTGCAATCAAATACTATTAAATCTTCTTCCTAAAAACTTACCTTTATTTAACGGCTTTGGATTCAATTGTTTGCGACGTGACATCATTGTTGCGGCCGAAGTGTTGAACATAAAAATCTGCAGGAACAACAGGCGATTAACAGTTGATAACAATTTTTATAACGGTAAATACACTAAAATCATGACATTAACACAAATTACAAACCACTTACAAATTTTTAAAACTACAATATTTTTAAAATTTTCTTAAATTTTTATAATAAATTTTATAAAATTTTTATTTTTTTTTTAATTTTAAATTTGTTTCGAATTGAGATATTAAAAGCATTTTTTTTAAATAAAAATTATGAAACTCTATTGTTTTGAATCATATTTCTTTATCTTGAAAACAAATCAAACAATGACAAAAAGGTAAACTTTAGAAATCGTTAAGAATTTCTTTTTTTTTATAAAAACACACACGTACTTTAAAATTATAATATTTTTTTTAATAAACTGTATTGATGTTATTTTATTTAAATGAATATTGAGTTTTAATTAATTTGTTTGTTATGGTGTTTATTTACGGTTTCAATAGTTTGTTCGTTTAAGACAAGTTAACAATTAATAACAGCCACAACTATGTATATCAATATAAACAAATGTATTAAATGTATAATTGTTGCGAACACATGGATTAAGAACCTTTTTGCGAAATTTGAGAACGTTAACACGTCTAAACAACACGGCGAAATACTCACTACTAAATGGTTTAATGCATGATGAACGCTAAACGAATCAAATCAACAACAAACCGAATGAAACGAAGAAAATACTAAATACAACAACAACAAAAAATTAAAAAAAAAAAACAACAAACAGCAAGTGTCCAAATACAGAAAACAAATTGAATTAAACTTTAAACTGAATCGAAATTCAATTGAACAAACACAACAAACAATAAAAGACACATTTTGTCTCGATTCGATACGACTTGACTGAATTTGCACTCCTACTGCTCTCATCAGACTACTTTACTGCTACCCGCCCGCTTCATACAAATAAATGCAATGATAGCTACTACCACTATTAAAGTTTGCAACAACTACAATCAAAACAACAAAACAGCGCCAAAAATTGTTTTTAAACAACAACAAGAACAAATAAATTTGCACACACAACAATCGAATGCACAACATGGCAAACAAATGCAGAAAGCATATAATAAAATAATATAAGCAAAACAAAAACCATGATAAAAGTAATCAAAAAAAAATCACATTTTTAACGAGAGGAAGCTTGAGAGCTCAATGGAAAAAGAGTATGAGAGGATTTTGCATAAACCGGAACCGGATTTAACAATTTTTGTTTTTGTTTTTAAGGTGCTTGCATTAAAACGACAATAAAAAATTGGCCTTAAGCCTACAACAACAAGCAAAAGTGTTTAACAAAACAGAAAAATTCAGCAACATATGATTTATGAAAGAGCTCTCAAGAAAGAGAAGAGTAATTTTACTGTCCCTAACAGCAGTGTGACCAGATTTTAAAATTTTTTTTTTCAGCTAAATCAGGCATTAAACAAGACCAGAAAAGGCTAAAAATTATTTTAATAAAGGAAAAAAAAAATCAATGAAAGTATGAATGTATTAGTGGAAAAGTGTCACGTACCTAAATAAGAGGGGAAAGAATTTTCTAGCTGTCAAAAATTCTCATGCCTATACGAATTGTATGAACCCTCCCTAAATAGGGTGCGTCAACGCTTTACATAGCCATTTGCCATACCTGGCTGGAACTAAAACAAAAAATTAGTTATAAAAATAAGAAGTAACCAATATACGCCAGATAGACTTGATATTTATTGAATTTTCAATGCTCGTCCAGAGTCCAGAAAAAAAACCAACCAAAAATACGTATTTAATTTTAAATTTGTTTACAGTTTTCCCTAAAGCTGGCTGAGTTGTGCATGCGATTTGTGAGAGCTCGACGCACAATACTTTGATGTATAACAAATTGTGCAAAAATAGAAGGAGTTGACCCAGCTCAATAATATTTTGCATGGAGGTATATGATAACAATAAACAAAATTTCAAGTTTTGAAAAAATTCCGTCAAAGGATTCATGTATTTCCCATATACATATCCTTTTTTAAAAAAATTTAATTCAGCAATACTTTTTATGTTGAATTGTTGAAAATGATTAAATCTATCCAAATATAATGTTAAAATTGATGTACTTAATTTTATATAAATATTAGCAAGGATTTTTGTATTTTTAAATATTTCATAATTAAAATATTTCATACAAAATTAAAAAAAACAAGTAAAATTTGGTGTTCCGGAAAAAGCCCATAAAATAACCTTTAAACTCAAAATGTGGTAAATTTTTTTCTTTACATCAATAGTAAGGGGAACAGAGCATATATTCTTTTTAAAAAGCTAAAAAAACGGTGCACTCAGTTTGGATAATATTATCGTATAGAAAGATATTTATAGCTTTTAATCTAATGTACTAAATTATAAAAAATAATAAATGCGTTTTGGGCTTCTAAAAAAGATAATATATCTCTAAGTTAGAACTAAAATGTGGTTAGTTTCTCTTTTTATTCTTAATGGAGGACACTTGGTTTATTAAACGGCAGAGAAAATTGAAAAAAGTATTCACTCAGTTTTTTTTTCGCCATCAAACATTTTATTTTACTTTTTTTAGTTACGGCAACACTTTTTTAAGATTCTTCCAGAGCATTCCTAATAAATACTTAAAATAAAGTGTTGGCTCATATCAAAGAAGAATATCTTTTTTACCAAATACTAACTTAAAAACTGTGGTAGGTACATCTTTAATAATAAATTTTGAATAATTTTTTTCCTAGAACATGAATTAAGTTAATTTTTTTTAACAAATAGAAACTGGGAATTATTTCCTTCCGAAGGTTACTTTATATTATATTCAACATTTTTATTTTTCGAATTTATTCTATGAGCTAAATTTCAGTTATGTATTTTATAAAGCTTTTTTGTAATAGTCCTATTCCTTCAATTTTTCAGAAATGACTTTATACACTATCAGACTATTATATTGTATTTCCTTGTTACATTTTACCTTATATATAATAGTCTGATAGTGTATAAAGTCATTTCTGAAAAATTGAAGGAATAGGACTATTACAAAAAAGCTTTATAAAATACATAACTGAAATTTAGCTCATTGAATAAATTCGAAAAATAAAAATGTTAATTTTTTTTGTAAAATTTTATTATAAATTAGGACAGTACAGCACAGTACAGTACAGAGTGCCCCGGTGGGCTAGCTAGTAGTGAGCTAATCTATTAGCGCCGGGGTTGCGGGTTCGATTCCCACCAGAGACTCTGGGCTCTTTCCAGCAGACAAGCGCAGCGCTTCGCGGGGTTTAGCTTAGGGTTAAAAAAAAAAAACAATATGTACATAATTTTTATAAACATTGTTTCACCTTATTTTTGTATATGGAACAAAGTAATGTGCTCGCACAATTCACAAGTAATTGACAATTTTCAATTTCTAGGGATTTGTTCGATGTGTTAGTGGGCTTGCGCTCGAACATTTTAAAATTTTTTCATTTTACTTTACAACAAAACGTCGAATTGTATCTATTGCAAAATTGTAAAGCATACAAAAATTTTGCATCAAAAATTTCATCATCCGCTTCACAATTCATATTGTCTTTTTGAAGTTTAAGGGTATTATTATTTGTTCGTCGTGTGTGGAGAAATGGTACGTAGTATCATAAGCACAAATCACTAGTGTGTAGCCAGCTTAACCAAAGCTGTGCAGAAAGCAAATTAATATTTCGTCCTTTTCTTTAAGTGTATTTGTTGAAAACTTACTAAAGCTAGGTTTCCATAATTTTACACTAGTAACTTGACAACATTGCAATACTGACTTGAAACAGATATGTTTTTCCTTCCATACTTTACAAACAGCTGACTTAAGAGGAAAGCGACCAAAAATATTCCTTCAAATAGTGAGTTCATTAGCAAGTTTTTTTTTTGTTTTAAACTGGTTTTAACAATTGTTTTATTTTTACAAAATATTACTTAAAGAAGTTATTATTTGTGAAGAATTCTTTAAAAAATCAAATATTTTTAGTGTATGTCAAGAA
The DNA here is from genome assembly GCA_949318255.1 of Pollenia labialis. Taxonomy (NCBI): domain Eukaryota; kingdom Metazoa; phylum Arthropoda; class Insecta; order Diptera; family Polleniidae; genus Pollenia; species Pollenia labialis. Next base: position 148,448,487 of record OX439141.1, read on the forward strand.
TTCTAAATGAATTTCAAGAATTTTGCAAAATTTGAATTTGGCAAGCCTACAACACACATTCGTAAAAAAAACCAAACGGCAACGCTGCCCCCATCAAAAAGAGAGAGACCCCCAAAATGTATTTTTTACTCTCCAAAAATAACAACTTTATTTTTACGCTTTTTGTTCATTTTCTTTGCAGTTGATAAGAATCAAAACAAAACACACAACTACAATAAATGCAAATGTAATAAATAAAACAACAAAAACAGCAACAATAATGCTAAACTTAAAAAAAACACATATTGAATTGTTTCATATGATTTTGTGATAAAAAAAAAATTATTTTTCTTGAAAATTTTACTAAAAATTAACACTTTCTTTGTTATTAAATCATATTTTTATAACTCTGCCTTTTTATTTACACATCTTTTAGTAATTATTATTAGATATTTTACTATTTTATGATATTTTTCATTCTTTTACACATTCTTATCACTGTTTTCACAAATTAATAACGTTTGACTGATTTTTTCGGTTTGGTTTTTGTGGGGCCAAGAAAGTAAATGTCAGATGTTTTTGTTAAATGTCACTAGTAAGGTAAGGTAAGCAAGAACTGAATGCTACAAAATTCTATTAATTTGCTGGTGGTTTGTGAATTAACTAAGTAAATGATGGAGGGTTCACTACTTTAAAAAAATCTGTAGCAGAGTCTTAGGAGTTAAACTAAAAAGGGATTTATTTGTTAAGATTTTATTTTAAGAAACTTAAAATTGATACAGGTATGTTAAAAAACTTAATAAATTTTGAAAGGTTTGTGAAATTCCTTTTTATTACATGCCTTATATTTTTATTTGTAAAGTTATTAAAACTTAAAAATTTCTCCTGGAAGGGACATTTTTTTTTTTAATAAGAAAAATGTCGTTATTATAATTTCCTTAAATCCTTTTACATGTGCTACAAAAATAAATTTTTTTAAATCAATAAAAAAATTAACGTGCAAGCAAAATCTTTTTTAGAAAGGAAATTTTGTAAAGTTGTTATTATATTTATTTCTTTTACAATTTTTTTTGAAATCAGGAAATTTAAATTGGGCTCAATAAAACTACAATGTGATTTAACCTTCTTATGCGCAGCTTTAGAAAAATGGGAAATTATTAAGCGAATAATTTTTGTATTGTACAAAGGCGAATTCATTTTTCAGGTGGCGTTGAAAGCACAGCTGTGCTACTTTTTTTCTAAATTAGAGAAAGGAATGTCAAAATCAAGGCGAATTCAAACAGGTAAACTCATCTCTACAACTACAAAAAGCCCCATGTATTTTGTTTATACAATTTTGTGGTTGGTTGTCAAAATTTTGTTATTGCAAATTAAAATTATCACTTTTTTATAAAAAAAATTAATAAATTCACTTCAATCATTCGCAGTTTTAAAATTTTTTTATTATAAAAAAATATTTTTAACACTTTTCATTCAATTTCTTCTCAAAACAAAATCATATTTTGACGTTTGACCATATTTTTTAATTCGCCGTGGAAACAGCTGATGAACGGCTGACGAGATGAGTTTACCTGTTTGAATTCGCCTTGGTCAAAATTTACTTGTGTTTTTAACATATCGACCAACGAAAGCAACAAATAAAATACAATGTTATGTTTTTGGCAAGGCGAATTCAAGCAGGTAAACTCATCTCGTCAGCCGTTCATCAGCTGTTTCCACGGTGAATTAAAAAATATTGTCAAACGTCAAAATATGATTTTGTTTTGAGAAGAAGTTGAATGAAATGTGTTAAAAATATTATTTTTATAATAAAAATATTTCAAAACTGCGAATGATTGAAGTGAATTTATTAATTTCTTTTATAAAAAAGTGATAATTTTAATTTGCAATAAAAAAATTTTGACAACCAACCAGAAAATTGTATAAACAAAATACATTGTTGAGATGAGTTTACCTGTTTGAATTCGCCTTGGTTTTTGGTGTTGTTACTTGTAGTAGTACCGCTATAAGCGTTTACATGAATTCGCCTTGTACGGTACTTTTGGGCCTCAGAGCTCAAAAAAAACCATTTGCAAGCTCGTACAATGACTCATTTCTCTCCATGGGAGAAAATACTAATAAGTGCCATGAGGAACTCTTGACGCAGCTTTACCGCTCATTGCGTGGCCTTGGACATTTAGTATTAAAACCAGGCATCAGAAATTAAGAACCGAAAACTTAAAATTTAAGTTTTTCATTTATAAAATTCAAAACTCATACGTATAAAAAAAATTTTTTTTCTAAAGATATTTTTTTTTAAAGTACAATTTGTATTTTGTACATGAAAAGAAACAAAAAAATAAAAATTCAAAATCGTTTTTTTTAATTTTTTTTTGTTTTGAAAATATTTATCTTGATGTTCAAAAAATGTTTTCAACTGTTCAAAAAAAAAATAATAATAAAAATTATTTTGTTTGATTTGTTCAAGGCCCATCTATCAGGTCTGCTTACTTGTACAAAAACAAAAAACGATTCTTTTTAGTTGTCAAAAATTTACTACCACGTATACAAAGCAAAAGGAAAAAACGTGTATGTGTGGCATACAATAAACGTAAACAAACGTATACATGCACATGTAAGCAAAATGTAAACTACTCTTGACAACTAAAAAGAACATAAACAATGATCATCAGGCTTCTTGCGCAGACCTTTTCAATAGGCCTTGGATTTGTTCTTCAAAGTTGAAAATAATAAAGTACTTAAAAAAAACGTTTTTGAGGGAAATATTTTTTTTTTTTTTTTCTTTTTAGAAAGTAACAATAAAAACTCAATTTTGAAGTTAAAATTGTGAATTTTAATTAAATTTTTAATATGAAATTGTGCTTAAAATTGTAATTGCAGAAAAGTTTTTTTTAATAATACGTTATACTGTGTGCATAAATGGGTCGGGAAACACGTTACAATATAAAGTGTTACTTAGAGCTGGGTGAAAACAGTGCTTGTTTAAGGCTCATATGGGAAATGTCAAGCGTCATTATTCCTCATTACACAGTGGGCATATTGTTATGGAAGAAGGTCAATCTTCAAATTCACCACAGCAAAAAAAGAAACTAAAACTTCAACAAGTTTCCCTAAACATGAACAGAAGTGAATTTGTTAAGTCAGTGGTTAAAGCGGTAACAGAAATGTAAATGTAATTCCGCGTTTTTGACAATCAAGCGTTTTAGAATCTTCTGCAACCGTGGACAGATGGTTTTGGAATAAAGTATAATTCTAAATCGATTGGTGTGACCATAAATGACATGGCAACATCTACTAATATTACTATTTAATTCTAGGATAATCATTATAATTGTATAACCACTTATTACTAATTAGCTTTATTAATTTTTACTATAATTTTGTACGCAAGAGTTTTAAAATTGTCAAATAAAAAAGTTAAATTTTAAGTTTTCGGTTCTTTTTTTTTTTTCTTTTCATGTACAAAATTTTACTGAAAAAATAAAAAAATTCAATTTTCGATTCGTAATTTTTTGTACAAAAAAAATAATTTTCTTGAAAACTTTTTTATGAGAACTTTATTTTTTTTGAACTTTAAGAAACAATATCAAACAAAATATTTTTTATCATTTTTTGTTGTTTGTACCGTTTAAAATATTTTTCGAACATCAATGATAAATATTTTTTGAAAAACATAAAAAAAAAATTTTTCCGGTCCTTGATTAAAACACATTTAATTTTTGGGGAATTCAGTTCGTAAAATTATTTTCTAAAAAAACTAACGAAACAAAAACACAGTATGTATTTGAACAGTATAAATGAAGCTTGATTGGAACAAAAGCAATGTGATTGATATTGTTTACAATGCTTTAAGAGACTTGAAAGGTTCCACAAATATTTTTCTTCATATACATACATATTTTCGAAACTGTAAAAAAGGTCCAATTAATGTTAAAAAATTATGGTATATGTATGTATTTGGGCGTCAGAATACCTTTCGTGAAGTCATTAGAGGGTAAAAGGAAATTTAATAATTAAATGAAACTTAATTTAAGTATTTGTTTTTATATAACAAAACGACAGCATTATTACAATTGTATGTACATATATGAATACTATAAAAGTATCCCAGCATTTTTTTTTTATACCAAATAGTCGCAACCAAGGCGAATTCAACTACAGGTGGTGTTTTTTGCATTGCATTGTTAGTGTTTACGGCTCGAAATGTCAACCATTCTTAGCAAAACACTAACAAATCAAAACAAATAAGCTCGAACTGTAAAAATCAGATGCCGTTTCGACACCACCTGTAGTTAACTCGCCTTGGTCGCAACGTTTAGCGTTTCGTCTCATAAGGTTTTTTTAATAAGAGTAATTACGATGGGTATTGTGGAAATTTGTAGTGATTGATCGTGACAATACCAATTTTATTTTTGTGCAAATGTGCAATTTTTCTAAAAACTTTTTCTGGCAACAAATAACTTCTGGCAGCACTGTAAAAAATTTGAATTTGTTTGGAGTTATACACAAGCAAATTAAAATAAATTTTTTCTTTTTAAATTATTTAAATTTAATTCTCTTTTTTATATTAAACCCCACAAAAATGTTTATGAAAATGTTCATACAATGATAGTTTCTATATATATGCGATCAGAGTTGGATTTTCTTGTAAAGTAGCTGGGTTATTTGAGTTGGCATAAATTTTGTAGGATATTGTGGCATTGACAACAGATTGGAAGACATTTTTTTATGATTTTCGTGTGAATGCATCGCTCGATTGTGTAGGATATTGAATCCCGGCCTTTAAGGATATTTGTAATCATAATTATTTTTAAATCCTTTTAAATTCACTACAAAAAAAAAAAATTTATAAACATACATACATATGTATTTACATATGTGCATATTTTTTGTAAACTAATTAAAAATGTCCTTGCGGGGAATATTAATCCTTAGGAGAAATTGGTTTTTATTTCTTCAAATTTTTTTATAAAGGCGGGAAAATTAAGGTGTTAATTTTATAATTTTATAGTATTAAATTTTCTTCATACAAAATTTGTATAAGTTTATCGATTAGATTTATCAAATCAATAAAATTTTGTATGATGAATGAATTTTAAAAATATCCGTAACGTTTTTCGTTTCTTCTTTTAAAATAAAAACCTAAATGTAATACCCAATAAAAAATGGGTAAATTTGTGAGAAAATCGTTAGTTTCCTGAGAAAAATTAAAAAATCGTCTTTATCGTTTCGAAAAATCATCAAAAAAAATCGGACAACTTAAAATTTTGTTTTTTTAAACAATTTTTGTTCGATTTTTATAAAAAAAAAGAAATATTCAAACAAAAACATAATAACTTCCTAATCATCTGGCATTTTCATTCGTGTAAGAGCTACTGGGAGTCTCATGAAGAGCGTCTTTGATCGTGTGTGACCGCATTTTTTTTAGCGTAGAAGATTCCTCAAACGGGAAAACTGTAACACGAGTGAGATTCTTCCAAAACACAGTGAAAGACGCTTCTTCAATCGTTGTGCGAATCGTTTAAGACGTGGGTAAAGATTATCTAACTAGTCTTTCATGTCAAGAATCGTATGAAACTCATGTAAATTTTACCTTACAACTCGTGAAATGCTTGCCGTATAATTGTTGAAAATATGATTTATAAAGCGAGCCATAAAATGTTAATTCGATGATTGTTTGACGAAAACAAAGTATGTATAACATTGTTGTTTTTGTACTCTGAAAATAATCAATGATTTTCTTAAGACTTGCATATTTCAGCCATACCTAAACAAAAGCGGCACGCGTTTTCTAGTTTTTGAATAGAGCGGCCTGAACGCTTTGTAATTGGAAACCCCGATTTTGAAAGCTCGTTTAGTAATGAAGTTTGCCGCTATTGTTAATTAATAATGGCAATTTATCCATTTTTTTTTTATTTTTATTTTTAATTTGTGGGTTTTATTAAACAAGAAAGCTATCACTACGTTCGTGACACAACGTTGACGATCTTGCTTTGGTATGGCATATCAGTGTAAAAACTAAGCGAAAGAAAACGTTCCGCCTTCCGCTCTTGTTAAGGTACGGCTGTTAAACATTACAAGATTAAAAAACGAAATTGTCAGAAAATGTAATGTTTTATTCAGACTTTGGAGACTGAAATCGTAAAATCTGGCAGCCCTGTTTGTAAGGGAGAAACGTAAAAGTATCGCTTACGGAAAATATGAATTTTGTATGGCGAGTTCCCACATTGAAGCAATAAATTTTTCACGCAGAAAGCGCTTTATTTAGCGCATATAAAAACTGATGAACGTAACGAGCAGCTTTACACACTGAATGTTTTGTTGTTACCGTTATTCTTTAATATGCTCACTTACAAACCTGCATCGCAGTAAGTTAATGTCGTAGCTCTTCAAATGTTATAGAATTCGTTCACATACACTACTGCATCTCTGTATGTCTTATTGCGTAGCTCATAAATGTGCGCTTACTTTTTACAATTTTCTATTAGTACTTCGCTAAACGAGAAAAACATGTTTAAATATGGTCACCCATAACCAAACTATTTTTGAATAAAACTTTGAAAATACTATGTTTAGTATAACCATATAATTATCAGCGGACCCCATATTATAGTTAAATTAGGCCTCCATCCAGAAGCCCCAACCATATTATTGTTGCCTCCAAACATGTTATGATCAATAATAACTAAAATTTGTTAAACATTTACAATAGCATGATTGGTTTTCAACCATAGTATGTTGCTCTTTAAGAAGAGGAAAATACAAAAGTAAATTTAAAAACAAAATTTTTTATCATATTTAACCATAACAATTTTAGAGGCAACCATAATATGGTTGTGGATTCTTGATGGAGGACTAATTTAACCATAATATGGCTGTCGCTAACAATTATATGTTTAAAATTTTCTTTGAAAATAGTTTAAATATGTTTTTTCTCAACGTGTATTAACTGAATAATAATTCATGGCTATAAAAGAGAAAAGCCTTTCAATTGCAACTAAACAATACAGATTTAAGCTTAAGACATGGCCCAAATAGATTTCGACCTATTTTATATTTTATTTACTTTTATAAATATCCAACCAAAGTTATGAGGTACTTAATATTTACATTTCAAGAATTTTCAAAAGTTTCGTGCATTGCACTAATGTTTTTGGATAAGGCATAGATTTTTTCAGTGTATGTATGACGATTATTAATATTTTGCAAAATAATTATTCTTTAAAGTAGAATTATTTTTTTTTGTTTTATTTGACCAGCTAAACTTTCGAAAATCCTGCTCTTTTTAATAATTTTGAAATTTGTGACGCCCTTTTTAAAGAAATTTAACTGGGTAATTTTGCTTTATCTCAAGTGTTATTTTAAATTTTGCTAGTCGTAACATTGATAGTGATTTAAATTATTTGAGTTTTAAGTGAGAGATATTTATATAAATTAGCGCCATTATATGAACTTTATTTTAACAGGAATTTTAAACACACCAAATCTCTCATTCTACCACAAGAAGCTCCTACCATAAGAATAAAACAAATTATTTGAAAAAAGGTGCAATAACTTGCTACCAAAACGAAAACAAAAGAACATTAAATTAAACAACGTATGTCCTTTTAAAACATTAATTCATATAAAAATATAAAGGAAATAAAGTTATTTCCGTTTAAAGTCAACATTTTTTAAAATCTATGACTAAATAATGCAAACAGGCGTAAATGGTTGGTAATTTAAATATAAAAAAAAGAAATAAATGATGTTGAAAAGCAAGAATTTGCCAAAAAAAAAATGGACATTCTCATACGTTTAGTGAAAGAAACTGTAATAAAAAATTGCACAGGAATTAGCAGAAACAAAATGTAAAATATAAAATAATTTTTTTATACAAAAATAAATTATTTTGTTAAAAAGAATTGAAAAAAATGTAATAACATTTCGCTGGCTTTTATGTGGAGGCATGAAGGACTACCGCAAAGAAGTTTTTATTATATTCAAATTTCAAATATGAGATTATTGCAGGTGATTTAGTGGGAAAGCTAAGCGGTTAAAATGGTTTCGAATGGAATTAAGAGGGCATTTGTTACTAGTTAGTTTTTAAAATAGTTTAATTTCCGTTTGAATATTATGAACAAATTTACTAAAAAGAAAAAAAATAATGTAACACAGTAATGCACAAAAGCAGTATGCTTTAAGATTTTACATAAAAATATCTTTGAATCATTTAGGGCCATTAAAACAGCTTACAAATAGTTATTTTTAAGAATAATTAACATAAAAAGTGACTGATAGCCTAACAGCAGGATCATGCTCATGGTAACTTTACAATTGAACTTAAACAATTTAAAGCTACCATATTTTCTGCTGAAGATATGGTAACGTTAATGACAGTTTTATGTCAAATTACATTATTCAATTATTTACCTTTGATATTGTTTTTTTTTCTTTAAAAAAAAATTGATCAGAGATTTAACTTACACTATGATACTGGAATCACGAAAAGACTATTGCCGTTTGAAAAAACCCCATTCAGTGATGTGTAAGCTTTACCCATATATGAAAGCAGATTCCAAATGTTTCCGAATATCATACCTTAAGATAACCTTTGCCTCAATTCAAGGTTTAATTTTCCAAGAGGCCAGTCCTTATCTCCCCGATTCGTTGCTTAGTTTACGAAAAGTATGCCCTAAATACCAGAGTACGGAGAGTGCTCGAATTAAACTCGCTCGCGACCGAATTAAATACAAGCGAGTTTTATTTTCTACATAAGAAAGAATTATTATTTTCTGCTCGCGAGTAATAAAAATAAAATTCGCAAGCGAGCGTTTATTTTTGAGAGACGAAAAATAAGACTCGCGAAAAGAATTCAAACTTTAAGAGTCGAAAATAAAACTCAACTAACCTTAAAAAATAAAAAAGCTGTCGTTAATCCCCTAATATATTTCCTTAATTTGCTTAAATATTTCTTCGCTATCCCTTTGGATCTACCGCTGTGGCTTTGTGGCTTATTTGCAAAGATCTGCGACTAAAAACCCCACATATGAATAATGGCGTTTTCTTTTCTGAGTAAAATTCTGCATTTATTCTGCATTTTACATTTTTTTATGTTCTTTTCTGAAAAACATGTGTTATTTTAAAAGTGTAAAGCGTTCTTTTGTGATGATGTTCCCTTTAAAATTAAAAAAAATGTTACATGTTCAACACTCATTTTAATTAAAAGGGCATTAGTGCAGCACTAGATCAAGGCGAATTCAGTATAAGGTGGTGGCAAGTTTCGAGCCGTAAACACTAACAATGAAATACAAAAGAGATCTGTTGTTTCTGTTGGCTTTGAATTGTTGTAGTCTTGCCACCACCTGTAATTTACCTTGCGCTAATTGTACTTTATTGTTTTATGCCGAAATTTGTGTTCTTTTGTAAACGTAAAATATGAAACACTTCTTAAAAATTAAGGGAGCATTTAAAAATGTTGCAAAGTAACATGTAACACTTATGCAACACTTTTTTTTAGAAAAGAAAACGTCATAAGTATTACGGGGCTAAATCGCACGATCGTGGATGGCAAGTTCACATCACCTCCACATGAGATGACCGTGCCCTTCAGTCATTCAATTCAGACCAAAAGAAGTTGGTATTTATCGACCTATAACTCGCCGATTACTGTTTTCTCAACCATTTTCTTTAAATATCGATAACAACAGGCATCTATGAATATATCCTTAAATTACCTATGTTTTAAACCACTGTACGTCGTTCGTAAAGATGCCCCTACACAGAAAGAAAAACACTCGGAATAAATTAGGGTTTTTATAGGTACATAAGTCCGATTAACACTAAAACGTACTTAAACTAATACTTATTACTTTGAAAAATCAATCCCAGAATTTCTTAAAATAAGTATAAAATCTTAAATTAAAAACAATTCTTAAAAATTAAATTTTTCGTTAGTAGTGCCACTCTGTGACTAAAGTTCCCATTTAGATTATATTTTTAGTTAAATATGTACATCAAATTTTGAAATAATAAAACATATCGGACATGATGCTGGTGTTTTATAATTCTGTAAACTGGTGAGTAAATCAATCGTAATGATATTCTGTCTTTGGGATAAGTATTTTTGGTTAGAATTTAAATTAAATCAACTTTAAAATACTTGAATCAAGCGCATTTTGAGATTGATACAAACTTAGTTTTACTTACATCAATATTATTTTCGGATTCGAGTTCGGTATTAAATATGGATAAGTTAAATATTCCGCAATTGAATAATCCGTACTTAAATCAATCGTTCTGTACTTGATTCAAGAAAATCCGTACTTACTGTACTATTGATGCCGCATAGAATTGATTTCAGTACGGATGGATTGATTTTTATTTTCGGTGTATTGTAATACGTTACATGATTAGATAAGTTTTTTGGATTTACATTTTTCTTATTATATTTTTTTAATCCACAATATTTCCAATGGCTGAAGAAACAAATATCTACGTATTTGTATTGCTTAAAGCTTTTTTAAAACCCCGAAATTATTATAGAACGAATTTGTGTTTCTGTTGTGTCCAATTTGTTTTTTTTTTAATATTTTGTTCAAAATAAATGGAATTTTTAAAAAAGCGCTTGTTCGAGGCAAATGATCGATTGAAGCACAACCGCTTATACCATTGTAAAAGCCACTTTTTGCAACATCAGTTTTTTGCAAATTATCCTCTTACATTGTTTTAACTTCATATCATCCAATATTATGCACATTAACCTCTTGAAAAGGCAATACAAAGAGTCAGCCAATAAAAGAACGTTGTAAGTTACTAAAAAAAATGATACAATCTAATGGTTTTGCAAATTGGAATAACGTTTTAAAAGCCGCTTGTGTAGTGGAAAAACGTTTTGAATGACATTGCGATTGTGGATATGAAACGCTTTTTCACTAAAAAAAAAGTTATCAAATGCAAATTTGCATGTTTTTTTAAATTCAATTTCTTAATATTTCGCATACAAGTTTTTATTGTCATAAATTTTGATATTCTAAAAAAAAGTAATCCTGCCTTTTAGCACATTGAGTGCCACGCTGTTTTGACGAAAACCTTCCCTTCACTTTATAAAACCTCAAAAAATCATCCTAGACCCATGAATGCTTTTGCAAAAATATGCAGTAAAGAGTTCTTTATTAAAAAATCAAAACAAATTTATCTCAATGCCGTCTATAAATGAACTACAGACTCTAAGTAAACTAAGTAAAATAATCACAGTCGTACGGAAACGTACGACATGGCACCCCACGACGAGATAAGTGTCGTGCGGAAACGTACGACGTGGCACTCAACTTTTTTTGCTCTCTGAAATATAATTATTTTGTCACTTACAAAGAAATTCGCGACTGTGCTTCAATTATTAAACCGATTTTTAAAAAAAGAGATTAGGAATTTGTGGTCTTCTTTAATGGAAGTTCTGAAAAAAAACAAACTCAAATAAACTTAGCCAGTTATTAAAAAAAACCCCATGGAATATGGTTGCCATATCTCCTAATTTTCCAAGATTTGTGCTGATTTTAGACGAATTGTCCTGGGGTCTAATCACCGCATACGATGTCGAGTAAAATTGATCGAAATTATTTATTTTGGTATCATGACTCTCGATATCGAATGAAGTTTATTGAACTTGAAATAATAGCATTTTATATCGAGTAACTCGACATTACATTTCTCGAGTTTTCATTCGATACGTCAGTGTCTATCGTATGCAAAAAACCTCGAGAGTTTATGCGGTGATTAGACCCCTGGTTTTCTCGTCCACTCTTAAATTGTCCAGGTTTGAAACAGGCTAATGCAGACAAAAATTTAGTTTTTGCTGACTTTTGTTATGAACAGAGGTTAAGCTTTCATTTATAATGCTGTCGTTCAACTAATCGATTTTAATTAAGTTATGATAAAGTTGAAATGAATCTTTTATTTTAGTTTATTGTTTTTTTATTAATGAATTCCCAACAAAAACGAAGTCAAACCTTTGATATGAAATTACTTTATCATTTGACATCAAACACAATTCTCAAACGTTTTTTAATTGTTTGTTTTTAACATCTAAATTCAAATTGATAATAATTTAGAAATAAACATTTGACATCAAATGTTTTATCAATTTGATGTCAAATTGGTATCAAATGTTAAATTCAAATCAAAAGTAAACTTGGCAATACTAAATCGAAAAATAAATGTTAACATTAAAAATGGGAATTAAAGTTACATGTTTACTTCGTGGTTAAATGTGTTTTAAAAGTGAACGATTTATTTCTTGTGAAAAATAAAAATTAATTGTAATTACATAATTACGATGATTAAGAATACGAATTAAAAAAAACAAAACGGAAGAGTGAATAAATTATAAGTTTGTTGCATGATCGCGGTGCTACAATCCGAAAATTAATAAAAAGGGAGCCAATTATTTCGTCTTTGCAAGAATTAGAGGACGGAAAGAACATAATTTCATCTTTAAGCTATGTTGCCGAAGTTTATTTAAATAAATAAAGAAGTTAAAAAATTTAAATGAAGTATTTTTATTTATGTTCTACATTGTATTAAAATCCACATTTGAAAAACATTTGAGAATAACGTTTAAAAGCAAGTTGAACATAAAAACATTTTTAATTTGAAAATAAATTCCCATTTTTGTTAAGAATGCTATGATTATCAAATGATTTTCAAATTATTATCAAACGTTTGTCGTTTGAGATAACGTTTGGTATCAAATCATTTTCAATTTGAAATCAAACCTCCGTGTTTGTTGGGTTACATATTAAGTTTTGCATCTATTGTTTAATTGTTGGACTTAAATCGGAAATAAGTATGTGATGTATCAAAATAAAAATTTGTTGAGGTTCATGTTTATATGATTAGTTCTTTGAATATACATATGTACGTATAAAGATTTGTAGTACGTTCGTTTGTGATTTGTTTTATAAGTCTCCTGGTCGACGGGTTCAGACATCTGCCAGTCCTACCTTAGAGATACCCAACAAATTATCACCATTCAAATGTTAAGTAAACCTAACAGTTATAATGAGGATGATAATAAACATAATCATCATTATTGCCTTCGTAATGCTCAATTTAATTATTTAAGTTTATTTACCTTTATCTTTGGATGGCTGCAACAAAATAAAAACAAAAAAGTACAGCGAACTTTAAAAGAAAACAACAATGAAAATAAAAAACTTAACAATAGCAAAAAAAATATAAAAAATAAATAAGTACGTCTACCAGTGTTGCCAAGTCCATGAACAACAAAAGCACTCATTTTCAATATAACGGTATACCTCGAAAACTAGAGCTAACCTAAAAAAAACGGCTAGCACCACTGAACTCAGCGTACCTGAATTAAGTTTAAAAGCTAGGTACCCAGCCTGTCTATATTTTCAACTAGCACAGTGCTGTTAATGAAATCTCATTCTAATTCATAAGTTTACGTCTCGAAAATTCTCCTTGTCGCGGTTCCCGTTCACATAACTGTTTAGCATTGTTATGATCGGATAAGTGCTGCAGTGTCTCTTATCCAAGGTATTTAAATGAGATAAACCAGGGATAAATGATAAAACCAATATCGTAATAACGAACTTTTAAAATCATACTTTTCTGACCCCAATTGTACTAAATCATTTAATATACAGGCTTGTTCTGAAAATCACAAAATTTCAAATCACTTGTGAAAAGTTTTTTGTCCAGAACACCTTTCTTGTGATTTCAAATCACTTCCACAAAAAACGATTTTCAGAACATGCCTGATAATTTTTTTTATAAACAAAAACAAAAGGTACTTAAAATTCATTTGTACATTTACGTCCGTAGTTATAAAAAAATTTTAAATTTACCTTTATTAAATTTAAAATCTTTTTTTTGCGTCTTACACTCGCAGCCATCGACGACTGCTGACGTCAATAGTCAAACATCAATCCTTAAACCAAATTGTATTTTAACCTTTGGTAGATCGAAATTTGCTTTTTTGAATGATTATCCATTTTGATATTTCGATCTACCAAAGGTTAAAATACAATTTGGTTTAAGGATTGATGTTTGACTATTGACGTCAGCAGTCGTCGATGGCTGCGAGTGTAAGACGGCAAATCCATCTGAGGAGATCGAGTGGTTGCGATCGAAACATGTCATGGTAACCAGCCGCCTGAGTTCGAATCTCAGGTCAGTCAAGAATGAATGATTATCAATAACAATTTTAATTAATTTTCATGTTGTAAAATTCCTTTCTTCATAAAAATAATTTAATGAAAATTAAATTTAATGAACTTAAGCCTGATTAAAATATTAAAAATTTTGGATTAAAAACCATAAATAGTTCAACAAAATAACCACAATTCTAATTATTGTTTTCCAAAATATTCAAGAATAGAGGCAAACAAATTGTATTTGCTATAGCCAAACCTGTATGATGCGGCTTTTGGGGTCACATTATTTTTATTTTTTATTACCGCAAGAGAGCGCTTTCTTATCCTTTTTAGAATTTGTCGACTTTTATAGTGGAACATTTACGAAATTGTTCTGAAAATATACGAATATTTTTCCAAATGCAATCTCAACTTTTAAACGAAAATAAAAATTTTTAGCATTCTAAAAATATTTGCTTACAAACTTACTAAATCTTCGAATAGCATTTCCAAATTAATTGTGTTTAAAACTTTCAATATGTACTGCAGAAAGAGGATAGACATTTTATAAACTGGAGTAGAAAGTCTGGATATAAGAAATTTAACTAAGCGCTTGTAAAATCTCCTTTAAAATCATTTGGAGTAAAATAATAATGGAGTGGCTCCCACTGTTCCATTGATAACATCTTGACGTGGCAACCATCTTGTTGACGTATATTTTAAAATATTATGAGTTCGAACCAAAATAATATTTAAAAGAGAGAAAGTCGTCTCTTCTACTAGAACTTTTGCAGAAGGGGTTTCCTATATCTTATTCGCATATACGATTATATGCTGCCGCTGATACTTAATTTAGAATGTGGCATATGCAATCGTCCAATGAACAAGTGCAAAAATGTATTCCCAATAGCTGAGTTTCAGTGTAATTACACATATTGTGTGTAATTTTTACTTGCATGTGTAGCCCATGTGTAATCTGTGTGTGATTTAAGTTTAAGTTCTATTTTGACAGCCAAAATGTTCTTTTAGAACATTAAGTTTTGGTAATTTCCATCACATTCAAACTTGCTTTTTAAACCCTGACTTTTTTCACTTTCCATAACATGTTCTCTTTTTAATCTCAACAGTAAACATAAACTATCTGCAGGAAGACTTTCATAGTGTAAACCAAGTTGTAATTTTTGTATTATGGTTTAAGAACAACTTTGCCAATTTGCGGCGAACAAAAACATCAAAAAAGTACAACTCAATGCAACCAGTTGTCTTATTTACAACTCAACTGAGTTGAATTACGAACCTAAAAAGGGGCCTATACATTGGTAAACACATAACATGTAAAAGCAGCTTAAGCGATCCATATGTACTACGTGTAATTTAGCAAAATATTCAGCTTGCAATATTAATCAATAGCAAAATGCTAATAACCGCAGCTGTTAAAAAAAGTATGCCGATTTCAAAGAATTGTTGGTGTTAAAAAAAGTACTAAACGTTCTGTGGGAAATTGCAAAAAGCACTTCAATAACATTTTATTTCACAACTTCGGGTGTTTGGAAAGGGAAACGCACCTTTAAATACCCGAAAAGCACCAAAATGGCAACGCTGATGTCTACTGTCATGGTGTAAGATTTAACAAAAACAAACAACAAGAGCAACAAAGAAAATAACAACAAACTAACAATCAACAGGTTGTATTGAATGTGCGTGTGTGTGTGTGTTTGTTTTTTTAACCAAATAATCCATTAAATTACATTTTTTTTATTTATTTATTCGTATTTTTTTATGAAAAATAACAGATTCATAATATACATGCAAACAAAATAAATCAGTCAGTTTAAGACTTTGTACATAAATTAAAAGTTATACCTACCTATTATGTACATATGTATGTATGTATATGTAAATGTATGTATGTTTGTTTTTATGTACCCAACAAACATGAAGTCATACCTTTGATATGAACGGGGATGTTCTGGAAATCGAAAACGCAAGAATTTTAAACGTCGTTTTTTAATAAGATTTCCGTAATAAAAGAATTCTTAATACAGTAGAATCGCGGAAAAGTTAACCAAAATGTCCCAAGGGTTTTTAACTTTTCCGAACTATTAACTTTTCTAAGCGGGCTTAAATTTGACAAATATACAAAAATAAACATGGATCTTTCAAAAATAACACACTAAACTTATAACAATGGCTTAGTTTTCATAATAACAAAAAAGAAACTCATATTTTTCATATTTATTCGCCACAGGCTCGAGAATTTCAAACATTTTTTTCTAATTTTTAAGATCCATAATCCAACGCTATTAGTTTTCCCTAAATATCTTTATAATTTTGTTCAAATTGTCTACTTTCTGCTCATTTCTGATGTTTTTTTTTATCAAAACTTTCAGAAAAGTTAATTAAAAGTTAACTTTTTAGAGCGACGCAGCCACGTTAAAATTCAGTTAACTTATCCGCGAGTTTTACTTTTTCGGGAGTTAAATTTTTCGCGATTCTACTGTACAATTATTCTACAAATATTTTTCTGTTAAACAAAATTTTATAACAAAAACTAAGTATATTTTCGATTTCCAGAACAGCCCTGGAAATGAATTTATCATTTACTGTCAAGCACAATTCCCAAACCTTTTTCAATTGTTTAATTTCAGCATTTGAATTCAAATTGATATTGATTTGAATATAATCATTTGATATTGAATGTTTTATCAATTTAATATCAAATAGTTATCAAACGTTAATCTCAAATCAAAATTAAACTTGGCAACACTAAAGTGAAAAAAGGGTAAGCATTACAAAATGGCGAATGAGGTTAAATGTGTTTTACAATTAAAAAAAATTACAAATTACGTAAAGTTAATCAGCTTTAAGAAACCCCTAATAAAAAATTAATGTTCTGTGAGTTCAAAATTAATTACAAAGTGTAAAGATTCGTTCACGATAGACAGCAACATTTTCACTGGTGTTCAAAATAGAGCTACAATTTTTTTCGCGACCACACGCATTTAAAATAAAAAACTGTTTGTTAATTTTGCTCATAACAATATTACGTATTTATTTTATTTGTTGGAACCTTTTGTTAAAATTTTCATTCAAAACTAAATAAAATTATTAAAAACGTCATATTGATGTTTCCACAAAAAAAAGACCACTTAAAGCTCAAAAATGATATTATTATTTTGAATTTTTTCCCCGCTAATATTATTAAAAATAAATGTATCTGTCATTTCCCGCAAGATTAACTTTAATTTTCTTTATACTAACAAAAATATGCTACTTTGAGTTACCCATAATAAATAAATTCAAACACAAAAAACTGTTAACTTTTTAAAATGTTATGACGGTTACTTTTAAATATAAAAATTTTTTTTTGGTAATTAATTTCTTTGGTTTGAAAATAAATCCATTCCTTAAACAAAACATTTCAAAGAATTTAATCAGATATTTGACTTGACATATCCTGCGAAAAATTTTGCAATACACGATGTTTGTTTCCGACATTTGAAAACAGGACATTTATAAAGTAACAACCGTTACTCTTTTAATGGTCAAAAAAAGTATTGAAATTAAATTTTTTTTGAGTTCTTTCGGTTGCTGCCGTTGCTTGAACTTTCGTAAGTCCAAAATGGAGCAATCCTCGTGGCATATTTGGGTAGGTTGGAGTACCGAAAATTGGTAACGACCAATGCTTTGGAAACACCCATACATAGCTTCATACAAATTGTTGCTGAAGAAGAAGTTAATTCAAGTATTTAAAAAAACTCTAGTTACAATTTTGTTTGAAAAATGAAAGGAAATTATTCGGTGTGTCATGAAAATCGAAAACGTAAAACGCAGGAATTTAAAGAGTCGATTTTCAATAAGATTTCTGTAATAAAAAAATTTTATGACAATTATTATACAAATATTGCTCTATTAAAAATTGTAAAAATTAGATAAAAAGTTTAATAAAAAGAACTGCCAAATTCTTTCGTTTTACGTTATCCATGACACCCCTGTATACGAAATACTTTGGGAAGAAATTAGATAGAAGCAAAACGAAATTGTTGCTTCGATTGTGACGAAAGCTTAAGAATGCAAATAAAAATAGTACGGTGCTACGCCATGACAATCCTCAAAATAATAAGTAGCCTATTATTTCGTCTTTCCATGAATTTGAGGATGGAATGAACGCTATTTTATGTTTTAGCTGTGGTGCCGAATGTGTAGTTGACACTTTATTTAAATAAATAATAAATTTAAATAATAAAAAAAAAATATTTTCATATACAATACATTTCTCAAGTTGTATTTTTTGGTATACACTGAACAAAAAATGGTGTATAGAGGAGGAATTAAAGGAAAGAAGGTGCACCAACAACATATTTATTCTATTAATTAACTTTAATCTTATACCGTGTTCAGATATACCTTTTTTATTAAGTCAATATTCGGTTTATTGACATACGGGCATGTTCTACAAATCGAAATGAAGTGGATTTGAAATCGAACGAGATATTGATCTCAATTATTTCCAAAATGGCTGTAGCTTATCCGGTTTTCAACAGTGGTTCTTGTAGAGATAATTACACTGATAGAAGAATACATCTTCATATTGATGATGCCCTAACATCAGACTTGTGACATCAATGTTACTACAAATGGCATCAATGATGCATAGTGACATCAATTCGATGCCACATTTTGTGTATTATTAACATTATTTTCGTGATTACAATGTATTATAAGATGCAAAAATTCCTATATTCTATTTTTTTTAAATAATTAGGTAAATACATCAAATTTTTAAAGTAGAATGATTACGAAAACCAAATGGGGCATGGTGCTGGTGTCTTATTATTGAGAGTTCTGCTGTAAACAAAGGTCGTAATTCAACAAAAGTAAAACAAACATAAGTAACGGGTAAGTAAATATTAATATTCTCTCACTTTGACTTAATTAAATTCCAATGCCTTTGACTTAATGACAAATTGTCATTAAATTGATGCTAATGTGTCCTTTCTCCGATGTTACTGCGTCATCGCACTGAGGGCATGTTCGTAATTTCTGTGATACCGATGTGTCATCCCATTGATGACATAATTTCATTTTGACCCTGATGACACTTTGGCCACGTGATGTTAAGGTTGCCATCACAATGATGAAAAGTGTCATGTCACTGCATACAACTGAATGTTGTATCATCCGTAAACTTTAAGAGCTTCACCTGCAAAAGTCACTTTTTCGACTTCGCATGT
Organism: Pollenia labialis; assembly: GCA_949318255.1. NCBI lineage: Eukaryota > Metazoa > Arthropoda > Insecta > Diptera > Polleniidae > Pollenia > Pollenia labialis. The sequence continues at coordinate 148,467,835 of OX439141.1, forward strand.
TTTGGAATGGAGCTGTCTACTTTAACTCTTGATTGGATTTGATTGCTCTGACAGGCATGTATGAGTTGGTTTTGTAATATTAAAAAAATTAAAATACATTTTGCAGATATTTAATTAATTTAAGTAAATTAAAGTTAATAGTTTTTACTTATAAGAATTATTAGCAGCTAAATTATTTTAATTTTAAGTTAAAAAAAATCCTAATATTTCAGAGATTATTTTTTAGGTTATTTTAAAACTAAATTTTATTAATTTTAATTACGAAATTTGTTTAAGTGTATGGATGTGGTTATTGTGCAAGTGCATTAAACAACATTGAAATTGTATCTCTCTGTGCTTTTTGTGTGCAACAAAAACAACAAAAGACAGCTTAAACGAAACAAAACAAAAAATTTATTGTTTTGATTTTGTTGTTGCTGTTTTACTGTTTCTTTTTACACCCACCCACTAAATCAACAAGGCCAAATAAAAATACTCTCAAAGAGGGCAATTCATAATCTTTAACCCTTAAGAGTGTAGATGTGACAAGAAATGGTTTTCGGTTTAAATATCAACAAGAACTTTAGGTTGAACCTATACGCAACAAAAATTGTAAAATTAGGAAATTGTTTCATTCTAGCCTATAGCCAGCGTTGCCAGAAGATTGAATTTTTAATCCATTTAATTTTTAATAAATAAGAAATAAAAAAAGTCCATCTTAATAAAGAAGTTTCATTCAATGTAATTAAACTCTAATATTAGAGATATGTTTTTAAATTTTGAGCAAGAAAATTTTAGTTTGGGAGCTCATACTTCATATAAAATTTTAAGGGTTCTTTATTTAATATTATGTTTGTTGACACCGGTCTTATATCGAATTCATTTCGAGGAAATTGCATTTAAAAAGAGCTCATTGAAAATATATGGATTTTCTTAAATATATTTCTTATGGAATTGTTATTAAAATAATGTTGGTCTACCTTTTATAAAGATATTCTTAAGCACTTGTGTTCATATACTTTGTTTAAAAATTATCATAAACATGGAATGTGGAATTTTTAAACTTAAGAAGCTTTAAGTTCCATTAGTTTTAACTTTTGGTACTAAATACCTCAACTTTGTTGTTCTTTAATTTATGAAACTTTATAAAAATGTGTTTTTTCTTTTCACAAATAATTTTTTTTCATCAGTATTCCCAAATGAACAACTGCTAATTTAAGATGCTTTTTTAATATTTCAAAAGTGGGTTCAAAAGTGTGCAAAACCAATAGTTAGAAAACAAATATGATACAAAACCTCATTGTTTTAATAATTTGCTGTTTAAAAAACTGTAAAAAAATTATGTATTTCGTACAAACTTAAAGTTAATAATCTTTATTGCTTAAAATAAAAAAATCTTAATTTGAGAAAAAAATCTTAAAATTTATTTTGGTCAAAAAATCTTTAAAAATAAGATAAAATCTTAATTCTGGCAACGCTGCATATAGCAAGTACATACGGTGTTACGTCATATCAATAAATTTTATTCAAATCAATGTTTTATTTTTAGTGCAATTTTTGTTGTTTTATAGGTATAACATTTTGTTACTAACTACACAGAAAAAATTATAAGTAGTTTCTTATCAATTAAAAAAATTATTTAAAAAGTATTTAAACTTAATTAATAGAATAATTGAATCAATAATTTTTTTGTTGAACAAAAATTAAAAATATAATTTTGATTTAATTAACATTTTAGTTGTTTTGAAATAAATTTTGAATTAAAATAATAATCAAATAACAAAAAATTATTTCGTTTAAAATAAATAATTTAAACTCGTGAAATTGTTTTTGGAAATGGTCAGAATCAATCAACACATTGTTTGAAACGGCAAAGTTTTTTGGCAATTTTTTTAATTAAAATAAAAAGGTGCAAAATTAACAAATGGGTTCCTTGATTCTATGAATTTTGTATAAAATTGGTGATTAGAGACAATTTATATTTTTTTTAATTTAATCCGACGATTTTTGCGGACACAAATGTAGGGAAATATTAATTAAAATTAACGTAACCATTTTTTTTAGCCAACGTTTATTTGATTTAATATGACTTTCCCCGGGGATTATGGGTATGCTTCATCAATATCACAAATGCAACAGATCTTCTATAGACAGCGCCAGTTCAAAATCCCTTCTGGTACCGAAAGAGACCAATTGAATATACGGGCTACGAATTGTACAGGGTGGCCCAAAATTACCGAAGGGGTTTGAATTGCTTATAACTTTTTTATTATAATTTTTTTTTTCTTTTTAGTATTTTGTAAAGAAGACTTGGGGAATTTAATTATGAGCGACGAAGCTTAATTAAAATTAAGTGGGTTCGTTAATAAGCAAAACTGCAGGAAAATCCGAGAGTAGTTCAACAGCGAGATTTACACCAACCTAAGTGCACGGTTTGGTGCGGTGTTTCATCGGAAAGGATAATTGGTCCTTATATTTTTAAAAATTAACACGGGGTCGCCGTTTCCGTCAATGGTGTCAGATATCGGACAATGTTGGAAAAAATGTTAAGGCCTGCCGTGGAAAACCATCCGCAAGTATGGTTCCAACAAGATGGCGTCACAGCGCATACTGGAAGGGACACAATGGTTCTTTTAAGGGACATCTTTGGTGAACGAATTATTTCGCGTACAAGTGAATTTAATTGGCCTCCGCGATCACCGGATTTAACCGCCCCAGACTGTTTTATTTGGGGTTATTTGAAAGGAAAAGTCTACATTAATAAGCCTAGAACCACCCAGCAATTAAATAGCAATATACGCGACGAAATAAGCAACATTACACCTGAAATTTTGCGAAAGGTTATGGAAAATGGAAAGAGCACGAATTTGCGAAGCAGAAAATGGTCACCACTTGCAAGATGCTTAAAGCAATGAAAAGTAAGGACGATCTGGACGTTCAATGAAACTACCAGCATGTAAATCGGCCCAAACGGTACGAAGTAGGTCGTCTTGATGTGCGTAGCGTTCTCAGCCGAATTGCGGATCATAGGACTATGATCTTAGAGTTTGTTCCAGCACCACAAGTAAATTTTCAAAAAGGGAAGATTGGCGTGGATCCAATGGGTTGTTTGAGGGGTGGGCAATATTTACGGACGGTTCCAAGATGGACACTGGTCCTGGTGCCGATGTTTGTATTACTGACACTGACCTGAAAAGGTCATTCAGACTCCCGCGTAAGTGCAGTGTGTTCCAGGCTGAGATGATAGCGATCTGGTGGTTGGAGGAGGTGATACTCGTCGAGTGGTCTGTGGTGACAATTTACGACGATGGTCAGGTTGCACTCAGAGCATTGACAGGTTATGCGGTATGTTAATGCCTGTCTCTCGGTGTAGGAATGCTCTGAGGGAGCTCATAGAGGTGTTCACATTAACGCTGTGTTGGGTACCCGGACACTGCAAAGTGGATGGTGGAAGAACTTGCGGGATTGGTTCGAATCTGGACTTGGAGGTCCTGGAGGGACAGAACGGATTGCAGGGCGTCTAGGTCATTATGGCCCGGTTTGGACGCAAGGACAACGTGAGTTCTATTAGGATTGGATAGGAGTGGTCTGAGGACTTTTATAGGGATCTTGACAGGTGAATGTTCTGTTAGGGCTTTTACGAGTAAATGGGACAATTCCTTTCAGGACCTTCTGCAGATTATGTGATGATGCTGAGAAGCTACATACGATTGAGCATGTACTGTGCCACTATCCTGCAGGGTCTCTGGCAAAAATGGTTAGGAGATGTAGTCCAGTGGATTTACTTGTGTTCGTCAAAGAAATGAGATAGTTAATTCTGATGACGAGAAAGTTTTGTTCTATCTTCTATCTACTAACTATCTTAAATCTATCTGTTATTTTCTTCTTTACTTCTCTCTTTCTTCTTCCTCTTTACTTAAGGATTCACAAAGAACCGCATTGGTCTCCAAGTGGAGGTGTGCCCTAGGGCGCATAACCCTTCTTAACCTAACCCAACCTAACCCTCGTAAATTTTACCGCGGTTAAAAACATACTTTTTTTAAATAAGTCTGCTGGCCGTTTTTTTTAGCTTATTTCTTGTTTTTAAAAAGTATATATAGTAAATTTTTTTTTTTTAGCATTAAAGGGTTAAATAACCTCAACCATATCAAAACAATAATAATTAAACATCAAGTAAAAAAAGATAAATTCACTGGAGTTAAAATGAAAGATCGTTTACACTTGATCATAATGAAATAAATAAAAAAAAAAGATAAAATAACAAAAATGAGTGTCTGGAAAATTCAAGTTGTCATGGATTTTCTGGGCATGTTTTGTAACTTAAACTTTATTTTATTTTATTTTATTTGTTTATTTTTTAAATTAAAATTGTCGTTGACCCTAATTTTTGTTTAATGCACAAAAATTAAAAACAAACACGAGAATATACATAAACAAAAAGTTATTTACAGACAGATTAAAGATTACATGAGTCAGTCAGTAGGTTTAAAATGAAAAGAGGTTGAAGTTTATAAATCAATAAACAGTATTTGGGCTAAATATTTACAAAATATTTATGGTTAATTTTGTTAATATACCCAGATTTTACTACTTTGAATTGAATTACTTTTAAAAATGTTCTTATCAAATGAAATAATATCAATATGAAATTCTAGTTGAGTGTAAAGTGAGCATTTCTTAAAGGCCACAATGGGTGTGTGTGTCACTGTTCGTGTGATAATTTTAAAGAAGAAAGTACGTGCCTTTTTTAGCGTTTTAGTTTTCAAAATTACAGCATTTCCCTTCAAATATTTTGTTTTTACAAATAAATCACAAAAAAAAAAATTACAATTGTATTTTTATTATAATTGAAAAAATATGAATTTTATATTAATGTGCATTAAATTTGTTTGTAAGTGTATGTAAAAAAGTTGTTAAGGCCATTCATTTTTTGCATTTCTAATTTCGAGTGTGCATATACTTTCATATATGCACGTGTTCAAATTTATCCTAACAAGTCATGAGCTCTTAAAAAACTTGTTTAAAAATTTAGAGCAATGACACTGTGCAAAGTGATTTTTTTATTATTATGCCCAATTTTCAGGACAGTAATAAGATCTAAGTATATTAAGTTAATTTTCATATAAACTTAAGTCGTATTTAAATACAGATTGATTTTTTGAACTTTATGTGAAAACTCTTATATAATTAAGATAAAAGTATGGCAGCACTACTAAATACAAAAAAAATATCATAAAAAAGTTTATTTATTTGCAAGGTGGTCTCAAAAAACAGCTGAATATCATTGATTTGCCTGTTGTTGTTGTATTGTTGTCATATTGAGGCCACCTTGCTAAGTGATTCCAATGGAAACTTAAATTAAATTTAAATGAATAAAGTTTTATTTAAGTGTTAAGTGAAGAAAAGAATTTTGTATTTAAAACGAGCTTAAACATAAATGTGTTTCAATATAAATCCTGAAAATTGGCCATTAATTCTTTAAAAATATTTCTAAGATTATTTGCGTTTAAGTCCCTGAAATATCAAAAAAAAAAAATACATGACATAACCACTATCGTATTTGGGTTTTTTAAATAAAAATAAACGTCAAAATATGACAACATTGAAATGTGAAATTTCATCATCTTTAATATACCACAAACAAAATAATATTAATAATATTCTTTATTTTGTAAAGGTGTATCCAATAGGTTAACAACGTTCAAAATCTGTGACAGGCCTTAGAAGGTTTTCAGGTTGTCTTTTATGAAGAAATTGCGCAAAATATACTTTTATTTTAAAAGGGCAGCTTAAATAAACGAGTAAATTCGGAGGGTCAAAGGACTTATTACAATGCCCTTAGAACTTAACCCTACACAGATTCTATATTGAAGTTTTAAAAATTCTTATTTCTAGAAACTATTTAAAACTTTTTACAAACCCGAAAAAATCAGCCAGCTCAAGTTTACTGTGTCATTAATGTACTAATGCCGACGTATAAGATCACAAGTGACAATAAGGTGTAACACAAGTGTCTGTATTGGATTCTTAACCCCTTGCTGATGAGCAATTTCACCTCTTCTTTAAAATAGATTTAGTAAGCCAGTTACAGCACTCAGAGAAAGCCATCAACTGGCCGACCATTGTCACTAACCCGAAATATTTCAGATCTTGCTCTTTGCAAATTGATTTAAAGTCACAGCCACCAGATAATCTCCGAAGGCGCCTTAGACAACAGCTAATGTAGGATATATATCCCAAGATGCTACTGGTACCTGTGATACTAGATTGCATTATGGTCAGATTCGATTGATAAAAGGTCTGGCACTTTTAAGTCCCAGTCAAATTGTCGATTCATTTGTAAAACGGAGAGGTCTAACCAAACAGGTTAAGTAAAGCTTTAATAAAGCAATCAACGTATTGAAAAATTAAGCTTTCCTACACATCTAAATCCTGCAATGTAATCGCAAACTACCTCATGCAAAGCCTACTTTAAGAAATATTCCTAAGACAATCGGTTCTACGCACCTGAACGACTCGCAGTTCAGCGAACAGCGACCAAGTGTTGTCAACTCAACCAAACCTGTCTCAACTTTTCATTTCGTGTTGCTACAACAACAACAACAGGAAATATTTATGCAGTAGCTCACGATGAAGCCTTCCATCAGGGAAACTGAAATTTTTTCTAGTTTTGCCAGATCTTTTATTTCTCTTTCTGTTAAGTGAGACTATTTGCTTGGACAAAGACTCATTGAGAACGTTCACATAAAAAATTATTCTCCGGCTTTGCAAAGTTGGTAAATTAATTTCAACTTGTCTTGTTGAGTATGAAGGTAGTACCAGGCATCCTCTATTAATAAGAAATTGTTTTTAAGCTGATTCGATATTAAAGATCGGGTCCCAAAAAATGCTGTCATATTTTAAAATTGGTCAGAACACTACGAGATTTATTTGCAGTCATCGTTATATGTTTAATAAAGTAAGTTTTTTTGTTATAATAATAACATTTATTTTACGAATGTGTTCAATGAATTAAATTTCAATTTATCATGCTTTTTCAGTTGTACTATTTTCTCAATATTTCACATACTTTATGCTTAAACCAACCTTTGGTTAACATTGAAGCTACAGATATGTGTATTTTAAATTTTAAGGGCCGATGTTGAATGTGAACCACACCTAAACGTCAAGTTTTTTTCTGCATTTCATTTGACATTTCTCAATTTCAGACTAACTCAATTTGAACCATGGAATGATACACAATCGAGCAACGCGTTGAAGTTTTTCAGGCTTATTATGAAAATGGGCGTTCAAATCAAAATTCATATCGTGCACTTCGAAGAAAATCATATTCAGTGATGAGACATATTTTCACCTCAGTGGATTTGTCAATAAGCAGAATTGTCGCATTTGGGCGAATGATAATCCAAGAGTTATTGTCGAAAAACCAATGCACCCACAAAGAGTGACTGCTTAGTGCGGTTTATGGGCTGGCGGCATCATCGGGCCGTATTTTTTCCAAAATAAGACCGGCCAGGCGGTTACTGTGAATGGTGTTCGCAATCATGAGATAACGAAATTTTTTTGGACGATATGTGGTCTTAACAGGACAGTGCCACTTGCCACACAGCTAACGAAACAATGGCTCTTTTGCGCGACAAATTCAATGGACGTATTATCTCACGTAGTGGTGAAGTCAATTGGCCGCCAAGATCATGTGATTTTTAGGGTTATTTGAAAGAAAAGGTGTAAGTCAACAAGCCATTAACAATTCGAGAGCTTAAGGATGAGATAATTCGGTACATTAACGGCGTAGAATCTCAATTATATCGAAAAGAAAACTTAAACAACTCAATACATATTTCGTATTAAATATTTTGCCAATTTGACCAACTGTGAAAGACACTGAATTACAAGTCCAGTGTAAATTTTTGTTTCGTTAGTCCTCTTCCATATTATAAAACATTTGCTGCAGACACGTTCGTTTATTCCTTTTGAAGACTGCAATACTATTGTTTTGCAGTATTTTAGGTATTTTAAATGTCTTTCTTCTCAATGACAAATCTGAAAATACTGCTTCTACACAAAACAAAGAACACTTTTCCATTGGTCTTTCGTCTTCCACCAGCAAACGCAAATGTGTCCAAGCAAATTTTATATAATATAGACGCGGTCTAAAAAATAGTACAAATATTTCCGATACTAATAAGAAAATAAGCCTGGGGCCAAATTATAATATTCCATATCGATCGAAAACCCTTGTTTTAATTGCAATTGTGTTTTCGTTCGATATCGATGGCCAAAATTTGGCCATTGATCTCGCATCGCTATCGATTTTATTTAAATCGTAAATTTAAATTTCAAATTACATACAATTTTTATACAAACAAAACCATCAAATTAAAAACACAATCAGAATGAATTCTATTAACCGAGAGTATTTTTATTAGATTTAAAAATTAAAAAAAAAAATTTGTATTTCCAAAAAATAATTTGAAAATTTACAAATATTTAAATTAAGTTAAATCTGTTTTTGTTTATTTGTGCGTCTGTCTAATGTTTAAATAAAACCGGCCTTTTTTTTACTCATATTTCTTTTAATCAGCTGTAATTAATTAAATAATATTTTTTATTGTTATTTACAGACGTAAACAACAATAGTTCTAAGAATATTTTCGTCTAAAACGCAATATTTTAGTGGTAATAAAAAAATATGACTTAAGGTACAGTGGGCGATAATTTTGGTGTGATAAAAAAATATATTTTCTTCATTCTAGTCAATCTTGTATGCCGCAGGATTTCCAAAAGATTTTCAATGTACTTCCTACAAATTTCTATTAAGAATATATTTCGGCCTATAGATTAGGTACGGTTCTTTGGGCATCCCTCGAGAGACAGCTCACTTGGGTCCTTCAGTTATCCCTTTTTGATAGCCAGCGCTAATGTCCATCCTACAGAGCAGTTACTTAGATGGCGTCACTGCAGAATTCTACCAATTCGTCTTAATAATAAAGAAAAGAAGCGAAATTAGCAGACAACCACCGGTTTTTCCAGGTATTTTTCTCTTACCCCACGTCTTCATGCGCTTTCGATTTGAACATGACATGACCATAACGCCGGCAGAGCAACGGTATTAATATATTCACGTTCTTGTATGTGCCGAATACGTGTTGATGTTAATGTTCTGATTGACCACAATTTTTGTTGTTGTGGCGTTTGATTGTATACAGAAAATACATTGTATGGCCAACATCATGGCGCACATGGATGCTAAGACAACGATGGCAGCACATGGACGAAACATGAAAATGAACAGTCTACACGCTGTTCTCACCAAGTTGATGGATAGTGGAGACGGGCAGTTATGCCCCGAATTCCAGGACACAGAAAATGAAACACAGTTTTTCCTTCATGACAACTTCTGCAGTAGCCATTGAATTGCAGACACATTCTTCTCGCACGAGTCCCCACAAACCAGTGCCCAGTCATAAATGAGACAGACCGCTGTCCTAATGTGGTCCCTATTTAACCTCAGTAGAGAGCTAGTTCTCCGTTCATCATAGCCAGGCCATAGTGCCCAGGATGTGGAGCTGGTGGATTCGCAAATCCATCCCACCTGAGCAACTCTATTAGACTCGCGTTTGATAAGTGATGTCCTGGTATCTGCATAAGCCTTACCTTCGAATGCTTCGCAATCTCATTCAAAGATATCAGAGATTTTACAGTTACCCTAGATGTCGTGTAGACACCCGTTAGCGAGGCAAAGGCAGCCTTTATATCAGTAAATATACATATATTTCTCGATATGCGAAAATACTTAAGTCAGTAAGCCGCGCGCCTAATAGCCGATATTTTTTTATTATTCCAACTTTGCAAATATAGAAAATCAGTTTCATGTCAGGTCGCATACTCCGAGCCTATTTCGGCCTCTAACGATCAATTTGGTTGCATACATTTCCCCTGAAATAGTCTGGCCGGACTTAAGCAGCTCATAATATATGAGACTTTTCTGGGCCCACCAAATGCAGAGCATTACCAATATGTCATAGATAATCGACTTAAGTTTGAATTCGGCTGGTTGGCCAAGCTTCACATATGATTTCAATCGCTTTGGGTTGTCATGATGTCGACATGACTAAAAATCGTCATTGATTTGCTCTTGATTATTTCGATGTGTTTCCCATCTGTTTTTTCTACAAATATCTAAAATACCATTAAAAACAAAAATAGAATAATAAACAAAACATAAATAGATTTTTTAAAGTAAAGGGTGTTTTTTTAAGCCTGATAGAACTTAATAAAGCGTTAGCTATCAAACGAGCTGCCATACTGCCGTCACTTTTTGACAGTTATAATCAGTATACTCTGGTTGATTAGCCAGAGTTTCACGCTTGAATATTTCTATCATATTAACATGGAATGAGAGCAAATCACAACAGGCCCTAGAGACTCCAACGGCACCGAATAGTTGTCGTCAGCGTTTAAAAAACTGCAATCAAAGTAGAAAAACTGCTATTTCTTCCACTCCTTCATTTTTATTGACAAAAAAAACTGTGGCTTTTACCGTTGATTCATTAAATGCAAGCAGTCGCTATCAAACCAACTCAAAAAGCGAAAAGTTGTAAACAAATTTTCGTTTTTTGTTCGACAGTTTTTGGTTTCGATTGCAGTTTTGTACGCCCTAATTATCGTTTACATGCTGATGGCATAATCAGACCTTGTAACTGCAATAATAACGTGACCGCACGATGATGAATGATTTTTTTGGTTGAAAATATGAATGACATTGATCCGGGAGAGATGTGGTTTGAACAGGGTGGCGTTGCGTGTCATACGGCGACCGCAACAACTGTCAACTTATTAAAATTGAACTTTGGCGAAAAGTTGATTTTGAGAAACGTAACTGTTATCTCGATTATTTTCTTTGGAGCTACGTGAAGTCATCATTTTGGAGGCCAAAACTGTACATGCAGAGAAAAAACATGGTCTATTATGGTCAACACCAACAAAACTATATTTAAAGAAAATTTTAAACATATTATGTTTAATTTAACCATATTATTGTCACTGACAACCATATTATGGTTAAATTAGTCCTCCATCGTGAAGCCACGACCATATTGTGGTTAAGTAGGTTCCTAGAGCAACATGCTATGGTTGAAAACAACCATGCTTTTATAAGTGTTAAACATATTTTAGTTATTTTTGACCATAACATGTTCGGAGGCAACCATAATATGGATGTGGCTTCTTAATGGAGGACTAATTTACCAATAATATGTGTGTCGGTAACAATAATATGGTTATATTAAACATAAAAAGTTTAAAATTTTCTTTAAAAATAGTTTTGTTGAAGGTGACCATATTTAAACATGTTTTTCTCTGAGTGTATTCGTGTTGTTCGCAAAATACTACCTACAATGCTCGATAAAGTGTCCCAAAATTGGACGTTTAGAATGGGCTTCGCCAAGAACAGCTACGGTGCCCACATACTCTTAATAATTTTCAATTGCTAATCATTCTTTTTATGATATTTTTTATAGTTTTAAGTTTTATCGGCCTTAAAAAACACCCTTCAATATAATTTATTTTGCTAATGCTCAATGATTTTTATATTCATATTTATTAATTTATTTCTGGTTGTCTTTTTTATTTATTTTTGGACTTTGATTTCTTTTCAAAGTGTTTATCACGTATTAAATGTTCATTCATCATACATACATTTTTCTTCAACTAATAAAAATTCTTTATTCATTGTGAAATTTGAAGAAATTTTGTAAAGGGAAATAGAATTTTCAAGGGTATGTTTTCATTTTATAAATTCTTATTAATGTAATAAACGGACAATAATATCACACCTCGTATAAACATCAAAAAATGAAATACGGTTTAGACTTTGGGACAAACATTGTAAAACGAAAAAATCTTTTGGTTCGGAACGAACTGAGTGTGCACTACAGTTAGAAGAGAATACAAATGTTCCGGTTAAATAAGTTAAGAAGACCACTAGATCACTACTGGATAGATTATTTTTAAGGGCCAAATACACTTGTCAAATGCTTGTCCAGCTAAAGAATTCACTGGTGTGCGTGTGCTGGACGTAATTTTCGCCGTCATATCTAAATGTTTTTATTTTCCATCCATCATCGTCGGTGTAACACATACAAATACATTTTCACTAATACTACCACAATGCTTAATGAGAATTTTGATCAGTGTATTTGGGCCTTTACGCACCTGGTAATTCAACAGTGTTAAAAGGTTTGATGTTTTCACTACTTTTTTTCTATGAATATTTTTTTTTTCTTATTTGCCCCCAAATGATTTTTATTCAAAAAAATTAGAGTTCTTTGCAGTCTTCTTTCACCACCCTTAATTTGTTTATTTCATACACTTAGTTTTTTTTAGTTGTCTGAAATATAAACTATTTAATATGACCCTGATATTATTAATAGCCGACTTTATTATTGAGTGAGTACATATTTACAAAAAGTCCAAAGTCTATGGGTAGAATTGATAGGCAAGCGCCTCTATATGAAGTGAAAAGAAAAAAATGTTTGTAGGCGTTTAATTTAAAAAAAATTTCTCTTTTGTGAGATAAATAAAAAAAATACAAGCAAATAAAAAATATTTATTAAGCAATTTTCCCGAGTATGTAAACAAAAACAAATAAAAAAGAGTGTTCATTAAATGATCGGCAAAGGAGGTTTTTGAAGACACTTTAATAGTTAGAATGGCAGGCAAATTTTCAATGAGGTTAAATGTATTAAACCGAAATGATTCGATTAACAGCCGTATGAGATTTTGCAATCTGATTTATCAAAACTTGCGAAAAAAAAGTTTGTGTGTTCGGTTCGCTAGTGAGGAAAAAGTGCAGTTTATGATTTCGTATACTAAAAATTAAAAAAATTAAAATTGTTTTTTAATTATCGCAAGTAAGAGTGCAGATTCGGCATAGCAGCAGCCGTATTCTGAAATTTGCTAAAGCTAAATCGCTATCGCTAAAAATCTATAAAGTTGATTTAGCGATTTTTGACAACGAATGCAATTCTGGAACGTGCATTGCTAAATTTGGCAATGCCATAAAAAATTAATTCGCCGCAATTTTAGCTTTTAATGTCATCGCTAAAATGTTTAAATTTTGCATTCTCTAACTTGAGGGTTACACGATCAAGTTTTGCCTATCAAGTTTTAATACACTCACACTTTTTTACCAATACACGATGATACGAACTTGCCTCTAAAATATTCTTTCCAGTGAGTGTATCAATTTTCGTTCAAGAAAACAGCTGATTACAATTCTTTTGAAGTTGTTTTTGTTTTTTTTTCACAAATATTTTGCCGGCAAAAGCTGAAGTTCTTTTTTTTTACAAATTGTTGCGGGAATTTTAAAATTTTAACTAGAAACCTAAAAAAATAGTGAAATATGTTTATAATTAAAATTAATAAGCAAAATGATGTTATTTATTTCGGCTGAAGATCACTTTGCGGGGCGTACGAAAAAAAAATAAAAAAATATGCTACCCGATTCAGAATAAAAAAAGGAAACCACCATAATAAAAATTTAAGGGGGCTGAGGCCCGTGGGGCCCCCTGGACCCAAAAAACTGCCCCGCCCACTTAGTGATATGTGTGGGTACTCAAAATTAAAGGTAATTTGCTCACGATTGCAATTATGTATTTTGTTTTTGTGTTCGCATATTATTTTTCTCTCTAGGTATCTCTAGGTAATTGAAGTATCTTTTAGGTGCAGAAAAGATTTAGTTAGCGAAGCCGGTGTTTGTTATACCATAGAGGAGAAAATCCTTGCGCCCGGCCGAAGGCCGGCTATGCAGAGAAGCTTTAGTTAGCGAAGCCGGTATTTGTTATACCATAGAGGAGAAAATCCTTGCGCCCGGCCGAAGGCCGGCTATGCAGAGAAGCTTTAGTTAGCGAAGCCAGTCTTTGTTATACCATAGAGGAGAAAATCCTTGCGCCCGGCCAAAGGACGTCTACGCAGAAAAGAATTCTTTAGCACATCGGAAAAAAAAATAAAAAATTTTTTTTTCAAAAATCGAACATAAAACATTAAAAAAAACAAAATAAAATAAAATATTTACAATCGTGAGCAAACTACCTTTGATTTGAGTACCTACACATAGATGTGAGTGCATGGGGGCACTTTTTTTTGACCCAAAGGGCCCCAAAAGTCCAGCCCGCTCTAAATTTTATTATTTTTGTTTTTCTTGTACAATTACCTTTAATTTGAGTACCCACACATTCTACTAAGTGGGCGGGCGGTTTTTTGGATCCAGAGGGCCCACGGGCCTCAGCCCCATTAAATTTTAATTTTGGTTTTTTTCTTTTTTTATTCTGAATCGGGTAGCATATTTTTTTTTATTTTTTTTCGTACGCCCCGTAAAGTGCACTTTTGCCTTTATTTCTTCAAAAACTTTAAGTGAGGCAAACATTTTGAGTTGTTTTCTCGGCGACGACATCTTGAAAAAGTAAATTGCTTTCAACTTGCGTGCAGCCTACGTCACAGCTGTCAACTTTTGCATATTTTGACAATCAGTATATGTAAAAGACTATCAAGAAAATCTTGATCGTGTGGCTGCACTGTAAGGCATTTTAGACATCAAGATTTAGCTTTAACTAAGCGAATTACAGAATACGGCTGCAGACTTAGACTGCAGATTTCGGCATAGAATCTATATACCCTTCACCATGGTGCGATAAGAACGGAGTCATATAAATACCGTTCTTTTTATAAAAATAAATCTACATTGTGCCATGCCCACTTCTCCAATTCCGCCCACATATTGTCAAATGTTGTGTATTGACATCTAACCAAGATGTTTGTATGTATCTATGTTATTTGGAAATGTTGGCTCTTTCCGTTCGCTAGATATACAGAAATCTATAATGTCTTTGCACCTACTGCTCCAATCCCGCCCATATTCTAAAAGATGTTTTGTATTGATAACCAATATGCTTGTACCTAATTTGGAAGCCTTGGCACTTCCCGTTTTCTAGATATACAGAAAAGGCAATATAAAAAAAAACATCAACAAGGGATTTATGGATAAAATTAGTGCCAGTCGTGGTGTTTTGGTCATATCTCGTCATTTACGGACTGATCTGGCTGAATTTCAACAGCAAACTTTAACGGATTATATGAAACATAAATATAGAACCCTACGTTTCTGAGGGCTTCGGATGCCCATTTCAACATACACACGGACAGATACTCAATTGACTTGAATTAATTCTGCGTATGTTGTGCACCGTTCAGAAAGGCAATGCTTATTTTAAGGGTGTTAGTCTAATGATCGCAACAACTTAAAAGGGTACTTTTCAAGCAAGTTTTTGCATAGTCTTAGATCAGTGGTGGGCATCTGAAATATGTTCTACGAAATACCAACGTACCCCTTCATCCCGTTGTAGTGAAACACAGTAGAGGCCAAGGCGGATAACGAACCCGCACAACCCACACTGTTAGACTGGCTAGCTCACTACCAACTAGACTATCGGGGCATCCTGCTCACAAACAAAGCCACATTTTAGTTCCATAGCATCCCTGTTTATTCAATTCCTTCAAAATTTTGTTGTTCTTTTTAATTTTAAAATTAAAATTAAATTAAGTCTAGCCAAGGTTTTTTTATTTGATTGATATGATTTTTTCTTTCCAATAAAAATGACACCATTTCAAAGTTCAAGCAGACAACAAAAATAAAAAAGGGAAATTCATTATTAGTGTATCCAATAAAATCGTTTGCTCAAGTTTTATTGTTGGGGGCTTTTGTTTACAACATATTGTTGTTGAAATGTTGATATCAGAAATTAAAAAATAAATAGCAGTCATGTCTGTAGATAAGAAAAATGCAATTATATGCTGTAGACAGTAGAACAAGGATTTAGCGAAATCAAAAGTATCCAAAAAATGCAAATCTTTACGAACATAGATTCTTATTTAAGGAGGTAAATTTTAACATAATCAAGTCTTTGGTATCAAAGAAACGAGTTATTATTCATAATTGTTATTAGTAAGTCAATAAGGCTTTTGTTAGCAAGCGCATATCTCTAGAGGTTAACCAATAAGGAGTCCATAATCAGCCAAATAACAAGATGTAAGTGTGAATGGATAGGACACGCTTTGGAAACCCCAAGGCAGCCGAAGACCCGGTCATCCGAACACAGAAAAAAATATTTCAAGAAAATTTTCAACAACACAGTTGGTTAAAAATAAAATTTTTAGCTAAAAAGCTTTATATTTAAATTAATGAAAAAGTTTATCAAAATTACACTTTGCGAAATGGCACTCAATAAAACATTACATAATTAGATATTTCTTCATATTCAGTAAAAAAAAAACATATTTGAATCAAAGTAAAGACAGTATTTTTACTAGTCTTGTCCATTTTTTTAGTAGCTCATAATTCTCATTCGCTTTACAGTTTTATATGTATGCTTCACTTATTTTGTATTCTTCTTTGTCAACAGAAGCATCAGCAGAATAGCCCGATATGGTTTTCGTCATTATCCTACTTTGAAAACTTGATGTACTATTTAACTAAATAATTTTAATTAAAATAATACGGGAATTGTTTATGTTTATATTTTAAGAATGAAAATAAAAAAATTAACATACTTAACTATGTATGCATGTTAATTTAAGCATATAAACTTTTGACTTTAATATAAAACAGGTTTTTTAATGGATTCAATATTGAATCCATATTTATTAATATTTTAATATTTTTTTTATTTATTTTACCAGTGAATAATATTAAATAAGAGTGATTTAATTTAAAATTAATATGAAATAATGATAAATTTAAATAATGGGCATACTTTTGCAGAAATGGACTATGATTCTCAATCAACATTTTTCCATGTTAATTTTACATTGGTATTTTTTTCTGTGTGTACGTATATATTTATAATACTTATGTGATAGTTTCAATATTTGATCTCTTGTAAATTTTCAATAAGACCGTTGGTAGTTTAAATAACATGTCAAGCAATTTTTTTTAATTTGTTGTTTAAAATAACAAATATGTGATTAATCCTTACTCAGCCCGAGTAATTATATTTGGAAAGATATGTTGGATGTAAAAATCGCATTCGGGTGAAATTAAAATCGAACGAATTTTAAAACTTTTCTGTGTTAAAAATTCAAAAAATATTTCCTTTCTTATACCTCGTACTTCGAGGACTACTTATAGATATTTACCAGAACTACTATTAAAACTACCATCGATTTCAAATTCCAGAACATGGCCGTATGTTTGAAATTAATTGTTATACATTTAAAAATGTAATTAATGTGTTTTAAAGATTTATTGTAGATATTTCAAATACTGGCGCAGATTAATTATTGTTTTTTGCTGATGTTAACTGTAAAAGTTCTGGCAACACTGTGCCCGATATGGTTTTTACTTTAGAAATCTCATGTACATATTTAACCAAAAATATAAACTAAATGATAAGCAAAAGTTCAAATTTACTTTTTAGCCCTTCGTGGTACACATGAGTCTGGCCAGACCTTTTTTCAATGTGTATGGAAAATCAAAACATGCGTATGCGGGTGGGTTAAACACAACAAATAGTTTAATCTTTTTTTCTTTACTTGACTTGAGAATTTTATACTTATTTCATGAAATTCCGGGATTGATTTTGGAAAGTTATCCCCTTTTCTTGTTTTGAGTATGACTCGTACTTTCACTAATCAATCCTAAGAAACTTGATGTATCCCGAGTGTTTTTCTTTTTGTGCTTATATGCAATTTCCGTGAAGTACAAAAAATTTTTAAGTTTTTTTAATAATATTGATGCGTTTCTTGAAAAAAAATTCTGTTTAGCCATTTTTTTGAAATATCTTACTAAAAATGTTGCCATCTTCACTACTAAGAGATGGCATTACTGCAGATGACTGTTAATAGGAGCAGTGTTGCCCTTTCAGTTAAGAGGCGCAAATTCGGATTTGAGATCTTGAAGGAAAAATTGCCAAAAAAAATTCCGAATTTGGCTTTATTTTTTATTATTGATTTTATTAAAAAAAAAAATATGTCAAAAAATAAGTTTCAATGTAAAACTTGTTTTTTTTTAGTTTTTGATATGAATTTTCGAGCTTTTTCGCATATTTTTAGCTTTTTGCATGCATACTTTTGTTGCACAAAAAAATTTGCCCTGATTGTTATTATGTTAAATAACAAGCAAATTTTGTTTGTTAATTTTATTTTAAAAATTGTAATCATTTTTTTCTTTTTTAGTGACCTGTTGTTTTGTTTTCCAGCAAAATATATCATTTATGTTCTTTTTTCTGAAATTTTGTTTCTTTTTTTAATAAATCGTTAAAAATTTTTTGCGCATTTTGCATATTACGAGTTAACATTTTTGTGTTTATGCGTTTTTTTCGCTGCTTATTTATCATTTGATTATTTTTCCTTTTTGCTGTTTCTGTTGAAAAGTGGTGCATTTCAGGTTAAATTTGTTTATTCGAACATAATAAATTTTGTATGATTTTATTTGAGTTTGTATTTATTTTAAAGTTCAATGCTTTAACATTTCACGGTCACTTCGGTGCGTTTTAATCATGTTTTGTTATGTAGGTAAGCTTGTGGGGCGTTCACACTTTAGTATTGGATTTGCTAAAAAATAAATGAATATGTATGTATGTGGGGTTTAAAACGTGCCTTATTGAATTAAAATGTATTCATTGTTGCAATAATTGCAAAGGTTATTTTTTTGGATATTTAATTTTGTTTGTATGAAATTTAGAACTTTAATAAAAATCTAAATAAGAGCTCATAATTTTTTTTAAAAGCAAAAAAGGTTTTCCGAAATAAGAAAATATGTGTAAATTTAATAATTTTTTAAAATACAATGTAATCTCCCATAGCGGATACCTTCCTTAAGCGCACACACCATTTCGACGGACTTTGTTGCCTGGCAGCGTTCCATAAGTAAACATTGAGTTGTTTTGAGAAGACATTCCCCTTTTACGAACAAATTTTTAACCAAATAACATTACACAAAATTTGTGTCAAGCTACTACGAATTAGTCAAAAAAAAAAATTTAAAGAAATCCATCCTTGGGATAAGTTCCAGTTCCAGTTTACGCTTCTTTGGAGATGGGGCAATCGCAAAAAAAAAATTAAAATTGCTCTTCCTCGTCTTCGCCAAACAGCTACTTAAATGACCTCTACGGAAATTACCGTACATGTTTGCTTGAGCAAAAGTTAAATTCTGAAGTTCTCAGTGAAAAGGCCTAGCCCCAGAAAATGCAGTTTATGTAGTATATTTGCAGTAACTCCAAAAATATTTTAACGCAATCATTATACCCACACTACAACAGTGAAAAGGGTATTATGCATTTGTGCTGATGTGTGTAACACCTCAAAATATTGGTCCTAGACACACCTTAAAGAATCTGAGTCGATCGAACGATATCCGTCTGGCTGGCTGGCTGACTTTCCATGTAACCTTGTGCGCAAAGTACAGGTCGCAATTTTAGAGAAAATTTGATCAAATTTTGGACATAGGTTTTTATAGGCACAAGGACCAAGCCTTTCGAAAATAGGCCGAATCTGCCACTCAAATTTTAATGAAATTTAAATCATAGATAGAAACATATTAATATGGCCAGATAAGCTATGCAGTTTTTCAAAAATAGGGCCACAAGGGGAGGTGGGGGGGAAATTTCTGCCTCTTACAAACTTTCAAACCGATTTTAATGAAGTTTATAAGCATAGATAAATCCATATTTATATGGACACAAAAGCATGATGTATTTTTAAATACTGTGGTGTAGGTTATCATATGGTCCGTCCGCCTTGACCAACTATACTTTCTTACTTGTTTCGTGATTAAATTGCTCCTTAATGTAAAACACAATTTTATAAGGGTTGTCTACATTTTTATGTCTCTCTCTCTCTCTCTCTTAGACAAACCTATAAGACCGCCAATTTTGGTCGCCACGTTCTGCTTTTTTTTGGGTTTTCAGAACCTCAAATACGATAATTATGCTAGTTGACGTGTCCACCAAAAAAGGTAGGGTTATATTGGAAAAAAAATTTTTGGTTGAGTGAGTTCAGACGAGGTAATATGACCCCAAAGTACTTAATGAGGAATGGCCGCAAAGTTTTATATGAAGCGCAGCAACATGAATGAATTTTAGGGTTTTTTTTCATTCTTTCGTTGCAACGAAACGCGTTGTGGAGTTTTTGCATTTTAAGTGCAATAAAAAATTACCTTGATATAAAGAAATTAAAAATGACCCCAAATAAAATCGCAATATCAATGTAAAAATTTTTGGGGCAATTAAGCAATTACACTGTGAAATAAAACTAGACTATTGGAAGAGCAAATCTGCCAAAGGTTTCTGAAAAGTAAGCTCAGGTTCCCGAAATATCGGACCGGGCTTTGAAATTTTTGAATTTTTCGAAAATCCGTTTTACAACATTACGGGAACCCGAGCTATCTTTTCAAAACCCTTTGGCAGATTTGCTCTTCCAATAGTCTAGTTTCATTTCGCGTTGCAAGAACAATTTTTTATTTGTTTTAATTTAGGTACTTTTATTAACCCTTAAGTGTATACCTGGGCTTTACCAGGCATTTTTTTATATAATTTATAAGTATATTAGAATGAAAATTTATGTGTTCCTCAATCAAAGTGTTTTTTACAAGAAAATACGAACAAAGTGTAAATTAAAGCACCACTGGCGTCGCAATTGGCCAAATGAAAATTTTGTGCATATTGTATCCACCTGGGGCTGACCAGGCCCTTGCCTATTACATATGTACTGCAGTTAATAAAATCAAAATTAAACGTATCAAAAAGCATACACAACACATAAGAATTCTTTCTTTACTTATTTTTCGAAGAATTATTCTATTTCCCAACAAAATGTTCCTGCTATAGCCGTACATATGAAAGTAGTCCCAGCCTTGCCCAGAGGTTCGTTAGTGTAAATTTTTTCTTTAGCCACAAAAACTCAATACAAAGTAGTAGTGGTACCAGCCAGGCCCAGGTGGTAGTTTGTGCTACACACAGGATTGTTAGACTTTTTTCCTCAAAAATCGTCAAAAGCTTCAACAAAATTCGTCAAAATCGTCATGAAAATTGAACAAAATCGTCAACAAAACGTCAAATATATAAATTTTACAAATTAAAG
The DNA here is from genome assembly GCA_949318255.1 of Pollenia labialis. NCBI lineage: Eukaryota > Metazoa > Arthropoda > Insecta > Diptera > Polleniidae > Pollenia > Pollenia labialis. Next base: position 148,488,949 of record OX439141.1, read on the forward strand.
ACAATTTATTGCATGTATTGGTTCAAAAATATAAATTTTTACCAAGAAATTCTATTTATGATTAAGAAAGTGATATGGTTAAGTTTTATTCTATTTATTTCAGCTCACTTGAATATATTTATCATTCAAAAAGAAAACATAAGAAAAAGACGCAATTTTACTAAGAATAACTTACCTAACAGAATTAAATGGGATTTTCCTTTTTACACACAAATAGAAAAATTCTTCAAATGTGATTATGACTTCATCGAAAAATACATTCGTATGTAGCGACGCAAATCGAAATCATCAAAACGCAAAGCGGATTTAATCAATTTTTACAAAGCGGACCAAATAGAACAGACGCAAATTAGGGCTCTAGTGAATATTTTTTTAAGCATCGATGGCATTTCTATAATTGTAGAATTTGAATTACTAATGCTTCTAATGAAATCCACCTGGTCTGTGATGGGGGAGGAATTTTTTTGTTTAATTTTCAATAATTTTTGTATTTCGAAGAAATTGATTTTTAAATTTTGGACTGTTTTCAATCTAATTGTAAATATTTCATGTGTGTTTTATCGATACCAGAAAATCGTCATAACACTATTACTTTTAGTCAAACAATCGTCAATTATCACTTTACTGTATTTTCTCAAAAAAATCGTCGAAATGACGAAAAATCGTCACATCTACCAACCCTGCTTGCCAGATTAAAGTGTTATAAAATTGATGCCAGATTAAAGTTGAAAGTAAATTTATTGACGGGTTTAAATCGTCAAAACATAAGTGACTCTACATCAAAAATCGTCAATCGTCATTTTGGTAAATTCATCGAAAAAAATCGTCAAAATGACGTAAAATCGTCACATCTAACATCCCTGGCTACACAAATTAGTTGTCTACTTTAGTGGTAAAAAGGTAAAATTTGTTCTTCTTAGTACTTATTTTGAATTTTAAGAATTTTGATGTCGTTATTGCTGGTTGCTATGTACAAAGTGTTTGTATATGAAGTACGAGTATTATGTATAATTCGCACTTTCTTCAAGTCAATATAAATATATTTTTTAGGTAAAAGATAAAACCGAGGTTTTTTGTCGGTTTCGGTTTTTAGGCATTTAAAACCCTAGTTTCGATTTCGGTTCAAACCGAACAGCAATCTCTACTTTTAAACATGTATTAAGATCAATTAAAAGATATAAAAAGCATATAAAAAATTTAAAATATTTTGTTTCGGGAAAAAAATTTATTCAAAACTTATTTCCTCTAAATGTATAATAAATCCGCATTGCCCTTTCTTTCTAGGGCGTGGCTAATGGATTTTTTTATTTTTTGTTTTGTATTGGGTTCTTTCTGGTTTTATGTAATGTTTATGTGAAAAATAAAAAAGGGGCCTTATTTTGAGACGTATCAAAAAAGTAAGTATATTTAAAGGTAGACATGTTAAGTTTTAGAAGGACTTTCTTGGTACGTAAAAAAAATTGGATAATTGGGGGAAGGATCCGAGATGACATATGTGGCGTCTGGAATTTGATGTCGGATTAAAAAGTCATCAAAGGCAAAAATAAAGTCATTGTCAAGCCAGACACAACGATATGATGAGATCATAATTTGTATTTGGCGATGTGTTTTTTTCGGTTTTAGAAACAGCATTTAGGTATCGTTCATTCTAGCACAACTTTTTTTCGACCCACATTTGTAAATTTTTTTTGTGTTCCTGCAACCCAAGTAAGCGTGGAAAGAGCATTCTCTGCTCTTAAGTTGGTATTGAGCGACCTGCGGTCAAATCTTTCACCAGAAAATTTGGAAAAAATAATGTTTGTTAAATTAAACAAATAAAAAAGAGTCTGTTAAAAAGAAGAATGTAAACAAATGAATTTTAATTAAGACAAAAAAATTAATCTCTTCAAAAGAGTTTTATTTTATGAAGGCAAAATGAGTTTTATTTTAGACGAAAAAAAACTCCTAAACTGAGTTTTACTTAAGACGGAAAAAATAAAACTCCTAAAATGAGTTTTATTTTAGACGGAAAAAATAAAACTCCTAAAATAAGTTTTATTTTAGACGGCAAAAATAAAACTCCTCAAATGAGTTTTACTTTAAGCCTAGTACTCTGTTCAAATTTGTGAAAAATGTTGAGCAACATTGATTATTCCACACGAAAATTTTGGCATTTATCAATGTTACCAATCTTACGAGTTTGTACAATTTGACGTTTTTATTCCTTCAAAGTATGCTACATTGTTTCGTGTATGTAAACAAACGCCACATGTATTTTACTAAATTTTTTTTTTTTTTAATATAAAATTTAATAAAAAAAAAGTAAATATGGATAAAAAACTGATACCGATTGTGTTATTTTAATTTTTTATTTCTTTTTTAATATTAAGTTCATACTTTTTTGCTTTTGCTTAAAATTACACGTGAAATAAAGGCAGCTTACATTATTTCGCAGTTGCAAAAAAAATGTTGCCAGAAACATTTCGGAACTTTTTCACAAAATAAACAGAGTACAACTCCATCAACATTATTTCATAGATATTCCGCACAAGTTTTTTTCATATGCATTTTGACAGCATTTCACGTGAAATGTTGAACAGAGTACCAGGCTTTAGACGGAAAAAATAAAACTTTTTTTTTAAGATCACCACAGATTCTGAAAGAGCTCGTCAGTTCGAATCTATTAATATATGACACTCTAAGTCTCCGTTGGCTCTAACATGAAGAGTTTTTATGTTTAAATTTTCCGGATAACTGTTATTTACGGTCCCTGAAAAATTCAATGTAAAAATTTGGTGTGATATTTCACTTAAACATATAAAGGGTGTCCAAAAATTTAAGTATCATTCCCATTTTAATAAAAAAAAGATTTGTTTTTGAGATATTACAAATATTTTTAATGCAGTTTATTACAAATAGGTTCCCATATTTCCTAAGGCAATATTCGTCGTGTGGAAGATGTAAATAGCCTCAATTGATATAAACGTTGAAGAATTGGGATCTTCATTAACACTGGGGCTCACGGCTAAGACAATTCGACATGAACGATCCGGTCGAATAAGAACTGGTGTTGAAACATTCAGTGAAGTGCTACCTTATAGCGAGCTCCGAAAGACGATTATGTTGACTGAAAATATCACAGATTTAACGAAATGCTGTTTTTATATCCTATCCACCATTTTTAAAGTAAACTGTTAATATTTTGGGGCAACTTTCAAGCAATATGTAATTCATTGTAACAACTGCCGAATCTTCTACAACATCACAAGTTAACAAGTAAAATGTCAGAAATGACATATTATTTTGCTAAGCAAAGTTTTTGTTGAAAATCATGAAAGTAGTAGTCTTTGCCCCTTGCGGTACTACTACGATTTATTATTTTACGCTATGGGAATAATCTCCAGTCTCCCTATTCCATAGGAAAATTTCCCGATTCTTGGATTTCTATCTAGATTCAAATCCACTTAAAGAAAATTACCGTTTACGTATGGAAATTTTTCTTAAATCTATTTTATTAATTCCCCCAAATTTATGCCCGCTTTGATTTAATCAATAAAAAATTTAAACAAATTACACTTAAAAAAAGTAAATATACAACTCATTAATTAAAGACTATTCAATACATCATGATCTATGTAGACAATTTTTGCTTCCTTCTTAAAATAATAATTTAAATTTAAATAATAGTTTTGTTTACTACGCAATTTAACGAAATCAAAAACCCCCAAAAATAAAAACGTTTTCGTTACTTCATCTGGCCTCCAAAAAAAACGAATCAATTAAAGCTTTTTTTACAATTTTTTGTTATCACCTCCTCCATCTACCATAAAAAAGTAAACTTTCAATAACAAGTCGATTGAACAGTCTGTCGGTTCAGACTACAATTTTGTTTTCCTTGTTTGTTTTATTTTGTGCAAAAAAGCAAGAACAAAAAATAAACAAAAACAAAAGAGGGTTAATAACTTTTTGCAAGGAAATTGTGCGGTGTTTTGCTTTATTCTCGATTGGTTTATTATTATGACATTTTTTCGTGAACACGTTTATAATGCTTCTTAAACTTTCAGTTATTTTAAAGCAAATTCACCCATTTGTTCCGATCAAAATTTATGTCCGGAAAAAAATTTGTGTGTAGTATGACGTCTATCCAACAAAGATACTTTAAAAAATTTTTTGTTTAGACAAACATATTGTTTAGAACAAATGGGTGAATCCGTCTCTGCACACTTATTAGTTTACAGGAATTGTGTGATTAAGCACTGTGGGTTAGAGGTGCGACAAAACACTTTAGTTTAAAATTAATATTATAGATTATAATTTAAGAAAATTCATAAAAATTTAATAATATTTACGCGTATTGTTGGTTTTTTTCTCAAGTAAAGTAATACTTCCTCAGTATAAAGGCACCATTCCTAAAGAGGTGGTATACGACTGCCATGCAACGTTTTACATGGTGTTTGTGGGACTATCTTAAGTATATTTTACCTTCCGGGGAAATCAAGTGCAGTCAAACCTGGGATTCGGCAAACATTCAAAGTTGCCACATCTCAGGAGAACTCCACGATCTATTGCGATCCCGACTGACACCAGATTGTACCACGGTAGTCAGTAGCTCCCGGAGGAAAGCACCAGACTAACTATTGCTGGAGGCCTCCGTTAGTATGCTTATTGAAGAAAAAAATTTTTTTTTTCTTTTTCAATATTATTTATTGAATCTTCATACATTTAATATGAACTAACAATAATTAATCAAATCTTAACCTAATACTTTATTTTATGTCCTGCCAGTGCCAGACAAAAATTTTCTTTATCACGGGTTCTGTTCACTTATCTAGGTGTTTATCGCTCATCTAATTGGACAAGTGCTGCAGTGTCTCTTCTTCTTAAGCGAGTGTGGCCGCTATCATTTAAAATATTTCGAGCTAGTGGGTTCGGATGCAATTCGAGCCTTGTTAAGTATTTTACTGCATATTTCGTAATCACAGTTTTAACTAATGGAACATTGAGATCCTTGTGAATATTTGAATTTTTAACATACCAAGGGGCAGCTGTGATTATTCGAAGAAGTTTATTTTGGCGCCTTTGAATTTTTTCGATATTAGAAGCCGAGGCAGTGCCCCATAACTGAATACCGTAGCACCAGATAGGCTTTAAGATAGAGTTGTAAAGTAGGAGTTTACAGTCGAGACTAAGGACAGAGTTTCTTCCAATAAGCCAATGAATTTGTATGGCTTTTAGTTTCATTTGAGTTAATTTTGCCTCTATATGGCTTTTCCACGTCAAACGGCGATCTAAATGTATACCGAGATATTTTACATGCGAATTTTGAGGTATTATTTGATTATTGATTTTAATAGGGGGGCATGATTCCCGACGCAAGGTGAATGTTATATGTACGCATTTTTGCTCATTGACTTTTATCCTCCATTGTTTTAACCATATTTCTAGTTGAAATATATGATCCTGTAAATAACGAGATGCTTCATAACTGTTTTCGTGGACGCTTAGAAAAGCTGTATCGTCTGCAAATGTTGAAGTTTGTGTGTAGTTGCTCGTTGGCATGTCCGAAGTATAAATTAAGTATAATAGAGGCCCCAGAATGCTTCCCTGTGGGACTCCAGCGCCAATTGGCTGAGGTGAACTAAGAAAATTTCCTTCTTTTATAATAAATTGACGACCGACTAAGTAGCTTTCTAGCAGCTTGTGTATGTTTGCTGGAAAATTTTGCTTCAATTTATGTAATAAGCCTTCATGCCAGACTTTATCAAAAGCTTGAGAAACATCGATGAAGAGAGCGGAACAATATTTTCTTTCTTCAAAGGCTTTTCTTATGGCGTTTACTATACGATGGGTTTGTTCAATTGTGCTGTGTTCTCTTCTAAAGCCGAATTGGTGGTTAGGTATACATCTATTTTCACTTAAAATTGGAGTTAATTTTGACACTAACAGCCTCTCAAACAGCTTTGATATATTAGAAAGTAAGCTTATAGGCCTATATGACTCAACTTTTGTGTGATCCTTTCCTGGTTTAGGTATCATGGTGACTAAGGAAACCTTCCATTTTTGAGGATAGTATTGAAGACGTAAGATAGCATTGAAAATTAAAAGAATAATTTTCTTTGCTGTGCTGGGTAGCTCCAAAAGCATTTTGTTGCTGATCTTATCAAAACCAGGGGCTTTTTTGGGGTTTAATTCACAAACAGCCTTTTCGATTTCTCTTATCTCAAATCTTAGGGGAACAGCCGCTCTAGCAGGAACAGGTGGTAACACGACCGCAGTATCGTGAGATATATTTGGGGTAAATACGTTTTTTAAGTGATTAACAAACAGATTTCCCTTTTCGTTATCATTTCTTGCCCAACTTCCGTTCAAGTTTCTTAATGGTGGCTTAGAGGCGACTGGCCTTTATAGATTTTTAGCTGCACGCCATAATGAGTAGTCTGATTGCGGAGTTGCATCAAGTTCCTTAAGATATTTTTGCAGAGAAGCCGTTTTTTGAGTCTGTAGTAACTTTCTTAGCCTTTTTGTACAATCTTTTAATAAACTCTTTAGTTGAGGGGATCTGTGCAATTGCCACTCTCTTCGAGCTCTTCTTTTTTCAGTCAGGAGACGCTCAACATCTGTGGAATAAATTTTAATATTTTTAGTTTTTTTTGGGGTATTACTGGAATGTTGCACAGCTAGCTTCAGAAAACTGTCAAAATTAAGAATAGCGCGATCTACGTATTCCGGTGTACTAAGCAGAATATTTTCTGTGCAATGGGTGCTGAGATATTTTTTATATTTTAGCCAATTGATTTGTGTAGCTGGCGTCGCTAAGTAACCAGTTGGAGATACAATTCTATTGGGGTTCATTAAAGTAACAATTGTTGGTGTGTGGTCGGAAGATCATTCTAAGGAAGCTTCAACATAAATCGTTTCTAAGGGAATGTTTTTAACCACGCCAAAATCGATGACATCTGGTATTTTTTGCTGATCAGTAGGCCAATATGTTGGTTGTCCGCTCGCTATCATTATTAGATATTAAATAGAACACGACCCTTTGGTGTTATAAGTCGGGACCCCCAGAAGGTATGTTTAGCGTTATAATCGCCAGCGGCCAGGAAACAAGGTCCTAATGATTTAAAATAATTATAATATTGGCCTTCAGATATTGAATATCTAGGTGGGGAGTATATTGAAGAAAATGCTTTCTAACTTTCAGAAAGGAAGTCTTTGTTGATTTTTGGCTTTTCCGTTGACGATTGTATAATCTGGTCGTATTATAAACTCAAGCGAGTGCCCCGGTAGGCTAGTAGTGAGCTAGAATATCAGCTCCGGGTTTGCGGGTTCGATTTCCGATTGCCACCTGGATAATTTGGTTGAACTCACACTTTGGGACGGTTGGTTAATATCCATGGAGTAGGACCTAGGCCAGGTATCCATGTAAAACTTTTGCACAGCTATCTTCCTACGTTTCATTCCAGGAAGTTGAATGGAATAACTGGGTCGTATAAGTTGTCACTGTTCCTTGCGAGCAATATCCGGAGTAGTTTCAGCACTCAATTTGAATCCAATACTTTTTTAGTGCTTGCAGTTAATTAAAAAGCTGCTAACCTATCTTAGCATGGAACAATGTTCAAAAATCAGTTGTTATATTTTTTTAATTTTATATTCGTGGCCTAATCATTAGTATAACTTACCCTACATCAAATAAGACTATATCTGGCGAGTTGTGTGGTCATGTACAGCAAAATTGTATCAAAATTGGTGCAAAAATTACATTAATTTCGAATTGTAATCGCCCGTTAAAAAAATCTCTTAAATGTTTTAGAATATATATAATTTTAAGTTATTTTCTAAAGATGGCCATTATAATTACTTTATAACCACTGTACCAAAAACTCTTATTATTATGCGTGCAGTGTGTGTGTTTTATGCGATTTTGTTTTTGCTGTTGTTTAATAGTTTCGACCTTTATTTATTTTTGTTCTGGCTGTTTTTGTAGTTGTATCTCTTCCCAATGCTCTTTATTTTTAGGTTTCTGACCGTTCAAGTTTATTTGTCTTCTTCTGTTTCTTTACGATTTTTTTTTATGTGTACAAAACAAAATTGTTTATCTGGCTGTGTGTCAGTGTGTGCAAGTGCAAGGAAATTTCAAAATAAAATTGTTGGCGTGTTTTTTGGGATTTTGGTGGAGAATAGAGGTCAAGGTCTTTCATTGTACATTCAACTGGTTTATGTTTGTGTTTTTGTTCTAGAAAGGCAAATGGCACACAAAGACAGTATCGTATAGAGGAGGGAGTACATACATATGTACCTTCATAATCACAGGAAGAGATGAGTTTCAACAATTTGTTGTTGTTTTTTTTTAGAAAATAAGGAAATTGACCTTAAATGTTGGAACACTGAAAGAAATTTTATATGCAAACGCTTGAAATATCCATAAATTATGTATATCTTTCCCAGAACAAAATTTTTCGCTTTAAATTTTTTTTATTATAAAACCAAAATGTCATTTTAAAATGTTAGGAAATCTCTACTTCTCTTCATATGAAGAAAAATCATTCTAGTTAAGTTAAATAATATTTTTCACAGTGTAGGTAGTCAAGGATTTTTATTTACACTTAAAAACTTGTTACGTATTTTTTGTAGATATTTATATTTACAAAAAAAAAAACAAACATGTAAACAGTTAATAATCTTTATTATGGCAAAATAAAAAGGTAAATTTTTAATAACATTCACCTTTTTTGGTAATTGTCATCAGTTTAGTGAGGCTGCGTTCAAAATCAAGGTTTTTAGCCCACACATATAAATTAAAAAATTAAAAAGGAAAAGGTTTAATAAAAAACCTGAATTTATACTTTTTGTTTGTAGTTCATTAAGTTACAAAAAGAATATTCTCAATGATTCCATTTTTAATATCATAATTTATATGGAAAACCTTGAGCATCTTAATTGTATAATACTTAAGTTAAGTAAGTTAATTAAGTTAAGTTTTTTATTTTAAATTAAGCTTTAAAGGACACAAAAAGGAGCAATAAATTTGAAAATGTTAATTAATAATATCTTGTATAAAAAGGGCATGAAAAAGCAAGCACACGAAAATTCAATAAATTATAAAAAAAAAATTATCCAAAAATCGGAAAAAGTTTAATCGATTCTGAACTTTTAACAATTATAGTATTATTTTATTTTACTAAAATTTTTATTGTACTATTATACTATTAGCCAATTCTACTATACACTTTTATACTTCTATACTTCTATACTATTACACTATTCATAATTATTTTATACTACATATGTATATACAAATATACTATGTATTATACTTTTATACAATTATAGTATTATACTATAATACTTTTGTACTTTTCTACTAGTATACTGATATATTAATATACTAATATACTATTAAACCATTATACTATTATACTATTACACTTTTATACTATTATACTATTGTACTATTATACTTTAATACTATTATGCTTTTATACTATTATACTATTACACTATTATAATATTATACTAGTATGCTATTATACTATTATACATACTATTATACTATTATACAAGAATACTTTTATACTATTATGCTATTATAATACATATTATACCAGAATATTATTATACTATAATGCTATTATAATACATATTATACTATTATACTATTATAATATTATTATATTATATTTTATACTATTATAACTTAAAAATATTATACTATTATATTTTTATACTATTATACTAGTATACTATTATACCATTATACTATTATACTATTGTTCTATTATACTAATATACTATAATACCATTATACTATTATACTATTGTACTATTATTGTACACACTATTATACTATTATACTATTATACTATTAAACTATTATACCATTATACAATTATACTAGTATACTATTATAATATTATACTATTTTACTATTATACTGTTATACTATTATACTATCATACTATTACACTATTATACTATTATATTATTATATTATTATACTATTATACTATGATACGTTTTTTTTTTTTGGGTGCAACTGTCCCCAAGTCACCAGTTTTGTTGACTATTTTAGTGACATCGTCAACGTTGTGTCTACACTTCACTACGTATGCCACGATATTTGCCTTTAATACGAAAAAAAAATATTAATAACATCTGAGAAGTATAATTCTTATAAAAACTAAAGCAATAATAAAAAAAGATTGTTATGAATTCGTATTCGTACCAAAAGTGTGGAATAGATTTACTAAAATATACTAGTGATTCTCTGGTTCCAATGTCTACATATGTTCCCAATAGAACTGCCGACTCAGTAGTACCAACGTCAGGAGTACATTTTCAATGGCATGCACATGTTAAATTTCTACATATATAAAATAACATTGTCTGGGGTATAATAAGTCACTAGTACTGTGACTGTGTCAATAGTGAATCCTTTTTATGAAAATGTATATCTATGTTTAAAAATTTTTAGCTATCCTCCTTTAGATCCACCATTTTGTGCAACTAAAATCCATTTTAAATTTAATTATGTATAATCTATATTGTTTTTTATCGCTTTGACTGACATACATTTGCAACCCCAAATGCTGATAGAGAACAAAAATTAAATTCAATCAGTTCATTCCATAATTGGGTTCGATTATAATTATTTAAACTATTTGTTTTTTGATACTTTTTACTCTGCCTTAAAAAATTTTTTTCAAATTTCGTCATAATTGTTTAAACTGTTTTCTTTTATTTCCGTCTTGTCCTCAACTAAATACTATAAACTAAATGGGTCTGGAGTTTACCATGAGAATTTCCGAAAATAGCAATACAGTCACTTCACGTGAATTAAGCGTGTTTTCTCGGTTCTAGCAGCTATAATCAGCAAAGAGCACAACAATTTATTATAAGAAAACATATTTATAAATAAACATAAATTTTATTGCGGCCATTAGTAAATTTTCAAACACATAATTGAGTCGCATATCCCATGGCTGTGATAGATAGCGATAAACCGAGTCGAGCCGAAATTTCAGAATAGATTTTTTGTGTAAGTATTTAATTTTTATTAAACTTAATAATTTTTATTACGCAATACTACGACATCAAGTGCTTAAATTTAAATCAGTTTTTAGATGATTAAGAAACAAACGGCGACTAGCAGACAAATGTAGACAGAGGACTTTAGAGCAAGGCAGGTGTTTAAAAAAAATCCTACGGAATCTAGTTAGAAATAGGGTCAGTTCATAAGACACTTAAAAACATCAGGCGTTTTAATCATGAATGTTATGCCCTTTATTCAACTCAATCAAGTGCCATAAATATTAAGTGGCGCCACGCCGTTCATTCGTACGACTGCAAATATCATGAGAATCTTTTTCATGAGCTCGTTTGATGTGATACTGCTGTCTAATAGGTACTACAAGTGCCCAAGTGATTATGCCGTTGTTTTATGGTGCCTTTGTGCACGTGTAGGAAGAGTGATTGCAAGAACAACAAATTTAATTGAAACGTACTCGCACAAAAGATGGGTGTGCCATGGTGCAAGACCTTTTACGTTTTCGTGATCGGTTTTTGATTTTATACAAATTAAATAAATATTTGCAAACTTTTTTTGCATTGTATTTTTATAACAATCGCTACAATTCTGATTATAAAACACCCTTTAACTCTTACCTCCTTTCTCAGGCGATTACTATAATCAAGAAATTTGTCAGTCCGTTTAGTAGGCCAGACATATGTATATTTACTTTTGTATTTACGTTGTTATTGTTCTTATACGTTGTAATTAAATTAAGGCTACCTTAGTTGTTTTTTTTAATGTTGTTGTTGCAAAAGCTTTTTTTTTTTGAATATTGCCTAATATTATTGTTTATAAACAATATTTATTTTTAAATTATAATACGTATTAAAAGTTTTAATTTTTTGAATACGTTGAATAAGAATTGCCTCTTTATCGGTCATTTCCATTTGATTTTGGATTTTTATAGAAAGGTGATGACTTAACGCTTAAGTGTTTTATGGCTTCTTTACATTGTCTTGTCTGGAAACTTGTATTTATGAAAAGTTTTTTCCGATTTTGTATTTAAAAAGCGGTGTGACGAATTTTAGATAAGAATTTTTTAAAACTAATGGAAAATTTCTTGAAATTGAAAACAAAAACAATTGAGTCCAATAAAGTTTTTAGGTTCTTATTTATGATCCTATAAATAAATAGAAAATTGTTCTCCTATTTGTTTATACTTTATGCAATTATACTAGTATACTGTTTTAAAATTGTATAAAACAGCATCAATTATTTACAAACCAAGAAAATTTAATTTATTATGGCAACTCTACGCGAAAAAAATCGTAAGTAAGTGCCGGTTCACACACGTCAAGTTTGACTCGTCAAGTCTTGAGTTTTTAGGAGATTCCCACGTCAAGTTTGACTCGTCAAGCCTTGAGTTTTAAGAGAATCCCCTCTCTCCTAAAAGCTAAAGACTTGACGAGTCAAACTTGGCGTGTGTGAACCGGCACTAAAGATCGGCCAACAAGCCAAATAAAAGCGAAAGGCAAATATCTATGCAGGCTTGCCAGAAGAATGCAAATTAAAAGTGCTAATCCGAAAAAAAGTGCTAAATTGTTCTGCAGTGAAAAACAAAAGTTCTGGGGGGTTATTATGTAATACGATTCGAAAGAAAAGATTTACGAATTCATACAAATTGTATTATGTACTACGTTTTTCGAAAATTTACATTTGAAAATATTTTCTTTTGCGGGATTTTCCCCCCTTTTCGTAAATGATAAATTACCCTTTTACAATTGCAACTATGTAATACGAAAGCAAATATCAGTTTATTTTAATTGTTCGTAAATTATTCGAAAGTGGCTGTGCTTGCGGAAACAAGTTTGCAAGTCAAAATTGTTGGGCAAATTAGCGAAGTTTGTGTAAATGAATTCTCCTACAATTCTTGACAGTTCATTTGCGAGGGCGTAAAAATGCACAGTTTACACAGATTGCGAAACTTTAAAGCGATATCATGAGAACCCTTATCTTTAAAATCGTTGTTTTTTTTTAAATTTAAATAAATTACATATTTTATTATTATAAAAAACTTAACCTTTTTAAAAGCTTTTATTTAACTTACAATGTCTCCTTGTTCGGGTGGAGTCTTGCAACTCAATTTAGATTCAGCCGATTGAAATGAAATTTTGTATACACCATCAATTTGGATGACAATGCATGGTAAACTGTGTGACGTCATTCTAAAACTAATATGGCGGGCACACACAACATGGTGGACTAGTTTTTTTTAATGCACTTCAACAATACCTCTGCAGAAAAAAATTAATAACTTGATTTTAACTATTGAAAATTTCAAACTAAGTAAACAGGAGTACTTAAATCTCGCGACAAGCTTTTATATCATATAAATTATGTAAAGCGTTTAAAAGTTGATAGTAAAAGTTTTAAAGCAAATGTTTATATTATTTCTTTGTAGCGCATTTAAATAAAATCTTCTTTTTATAAAAAATTTTTCGTAAAATTGCTCTTTTTTGAGACCTCGTTTTCGAAAACAGCCTTTTTGTGCCCCTTTTGGAAGTTTTCGGTGGCAACCCTGCCCACAAGCACTCAGATGAACTTTCAGAAAAACCGCAAAACAAAACGAGCTGTTCGTATTATTTATCCAAGCTATCAATTAACAAACTAATTAAGTCATAAGCTATTCAACTTGCCGGTATAAAAAGTTTAATCTATATACACTGAAAGAAAAATGCTTCATATATTTAATGAATCATTTTCATAAAACAAATTTCATTCATTAAATGAAAATTTTCATTATCTAAATGGAATTTCATAGTTATAATGAAGTATTTTCGTAAAAATCGCATCATTGGATTTCGTAATTGCGTTAAAAATTTTTATTGAATATATGAAAACTTAAGTTTATCCAAGTTAAACAAAAAATTTTAATTGGGAACACGAAAAAAAACAATATACAAACACAACTATATTCATAAATTAATACAAAATTTTAGTTTTCTTAAAAAAATGTTTAATTGTTAATTATAAAATGTAAGATTTAATTATTTCATACATCTAATGTAATATGCCATTAAATTTATGAAATCAAAAGTTTTTTTATAAAAGCAACATATTTCAATAATTGAAAAAAAAATTATTTTTAACATTCAAGTAACTCTATAGACTCAATAATTAAAAGCATAAAAATATTTCGAAAAGCATGCCTTCATAAATTAAAATTTTCATTATGACAATGAAAAATTTCATTATAGTAATGAAAGAAAAACTTTCAATCCATAAATATGTATGGCTTAGTTTTCTTTAATGTGTACACACGCTAGCAAAAAAACAACGTTGTTATTGTTGTTTTGGACAATTTAATCTCATATTTACGCTCTTAATTGAGTAATCGCAAAAAACATGGTTTTTTTATTCAAAAACAACACTGCCCCGGTAGGCTAGATGGTAGTGAGGTAGTCTATCAGCGCCGGGGTTGCGGGTTCGATTCCCGCCAGAGACTCACTCTGGTTCCTGCAGACAAGCGTAAAGCTTTGCGGGATTAGCTTAGGGAATTAGTGAACAAAAATAAATAAAACAAAATTTTAAGTCTTCATTAAAATAGTGATAAAAAATATTATTTTCAATGAAATTGTGTCATTAATATCTTGTATATTTATCATCAAATTAATGAATATTATGAAATAAAATCATTGAATCAAATAAAAATATATTTATTCATCTAATGAATATTATTCATAGATCTTATGTAATTTTTCATTAGACGAACATCTTTAAATTAACTTCGCTGTACATGCATGTATTTGTTATGTGTAACAAAACGCATAAGTCATATAAATCGTTACTTTTTGTAACTTTGGTTATAAAACTTGAACTCGGGAATATCTATGGTTTGCAATCAAATTCGAAACCACAAAATGACTGTTCCGCAGTGTAATTGAAACAGTAAATAAGGGCTGCCAGACTTGGGAATTTCATGCGAGCACAAAGGACAAAGAAAGTCATTTGAAGATTGGGGATTTTTTTCGGGGATTTAAAGAAAAATTCGGAGATTTTTTCGGGATTTTATACATTTAAAATATAATTTTCCCTTCTTTTTTTATTAACGCTTATTTTTCTTTGTTTCGTACATAAAATATGAAAAAAAAGTAACAAAACTTTTACCTAACTCTTATCAACAACTAATACAGTGTAAAAAGTCATAATTAAGATTACCATTTTTGTTGAGTGTGGAAAAGTTTCTTAATAAACTTATGTTATTATTCTTGAACCGTTGACAACACGTACAATTTTTGATGTCTTTCCCAAAAATAAGTAAATCGTTACATGAAACGCAAAAGGCTCCTAACTAACGAAAAATTAAAAATCAACGTTTCCAATGAAAAGTTTGGAATCTTTCGACTAAAATTTGCGATTTTATTATGAAAAAAACAAAAGGCCATATTTACAAAATATACTATGGTAAACGCTAAAAGGCTTAACTGACAGTTTGCATAATATGCAACATTGTCAATTGTCAAAACAACTATAAGATTTAACAAGAAAAATAAAAGAAAATTTAATTTAACAGTTTAAAGCGATTTATTAATTTATCATTTTGAATAGTTTTTGCTTCTGCTGTGAAATTTTCAAAATGTTGGCTGTTGGTTAGTGCTTATTATTATGTATTGAAGTATTAAATTAATGGCATAAATATGTATTTTAACAAATAGAATCTGGAAATTTATATAATAAATATGTATTTTTATTGTTGTTTTTAAGGATGGCTAAAACCGACTGAACAAGCTCCAAATTCTTATAAATTGCTTCATATGTCTTCAAAAACAGCATATTGCTCTGCTTGTAATGCCTCACTGGAATCGCATTAAAAGGTTTTAAAAAATCATGCCGAAACCAGTCGCTACAAAAAAAATTTAATAATTTTTTTTCTAAATTTTTTGGGGATTCCCTATTAAAATTTTTTTTTACTATTTTTAAAAAAATTTTAAGTTTCTAATTAACAAGATTCAAAATTTGGTCAGAAAAAAAACAAAAGAAAATATTAACTTGTTAAGGTTTTGATTTTTATTTTGGGGATTTTTTTTAATTTTTTGGGGACAAGGAAAAAAGTACCCGGCAGGCCTGCGTTAAATGAACACTTTAATCATTCAGCTATGTTGTGAGCAAACCTTGAGAAAAAAAAACAAAATCCAGATAAATAAAGGCGGCAACAATAAAAATTATCTTCTAGAAAGGGTCTTTTATTTACTTATTTAATTTATCATCTCTACATACAATTATTGCGAATAAGAGCAGAAGTCTCAGTAAAATTTTTTTAATAAAATAACAAAGAAATTAAGTAAATAGATAAATGTCAAGTCACATGCGTTGCTAATTAAATAAAAAAAAACGTCATTATTTTCGCAAGAAAATATTTTTGCAATTTATACAAAACTGTCATAAAATTATTAATAAATACAAAGAATTATTTATATTTACTAGATTTATTTCTTTTGTTGTTAAGCAAATATTTTAATATTTTGTTAAAAATAGCAACAAAAAAAATATAAAACAATTTGTTGAAAATGTAAGTAACAGATAGAAGAATTATAAAAATTTGTTTCAAATTAATTATACAACGTTAGCCTATGTAGAAGCTAAAGATTACACTGTGCTCGAAATTGACACCTTTTTTAGACTAGCTGGGCGGGCACTTGGCGTTTAAACATAATTCGGATTCGCTGAATCCAATGGTGCAAACCGTTTTTTATGTTAGCTTTTGTTTTCCCGATATACTGTTATTTCGACAATGGAGGAGGTTGCACAACATAAATTCGTTGGTTATATTTACACCATGCGTAAAAACTATTTAAGTCCTGCTGCAAATACGCCCCATATGAAGATAATTTGTAGCTGAGAAACATCTTAACATAATCAGCGTACATTAAAATATTACAATGCTTCATTACAAGCGGCAAATCGTTTATGAAAAGCGAAAATAGCAAAGGGCCTAGGTGACTTCCTTAGGAGGGCACCGGAGATAGCAGAAATTTGTTTAGAGGCGGTATTTTTATGAAAAATAACATACTGTGTCCTGCAGGTTAGATACGAACGTAACCAGCACAAAGCGTTGCTAGTAAACCCTAATGCTGAAGTCAGTATAAATAACGTCCATACACAGAAAAAATTATTGGCAGTTTATTTTCAATTAATGGTAATTTTTGAATTTTAAAATAAATCTAATAACGTTCTTAATTGATTGAATTAAAAAAATTTTTTTTTTTCAATTAAAATTTTACTTGATTTTAAGCTTAATTTTAAGTAAATGTTTAATTGAATCAATCAACTCTGTTGTTTGAATTGAAAACTTTGATGAAATATTGCTAACACAAACATAGTATAAGAACGTAGATATTACGTTTATTTTCATATAAGTTGAACGCCGGGGTTGCTGGTTCGATTCCCGCCAGAGACTCTGGTTTCTTTCCTGCAGACAAGCGAAGAGCTTCGCGGTATTAGCTTAGGGAATTAAAAAAAATAAAAAAAAAATTTCTGTGTTGTAATCAATTACGTCAGTAATTCATTCAATTAATATATTGATATTTTTTTAAATACTTTGTTAATTCATTCAATTAAAAGATTGTTGAATATTAATAATTTTTTCAATTATTTTTGTAATTGAAATATAAAAACTTTTTAATTGGAAAAAAAATCACTGTTTTGCAATTTTTGCAAGTTTGAGTAATTGGTATAATCATTTCGGTGATAGGTGCAAAATTAAACAATTTTTTGCTTGTTTCAATTATTTTGGTGATTAAAACCGGTTTTTACTTTTTTCTGTGTAAGTTGGCCATCCTTAAAAGCTCGATTTGTTAGAGTTGTTAGTTGTAAAATATTTGTTACTGCAGAACAACCTTTCCATTAAGGATACACTGTGGCTGAGAGAGTCTGTTAAGCATTTTTCAAAAAGTTTAGGAATCGCACTCAATTTTCCAATCTATAATTCGTTGTGTCCGACTTGTTTCCTGATTTAAATATCGGTATGAAAAAGGATTTCCTCCAAAATTGGGGAAAATATCCGTATTTTAATGACACATTAAACGTAATAGCCAAAGGAGTAGCCAAAGCATGAGCACAATTTTTTAAAACACAAGCAGGGATGCCATCAGGTCCACTTCTCAATGATGATTTTATTGTTTTAAAAGATAAAACAACCTGGGAGGTATCAATTGAAGAAAATGATATTGCCTGATATTCCATCAGAGAAAAACGGGTGTTCAGTTGATGTATCGTACTGTTGCTTAGAATATGTTGTTGCAAAAAAATCGGCAAACATATTGCTTTTAATCAAATTAATATTAGAATCATTAATTAAATACTTCATAACTCTAGCATAGCCAATAGATTTTCTTTTCGAATTTACAAAATTATAAAATGATTTTGGGTCACGTTTAAAGTTCCTTTTCATTTTCTCAAAGTAATTTATATTCATATTCTGAATTTCTCACCACAAGAAGTCCGTTATCTCGCGATAGCGAACACCATTCACGGTAACTGCTTGGCCGACCTAAGTTTTGAAGAAGTACGGCTTGATGACGCCGCTAGCCCAGAACGAACCGGGCGAGCATGCACAGATGTTTTCAGATTACCTACAGACCCGGTTTGCAGAAATTTGCGTACAATTCTCAATATTGTAGGCACATTTTGTCCATTATGCTGACCAAAAAATTAATAAAGTGCACGAAATGCATTTCGATTTGACCGCCATTTTCGTAAAACTAAACGCGATGCTCAATTGTGTACCTCTTTATGGTTTAATTTGTAAAACAGTAAAACAAACAATTTTCAACTTAAGTTGGGCAAAAAACTTGACGTTAAGGTTTGACTCACAATTAACATCGTGCATTGTGGTTGGACCACTCTTTATAAAGATCATAATTAGGCAAAGCGTAAATATGCAATGATAAGTTTTTCCTTGTGCGACCAATGAAGGAAAAAACAATATATTTCTAAATTTTGGAGCTTTTTATGAATTTTGGCATCGATTTTTTAGTGCATATTTTTGCATATTTTACCCTTTGCAGCATTATTTAGGTTTATAGTGTATATTCCAGTTTTTTAAGCATATTTTGTTGCTTCTTAATTTTTTGAAATGCACAAATCACTCTTATTTGTATGAAGCTTAACATCAAAACATAATTTTATGCTGGTGGGTCCATTAGAAAGAGAAAGTATTAAAGGAATATATGAATGTTTAAGAAGAATAATTAGCATATACAAAAATTTGTATATATTTCCTGCAAACATCTCAAGGCCAACACATTTCACAAGCAACAATAGCACTTTACTTGACGTATTTTTTGTAAATAATATAAGGAAAATCCTACACTACGATCAACTGGCAGCTCCGGCTTTCTCAAAACATGACTTAATTTATGCATCATATGACCTTGGTACTAATAACACCTCGCAAACTTTCAACTTTCGTGATTTTAATAATTTGAACTTTATGGCATTAGAAGCAGACATTTTAAATACTCCATGGAATCAAATTTTCTACCTACCGTCAGCTAACGAACAAATAGTATTACTCAATGGACTAATTACGAAAATATTTGATAAACATGTGCCTATGAGAACTAGAATAATAAAAAATAGAATACGTCCATGGTTTACAGCAGAAATCCGAATTCTTATAAAACGTCGTGACGACCTATACAAATTGTGGAAACGTTACAAAACCACAGAATACCGAGAGCTATTTCGATCGGCTAGAAAAGCTGTCGTTAATAAAATTAAAAACTTGGCAAATAATACGTAATATTGGCATTAATAATACAAGTAGACGTGTATCTGATGTTGATGTTAACATTTTAAATCAATCTTTCATTAATATACCGATGCCCTTAGCTAATGCCGCTTTTTATGACAATCTGCAACCAATGAATATGCCTACTGGAGAGTTTAATTTTCGATGTTTTACACCCTTAGATCTTGCTGAAGGATTTAGAAAGGTTAAATCTGACGCGACTGGCTTAGATAACATTAATCCTAGGTTTATAAAACTAATTCTACCTTGGATAATACAATTTATAACACATTTATTTAATACGATTATTACCACAAGCACCTTCCCAAATGAATGGAAAATAGCCAAAATCATTCCCGTGCCTAAGACAGATAAAGAATATCGCCCTATCTCAATCCTGCCATATCTTTCCAAAGTCTTTGAACACTTAATACAGAAACAAGTTTTTGAATATTTGAACACAAATAATCTATTGACAGAACGCCAATCGGGCTTTAGACCAATGCACAGTTGTATAACTGCTCTTACTGATGTTGTTGAGGAAATAAGAGGTAATTTGGATAACGGAGATATATCGTTTTTAGTCTTACTGGATCATTCTAAAGCGTTTGACACTGTTGACCATGACATTCTTTGCCTTAAACTGGCTAAAATGTTTAAATTTTCTTCATTGGCTGTGAAATTGATGTATACATATTTAACTAATAGGTGGCAATGCGTCTCAAATTTGGGGACTATTTCGAAACCCCTGCGAGTTGTCAGAGGTGTCCCTCAAGGCTCGATACTTGGACCACTATTATATTCAATTTACTCCAATGATATACCAAAACAAATTAAATATTCAAGTGTTCAAATGTACGCGGATGATATTCAAATGTACCTGAAATGTTCTAAGTATTGTATTAACTCCAAAGTATATGAATTAAATTACGATCTAAACCAAATTTTTTTCTGGGCATCGGCCAATGGATTACGCCTAAATCCTAAAAAATCAAAATGTGTTATTATCACCAAAAAATCTGTTAAAATTGATGTTGAAATTAACGTTATTCTCGGAGATACTAAAATTGAAGTAGTAAACACGGTCAAAAATCTTGGAGTTGTCTTTAACAGCACACTTACCTGGTCTGACCACATTACCCAGGCATGTGGTAGAGTGTACAGTATGTTGCGGAATTTGTGGACTGTACAGTACTTTACACCACCCAAAGTAAGACTTTTGCTGGCAAAAACTAATCTTCTACCTACACTTCTGTATGCATCAGAGATATTTTCTGGATGTAACTTAAAAGACTTCATGAGGCTTAAAACGACATTTAATAACATTGTACGCTATATTTATAGTCTAAAAAAAATTGATCACGTATCTCAATACTCCTATCGTGTGTTCAACGTTAGCTTCGAAGACTATCTGAAATTAAAAAACCTTTTGTTCTTACACAAAATTATAACGACAATGAAACCAAAATATCTATTTGACCGTCTACAGTTCATGAGGTCCTCGAGAGTAAACAGCCTAGTCCAACTTCGACATCGTGATGCAGCGTCTGAGAAACAATTTTTTATATATTCTATACGTCTCTGGAACCAACTTCCTGTATCTTTAAAACATTCAACCAACGCAACTAAATTTAAAAATAACTTCAATAACATTTATGGCATTCGAAATAATTAACTTAATTGCAAAATTCAAATATTTATGTACTCTAATTAAGTTCTATATTAATTGTAATTATTGATCTAATTATCTATTATTACTATATCTGCTAAATTATTTTATAAATAAGGACACCAACATATATTAAAACTAACTTTTCTGATTCTAATACTTTAATTATAAGATAATCTATCTTGTTGTATTAGAAAAGCACTAAATAAATATAATAATAATAATAATAATAATAATAATAATAATAATAATAATAGGATTTAGTGGCGGCGTGGTGAAGTGATTGCCTACAAAGCCAAGCACCCTAGGTTCGATTCCTTGCAGAGGACGAAATAAAGGGTCCGCCAAAAAACTTTTTTTTTTTTGGAAATGCTATAAAAAAAACTACTGAATATTTTCTCAAATTTCTTTTTTTATTTGAAACAACAATCCTTCCGGTTAATAATGGAAAATAATTTCATTCAAATGGCTGCCCCGTCTGGCCATACAGTAGCCTACACGATCGGTCCAATTTTTAAGCACATTATCGATTGTAAGCAGCTGTATTTCACCAATGGCTTCACCAGGGCTGCCAGAAATTTTCAGCAAAAAATCTTAATTTCACCAAAAAAAAAATCTTTTTTTTGAAGAAAAAATCTTATTTTTGGAAAAAAGTAGTTTTTTTTAATATAAATAATAAAAACAATTCATATTTTATTTAATACATAAAATAAACACAAAAAAAACATTACAAAAAATTTAATTTCTTATACTTATAATTGTATTATTTAGTTTAAAAATTTTTAAATGGGAACAAAGAAGGTTATTTTGATTGAACCTAACCTTCGTCTAGACAAAACAAAAAGTCTTGTTTTTGGGGAAAAAATCTTAAAATCTTTTTTCATTTAAAAAATCTTAAAAAATAAGGTAATATCTTACTTCTGGCAGCGCTGGGCTTCACGAATATTGTCCTTTAAAGCGTCAATTTTCTCTAGCTTGTTGGCGTTTCACTTATATTTGACGGCACCCCACAAATAATAGTCCAAAAGTGTCAAATCGCAGCTCCGAGGTGGCCAAATGACTTCAGCTCTGCGGCTGATAATGCGATCTTTAAAAACAAGGCGCAAAACATCGAGTGTAGCTTCGGCTGTGTGGCACGTAGCGCCGTCCTGTTGAAACCAAATGTTGCCAATATCCTCCTCTTCAATTTTTGTGAACAAAAATTCGTTCAACATGGCCCGATAACGGTCGCAAATGATTGTAACGGCAAATCCTTGTCCATTTTCGAAGAAATATGGCACAATTATGCCTCTGGACCAAAATCCGCACCAAACAGTGACTCGTTTTGTTTGCAACGGCTTTTCAATGTATGCGTGCGGGTTTTCTGTGCCCCAAGTGCGACAATTTTGCTTGTTTACATATTCGCCAAGATCAAAATGAGCTTCATCTGAAAAGATGATTTTTTTGGCAAAATCGGCATTTTCTGTAAGTCGATCGCAGGCCCACTTAGCGAAGCGAAAACGCATATTTCCTAGCGTTGTTCAAGCGTATACACAACCAAATTCGTTGAGCGGAAGGATACAACGAATTATCTGTCAAATCAGACATGAGCTAAGTGTTACCATTCACGAAATAAGCACTA
The DNA here is from genome assembly GCA_949318255.1 of Pollenia labialis. Taxonomy (NCBI): domain Eukaryota; kingdom Metazoa; phylum Arthropoda; class Insecta; order Diptera; family Polleniidae; genus Pollenia; species Pollenia labialis. Next base: position 148,512,017 of record OX439141.1, read on the forward strand.
GTTGAAAAAAAACGTTAGATGGCGGACCCGTTCTGTTCCTTTTGGTGTTCGAGTTTTAATTAAAAATTACCCCCTCCAAACAATCCATCCAAGAATCCCTCTGACCACCACTCCATCAGGAAGGAGGATAACATTATGGCAATAATCAGGCAGCCGTCACCTCCAGGGAAAAAAGTTTGGAATAAAAGATAAGCAAGGAGGGCCTCGTTTCCAAGCAACGACATATGGCAGCCCCATTATCCTAGGACCAGCAACCTATTTAAACCTGATACAACGCAAAATAACATTAGACTGTTCGATACTCCAAGAACTAAGACAGTGCAATGTTACCTGCTACAGCAGACCAATCTTCTGCTCAGCTGAAACCGCAACCGATTAGTCAATTTACTCTGGTCACGCTTTTTCTTTATTTTATCGTCAAATATTTGTTAGGTCTGTGTATACCTTAAGTCATATCTAGGTATTTTGTTGGTTCCTTACCTTCGTGAATTGTTTTGGTTTTCAATTTCAAAAAAAGGCCAAACTGAATACAGTAGAGTTCTTTGTGGCACTATATAATTATTGACATTTACAACTAATTATTATTTAAAATGAATATAAATACTTATAAACTAAATCTCTCTCAATCAACTTTTATTTTCTATTTAACTTTTTATTACAAAAACTAATTTGATTTTTGTATTTTTATGTAATCGAATTAAAGCCGTTTAACCGGTTATTTTTAAAATGCTGAACCGAAAACAGGTTATTTTTTAAATAGCAACTATTCGGAATATTCGAAAACCGGTTATTGAAAAAAGTCGAATAATCGGTCTCACTAAGCACAACAGCAATATTAAGTTCCTCTAAAATCTGCCAAAATTCTCTAAAAAAAAATAAAAAGATCTTAAAATGTTTAATTTGTGTAGCATGTCCGTCGACCATCCACTACCTCAATAACCAATCATATGAATGAACAAGAAAAGTACTAGCAATAGCAACAACAACAACAACTACAAATAGATACAAACAAACAACCTATATTCTCTGCGTTCACTCACTAAAAGAATGATTTGATTTCGTAGGTGATTTTTTAAGGTGGGTACTTGTTGACGTCATACAAAATAATTGTTTTCTCTTTTATGATGATAATGGGGGCCGCTTATGCCACTCACTACATTTTGCTTAAACTGAAACACACATACGACTGTTAATTTTTTTTTTATAATTTTATTTTGTTGAAATTAATTTTAAAGTGACTTAAAAATTGACGTTGGTTTTTTTCGGTTTGATAATTTGATATCTACTTAAAAAAAATTATGTCACTCAGTCATTCAGTCGGGCGGTCTAACTTTGAAATGTTAGATAAACACTGCAGGACAGATATCTCAACACAAAATATATTAAATGTACATATTTTCAAAATAATGTGTTTTAGGCGTAACCAGAGTAAAGCTACACCGAAATATGTTCAGAAATTTCCGTGTATAGGTAGCCTTGGTAAGGATTGAAGAAAAAAATCTCAAAAAATAAATAAATTAAAATCACATGATTCAACCCGGACGAAGTTCATAATAAAATCTGTGTTCATTATAATTTTGAATAAAACAAAAAACAAATCCAAAAAGTTGTGAAATTAAAACATCAAAAAGGAATATATAGATTACACCCTGCAACAGTAAATTTCACAGCTGAAAAAAATCAGTATCCAATAGATATTTTTTTGGGGAACATTAAGGAGTGGGTTCTTAACTTAACATATGGCAATGTTGTCAGCAGGGACAGTCATTTGTTTGTGCTTCATGGCCTTCAATTTACGTGTGGCCAATTTCAAGAATATTTGAATTATTAGTTACTAGGGAGATCGATTATTCGACTTGTTTCAAAAACCGGTTTTCGAATATTCCGAATAGTTGCTATTTAAAAAAAACCGGTTTTCGGGTAAGGATTTTAAAAATAACCGGTTAACCGGTTATAATTCGAATACATTAAAATACTAAAATCGAATTAGTTTTTGTAATAAAAAGTTAATTTGAATACAAAAAACAACACAATTCAAGAAGGTACGATAACCAGGGCTGCCAGACTTGGGGACTTCATGAGAGCAAAAAGGACAATAAAAGTCATTTGGGGATTGGGGATTTTTTCGGGGATTTAAAAGAAAAATTCGGTGATTTTTTGGGGATTTTAACATTTTAAAAATGATTACCCTTCTTTTATTATTTACGCTTATTTTTATTTGTTTCGTTCATAAAATATGAAAAAAGTGCCAAAAATTTTACCTTACTCTTATCAACAACGAATACAGTGTAAAGGGTCTTAATTAAGATTTCCATTTTTGTTCAGTGTGTAAAAGGTACTTAATAAACTTATGTTATTATTCTTAAGTGAGTGTTTTAAAAAGGAATCCAAAACCGTTGTCAACACATACAATTTTTGATTTTTTAAAAACAATTTTCAAGCAAATATGTCTGTCCAAAAAATAAGTAAATCGTTACCTAAAACACAAAAGGCCCTAACTAACGAAAAATTCAATTAATTCATTGATTCTGAAGTAATGCATCAACACAAATGTCCACAAAAAATTTTGGAATCTTTCGACTAAAATTTGTGATTTTATTATCAAAAAACAAAAGGTACTATGGTAAACGCTTAAAGGCCTAACTGGCAGTTTGCATAATATGCAACATTGTCAAAACAACTGGAAGGTTTTTCAAGAAAAAAAAATTAAATTATAAACAGTTTAAGGCGATTTATTATTTTATCATTTTGAATAGTTTTTACTTCTGCTAAAATTTTTAAAAATGTCAGATAGGACCTTTTGCGTATTAGCTGGCAAAATATAAAAGAGAATATAATAAAGTTTGGGAAAAATAATGCTGGGCTATTGGCAAGAACTTATTATGCTTCGAAATAATAAATAAATGACGGATATATGTATTTTTATTGTTGATTTTAAGGATGGCTTAACCGACTGAACAAGCACCAAATCCTTATAAATTGTCTCATTTGTCTTCAAAAACTGAATATTGCTCTGCTTGTAATTCCTCACTGGTATCGAATTAAAAGGATTTTAAAAAACATGCCGAAACCAGTCGCTACAAATAAAATAAAATTATTGTTTTACTAAAAATTTTTACTTGGGGATTTTAGGGAATTCCAATTAAAATTTTTCTTACTATTTTTAAAAAAATTTAAAATTTTTTATAGACAAGATTCAAAATTTGGTCAGAAAAAAAAACAAATGAAAATATTAACTTTTTAAGGTTTTGGATTTTAGTTTGGGGATTTTTGGGGATTGTTTTTAATTTTTTGGGGACGAGGAAAAAAGTATCTTGCAGCCCTGACGATAACAACAAAACACATAGATATGACTTAAGGTATGTCCAGACCTAACAAATATTTGACAATAAAATCCAAAAAAAAAAACGTGATCAGAAAATTGATAAAACTTAAGCTTTTTTTAACAATTTATATTTATTTACTAAACTAATTGTATAATGTAATTTAGAAACTGTTAAATAATGTTTGCTCTAGCCAAACGTTTTGCAAAAGCAAACAAACTAGTGGTTGAGTGTAGGGCGTCAAATATTAAATAGGAGTGAGCAAATCTTTAGAATTTTTGAAAAACTTTGGTTTTAAAAAATCATTTGAATTTAATAAATTTATTATCTGAGATATTCTCCCAAATTTATTTTAAATGAGTTTTAATTTGTTGGTGGTTAAGCATATCTATATAAATCAGTAGACTTCAACCATATTTTTGAAAAGTTGCAAACAAAACCTCTAAGCCAGGAATATATATTTTAAGTTTCATCCTTATAGAAACGAATAGAATTGTGAACATGCTTTTTGTATGAAATATCTGTCAATTTGTTGATCCAAATTTAAAACCTTCCATGACATTGTTTGGTTCCTTCAATTTTGTTTTAAGTTCTTGTTGTTTTAATAAATAAAACTGATGAATTTTCCCACATCGTTGATTCCGGCGGTATGTTGTTGTTTTAAGCATGAAGATATGCTAGATCTACTTCAGGGTTTTTAGTGCCTTTAGTGCCTTTAGAGCATTCCATTCTATTCCATTCTACAAAAGGTGGATTAATGGAACCAGTTGCAAACTTATTCAAAACTTAGTCGCTCTCAAGGTTTTTCTATTCGCACTTTTTTAAATTTTGAAGACAACTTTCACAACGCGATTTAGATTTTGGTACAAGAGCGCAAAAGCTTATTCCAATACCGAATACTAAAAAGAGTTCTTGTTCTAAGAAAAATTTTCAGCTAAAATTATTTCGGAAATTATGCGGGAATTTTTAGATGAACATTTTTGAGAATTTCTTCCAAATGTCGATGAAGTTTTTTTTAGCTCTGTGTAAAATTCGTAAATGCAGAATTAAATCTATAATTCAACAAGCGCAATTATTTGAACAGCCTGTGTCTTCTTTTAAGGGCTCAAGTAAAAATAAAACATTGAAATTGTTATAGCAACAAAATGTCTTTAAGGCCATGTGACATTTTCTAAAAACCTTCATTGGAATTCACGTTTATTTTGAAGGCTAAGCTGCCACTGAAATTGTATTTAAAAAAGTATCCTCAAAGACGTCATTGAACGTACAAAACACATATTTTCAGATTTCCTATAATTCACATTTTTGAGAAAGCAACACAGCTGACGTCATCAAATTTTCTAATATAAAAAAAACTTACAAAACAAAAACATCTGAACCAGTAAATTTGTACATACCCGTTGTTAATTTTTGAAAATAAAGTTTAACGCATCCTACACGTAAATCACAATCAACTAAAATAAGGTGCTCCATTAAGCCCCCCTCTTCAGATACAGGGATTTGTTTTGAACCAGTTTATACCAAATGACCAAATGATGCAAATGCGAATGACGTTGTTTACTGCCTAGACAACCTACACAGGTACACACACACAAGTTTGCGAAAAGGTTGCCCTGACAATAATGACGATGAAAATAAATAAATAACATGTCAATGAGAAAAGCATTGACCATGAAATGCGTGAACTGGGGAAAGTACAAGGTACTGAAGTTTTTTATTTCTTAGTGAATACCTGGCAAAATTTAATTGACAATTTTATTGAAACAAAACACAAAAAATAATAGAATTCATTAAATAAATAACAACTTAAGAATGCTTAGGTCAAGGTTATGATTTTTTAAATTCGTGTTAATAAAAAAGTTGAACTTTTAAAGTGAATATCTAAAATTTATGATACAAATTCACGTATATTTACCACCTTAAAAAAGCAAAGATGAGTGTTTTCCTTACAGATAATCTCAAAGTCCTGCCCCGTTATCACGTATTTGCCTTGATCATAAGAAAAAATGTTCTTGCTATTCCTTAGGCGTATAAAGACTTACGCTGTGCTAGATAGTTGACGTAGAAAACGCAGAGTACAGCTTGCTAGTCCACCATTTGACTTAGCTTGGCTTAAGCCTATAGTACACGGAATGTAAAAAGCCACATGCGCATGTGGTTCTGACGTTATTTTGACGACACTACAAAGCCACAATAGCAAGTTCGTGTTGTGTGATGACGACAAAATTACGTCACTGTACTATAGGCTTTAGTCTTTTGTCTTCGCTACAGCAATACCGTGCAAAACCGGTTTAACAATATTTTGTTAGAACAACTAAATAATACCAATTAAACGTTTAATTCACTTGATTAAACGTTAATTGACTTGATAAAACGCTCAACTCACTTGATTCAATTTTAAAAAAACCTGATTTTGTTTTTGATTAATGCTTTAATTATTGAGAAATTTTATAGAATTTTTTCTGTGTAGTACTGCCACGACCTGTGATTTCGCCTTGGGACTATCCAATATATTAAAATCATTCGGTTCACTAAAAACGCTCGTTACTATCCCCTAGCAAGGCGAATTCAACTACAGGTGGTGTCGCAACTACAACAATCCAAAAACATAAGAAACAACATAGGGGGTTTTGCATTGTTTGCGGCTCGAAATGTTAACCATTCTTAGCAAAACACTAACAAATCAAAACAAATAGGCTCGAACTGTCAAAATCAGAAGGCGTTTAGACACCACCTGTAGTTAATTCTCCTTGTCCCCTCGCTTATCATATCACCTCTCACCTAAAAGACCAGAGATTGACAAAAAAAAACTGTTCCACCGTGCTTTTTATCTCTTATGCTCAAATCAGTGATGGAAAATTCAAATATTTAGATGGTACTGACCACCAAGCAAAAGAGTGCTTTTTCAACATGTTGGTACTTTTTTAAAACGTTTCTTTTGGCTTATATCTCAGCCATTAATGGATCGAGATGGCTAAATTTCAGCAGCAAAATTCTGATGAGGATATCTAATATTAAAATATACCAACCGGCAATGTTGCCATAACCTTTTGATAATAATACATTTTGTGTAGGCAATGTTTTAAACAGGGCTGTGTAGTCAGAGTTAAGGTTTTTGTACCGGAATCGGAGTCGTAGTACCCATAAAAAATTCGCGACTCCGACAAAAAAATTTTTCGGCATAAAAAATTTAAAAAAATATTCTAATAATTTCCAAATTAAAAATATTTCGAAATTTGCGATGCAATATTAAAAATATTGATTCGAAATACTTTACTGAATCCTTTTCTTGCTATATTTAACCATTTTCATAGTACTGAATTTTCCATCACTGGCTCAAATATTAAATAAAACCAACATGTCTCACACACGTCTTTCACACGCTTGAACTCAATGTTGCTATTTTGCGATGTTTTTATATTTTTTTTTTAAATAGACGAGATCTGCCACTGAAGCCAAGAAGTCTGCAGAACCCATTTGGGAGCCGTTAATTTTAACCATTTTGTTCTCTTTTTCATTGATTTTCGAAAAATATAACACTATTTTAGTTATACAATAGCAGTCGATTGGCAACACTTCTTACATTATCCCTATTATCACTTATAATTCTTAAATATGTATATCAATATGAAAGTTTGGCGATCTCTAAGATACCTTGAGCATACAAATAAGCATTGAGCATTTAAATAGCAGATCTGCAAAAGCTACTTGGGTTAGCCAGATGCAGACGGGAATTAATGTTAATTTGTACATACCTTTCAATTCAGTAGTAGTGTTTTGTCCGTCGTGCTGTTAACACGTTTTTTCTTTATTGTCCCCGTGTTCTCGTCCTTTAATGTTAAAATTAAATTACTGGTGTTTACGTCGTCCGTCAATTAAATAGAAAAAAAAAAAAAAAATAAATAAACAAAATAAAATAAAAAATTTAAATAAATACAAAAGAAATAGTTTAAACTTAAAACAATAAAATAGACCAACAATTTTACATATTAAACTAAAAACACAAAATCCAAAACAAACAAAAAATATACACAAAACATAACTGAAAATATTTAAAAAAAAAAAAAAACACAACACTTAAAAAGAAAAAATACAATAACAACACTCACTTAATAACTGTGGCTTCAATTCGAAATAAAAAAAAAAAAAATAAATAAAACAAAAAACAAAAACAATAAAACACATTTCAACTCTTTTAAAAATCTAATTTACAATAACAACTAAACAAGTGCACAATCATCTACATAAATAACCTACAACACACATCAAATACACAACCACACAATATCAGGATACATTTACACCTCGATATACGCGATTAAAAATATATTTTTTTGGCAATGACCAAACGAGGGGCTTTTATGTCCCCGTTTACAGTGCCATTGCTGTTCACTTTTCCCATACCATTTTTCTACGAAGTTTAATTGGCATTCTGGGTTAAATTCCGGATCAGGACACACATGTTGCATTTCGGATTTCTGTATAGAAGTCCAAACATGGAAACGGCGGCTTCCCTTAATGGCTTTGACGCCCTTTCCGATACCATTTCTAGAATCCTGGAAAGTTGTCCGAACAGTGAAATTGTAGTTGCTGGCGATTTTAATGTCCACAACTGTTCCTGGCTTCGCCATTCGAGCCATACAACTCCCGAAGGCCAATACGTTGAGTTATTCGCCGCGCATAACCACTTAGCGCAATTAGTGAATGAGCCAACACACAATTCGTGTGTTGTAGGGCAATCTCGAAATACTCTTGACCTTTTTCTCACTTCTCACCCTGAAAAGTACGAAGTGAGAACACTCGATCCTCTCGGGAATTCGGATCACAATACCATTTCTGCTTACTTTTCATATTCGGCACTTCATAGCGTTTCGAAAACAGCCCCGAAACGCTCGATTTTTATTTATGAAAAGGCTCGTTGGGCCGAGCTTAACGAATTTTACCGGCATTTCAACTGGAAACTTTGTTTCCTTGACAATAATGTTGATGCCGCAGCAAAAATGGTCGTAAATGTAATTTTGCTTGGAATGAAACTTTTTATTCCCTCGAAGCAAATTTCGGTTAAACCAAAACTTAAGTGTTGGTTTAACCAGACGTGCAAAAATGCAGTCAGATCCAGAGAGGAGGCGTTTAGTAGTTGGCGTTTGAATAAAAACGCAACTACTGATCACCTACGAAAGAAGGCAAGATCTGAGTGTGCCAAAGTACTTAGACGGGAAAAATTTCTACACGAACAGCGTCTTCGTGCTAAGGTCCTTGCTGCTCCTCGGGGCAGTAAGACCTTTTGGTCCTTCGTTAAAAGAGTTAGGGACAGTGCTAGTTCTTCTATCCCAGCGCTTTTAAAGGACGACCAAATATTTACTGACCCGATTGATAAAGCTAACCTCTTGGCTGAACTGTTTGCAAGTAATTCGTTCTTGCCGGAAAGCAATCAAATCACTGCCCGTGGTCGGAAGAGTATCATGTACTATGCCCAAGATATTTTTCCGATCACGCGCAGTCAAAAGGGTTCTTTCGGATCTTAACGTAAACAAGTCACCGGGGCCGGATGGCATATCAGCACTGGTATTGAAACAGTGCTGTTCGACGTTAGCTCGTCCGTTGGCCAACCTTTTCAGCTCTTCGTACCGTGCGGGAATCTTTCCCTCTTGCTGGAAGGTGGCCAATGTTCAGCCAATCCCCAAGAAGGGTGAGGCTACTAACCCTGACAATTACCGCCCAATCGCAATTTGCTCTTCGCTCTCGAAGGTGATGGAGAGCATGGTTAATTACCATCTTGTGAAATATCTGGAGACGAATTCACTTCTCAGTGACAGACAGTATGGTTTTCGTGGTAGCCGATCTACAGGAGACCTGTTAGCGTTTCTTTCAGAACGTTGGAGTCGGTCCATTCACCGCTTTGGTGAATGCAAAGTGGTTGCTCTGGATATTTCCAAGGCGTTTGATCGAGTGTGGCATGGTGCGCTTGTGTCAAAGCTTATTGCTTTTGGTGTCGGTAATGATTTCTCTCGATTTATATCGAGTTTCCTCAGTGATCGCACTATACGTGTTGTTATAGATGGGATTGCATCAAACGAGTTTCATCTGAATTCAGGGGTACCGCAAGGTTCTGTCCTTTCTCCTACGCTATTTCTTATATTTCTTAATGACCTTCTTAGTCATACTTCAAATCCTATCTACTCTTTTGCAGATGACAGCAACATTTGTCATTCATATTCCTTCGATCATAGGCCAAGCCTTGTTGAGATTGGGGGCAAAAGGCAGAATATGAATGACACACTTAATCAGGACCTGGCTGCAATCTCTGAGTGGGGTCAAGCGAATAGGGTCGAATTTAATGCACGCAAGACCCAATGTTGTATGTTGACCCACAGACGGGCCGTGGGACCAACTATGTCATCTGTAGTAATGGGTGGCATTGATATTGAAGAATCGGATACTCTTGATGTTCTGGGCATGAGAATACAGTGCGATGTCCGCTGGAATAAACACGTTTTTAAAGTGTCGAAAGAAGCATTCAAGTGTTTAGGTTTTTTAAAACGGTGCAAGACTTACTTCACTTCATCCGATCTCCTTACTATCTATGCCACCTATATCCGACCGAAGATGGAATACAACTCCCATATATGGGCAGGGGCTTCAAAGTCTATTTTGAACCTTCTGGACCGTGTACAAAGGAGGGCGGTGAAGCTCATCAATGACAGTAGGGTATCCAACTCTATTGACTCATTGGAGCATCGTCGGAATGTGGGTTGTGTGGCACTTTTCTATCGATATTACCATGGGAGGTGTTCCACTGAGATGAGTGAACTTATTCCACCCGCCCGAGTATTTCTTCGTAATACTCGCTCATCCAGTGGATCACATCCGTTTGTAGTCGATTGTCCTGTGTTTCGCACAACGCATTATAGAGAAAATTCGTTTTTCAGTCGAACTATCCGTATGTGGAATAAACTTCCCGCAGAGGTCTTCCCCGATACTTACAATTTATTAAGATTCAAGTCAAATGTCCACAAACACTATTCCCTCTTTCCTCCTTCCCAAACCTTATTTTCCTGATCAACACAATGCACTGCATATATAGGGGGCATCCCCTGAGTGTTGGTTTATCGCTAAAAAAAAAAAAAAAAAAAAAATATGCACGTTTATATGATTAAACACAAAAAAAGAATTGAGAGAAAAAGAGCTAAAAAGTCATACCTAGTATGTATTAAAATTTGTCTCTTTCAAGTCATGGAATACGTAACAGCTTTGCGGACAACATTATTTGTAGGGTATACAAAATAGATTTAATTGAAAAATGTACAGCTACAGCTAGAAATTTGAATTTTATTATACATTTTTTTTGTTAAAACACACCCACCCAAGAGATTTTTTTTTTGTTTAAGCGGAATGGAAAATAAAAAGTGTGTTTATATGTATGTGTATATAAAAATCTATTAGTGTTTATATTGAAAAAAGCGGTTAAGTGATTTCAAAAAAAGAAGGCTTGTGCATTATGCAAAAATCAGGGTGACCATGCTTTGATAAGAAACGCTTGCATCATCAAAGCAAAAAATTTTTACACAATTAGACAAATTTTCAATTAAGAAATCGTTTGCAAATTTTGCCCACAATAATATTACGTATTTGTTATTATTTAATTATTTTTTTTATTTAATCAAAACTAAATAAAATTATTATAAACGTCATAAATGATTTCATGCAAATTGTTGCTGAAGTAGAAGTAGACTCAATTTTTTAATAAAACGTTTTTGTTCGAAAAATGAAAGCAAAATATATGAAATACTTTAGGAAGAAATAAGCTAGAAGAAAAAACGAAATTATTGCTCCCATTGTGAACGAAGCTTAAAATGTTTTAAAAAAGTGCCAATGAAAAAACATCTTTAAAGAAAAGGAATTTATTGTCATATTTAAGAAAGTATTATTTAAAAAAAAATAACTTGTAAAAATCAAAGTGACCAGACTCTGAAAAGAAATTAAATCCATACAATATGAAAAATACTTCCCAATAAAAAATTTCATTATTTTACATTTATTACATTTAAAAAAATAAGCGCACATTTATGCGCTACACAATAAGACACACAGAGATGCAGTTAAGTAAGTGAAGGAACTTTTAACAAGTTTTATAAAAGAAAAAATAACATTTCAAGTGCCACCGTATTCCCTTACTTAAAGCAGGTTTGTTAGTGAGAATGCCAAAAAAATAACTGTAACAAAACATTCGTGTAAAGCTGATAGTTACAATCAGCAGTTTTTATATGCGTTGAATAAAGCGCTTTTTTAAGAAATAGTCACCCCTACCGTAAATAAAATTTCCTTTGAAATTATTTTCCTTTCGCCTAAAAAAAGTATGGGGAAAAGCAAAATTTCGAGGGAACCACTGTTTGTTCACTTTAAATTCAAGATAGTCGTGATTATCTTTGTTCAGCAAAAGCAAAATTTTTAAAAGTTAATTAAAAAGGAAGATGTGGGTGCATGGATAGACTTTTTAGTACTGAGTTAGCCTATAAGCGCGAAGGTAGTGGTTTCGATGCCTGCCAGAGACTTTGATCGTTCTCACTAGAACGGGCTGTAGGTCAACATTACAATCCCTCGGTAGCTTAAGTTATAACATAATTTTTAATTGCATTTATTTAATTTTTAAAATTATTAAAGTTATGAAAAAGAAATAATTCCCACATTCTTTTTTTAAAAAATTATATATGTACATTAAGCGTCTATTTTGAGAACAGTACTTAACTTATACTTCTGGCAACTCTTATCCAAAAGACTTGCCATGTTAATCGCGTTACATCCGTTTATTAAAATTATTGATTATAAAAAACAACTTTGGTGTATGTATGTATGTATGTACTATTTTGCATCATCCATATCTTTGTTTTGCAAATTTCGATAATTTCTCAAGCCCCGGTGGTTATTTCATGAAACAAAAATAAATACTCAAAAAATGCGCACAAAATGCAGATATGAACGTAAACACGACAGCCAAACACACCCCTCTTAAAGAGAAAATCATGAAACTACTTTCTTTTACGTTTTGCTGATTTCTTGCAAAAACGTTGCATTAGTTCAACAATAAAGACAAAAATAAAACACATAGAAACAACAAAAACAAGGGAACTCAGCTTAAAACTCTGCCGCAAAAAAAAGAATAAAAAAAATTAGAATTAAAAACAAATTCAGTCATTATGTACCTATTTAATACGCTAAAAATACTTGCAAACGAACGATAACTGAAATCTAGCAACAAACTCGAAATACAAAACAAAGCATACGCATGTCATGGCACGTCGTGGTTTTCTGTTAAAAGCCCTGCCTTACCGTCCCGCTTTTCTACTTTAATTCCCCGCTGTTCAAGTTCCTCAATGGCACAACCATAAAATGCATGCCAGACACCTAAAACATAGAAACTCACTAGAATAGAAAGATAGAGAAAAGTACTTAACTCGTTGATTGTGTTAGTACGAAATGTGTTAATTTTGTTATTGTAACTTCACTCGTACGGAATTTAGATTTTGACTTTGTATAGTTTGTTTAGAGAGAGCTTCTACTCTAGTCGTTTCCCTATGCTACAAATAGTCAGACCCCATTATTTCTATTTTTTTTCTTCTTCTAATTGTTTCTTCTTCTCCTCCTTTCCTATATTTCTCTTTTATTTATTTAAACTGTAAGAGAGTGAGTGTTTGTAATCTTTTTTATTATTTTAATGTTAAATCGCATTTACATTTGGAATACACACGATATGGGCATAGAATATGATTTGGAAGGGAAGCTTAGAAAAAAAATTAAAAAACAAATACAAATTTGTTTTTTTATTTTTTGTAATATTAAAGGTTTGCTTTAATTTCTAAATATATTTTTTTCGATTGAGTCTCAACTTTGCAAGCATTCGGTCCCAAGATAACTAAAAAAAAAAAATCGTTTAATCTTAATTTTAGATGTAACTTTATATATGTAAATAACCAGTGTTTTTGTTTAGTTTGTCAACGATCTTCATATAGTAATGACTTTGATTGATCATCTTCGACATCTTTGGCTGACCTGGGCGTTTCATGGGTAACCGAGCATGTTAATTTTTTTCAATTTTGAGAAGTTGATGCCATATTGCTTAATTTTAAACGCTCTCTGCATGGTTCTTAAAATATCTAAAAAGAGTGCCGATTTTTATTTAAACCACAGATTTGTCGCCTGTATTAAATTCATTATTCTGAACCGCACATAAGTTTACTCTAAAAAACGCAACTTAGGTTATTAAAGACGCAACCGATGTGTAAAAAATACTCAATTTGTTGAGAACACAGAATTTTTTATTTTACATGCCCAATTCTATATGTACTCTTCTAAACTGTTAATCTTGAGAACGAAGATTCGTCTGGAAAATTCAATTTTAATCCCTTCCAATGTGAAAACGATTTACATGAGCACCTGCTAGAGTTGGGCAAAATCGTTCCTTTTGTGGAATCGTTCCGACTGATCCGAAATATCAAAGGAACTAGGTCGTTCCTTTCGTTCATCGTTCCGGTTTTTTACTTTGAACAATAAGTGAACGAGGAACGAGAAAACTTCTCAGTCGTTCGTTAAACGTCAATCAAATATTTGTTATTGTTTGTATTTATGTTGTGGTGTAACAACTACCTACATATGAATTACATACATATGTATGCTTTAAAATGCTAGTAATAAATAATAATAAGTGGTATATTGCTTTGGATCACATTAATAATGGATTTAATTAGAAATTTTTTATATGTCACGACAAAAATACACAAAAGTCGGCAACATTGATCAATACACAAAAAATGAACCTACAAAAATACATGTGATCATCCAACTGATTGCAATTGCGGAACGAGGAACGACAAAAAAGGAACTATTGGAAAAGTCCGAACCGTTCCTTTTAGGGAATCGTTCAATGAAACTAAGTCGTTCCGGAACGACACAACTCTAGCACCTGCCATATGGCCCAATATGATGGTGGATCCAAGGTATATTTACACAAGGTAAACTCGTTGGCCCATACGTTTGTCAGCTGTTTAACCAAAGTTGGAACCCAACTGTCAAATTTCGTGTATATGAGCCAAAATTTGTACATTTGTGCGTTAAATTTATATGAAGACAATTTTGCCAACTCGGTTCCACTTGGTTATTTTTATAGAGCAGCATGTCTACACTCCCAAATGCGTCTACCTTGTGTTAATGTACCTTGAGTGGATCTAAGCCACTCGGTGGCAAGCAATGCGTGAAAATCAGCCTTTTATGTGAAAGTCTCTCCTCCTGCGGTTTTGGGTGTAAGCCACAAGCTTCCGCGAAGACAATTATCCTTCAAAACAGGAAACATTTCTCGCAAGAAGCATACTAACGGGGGCCTCAACCGATAGTCAGGCCGGTGACTTGCTCTCACCACGGGCTACTGACTGCCGTGGCATCTGATAGATAAGATCTCTGGTGAGCCTTCGATTTCAAGAACTCCAAAAGACTTCAAGACCCCTGTCATTTGGGATCATTCTCGAATCCCAGGTATGCATACACCTGATAATGCTACGGATAATGCAACTTCAAAAGGTGAAATATCCCTTCGGGAAATGTGTGTCGATTGGTTTTAAGGCACTTATCCCGTGGCAAGGGAAAACAGGTTTAAAATTAAAAGGGACGAATTGTGATAGTTAAAAACAGAACATGTAACTTAACTGGTGAAAATGTGTTTAAAGAGTAGTTAGTCCAGAAGGTAATTGGCAAACAACTTGTCATGTAACTGGATTTTGTGTGGGTAATGACTGATTGATTCTACCTGGTTCTATTACTTTAAATGAAGGGTATCCGTCCTAATAACATGGTTCATTTGGGGCAATATCTGCGACAGGCATTATTCAAACTGAAATTTAATGTGTCCATTAAGGCTGTTTCTGTGACCTGTTACAAAGCGTCAAAAAGGTGCCCCCTGGTAGGACATCGTTAAAATGACAAGTCCCCTTCATATAAAGTGTTAGAACTCCAGCCGGTCCCTATCCTCTAGGGATTATCCTTATGATTATCCCTACACCCCCGTGGAGAAGTCCCAACCAAATCAAAACCTACCATAAATAAATTTTCTTTAAAAATCTGACTTAGAAAACATGTAAAGATCAAAATGTCACACCCATTTAAAAAAAATGTACACAAATCTTTGTAGACCCCAGTGCAAGTAAGCACCTGAGGCGAATTCATTTATCAGGTGGCGGCGATACTACAACAATAAAAACGATACGTCAAAGAACATAAGGAACTTTTGACATTTCTTTTCTAAGTAATAAAACTAGTAGTTCAGCTGTAAAGTCAATTCGCCTTGTTAGGACCTGTACAAGTATCCAAATATAAAAGGACTTTTTATTTGCTGAAGGCAGTTTCTTTAATTCGTATTTGTTTGTATCCAAAATCTGGGTCCAATATAAGAATTCTATTAAAGTTCTTTTCGTGGAGTGCCTAAGTATGGAGGAGTTTTATCAAAGCCTTGGCATCATAGGCAAATAAAAGGTAAAATTTACACTGAGCTATTTGCTTTTGCACTTCTTTCAGGATGAAATAAGAGTAAGTAACTTTAATGCAGCACAGCATCAAAGGCTATACAGATTTAATTTAAGACCTGCACATTTTCATATTGCTCTCAGAAAAGCACCGTCACAGATAGTCTGATATTAAATCCGAAATCAGAGAGGGTCGACTTTGCACAACAAGTATGATTTTAATCCTGCAAAATAAGATTATTTTGTATCACTTTATTTAAACGAAAAAAAATCAGTATACTCTCATTTGCCTTTTTAAAATTGAGATGTGAAAGAAAGAGATTTTATAACTAATGAATTCTTTTTACGAAATTGTTTGAAATCGCACTTTTGGCTTAATTTGTTTGAAACAATCCCAATTCCAACGTAAGAACTTGGGTTATCTAAAGTTGCCTTTTTTATGCTTATTTCTTCCGAAACTAGGTAACTACCTGGAATAGTTAATACTAAAAATCAAAGTCACACTTCTTGCACTACTCTATCCGCTATAGCAAGCAAACAACTGATTTAAGCGAGTAAAGAAAGACCCTTGAAGATAAAACAAATATGTACTCTCTCCATTCCCCTCCAACAACGAGTCAATGAGGGACTGAATTGATATCTGTTTGAATTTGTGTGAGGTTGATTGTGTTTTCCAAAGCATGCTATAATCTTTCACTGTTCACGTGAACATTTAGCCGATATCATGAGGTCAACGCGTGAACAACAATTTCTGCTGCTGCTGCTACTGATGGTTGGATGGCTGGCTGGCTGGTTGTGAAAATAAGACAACAACAAAATGTAGGTATGTTTAAATTTCACAGTATCTATACTACATAAAACATGTTTGTGTTGTTCAGTTCGTGTGTTTATTATTATTTTGTATCTACAAGTACGTATGTACAATTGATGAGAATGAATGTGTATTTCCCGCATTACGAACAAACCAGTTTACACAATGACGATTTTAATAATACATACATATGTACATATAAAATTAGCTCTCTCTCAGTAGTTGTTTGGGGTGCTCTCGTGTTTTCTTTTTTGACTCTTAGATATAGTAGGTATAGTGATTTTTATATTTTTGTACGAGATTCTTATTGAATTTAGTATATTTTTGTAAGTCAATTACCTTGAAGTTTATTGGTTGCATGTTGTGACGAGCCCCTTATTTTTAAGGAATTTCATTTTTAAGTATTGCCAGATAGAAGATTTAAGTTAGACTTGTTTTTGTTAGATGCTTTGAGAAAGATGCACTTTGCTTTAAAGTTCATAATTTTGGAAAACCTAATTTTAAGCGAAACTGAGCAAATGTAGTCATAGGCATGACATGTTCAAGGACAAAGTTTTAAATCAAAACTATTGTGTAGTCAGTGTTGTGCATTTAGCTATTTATTGGGCAGGTCAGGGATGATAAAGTTAGTACAATTGTTTCAGTACTATTGCATTGCAAAAGTACTGAAGAACTCCAATCACATATTTGGTACAATATAAAAATGTCCAAATATCAGAAGAATTGTAAAAAGCATATTGTCTACACAACATTCGTCGGGGCGAATATGGAAAGGATTTTTTCGTTACAAAATATGATTAAAACAAAGCGAAAAACCCGCCTTTTTGTGAATATTGCATCGAATTTAATTCAGACAAAAGATTTACTACAGTCTAATGAATCTTGTTGCTATAAATAAACGAAAAATTTTAAGCTTGATTTCTTAAAGTATGGTGAAGCAGGGTATAGTGCGGGCCTACATGTTGTGACTTGTTGGACAATTAGATCAAGTTGTACAACCATTTGTTTCGTTAGAGGTGTGGTTGGTCATCGGTTTAATAAAAAATCAATTTGATTTGAGCTTTTTAATTGGTACGTGTGATGGCGATTTTTTCTTTTGTTTCAAATCGCACGCTAATAAACAATATTTTAGAAAAATAATACGAAATTCCAATGAACAATTTTAGTAAAGAATATAAAGACTATCGGAACTATTATTTATTTTCTTTCTTGCTTCTCTGCTTAACTTACTTCATTTATCGCCACTAGTTCTAAAAAATCTGTACTCATGTTGACACATTAAAAATAATTTCTTAAAAAAGCTTAATGAAAATTTGGTTAAAATATTGTAGCATGTTATGCGAACAATGAACTAGTCTATTCAACTCAATTGTACGACCAGTTACAACGTAGGGGCCGCATAAGGGCAATAGACAATATCTTTTGGGCTTATTACTGGGTTAAACGTATTTATACCCTGTTCCACTTTGGTGCCCTATGCTGCAGTGGGAGTTAGTGGAATATATCAAAATACCCTGTTCCACTATCAACGTTAAAAAATCCAGATAAAAAAGCATCGTCTAAATTCCTTATTACGTATTAACTTAATGTTTTTATTTGTTAATTGCCAAAGGTGTATTTGAAATATGTGCATTCATATGTGACAGCGCATAGAGAAAGAGACCAGTAAGGTAAAGGGAACAGTAAAAACCAACTACACAAAACAAGAGGTAGGGACGACCTACGCGCGTTTTCAAGGTTAACCAACACGTTCCTGACGTAATGAGAAGTGACGCTTTCAAACGAGACCAATACCAACACGCTCAGTGATGGTACAACAAAGATACACGTATTTAAATCTTTAAAACCCTTAATGTAGATATGTGCGAACATATTCTGTTATTTCAATAATAAAACTAGTAAAAAATATTTTTAGTACAATTAGGGTCAAAAAAGTACAATTTTTTACTTAATTAAGTACAATTTAGAAAATGTCATGTCATTTATCATCCCTGGACCAGATTAAAAAAAATCCCAAATATTGTTACAAGCGAAAGTACAAGGCGAATTCAATTACAGGTGGTGTCGAAACGCCATCTGATTTTAAAATGTCTACACATTTTATTTTGATTTGTAAGTGTTTTGTTAGGAATGGATGTCATTTCGAACCTTAAATAAAGGGTCAAGTTTTTGCCCGACTGAATTTGACATTTCCTTGTTTCAGTATTTGACAAATTCAACCATTACCTAAATCGCCGATCAAATCAAAATGTTTGTGTACTTCGTATTTTTTTCAGCATAATTGACCAAATCTGTCCACAAACTGAAGAATTGTGCGCAAACTTCAGCAAACCGGGTCTGTAGGAAATGAAATCCAAAAAGACTGACTGTTTGGTGCGTTTTGTGGGCTGGCGGCTTCATCGGGCCGTACTTCTTCGAAACTTAGTTCAGCCACGCAGTTACGAACATTTTTCTCATTACATACTCAGTACTAGCAACATTTGTAAATTTTGCAACATTTTTTTAAGATGTGTCTATAACTGTAGATTTGTTTGTCGGCCACTTACACAATGCATTTATGTATTTCGAGTTTAAAATTAGATACAGTTCTGGAAAGTCCCGCCGAAGTATGAAGAAGGTGAAGAGTAGAATTTAATACGTGGCAGTGTAGCGTTGTGTTCAAAACGGCAAAGATGAATTTTACAGCGCTTACAATTAAAGAAAAATCTGATATTTTAAAAAAAATCAAAGCAATAACTAATATATTTCAAGTGCAAAGAACAAAAATTACACGTACCCGAAAATATTAATCATTAACAAATGCATTGTATGAAATAATAAAATAAAAAAGTGCTGTTGTCAAAAAACGCATTTTGTGATATGTAAGTAAGCTAAATGTTAGTTACTTGCAACAACCTCAAAACTTACGCAGAGCACGGTTTTCGCTGCGAAAAAGAATTGAGTTTGTACTGTAATTAAAATTTTCTAAATTTAATTTGTAACAGGGTAGAATAAGTACAAGCTTTGGTCATTAGAAATTTTGTTCTCAATTTTAAAACCCATATAACGCCAAACAAAAAAAAAAAGGAAAAAAATTAAAACAAGCGTCAAAAAATGTGGCATTACATGGTTAAATAATGATAGCTCTCGCTAATGAACATACCTTGTACTTATGCTAACATGATTTGTACTCTTTTTTTGAATATTTTAGTTTTATACTATTTGGAATAGATTTTATTTGAAAAAGTAAATGAGCTAAATAAATAAGAGCGGTAAAACTTCTCGTTTTCGTACAGCTTACGCGAAACAAACCTTAAGGCCATGTCATATAAAACTTCATCGGTTTGCGTGACGTTTCTAACTTTGACAAGAAAGCGTAACGCCAAAGGTGTATGTCACAATAAACACTTTGACAACACACACGATTTGAAGGCGAATTCATAACAGGTAAGTGCAACTCTACAACTACAAAAAGCCCCATGTATTTTGTTTTTGCAATTTAATGGTTAGCTGTCAAAATTTTTTTATTGCAAACTAAAATTATCACTTTTTTATAAAAGAAATTATTAAATTCACTTCAATCATTCGCAGTTTTGAAAATTTTTTATTACAACAATAATATTTTTAGCACTTTTTAATCAACTTCTTCTCAAAACAAAATCATATTTTGACGTTTCACCTTTTTTTTATTCGCTGTGGAAACAGCTGATGAACGGCTGACGAGATGAGTTTACCTGTTTGAATTCGCCTTGCACGATATGTTTGTTAAAAATAAATAAATAAAAAAAATTATACTAGCAGACTGTCAAAGCGCGCAAAAAGATGAGAGTTGCCTAACTTTTTGCTTCGCTCTGCGTTAAAAGTTCTTTATGTGACATGTTTCATATAAGTATGAATATTTCATCTTTGATTACAAAGCGAATTTCTAACGCAAGGCGATGCAAAAGTCTTATCTGACATGGCCTTTATAATGTTAAGCTCTACATTTGTACTTCTATTATTATTGTTGTCAATAAAGTAAATAAATAAATAAATAATTTAAAACAAAACAAAAAAAAAACGCGAATTCAACACCACCCGGCTGGAAAATCGTATTTGACAGATCGTGAGGTCGGTTGTTTTATGGAAAATGTTTTGAAAATAGAATTTTCATGTAAAAAAAAACGCTTGCTGCTCCTGTTTGGGTAGCTCAGTGAGGCAATCTAAAAAAGTTAATTAAAATACAAAAATTAAATTTGTAAAAGATTGAATTCAATCAAATCTCAGTCTTTAAAGGAATTCAACATCCCAAATGGAAATTAATCGGGCTTATTATGAGTGTCGCTGTCATAGTCGAAAATTAGTCACTTTTAAAAATTGGTATTATGATTGTCGTAAACGACATTAATACGACAAACTTTCAATAAGTTTTACATTGTAGTTGTCATAAATTTGAAATGATATCGACATAGAATTATGTATAAGCGACTACGACTTCGATCCCGATAACGACTCTTGTAAGAAGGCTGATTTATTCTGGAAGAAAGGCCCATTTTACAATACAAGAATGAAAAGGTTAAAAGGCGAAGTTTGTAGGCGAGGGAGGAAAAAGTTAAGATGTGTCACGCAAACAGCGTCGCCCTCTTATCAACAAACTTCGTCCGTGTACCTTTCCTTATTCGTTTTGTAACTCTGTTCAAATTTGTGAAAAATGTTGAGCAACATTGATTATTCCACACGAAAATTTTGGCATTTATCAATGTTACCAATCCTTCGAGTTTGTACAATTTGACGTTTTTATTCCTTCAAAGTATGCTACATTGTTTCGTGTATGTAAACAAACGCCACATGTATTTTACTAAAATTATTTTTTTTTAATAAAAAATTTAATAAAAAAAAGTAAATATGGATAAAAAACTGTTACCGATTGTGTTATTTTAATTTTTTATTTGTTTTTTAATATTAAGTTCATACTTTTTTGCTTTTGCTTAAAATTCCACGTGAAATAAAGGCAGCTTACATTATTTCGCAGTTGTAAAAAAAATGTTGCCAGAAACATTTCGGAACTTTTTCACAAAATAAACAGAGTACAACTCCATCAACATTATTTCATAGATATTCCGCACAAGTTTTTTTCAAATGCATTTTGACAGCATTTCACGTGAAATGTTGAACAGAGTACCAGGCTAAAGGGGGTATAAATTCAAAGTAATTAAGCAAATAATTATTTGTGTAAGAACTTAATTGCGGGAATTATTAATTCTGCCACATTGTTGTACCAAATTTTGATTGAAATTAAATGTACTTTACCATTCTATGCAAATTTTAAACGGCGTTTGATCGGTATCTGTTATCTGCCTTATAATATAACAATTTTAAGACAGAAACATAGTTTTTGTAAAAATTTTGACAAAAACAAAAATATATATTTTAGTAAATATATTTTTTAGCTAGAAAAAATTTAATTAATATCAAGTTTATTTAAAGCATAGAATTGGTCAAAACATAGAAATTATTTTAAAGCTTTGTTCACATTATGTGTATATTTGTTTTTTGGATTGTCACTTTTTCACACGTTAAATTTTTTACATATCGTCTAAACCCCTCCAAACAATAGCATGTGTTATTTGTCTGTGTACAGTAAAAATTACATTTTTGATTTAGAACGAGTTCTATTTTCATATATTTTTGATAGGTTATGTGAAATGTATACGAACACACATATGAACATTTAAATTATAAACCTTACATGGGGTCTTCACCTGACAATTGTTTGCCATACCAAACGTCAAAGTCAATATAAAAACAAACTCAAAAATTTTTGTCAGCGTTTTTTTTTTATATGTATGAAGTTTGACGTTTATTAAGACAAATAATTTTCAGGTGAAGACCCCATGTTATGTAAAACTAAAATTTTGACAAACACATAAAATCGCATGTGGGTAGAAAAGTGACATTCCACATTACAAATACACATTATGTGAACCTTGCTTAAATTGTTAAATATGTATACTAAAAATAAAAGGTTTATCCTTAAAGTACCGGTTCACACACGTCAAGTTTTTCTCGTCAAGTCTTGAGCTTTTAGGAAAGAAGGGTAAATAGAATGCCATTTCTTTCCCCTCTCTCCATGACTTGACGCGTAAACTTGACGTGTGTGAACCGGCACAAATGTAGGTTCCTGTAAAAAATCACAAATTTTTGTACAAATTTGATCTGGCAATGATATTTTTTATACTGAAAAAAATGCTTATTACCTCCATTTTATTACGAACGCATACAAACATACTACTACATTTCTGTATTTATGTATGTATGTATGTTAAAAATAACGTAAACAAGCTCTCATTAAAAATATGTGTATGTACAAAAAAAAATTGTTTAAAAATATGTTCCCAATATTCAACAGTTGTCAAAGGCGCATGTACAGAATGAGTTTTTTTTTATCTTACAAAATGTAAAAAAAGAAAATTACAAAATACAAGTTGAAAATAATCATCAACCCAGTTTTCCATATAAAACCTACAGACCAGATATTCTCTACTAACAAACAAGAGCGAACCAGCAGCCATGTTGCTGGTGACAGAAAATGACATTAAAAAAAGCGTTGAAACAGGCACATTTGAAACACGAGCTTTAAAATATAAACAATCAAGGAAAGTTCATATTAAAAACATGTAAGAAAGTAAAGTCGGTCAAATCCGACTATATGATATCTTACACCACAGTATTTAGAGACACCTTTTTGATAGTGTACCCTATTTGGGACCCATTAGTGATCATGGGCCTGTCATAGCAAACAAAATAATGATCAGATTCATACAATAATTCTTTTCCCTATTTTTTGGTTTCAGAATCTGAAACTATGACACACGGCAAAAGTTATTGTCGCCAATATGTATGGAGATATCAACAATTTTAAGGAAATTATGGCATTAAAAACTATTTTCGGAAGTAGTTTTCATATGGAAGCTATGGTCAACTATGGACCGATTCCGAAAAAATTATGTAAAATGATGTGGATTGCAATAATTAAGTTTGTTCCAAATTTAATCTTAATACCACTTAATACCACAATAACATGGTTTAGGGGCATTGAGGCACTATTCCGGTAAGAAGCTTGTATGTGGGCTATGTAAAATTATGGACCGATGCTCACCATTTCCAATAGGGGTGGCACTTGCGCCAATTAGAACCTATATACCAAATTTCATCAAATTAAAAGACTGTTTGTTGGCTTTATTCAATATATTGTACCGCCTACTAATATGATATACCCACAGCCAATTTAATTTTATGTACAATATTCAATTGGCCTTATGGCCAAAACAATGGCAATACGCATCGTTACAATTAATTAAATCGTTCGACAAGCAGAATCACTAAAAAAAAATCTATCAACCCAAGTTCGTTTGTATAAAGTCATGCTACATTTTATGCTAAATTTATATAAAAATGGTAATTTAAATGATTTGTGAGATTGTTTTTCTAACTTTTGTATTTTTTTTCATAAAAATCACACGGCCATTTAGTGTGATCAAACATCGAATCATCACACACACTCATCATGAAAATTATAATCATAATGATTTCGTAAGCCAAACATAGAGTTCCATTTGAGAATTTCTGTCGTACTTCCGTTAGCAACAATATATTATAGATTATCAGATACGAGGGCAGTTTAAAATGTTTTCTGAATGTTAAAGAAAACATTTGAAAGCAGAAGAATACTGCTTTAAGCCGGTGATACACTATTATATTCAGTCGTACGATTGGTCAAAAAACTCGTGTGTGTGCTCATAAATTAGGATAGTGTGGCTTAAAAATGAATTAAGTGGTATTTTGGTCATCTCTAGTAAATGTCTGAGTTTTGTAAAGTTTTCCACCAGTTACGTTGAGATATTTTCATTGGTTCTCCACCGGATAAGCACGTTAAAAGTGTAAGGTTAAAAACGATTGCATATGGGTAATTCTGAAAACCGCGAAATCTATAACTCGGTAGAGTTTTTCGTAGCCAAGCATTTAGCCAATGCAAGATAAAACGTAAAACGCACGAAAAGCCGATATACAAAGTCGGTAGCTTTAACTACTTGGAGTTTAGATTATTCCTTCAAAAGAATATTGTAAAACACCTTTTAAAAACAAACCAGTTTAGATTTGAATACGACTTTTCATCATGCTCTCGCATAACTCATGTAAATATATACATCAATCTCCTCTCCTGCTCGTTAAACGATTGTGTATTCTCAGATGCTTTTCCAAATACTCAGCTGTTGTTTATTAGCCTTTCTCTGTTTATAATGAAATAGTAATTTTTTTTAATTTTAATACTGACTGGCCTCTTCTCTGCGCTACATTTACCAATAGTTGGCTGGCTGACTGGTTGATTCTTTAAGTTCGTTGTCTGACTATCTATCGTATCTAACTATCAATCTGGCTGTTTGCCCGCCAGCCTGCCTTCTTTTTTTATACATATTGAATCACGCTTTCTCGGCGTGATTTGTTTTGAAATTCAAATTGGAATTTTTTAATTCTCGCATACACACACAAACACACTCTAAATTTGTTTAAAAAAGATGAGATACGAAAAAAATTTTTTGTATTTGATTTTACACATTCTAACGATATCATGAATGATACTCGTACAACGAGATTTTGTAGATACTTTTCCATACCCTACATAAGATAGTGACATTACATTAAACAAACATGCCTTTTTGAAACAAAATAGAAAATGAAGGGGATGTGCAAAATGATGCAAGTTATTTTCTGACTTAATTAAAAAAAACGTACAAAATATCGCTTTAGTACTAAAGATTTAGTACAAATTTCGTTGTTAATAAAATAATAATAATACGACAATTATTTTTACCCGGAGTTTTTTACTTCCCGGTTAAAGCTAAATAACGGGAATCTCGCACTAAAGAAAAATCAAAAAAAAATTTTATAGTTTTTTAAAATTTGTTCGATATTATGTGGATTTAAAGTAATTTTACATTTGATATCAAACGCATACATTATATGCATATTATGCAGAAAATTACAATAAATTTTTAAGCACAATTAACCAAGTCACAAAGTGTTCTAAAGTACTATTTAAGGCTAAATATCACTGCTGTGAACAGCAGAACGCCAGATTAATTAAACTTGTGCGTTTAGTTTGCGATTCGCCATAGTTCCTTTGAGCACACTATTGCAATTTGAAGTCGTCAAACTTCATGCTTTTGCGATTTACAGAACACCTATTATGCGATACCAAGTCAGAATAGCCAAAGTTAAGCGTTTTGCGATTGTCAGACCAAGCCCGATGATAACTTAAGCTTCGTACAGATGGTGGTCAGAACTTACAATGTTGTCATTTTTCTGACAATGGTGCCATTGTCAGATGCATTAATTTTACACATCTGCTAAATGAAAATGAGCTTACAATGTCAACACAGTTGCAAGACATTTTTAGGCAATTTTAATGACAATATTGTAAGATCTAACCATCGCCTGTACGAAGCTTGAGTCTTAATGGCAAAATCCAATTACAACAAATATTTATATGTATGCATTCTATGTTTTACATAAAAGAGATATTTGGTGTGCTTTCTTATCTGGTGTGCAGGATGAAAGTGAGTTGGAATAAAATGCGTTATTTACTCAAACTGAAAACTTTACTGAAAACTACGTTATTTAGTCTGGGATCACACTATGAAAGTTTTCTTTCAGAAAGTCTAAGTTTATTGGTGAGAGGGGAAGAGAACATGCTTTTCTTTTCTCCTCACTCACCCATAAACTCAGACTTTCTGAAAGAAAACTTTCATAGTGTGAACCCAGACTTAATAAAAACTTCTTTCTTTTTTGTATGCTTAGAACAACGTTTTTTATAAAAAAAACTACGTTTTTAACTATAATATACGTTTTTTACTAAAAACTACGTTTTTTTTTACTAAAAACTAAGTTTTTTAATAAAACTTGTTATTTTTTATTTTAAAACTACCTTGTTTAATAAAAACTATGTTATTTACTGATAACTACGTTATTTACTAAAAACTACGTTATTTACTGAAAACAACGTTATTTACCAACAATACGTTGGTACCTCTGAGGCACACCTCTGTACATTTTTTACTAAAAAAACTACGTTTATTTATTTTTTTTTTTACTAAAAGCTACGTTATTTACTAAATACTAAGTTTTTTATTGCTAAAAAATACGTCTTTAACTAAAAGCTACGTTTCATTGCTAAAACCTCGTCTATACAAAATGTTTGACTTATGATTAAATTTTTACTAAAAACTATTCCTTTGACTAAAAACTATGTTCGATCTTAACAGTTCGTCTACAATAAATTTTATTGCAATACGGCAAAAACAATAAATTTATATTTTTTTATAAATCTCTTTTAAAATTAATCAAGGTATTTGTTTTAAAACTGCATGATTACTTATTTATTTATTTATTTTTTTTCTGCAAAACATTTGTTTAAATAGCGCTCGTCATACAAATCTCATTGTTTTCTGATTCTCGTATAATTATTTTTTTATTATTTAAAACGAACATTTAAGTTATTTAAGGTCAATATTGTAAATGCTAGAGGCACAAGGTCTTAACTTTAAATACAAATTAGAAAAAAATCGAAAAAAAACCTAAATGTTATTGTACGAAGAAAAATCGCTGGCAAATACAATACATATTTATATAAAGAAAAGTTAAAATAAGTTAAAACTTATGGGTAAATAAAAAAAACATCAAACTTTTTTAAACTAAAAATATGAGTTTTAACAAAGAACTTATAAAAAAGTACAAAACAAAGTTGAAATCTTTTAAAAAAAATTTAATGTAATAAAAAGACACACCTGAATGTTTGAACATTAATAAAATTTTAAAATAATTTTAATTCTACAAATGTTGAATTTATTGGCTCGTTTTCGAAATTTGGTCGATTTTTAATTCATTTCATTTTGAGTTAAAAACGTATTTTTTGTTAAAAAAACGTACATCTGAGCAAAAAAAAAGTAGTTTTTAGCAAAAAAAAAAGTAGCTCTTAGCAAAAAAAAATACGTAGTTTTTATTAAATAACGAAGTTTTTATTAAATAAAGTAGTTTTTATAAATAAAGTAGTTTTAATTAAATAACGTAGTTTTTATTTAATAACGTAGTTTTTAATAAATAGCGTAGTTTTTATTTAATAACGTAGTTTTCATTAAATAACGTAGTTTTTATTATATAACGTAGTTTTTATTAAATAACGTAGTTTTAATTTAATAACGTAG
Organism: Pollenia labialis; assembly: GCA_949318255.1. Lineage (NCBI taxonomy): Eukaryota > Metazoa > Arthropoda > Insecta > Diptera > Polleniidae > Pollenia > Pollenia labialis. Next base: position 148,539,876 of record OX439141.1, read on the forward strand.
TTTTTATTATATAGCGTAGTTTTTATTAAATAAAGTAGTTTTTATTAAATAACGTAGTTTTAATTGAATAACGTAGTTTTATTAAATAACGTAGTTTTAATTAAATAACGAAGTTTTTATTAAATAAAGTAGTTTTTATTAAATAACGTAGTTTATATTAAATAACGTAGTTTATATTAAATAACGTAGTTTTAATTTAATAACGTAGTTTTTATTAAATGACGTAGTTTTTATTAAATGACGTAGTTTTTATTAAATAACGTAGTTTTTATTTAATAACGTAGTTTTCATTAAATAACGTAAAACCTTGAAGTTATCCCTAGAAAATTAAAACCCATACTGCGTCACTCCACTGCTGTTAGAATAGGGCACCTACTCAACAATTATTCATTCAAACCAAGACGAAACCCGATTAATTCTTGACAAATTTTCAGTTTTTTTCCATTCTAAAGCGAAAATACAAGAAAAACCTCAACATTATTACTTATCTACACACCTATGTGTATATGTATTTATGTATGTACATGTGGTTAATACAACACCCCAACAGAAAGTCTGCAACGGCAGCTAAAAGAAAACAATTGTCAGATTCACTTACTATAAAGTAAGTGGGGGAAAAACAATCTAGATACAAATACTTATGGATGTGTGTGTTGTGTTGTAGTTCACAAACGAGCCTTCTTTTTCTGTTTTCAATGAGATTTGTTGCTGGCTGTTGCTGCTGCCTGTGTTAGCTGAATGAGTGGCAGCTAAAAGCAAACTTAACTTGTTAAAATAAATTTCAAAAGTGTTTTCATTCGTTTGTTGATTGTCACACGGAACGGTTGCTTAAAAGCGTTATTTATTTAGACGCTGATATTTTGTGGAAAAAATAAAAATATATTTATTTAAAAAGAAATTTTTATTGAATAAAAAACTTAAGGAAAATAAAAAGATTTTTATTGAAAACTACACAAATGATTATAAAGTAACTTTATGCAAAGAAATAAAAGAGAAATACATTGAATAACAAAATAAAACAGATTTCTAAACCTAAAAAAACAAGTGAAAAGTTTTAAAAACCACCTAAAAAGGATTATTTTAAAACTAAAAAAGATTTACTAATTAATCAATTAATATCAAATAAAAAAAGGCACTATCAAATTTAAAAAAAAATGGATATTACTTTATTGCCTTCACCACCCGCTACACCGCCTTTGCGTGAAAATAAAATTGAAAATGTAAGTTTTAAAAATTTGTTTAAATTTTATAAAAATAACGAGTAGAGATAGAAAGGTTTATTTAACAAAAATTGGATTAAAAAACGCAAAAAATTATGCTTTTTTAGTTAAAGAAAACAATTTTCTTTTTTAATTTCCTTTTGCAATAAAAACTAGAGAACTTTCAGGATTTTCTTTTAGGTGTTTTCCTTATTGCTGTGATAAAATTGAAAAACTTAAGTATTTTTGTTATAAAGTTACACTTTTCAAAAATTTTCAGAATTTCTAAGTTTTAATTTAGTTTTTGTTGCGACTAAACAAAATTGTTTAATTTTAGGATATTTATTAGTAAAGGTAAAATATGTAGGTGATACATTTTGAATGTAGGTCAATTGTGTGTTATACAAAATTAAGGAAATTTGTTGTTAAAAATTGTTTTAATAAAAAATTTTGTAAAAAAAATTAAACAAATTTAATGAAAAAAAATTAATGTTGAAGACACACCCCTTAAAATTTTTCCTAGGACCCTCCAGTAAAAATTATGACTCAGTATTTACTTCAAATCAGAAAAAAAGTTTGATTTTTATTTTAGAATAAAATTTAATTTAATAAAATCTTGCTAAAAATAACTGAATTATAATAAAAATAATAATAATACCTATTTAGTTAAAAAAAAATGCCACGCTTAATTCATTAAAATTAAGTAAATGCAAAGAAATTTTTGGAAAAAAATTTACAAACATTTGCACAAAAAAAAATTTTGACGAATCATTAATTTTTCAAAGAAATAATAATAAGACACATTTATTTAAATTGAATTTATTTTGAAATAATACAAAAAAAAATACTTATACCTACCTATCTTTAGCTAATTTTGTTGGATTTTACCTCTAAAATAGCTGGCATCTTTATTTAACTAACAGAAACTTTGAAAACAAATGTTTTCTATCTCTTTTCAACTTATATAGAAGCATTGATCACGCAGTCATTAGTCTGGTATCAGCTGCTGTTCACGTGAACATTGAATGTACAATCATGAAGTAGACGAGTGATTTTTTGTTATTGTTTATGCATACACACAGGCACATATATACAAACGACCTAGCGAAAAAACAAACCGTACATTGGACTTAACGACAACAACAATAACAGCAAAAGCAAAAAGAAAATATGGTTTTTGCTATTATTTTATTTTTTTCTTTTTATTTATTTTTACTTTAAATTGGGGGTATAGTAATTTTTTGGGATGTCTTAATTATGCTTTGAAAGAAAATCACTGAAAAAAGTTGACGTAGTAACTAGTTTTCACGAGCAAAATTGTCTGAGTACCTGTTAATTTCGTAAAAGAGGGAGTGTTTCGTTGCTGTGTTTGTTTTTGTTTTATTAAATTGGCGGTTTTTTCTTGGTTTTGTTTTTCTTTTTTGTTTGAATCAATGAAAAAAAAACATTCATAAACCAAGCCCGTTTATAAAATTCCTTAACGTTGTTTAAAAACACACAAACAAATATGTATGTATGTACATTTTACAGTTGTTGTAGTTGTGATGGCTGCTCTATAAATTCTTTTTTATATTGAGTTTAAAAATAAACACAATTTTTTTAATGTGAAATGACGTAGACCTCTAAAACACAACCGAGCCAGAAATCATGCACTTAACGCGTGTAAAAACAAAATAAAAACACATACATACAAACAAAATCTCACGTAAATAAAAAACGAGACCATACATATGTATGTGTTTTATAAATGGGGGACATTTTTATTTTGCCTCGAGAGCGGCCATTATAGAAAAACAGAATAAGCGATTGAAAAAAGGAAGAGATAGAGAGACAAAAAGAAAATATAACAGCTAATGTTAATAATAAACAGAGAACTAACTAAATTATCTGTTTGCCTGTTAAAAACGTGCATTGTACGTATTTATTAGGTTTTTTAAATCAAATTAAAATGCCCAGCCATATAGGGAACGAAGGAAAAAATCATAAATAATTATTTTTTACATGAGTTAGGAAAGGAAATCATAATTATCAAGACACAAACAATAATAATAAAATAAATTGAAGAATAAATAAATAAATTTGGTTTAATAAATAAATAAGCGCCTTTTTTGAAAACGTTTTTTTAATTAGTACATACAGAATACTAAAAATTTTAAATAAATTTATTAATTAAAATTGAAAAATTAATATATTGTATTTCTATTTTTTTTTTTTTCATTTTAGTGTCATCCGCCGGCCTGCACACAATTAGATGACAAATTATTAAAAGCTAAGCTTCAATTACAGTTGGAGCATCAGCAGCAATTGATAAATTGTAAATCAGTACCCACGCAAAATGGTATTATTACACCTCAACCCTCAGATACCGAAGATGATGGTATGGAGTGTTATATACAGCCAGCATGTAAAAAGCAAAAATTGAATTTGACACCCGCCCCACAACATCAGCAGCAACAACAACAACAAAGAGCCAGTGTTATAATGCATGTGAACAGTTCGGGCATCTGCTCGACTTTAGATGAAAATTCCTGCTCTTCTACCATATCCAGTATATCGCAAACACCCTCCACCTCCTCCGCATCGCTCTCCAACTCCTTATCATCATACAATACCGATGATGATTGTTCACAAACAAATGTGTGGCGTAGTTTGAAATTTAAAATGAATCGTAAAAGAACAGCTACAGAGACCACAGAGTCTTCAGATAGTGAAACATTAACAACACCACCTTTATTAGCTAAACAAGTATTAGAAACAAAAGCTGTGTGTAAAGTTAAAGAAGAAGAACAGGGGGAGAGATTAGGCAGTAGCAATGTGCAAATGTTAGAAGTTCCTCAGTTTCGTTTTACTTTACCAGCCTGTACAACAGCCACAGCCAAAGTTCCGGCAAGTAATGATTATACCTGCAAGAAATATCAAGTTATAGCACCAAAATCAAATTTTGTGGTTACGGAAACAAATCAAGCTTCAGCAAATCTCATGCCTCCCCAATTCCTGCTGTTAAATTCTAATGTTTTACTACAAAGTTTAACAACTACAGCCCACCCCGCAATTACAGTGAATTCGAATGAAAATACTGCCATCGCCACAAACAATAGCAGCCAAAAATCAGTCAATTCTTCCTCTACTCCTGCAGCTGAACGCAAACGCATTTATGAATGTAATCATCCTGATTGTGGTAAAAATTATTTTAAATCAAGCCACTTAAAGGCCCATCAAAGGGTTCATACTGGTGAGAGGCCTTTCATTTGCAAATGGGAAAACTGTGACAAGCGTTTCTCTAGATCGGATGAGTTGTCACGCCATAAGCGTACTCATACGGGAGAGAAAAAATTTGTTTGCAGTGTTTGTGACAAGAAGTTTATGCGCAGTGACCATTTGTCCAAACATGTTAAAAGACATGCCTCGAAACGTCAAGATGTAGGCAGGCAATTGGTTGCTCCAAGCAGCACACAATTGCCCACTCAGATGGAAGCCCCTGCTAATATATCCGGACAAATGCTGCAACATTTAAGACCCATAGCTCCCGCCTTAGATACAACAGTACCACCAACACAAATATCCCAGCTGCAAGTGCAAATCTGCAGTGCCACGGATTTGTTGAATTTTCAACAGGTGGCCAGTTTTGCTAATCTAATACCACAACCTGCCACAGCAATAACACTGCAACAGCAGCACTAAATTTAAAAGCAAAAAAAAATCTCATTTCATAAAATACAACAAAACTTAACTCAACTTTTTACAAAAGTTATGTAGGCAAAAAATGTATTTTTGAACACAAAATTAAAAAAAAAATTCATTCCACTTAAAGAAAAAAACAACTATGTAAATATTTATGCTTAAAAAAGTTTTAAAAAATTGTTAGCTTGAAAATGGAAATTAATTTAAACATTTTATAAAAAAATAATTTTTTTTGCCTTAAAACAAATTTCAAAACTAAATACTATTTAAATAAAATGGCTTATTTAATAAAAATAAATGTATTATATTAATAACTTTTTCAATTTCCCTATTTACTATTTTCTCAAGAGCCATTTTTATTTATTTTAAGAAGCATGTTATAATTTTTTTTTATAATTCTTTTTTATTATATTTTTATTATTAAACAAATATATAAACTGTGATATTTAAGTTTTTTGTTTTTATTTTTATTTTTATTATGTATTTCATTTGTAAGTCCTTTGTTTTGTATTAAAAAATATGTATACAATTTTAAATATTAAAATCAAAGAAAAAATAATATAATTTATTTTTTAACTATTATTAGAAATAAAAAAAAAACTATTTTTCACTGTGTAATTTAGATAGAATTGTAAAAATATTGTTAAACAAGAGACATGAAAAAGTGAAAAAAGAATATGAACAAGAACAAGAAAGAAAAAAAAGAAATATTATCTTTAAAATATTTAATTATGGGAATTACATTATGGTAAATAAATAACCCAATATATATTTTTCAATTTATTCAAAACTTAATTACAAAATTGTGTTTTTATTTGAAGAATTTTGAATACATACATTAGTTTGAAATTCTGTTTCTATTTTTTATCAGGAACTAACATGAAATTGAGTTTCTCTCTGAACAAAGTATTCCATTAATTTAATTTTTTCTAAAGTTTTAGAAATGGCATTCTCTTTTCCCTTCCTTCTATAGAACTCAAGACTTGACGGCTAAAACTTGAAGTGTGTGAACTAGCACAAATAGTTGAAACATTATTCTTATCCTATTATTGACTCAAGAATAACTTTCTGAGTCAATCTAATCTCATGTGAACCTTTTGTGCAAAGTACAGGTCGCAGTTTTGAAGATAATTTGATAAAATTCGGTACTAAGTGGTACAAGGACCAAGCCTATTGAAAATTGGGAGAATCGGTTCATAATTTCACATAGCCCCCATACAAGCTTCATTCCGGGATAGTGTCTCTTTGCCCATAAACCATCATATTAAGTTGGTATTATATTAAAATCTAACCAAATTTGATTGGAATCGGTCTCAAAAATTAGATATTCTCTAAGCTAAATTGGGGCTGCTGAACAGTGTTGTTAGATGTGACGATTTTTTTGAGAAAATACAGTAAAATGACGATTGACCATTTTTTTACTGAAAGTAATAGTGTTATGACGATTTTCTGGCATAAAAAACATTTACAAGAAATATGTATTTACAATTATATTGGGAATAGTCCAAAATGTAACAATTAATTTTTCGAAATACAAAAATAATTGGAAATAAAACAAAAAAAAATTGTTTCCCCATCACAAACCCGGTGGCTTTCATTAAGGCTAATTTTCATTATTTTGAAATATTCTTTATCTTCAGATGGAAGCAGGGTTGTTAGACTTTTTTCTTCAAAAGTCGTCAAAAGTTTTAACAAAATTCGTCATCATCGTCACGAACATTTAAAAAAATCGTCAAATATTAAAATTTTGCAAATTAGAGACAATTTATTGCATTGATTGGTTCAAAAATATAAATTTTTAGCAAGAAATTCCATTTATGATGAAGAAAGTTATATGGTTAAGTTTTATTCTATTTATTTCAGCAAGTGGGCTGAAATATGTTTATCATTTAAAAAGATATACTTAAGAAAATATGTATATATTTTCATAAATGCATAACTATTATTCTTCTTTATTAATAACTGAGCTTAAGGTCACTTTTATTTCAAACTAGCTTAACCCGGTGCGGGAGATATTTAATATATGCATCCTATGGAAGGTAGTTCCCCCCTGCGCCTTCCCGCTTTATTTTTATTTTCAAAGTGAAGTATACCATAAGAGTGACTTCTACAACGTTTGAACCTTCTCACTATAACAGTTTTTAAGATATCCGATATTAAACATTGGCGTCCTATGGGGGTAACACTTCCCCCGCTGCTATTTTATTAAAATTTTGGGTCTCAAAGGATCCTACTACTAAAAGTTCATCAAAATACGTGCAGCGGCTCTTTTTAATATTTCTATCTATGAGGGGAACTGCTCCTCCTCTGTCTACCCCGCCCATTACTACATTGAAATTTAAAGTTTGCCATAATAGTAGCTTTAACCACGTTTGATGACTCTCCCTTTAATAGTTCTTTAGTTGAGCGATATTTAATATATGCATCCTATGAGAGGTATTTCCCCCCCAGCGCCTACCCGCTCTATTTTTATTTTCAATAGTGTAGTATACCCTAAGAGTGACTTCTACAAAGTTTGAACATTCTCACTATAACAGTTCTTAATATATGCGATATTAAACATTGGCGTCCTATGGGGGGTAACACTTCCCCCGCTGCTATTTTATTTCAATTTCGGGCTCAAAAGATCCTACTACCAAAAGTTCAACAAATTGCTTGCAGCGGTTCTTATTAATATTTCTATCTATGAGGGGTACTGCTCCTCCTCTGGCTACCCCGCCCATTTCTATATTGAAATTTATAGTTTATCATAATAGTAGCTTTAACCACGTTTGAAGACTATCCCTTTAATTGTTCTTCAGTTGAGCGATATTTAATATATGAATACAATGGGAGGTATTTCCCCTCCAAAATTATCAAGTAAATTTGGTAACACTGTTTATGTTTTTGACATTAACTTGCTGCAACTGTCAAAATATCACTGTTTTCAGAAATTTCTTGCAAGTTGTCTGCAAGGTAGTGCTGGGATATTATCGAGTCTTAAAATATCGATAGGAAAAATATCAATATTGATATTATTATTATTTAATATCCCTGCAAATACTAGGACCAGTCCAAACACGCGTGTAAAGAGTAGCCCACAAGGGACTAGGACTAGTCCAAAAGTAACCCAAACGTATGGAAAAAACATGGTCCATTTAACATTACGATGTCCTAGGGCAGGACCATATAACCCATCTTTGGACTACAAAGGAGTAGTTTTAAAACTACTCCATTGTGTACACAAGAGGATTAGTATTAACTTCGTTTAAAAACGAAAACATGTCGTTAAAAAACGAAGACATGTCGTCTCACTACAAACACTTTTTAACAATGACATGGTCCATGCTTGCATTACAGCGGTACCTTGTGGGCTACTCTTTGCACGCGTGTTTGGACTGGTCCTATTATTTGCAGGGGAATTACAGTAATGAATACAAACACCAAGAATGGCAAGTGGTATGGATTGCTTAGCCGTGCTGTTTAAAGGCCTTTAAGTCGAAATTTGTACATGTTTATACAACGACTGAAATGTCAAATATTTTTGTAATGTTGTAAAAAAATGCAAATCCAAATGCAATTGCGAGCATAGGACAAAACAATGAACGACCATTAGAGGATAAGTCCGCTAGATTGATTAGCTTTTTGGGTTGGGAATCAAAACCAATTTAGAAACTTATTTAAAGTTGCAATAGAATATTTTATAGTCGCTGCTACTTCGGTTCCTTCAGAAAGGTAATGGTGCTGGAGTGCCCCAGTAGGCTAACTGGTAGAGAGCTAGTCTAACACCGCCGGGGTTGCGGTTTCGATTCCCGTCAGATACTCTGATTTCTTTCCTGCAGACAAGCGTAGAGCTTCGCGGAATTAGCTTAGGAAAATTAAAAAAAACAATAAATTTTTAAAAAACATACGTTTCATACGTTCAATTAAGTGATAAAAACAAAGAAAATTTGCCTGATAAAAAACTTGTTAAAGTTTTCTTGCACAAGTACAAACATTCAGTCGATAGTAATATCGATAGATCGATAGTGAAATCTGAACTATCGATATATATCGAAAGTAGATAATATCGATAGTATCCCAGCACTACTGCAAGTACGAAAAAAGTGATGGTGTTAGTAAAAAAGTGTGTGTATTGAGTTTTTCGAACTTGTATATGCATGTGTAACCCCCGTTTCCACCCTTCTAGCATTTGGTAGATCGTTTTTTTCAAAAATGATCGATATGAGTCTTTTTTCAACCATCACAGCGTTATTGTTGGTATTTTGTTTAAACCTATGTTTCCGCGTGCAAGTAATTATTGCAAGTAGTGTATACGTATTATCAATGAAAAATCGAGGAAACAGCCAATTGGCTAAAAGTACAAAAATTGTGTGAATGTCAATAAAAAAGTGCGAGTGTATTGAGTTTTTCGAACTTGTACTTGCATGTGGAAACGGGGGGTAAGCTTTGATAACATTGCAAATAATAAGTGTATGCAGTTCTCATTAACTCTGCATTTTTATTTGCTAATGCCTTTGGCTTATCTAAAATTTCATGAATCAAAATTGGGAATTAAGCACGACAAACAAAATCTTATGAATTAAAAATTTTGTATTCCCAAAAATTACTTTGATAACAAAGTTTTTTTTTATATTTAAAACTAGCTGACATAACTTATTTCTTTCAGATGTAACAGTGTCTGCTAGCCAAATTTTAAGAAAAAATTATAGGCTATAGTTCTTTCCAGATTAACACTATTTGCCTACCCGATTTCAAGAAAATTAATTGATTAGTTAAGAAGATATAGGGAGCCGCAGCTTTTACCCCTCTTGCCCTATTTAATGCCCTGTCCTCTTTCCGATGTTACATTGTATGCATGACAAATTTTAAGAAAACCGGTTGATTAGTTAAGAAGATAGAGGGAGGGGGAGATTTTATCCCTCTTGTTCTATTCCACGCCCTAAATAATAAAAACTATAGGCTATAGTTCTTTCCAACTGTAGCACTATTTTCCTGCGAAATTTAAAAAAAATCGGTTGATTAGTTACGAAGATATAGGGAGGGAGAGCTTTTAGCCCTTTTACCCTATTTCACACCCAATTCTTTTTCAGATGTTACATTCATCCTTATAGTGGTGGGCGTAGTTAAAATACGCCTGCGACTGTTTTGTAATAGATTAAAGAGAAGGTGAACTAATATTCTTTAATCTATTACCAAACAGTTGTAGGCGTATTTTAAATAAGCCAACCACGATAAGGGTGATTGTCTGCATGCCAAATTTTAAGAAAACCGGTTAATTAGTTTAGAAGATTAGGGAGTGGGAGGTTTTACCCCTAAAGCAATATTTTGCGCCACCTCTCTGAAATTGGTCATATCAACTTATAAACCTTCGCCGGCTCATGCTCAACAACTTTGCTAAAGATCATAGCATCGGCAAGTGCAGAGTTTGCGATTTAATTCATACTGAGTAATTTTCAATGGCGCCACCTATTTTAGATTTGTTGCTATTCTTACTTGGTCAGAGACCATTCCGAATTGGTACGAATCATCGAACTCGGTCCAGCCGTTCTTTAGTTATAAACTTAGTAACTGACGCCACTTTCTTTCTGTCCTGCAGACAAGCGAAGAGTTTCGCGGAAATAGCTTAGGAAATTAAAAAAAAAAAAAAAAAATCCACTCAGCCTCTTTCTCAGAGTCATGAACAACATATTTAGGCCCCTATTACGGTTTACAGCTCAACTCAGTTTTTCAGTAATTAAGACAACTGGTTGTGAACAGTTGTAATTTTTGTTATGTTTTTGTTCACCGAAATACAGCAAAGTTGTAAACCATAATACAAAAATTAAGAAATTACAACTCAACTGAGTTGAGTTGTAAACCGTAATAGGGGCCTTAATTAAGTTTTCTTCTCTCCTGAGACTTTTAATTAACGGCATTCAATATCGATCGAAACTTCCATTTAATTGTATTGGAATTCCCATCGATATCACTTGCGGTAAATAACCCCCAGCATACTGTTGTGATTTAAGCACGCCAATAAACGTGCAATTTCGTTTCACAGAGGGCGTGTTGAAGTCACAATCGCAAATGTCATGCGAGTATAAGAACATGCAGAGGAGTTACCGGGTATTTCGATTCGAAAGAAATAATAACGAGTTCGAACAATGTATTCATGTGTATTAAGATATTCCTACTCTTTCGAAACGCTGGCAGATTTTAACAAATAGGAGATTTGATGAATATGTATTGTTTGTAAAAGAGTTGCTGGAATTTTTTGTTTCCAATAAAGTATAAAAAACATCCGTTCATTTGAAGCAAATAGTAGGAAAATCGAAACACAGAGCACAAATTGTTCGAAATCGTAAATTATTTCTTTCGAATCGAAAAACGCGGTAACCCACCAGAACAGCTTTTGGAAACTTATTTTGAAATTGTGTTTCATATCGAGAAAATCACCGTTTTATTGCTTTTATACATAATTCTGTAGATATTTTTAAAGACAATAAGCAAAACTGACAAATTAGGAGTGAGAACAAACTACAATAAGTTCTCTTGACAATACTAAATTTAAAAAAGTCCCTTTTTAGAGTCTTTAATAATGGTACCATCAGGAATGTTATCGTTAACGACAAAGGGTTATTAAGGTCAATGTCTATTAATTATTTAATGCCCTAATTAATATCAAACATCAAACGGTCGACTTACTTATGAAAATACAGTTTTATTTTCGAAGAAATATAGGAAATATGAAATTAAAAAAGAATGAACTAAGTCATCCTAAATGTCAAGATGCTATGCAAAACATTTACCGCCCGCATAAATTTCTGATGCATACAAATTAATTTTTTTTATAAGCAGGTGAGTTGATTGAAAAAATGTTGTTTAAATATTCTCTAATTTTTAAAATAAATTGTAATGTGTGATTTATTCCACAAAAATGGTTGAATCGAACATTGAAAATTATTTTTATGGACGAAAGAAAACAATTTCAACTTTATTTAAATCAATAAAAAAGTTCCAACTGAAATTAAAATTTAAAAAAAATTGAAATATTTGCAATAACATGGTATAATACAATTGTACTATTCTACATAATTTTAAAATTGATAAAACTGTGAGAGTAACACACAACCTGTGTTCTTGAATCTTTTACAATAAAACGACTCACTCGTTAAGAGAGTTGCCTAACTTTTCGCTTCGCTCTGCGTTAAAAGTACTTTATGTGACATGTTTCGTATAAGTATGAGTATTTCATCCAAAGTATAACCCACAAGTATTGTAAATATAAAAATTTAATAAGAACTATTTCTAGGGACAAAAATATAAACAAAACTACAACAAACTTACCAGTTTATAAATCAAATGGTTGCTTGAGGGTATTTAAAAATTTTGTATGAATTTTGAATTTGTTGAGAACAATTTGGCACCTATAAAATAAACAAATTACCAAATAAACAATATGTAAACAAATTTAACAAAACAAAACTTTGATGTAATTAATACCTTTAAAATGTAATTTTGATAAAAACTCTTATTCTTAAAAAAACTTGAGGCTTAATAATTATAAATAAACTGTTTTATAAAATGGAAGTTTTGCAAATGAAAATTATTTTTTTTATGATGACAATTTACATGCCCAGTAAAGCGGTAAATTCGCATACAGGCTTAACAGCATTTGGAGAGCAAGCCTGGCGTACAGACATTTCCCATGTATCCAGCAAATGAGAAAGAGAATATAGTTTTGGCAATTTAGCAATGCGCGACATTAAAGCATTCTGTACTGCTTTAAGAAACGCAGTAGCCGTATAATCTTGTTCAATAAGAGAACATTCAGGAGAAGCCCAGGGATAATCCTCTGTAAGTAAAAGTGTAAAATTAAAATTGTATTTTGCATAAAAACAAAATAGCTTACCAGGTATATTAACACTAACTGGTGGTACAATCGGTAATTTTTTATCATCGAGACAGCAAATCAATTTTATGGATTTATTATTATTTTGTGCCGTTGGATCTAAAGTTACTTTGAATTTTTGATCTAAGCGTGCTATTTCTCCCTGCAAAACATGTGGTATTTCTATATCGATGGTAACGGTAGGCTTTTCAGCCATACGAGCCATTTTTGGTGGTGCAGGCGCTGAAATGTCTGTACCAAACAACAACTCTAAACTTGGTCTAAATGTTCTATACAAAGTATGATTGGCAATGGGACTTTGTAAAGTAGTATTAATGACTTCCATTAAGGGGTTCGAAGATTTCTAGAATTAAATTGAGAATTATTGACTTTTAGTTTCTTGGCAAAAAGTTCAAATAACAAATTACCCCAAATGTTTGTCCACAAAATGGTGAGATTTTCATATTTTCTAAAACCTTTTCACATTTCAGTAAAGTTTCCAGCGGCACTCTTTGCATAGGATTACTTAATATTTCCAATAATTTACTCATTTTTGTGTAAGATTCAGCATTATTACCATCATTACGAAATTTAGCCACCATACGTTTTAAGGTTTCTTTATATTTCGTCAGTTGTTTGTATTTTTCTCTATACAATTGATCTTCTTGTGGATTAAAGGGACTATTTTGTGTTACTTGCCCTGGAGTATTAAGTGGAGCACTTGGTGATTGACGCATTTGTTGCCTTTGATTGGGATTTTGCATTAAACCTGGCATTTGTGGACTGGATGAGGGTACTAGAGCTGGGCTTGGTATCATTTGAGGGTTTGGTATAGTTTGCGGACCCTGGGGTCCGCCAGCTTGATTGGCCTGTTGCAATTGTTGCTGCTGTTGGCTATTAACCTGTTGCTGTAATTGTTGCTGTTGTTGCACATTTAAGCCAGCCGGTGAAGCAACTGTACTAGGGGAAGGGCTTTGACGTAAAAACTGTTGCTGACCAACTACACCACGGTTGACATTGAACATTTGTTGTCCTTGGCCCATTGCCATGTTGGGATTTTTCTGCATGCCAGGCGGCATATTTAACATTTGATTAAGATTACCTTTGAATGAAAATATATTTTCAAAAAAATTTTAACAACAGCTCTACTTGTAACAATATTTAATTTATTTATTTATTATTCTTCTTTATTAATAACTGAGCTTAAGGTCACTTTTATTTCAAACAGTTCGTTTATTTGTTCTATCGATATTTCGATTTCCTTTGGAAATCTTCTTCAGGATATTATATTTATAAAATTTAATTAAACTGCTAAATTCCCAGTTTTTATTATTGATAAAAACACTTGAAATTTATTGTTGATGGGATAAGCTATTCCTATGCGCTTAACCTTATTAATTTTTTTAATTTGAAATAAAAGTGACCTTAAGCTCAATTATTAATAAAGAAGAATAATATTTAAAAAAGGTCGAAGAAATTAGAATAAAATTATTTTTTTATTTATTTATTCATAACCAAAGTTTAAACAAAAACAACAACAACAATAAACAGTGAGTTTATCTTTTCTTTTTTAAGAAAATTTTATTTAAACAAAAATAAGGTAAGAAACAAATTAGAAATAACAACTTTTTGTGATATTTTTAGAACAGTAGACTTTTTATACTAGCGACTGTGCAAACTTTAAACAATCAAAAGATATTGACAAAATGAGTTCAAAATTTGTTTTCTTTTTTAAGTCCATAATTGTGTAAAACGCAAACGCAACGCCAAAAATTACATTGAAAACAAAACAAAGTCAAAAATATTTTTTATAATTTTGTGGTTGCTTTCTTCAGAAATTCATATTGAATTTTAAAATTTCAAACTCAATATGAATTTATGTAGAAAACAGCAACAAAAATATGAAATATTTTGACAAAAAGGTGCTGTTTTTTTCAGAAATAAGAAGCTATATGGCAACGCTGACCGTGAACACCATTGGTAAAACTGAGTTCACTTTTCTTAAAGTTCACTGTGTTTAAAGTTAACAAGTGGTAACTTACCTTGAGGTCCTGTGCTGTTGGGGATACCTCCTGTTTGTCCTTGTGGACCTGCATTTCCTACGTTATTTGGATGCATAGCGCCGCCAGCCCCAACATTACCAACTTGATTCTGCTGCATATTTGGTGGAATGCCTTGCATTCCCTGATTACCGCTCGCATTGGGTCCCCCAACATTCATAGCACCCACCGGTCCCCCTTGATTCATGCGAGCATTCATCATTTGATTTAATTGAGGATGTTGCATACCCATTTGCTGCATTTGCTGTTGTTGCATTTGATTTGGCAGCTGCTGAACATTCATGGTATTAACATTGACTACCGGACCACCTTGTATTTGACCACCTGCAGCCATTTGCATTTGATTAGGGCCACCAGGACCGCTTGAACCGGGTCCGACCATTGGACCACCAGTATTTGGTCCACCCATTTGATTCATTTGTCCTGACATAACTTGGGGTCCAACCGGGCCTACTCCAGGACCCCCAGATGGGCCACCCATTTGTTGAGCATTTCCCACCATTTGCTGATTGGGACCACCACTTGGACCACCCATTACATTCATTTGTAAGCCTCCAGGGCCACCCATTTGAGGCATCATTTGTTGTTGTCCTGGTCCTTGGCCTACTATATTACCTTGTTGCTGACCCGGACCACCACCAGCACCCATGGCCATTTGTGGCCTTATGCCTTGCATTTGCTGCATTTGTTGTTGCCCCGGTCTTTGTTGATTTAAAGTTTGCAAAAGATTCGAAGCTGGGACTGGACCACCAGGTCCAGTGCCTTGCTGGACATTGGGACCACCGGGCATTGACATCATTTGTGGATTACGATTACCTTGGCTGGCTAAATTTTGTAACGCATTCAAGGGGTCTTGCATCATATTCTGTTGGCCCATCTCAGCATTGGGTTGGGGAGCTTGTTGGTGTCTTCCTATATAACGAACAAAGTATATGTATAAATTGGAAAATAAAACGTTAAACCCTGCTCTTACTCTGCGATGAGAGATCTTTAAAATGCATAAACAATTTCGCCACCAACCCCAAATATTCATCCTTGTTCTTCGATTTCTTAAATATGTGATTTTCCATGACACTGGCATTTTTGATGCCATCCTGGCCAGTACTTTGCAGCATATCATTGCTGAAAATTAAAAAATTTTAATTTTATAAGACTTTTTAGACCAAAATGCCAATATTGGTTTTTTTATGCTTACATTTTTGCAATGACATTTTGCCGAAATTTTTGTGACTGCCATTCTTCACTCATTTTCTTTTAATTATTTCACTTATTTTTTACACAAATTATATTTTTAGACAAAGTTATACAAATTATTTTACTATCAAATAATTCTTTGTAATTGTTTACCGTGCAAAAGTAAAATTTTCATTCAGCTGTTTAAAATTAGTGATGGTAATATAAGCATTACTTGAATAATGGTTACTTTAAAGATATGCGCAGCGCTACCGTATATTTTTTTAAAAAACCTGAAGTATTTCTGAAGAAAGTAACAAACTTTTAAAATTTAACACAAAAATGTATTTTGAGTTTGTCAAGGTACATTAACACAAGATAGGCAAATTTTCGGCAAAAGTGCAGTTTACGGGCGTACGAAAAAAAAATAAAAAAAAATTTGAACCCCCTCTTAAATTAAACACAAAAAAACACAATTAAAATTTAAGGGGACTAATGCCCGTGGGCCCCCTGGATCCAAAAAACCACCGCCCACTTAGTGGAATGTGTGGGTACTCAAATTGAAGGTAATTGTACAAGAAAAACGGCTTTGGCCTATGTTGGCTTTTTGATTATTAATGAATGAATAAATCAATAAATAAATAATAAAATTTAGGGAAAATAATGTTTTGTGCTCGATTTTTAAAAAAAAATGTTTGAATTTACTAATAATACTGGCCCATAATCATAGTCAAACGCTAAAGTCGGTTATATTTAAAAACAACTTTAAAACAAAAATCTACTTTAAATTATTTTGCTACCATAGTCAAAATTAAAGTATGTTTTAAATTAAACCGACTTTAACTGGGTGCCACCTCAAATGTAGAAAATGTTTTCATACAACATATAACAAAATATAAGCAAGTGGCAACTCTAAGTGCCGACATTGAAAATTAAAATATAAATAAAACACTGCATATCTTGTAGCTTTGAACATTTTTAACACGCAAAATCAAGGCCCATTGAAAAGGTCTGCGCAAGAAGCCTGATGATCATTGTTTATGTTCTTTTTAGTTGTCAAAAGTTGTTTACATGTGCATGTATACGTTTATGGTATCCCTACAAATAATATTGGACCACCTGATCCATTTTGATAAAATGGACTACTCCATGGACTGGTCCGATGTAATGCAAGCATGGACCATGTCATTGTTAAAAAGTGTTTGTAGTGAGACGACATGTCTTCGTTTTTTAACGACATGTTTTCGTTTTTAAACGAAGTTAAAACTAACCCTCTTGTGTGTACAATGGAGTAGTTTTATAACTACTCCGTTGTAGTCCAAAGATGGGTTATATGGTCCTGCCCTAGGACATCGTAATGTTAAATAGACCATATATTTTCCATACGTTTGGGTTACTTTTGGACTAGTCCTAGTCCCTTGTGGACTACTCTTTACACTCGTGTTTGGACTGGTCCTACTATTTGCAGGGATGCCACACATACACGTTTTTTCCTTATGCTTTGTATATGTGGTAGTAAATTTTTGACAACTAAAAAGAATCGTATTTTGTTTTTGTACAAGTAAGCAGACCTGATAGATGGGCCTTGCGCAAAATGAATTTATGTAGAAAGCAACAACAAAATTAAAAAATATTTTGCTTTGTTTTTACTTTAAATGTAATTAGGGCCTATACATATGTATTTTGTGT